>JAYESA010000014.1:20076212-21276212 GCA_036927795.1 Iris macrosiphon
ATTTTTACATATAAATATATATGTACTATATATATGTATGTTGCATATGTGTACTTATGTATATAAATGGTTATTTAAATATATGTATGTATATGTATATGTGTATTAAATTATATATAAGGTATTTTGTATTTATTTATTATTTAGATATATATGTAAATGTATTTAATTAATATGTGTATTTGTACATATTAAATTGTGTATTATTAGGTAATATATATAGATGCTAATTTAATGTACTATTAAACATAAGTATTTTATTATGTTTAAATTAGTATACAAATATGTATATATGTTATATGTTATTAATGTATTATATGTATTATATGTATTTATGTACGTAGTAGGGTATCGTTGTATTTGTATTTATGTATTTATATATAAATACTTGTATAATGTAATTACGTATTGACGTGTTGGTACTTATATATATGTATAATGTATATATATACATATGTCTAAATGCATAACTGTATATATAAGTACATATGTTATTTAATTATCTATTGCATATATGTGTATATGTGTTAGGTATGTATACTTGTACTAGGTTAATATAAGTAATTAAGCATGGTGTAAATTAGTGATTTATAATTTTGGATTATCTGTTCGTAGGCATCCGAGACGGTGCTACCTTGACTGTTGGTTCCGGAGCATTGCTTGTGCACACCAGAGTTCCAGGCAAGTATACCTTGCCTTGTTGTTACTGTTTAAATTCAGATGTTTATCTAGTTGCACATTTTATTGTTTTAATATTAACTGTGCGCGTCCGAGAAGACTCGAGTGTAGTCAACGAAGGCGTTGACGTTAGGACTTGTGTCTGAACTAGTGTCTAGTGGACCCACCTAAAGTTGAGAAGTTATCAATATGACTTTCCAGGACTTGACACGTACCTTAACACGTCACAGAGTGAGTTCATGTAGGGACGCGTCCTTCATGATCGACTGGCCATCAGCATGAGCAGCCCGTGTGACGGCATTTAGCTTAGTTGTTTATTTCTGTAGCGACTTGCATCATAGTATGAGATGTCCACGTCGCATTCGCGACTTGTACATTGATATTGGGCGGAGAAGACAATTAGTAGGCGTATGGGACAGACATTTGGCCGCCGTAGTTTCAGAGTAAACTGCGGGGCCGTGAGCCTCAGTGTTACCCGGTTATGGGCCATGTGTTACCCGGATATGGGCTCAGGTTCCCGGTTATGGGCATATATACTTGTCGATACATCCGGCAGAGGTTACTAGCTGCGCGCTATCATGATCGGTGATGTAGTCAGCATATATACTCCTGGCGTTCAGTTTACAGCTAATGCCAGGTACTTAGCCTCTGGCTCGACTCTACGCATTATACCTTTCACCTACCCATACGTACCGGGGTTGTTTTCAAAGTGTATTTCACTTAGCTGGTTAGATTACCCTTGAGTTTACACAGTATATACTTTATGGCATGCATTTTTGTATCTTGTTACGTCCCTCTGAGGACCTGGTTCCCTTCCAGATCCGGACGAGCACTTGTACCTGACCATCTATAGAGCAGGAGTAGAGACAGGATTTCCGATTGAGGACTTCGAGGCATTTCCAGGAGAGTTCCCGTGATTTGAGTACGCAGCTGCATCGGACTAGAGTTTTCATATCTAGCTAGTTGATACTCTAGTCTAGTTATCTTACTTCTTTTTGCACTTTATTTTTATTTTTGTATTTCAGTGGGTTTGTCCCCACCAGACTATTTTAGATGTATTATGGATATTCAGAATCTTGTATTTTATTTACCAGCATTTTGTTTCACTCACTATGATATTGTATTCTGTGGATGAGATTAGATATTACCTGTTGTATATTAGACTTGTTAGTATTTTAGGACAGCGTAGCACGCTTCGATAGGATCCATTAAATTGGGATATCCTTCGGAGTCGTGTCAGCTGGCCAATGCCACGTGGCCTGGTTCCGTGTATTTTGGGACTGGGGCGTGACATACTGTTCACTATTGGCTTGAGTATTTATTGTACCTTGCTATGTCTCCTGAAGACCTGGATATGGATTATGTCCCCAGGTATTGACGATGAGTTTTATCCCAAGGTTCACGGGTCAGGAGCTGATATCGGAGCAGTACCAGCAGCCGAGGACAAGATCGTACCGGAGGACTTCTCTTGATTTCTCAGATTATCTTTATGTATGATACCTTGTGATTCTTAGTTGTGGATTTGGATATTTTCTCTCTCATTATTTTGATACGGGTTGTTCCCCGTAATATTTATTTCTTATATCGTGATAGATAGTTTCATTTATGGTATTGATATTTGAGACAGGTTTATCATATTGACTCTTGTTTATGACTTGGTGGATGAGATTAAATACATAGACTATGACATGTATATTGTAGACCATTTTAGTTGTGATATAGCTTAAGTGCACTCTAAAGGGTCCATTAAATTGGGTTTGCCCATTGGAGTTGTGCTGTTGGCCGTTGCCACATGGCTAGTCCCTCGGTATTTTGGGACTGGGGCGTGACACCATCTGCTCTGAACCACATGCGAGTACATCTCTCTATTTGTTTTTTTCTTGATAGTGTATATATCACTTGTTCTACAACTGATATACTTGATTCTGACACATTGTTACACGGATTGGTGCTATATGGATCATGTCAAGAGATGTTATCCCCTTACCGTGTTCAGCGGGTACTCCTATACATGTATTTCATCATGTGCAACGGGTATTGTTCTTTATATACATTCATGTGCTCTCACTATTCATGTACAGTGTGCTTATATTAAATCATGTGCGTAACGTGTCGTGATTGGATCCATGAGTATTTGTTGGGGTGGGGGGGGTAGAAGTTGGTTATGTGATCAATCTCTTAGCGTAAATCATGTGTATGTCAATTATACACTTCACGTATAATCGAGTTACCTTAGAATAATTATGTGCAACCCAAGCCGATCACTTATCAAACTTGTGCTCTAAATCACATAGATTGTATTCTAGTTTCTCTTACTTACAGTTTATTTTGTATTTCCTGTATTTACCTTATCAGTACCTATTGTATTTATTTGCATGTTTCAGTTATGTTTTCACTTTCTAGTGAATCTTGTATTATTTTCTATTACTTGTCATATATTCTCTACCATGTATTTGGAACTGCTTGCAGAGTTTTGTACTTCGCTCGAATCCTGATTGGATATATTTTTCAGATGATTGGCTAGAGGAGTTGTGTTCCACTTATTACGGGCCGCATGACGGTGAGCCACTAGAGGGTACTTCCCTAGAGCAGGAGGACTTAGTGTCAGTGACCGAGGAGGCTTAGACATTTATTTTTAACATTGTATTTGTCTCATTATTAGACTTTTAGCATGTATATATTATCTGAGACTTATATGGGGCTTAGACTTGTGGTTTTGGACTTGTGATGTATTGTGACTCCTTATTTCTCTCTTCTATTCCATATCGTTCTTTTATCCTCCTTTAGTTTTTATAATGTGATTGAGTATTGGTTAGCATTTATCATATATCATATTGTTCCTCCATTTGGAGTTGAGATATCTTTGACAGGTATATTATATTTATTGTGTGAGATGTTTAGATAATATTGATGACCTAGACAGCGTTCTAACGCCGATCCTGCGGCGTAGGCTAGATGTACCCACGTACTCGTACCCTTACACCGGTTGCGGGTCGTGACAGGACCGACGACCCTGTTAGTAAATTCATGTTTTGTATTCACCTTCTGGTTATAAATAGAAGAGGAATAATGCAGGGGGTGTGTGTATAATATATATTCTTTCTTTTTCCTCTACAATTCCATGTACTATAGTTCTTTTAAGAAATGAATAAATCTATTTCTTCCCCAGGCAAATTCTTGTGTAATTGCTTGAATCTATTCAATTTATCTTCAATACATGGCTATTTACTCTAGGTCAAAGGGAAGGGGAGCTAACATGCTGACGTGGGACGAAGACCAAAAGAGATAATTTTTATGAAACTAGGGATTTGGGAAAATTGGACGCGGAAGCTTTATTTGAAATGTAAACAACAACTATTATAAATTTATCACAAAAATTATAATAGAAATACAAAATAATAATTCGGATTACCGTTGAAGACGTCAACGACGGAAGCGGAGAAACAAATAAGATAGAGAGATCCACTTTATGGTTTTGGCATCACGCGATATAAACTCAAAATAGATTTCTATTTCTCAATTCTCCGATTCTTAATTGATGAGGTTACAAACTATTTATAGCCTCTAAAGAAATAAAAAGAAGATAGAGACAATCTCTAAAGGCTTATCTAAGTAACCTAAATCATAACCGATAAAATAAATAAAAATAATTACTATCTAAAATAACAAAAATTAATTACAAGATAATAGAAAATCTAGAAAATCTAAATCTAATTTTTTATCATTCTCCTCGGCTTTGAAAAATTTACCTCATGGTTAATCATGTAAGCATGATATCCAAAAATTATGCTCCTAGTGATGTCTCCTCCAAATCGGCCATAGCTGAGGCCTCTGCTTCGACAAGATAGTCAATATTAAGACTTATGACAAGACAAAATTTTACGGTGGCACTGGCGGTTGTGGAGACGGAAGAAGCATAATGTCCAACAATGATCTATCATGAAGCTCCTCTAGATCTACAACCGGTGGGTGGATGTATCGATGCATCCAAAGAAGCAAAATGATCGTCCCTACAATCAATTACTATTTTCTGCAAACTATCAAAATTATTTGTAATAAAGAAATAAATAAAAATTGTTCACCGAATTGATTATTGGAATACGTTCAAAATATTTAGAAGACTCAATAGGTTCTTTAAATTCATTGAAATAATCAGACTTATTTAATTCTTCCAGATGTTATATAAATGTCAAAATTGATTAATGGTTTAAATATAAACATAAACTCAGACTTGGATATAACTAGTGACTCATCTACAGCATATTCTGTAGGTTCTACTAATAAGTCTTTTAAGGATATAGGATCATCATTAGCAATAGTTTCTGTCTTAATCTGGTTGAAATGTTCATTAAGCAACTTTTTTATTTTGGCAAGCATTTTATCATAAATATCATCGATTATTGCACAAACTTGTTGGAAAGAATTGTGTGTAGACATTCTTGTGTGAGTCTTATCTACCTACGTATAAAATATTTCTAAACCAGGGTTTAGCTCTGATACCAATTTGACGCGGAACAAAGACCAAAGGAGAGATAATTTTTACAAAATTTAGGATTTATAAAAATTTGAAGCTTTATTTGAAATTTGAACAACAACTATTATAAATTTATCGCAAAAATTATAATAGAAATGCAAAACAATATATAATTAGGATTACTGTTGGAAGCAGAGAAGGAAATAAACGTCAACAAAGGAAGCAGAAAAGCAAATAAGATAGAGAGTTCACTTTAGGATTTTGGCATCGCACCATATAAACTCAAAATATATTTCTCATTCTTAATTCTCCGATTTTTAACTAATGAGGTTACAAACTATTTATATGAACTAAAGAAATAAAAAATAATATATAAAGCCAATTTCTAAAGACTTATCTAAGGTAACCTAAATCATAACTGATAAATTAAATAAAAACAATCACTATCTAAAATAACCAAAATTAACTATAAGATAATAGAAAGTCCAAATCTGTTTTCCATCATTTACATTCTAAATAAAGTAATTGTTGACGAAATATTTTTCAACTACATAAAAGGTTTATGAAACAAAAATAACTTAAAAATTATATATATATATTTTTATATATATATATATATATATATAACTCCAAGTTCTGATACAGTGGTAGTGATGTTAACATAATATCAAGTCGTACTGGTTCACTAGCTTGTGAGAATTTTTACAGCTATGACATGTGAAGAAATCATATGATCATATATATATATATATATTTTGAGGGTTATGATAAGTATTAGGGATTCATTTGCTAATTTCTATAGAATAGAGCACAATCATATGCTGATATCATTACTGTGTACTAAGATCACATGACCCCTAGATTAATAATGAACTAGTTACCATAAATAGTTAAGGGAAATGCTATACCTACAATCAAATGCTTACAATTTTCTTAAAACCGCTACGTGACGGTCACGTGGCGTCCACGTAGCGGCCACGTAGCGGTCGTTCATTAAAAAATAAGGAAGAGATGGGATCCGGTGGCTGTCTGAATGGTCGTTAAGTGGCCGAAATGTTACGTGATAATCGTTTATTGAGAAAAAGATGGAGCCGAAGGTGGTCCACATAGCAGGGGATGGAAGGGTTGTAAAAAAGTTGTAAGCATTCGGTAGTAAACTTAGCATTATTGAATAGTTAAACACCGAAAATGGTTTTTTCGTCATAAAAACTGTGTCAGGACACAATAATGACAAATAATCCATTAATCAAATTTTGATAGATTAAATTATATCGAATTAGTACGTAGTACCTTTTTATTTAAATGACACCCAACACACATCAATGGGTGATAATGATTACCTGCAAAAGTTTCTTTGTCGTATATAGCAGTAGAAGTGTTTTTCTTCTCTTGCACAGTAGCGTGTATTTGTTTATGGACTAATTAGAGTTTAAACTCTGGATTTTATACTAGCTTCTGGTCATGGCCAGGATAGACCACCTTTTTATGGAGGTCCGAAACGAACTTTCAAAATAACGTCCCATACATAATATAAAATAAAAAAAATAAAGTAAAATAAAAAATACGTCTCAACTTAGATTTGAACTAGAAATCGCTTGTATACAAGTCTAATGTAATAACCACTATACTATAATTGCTTTACAATAAGAAGGGTCCTTGATAAATACTAGTTATATTTTATGTAGAAAATTATTTATATATTTAAACAAAACAAAAAAAATTGGGCCCTACTGGCCCATGGGGTCCTGGTCGGTCGTCCTGTCCGTCCTAGGCCAGGGCCAACCCAGGTCATGACTAGTTAGATAGTTTAGATTATATATATATATATATATATATATATATATATATATATATATATATATATATATATATATATTATGTTTTCCATTATACCATAAAGTCTATAAAAAAAATTTATTGTGAGGCATGGAGTGTGAGAGTATAATTGGAAAAAAATAATAAAAAAAAATATCTAGGGTTCAAACTCTTCAATTGGACATGTTAGGACTTAAACTCTAAGATGGTATAAAATTCAGGGTCTAAACACTAATTAGCCCTTTGTTTCTCCATTTTTGGACTATTTCGATGCTTGTAACTTCTCGAAAGTGTAAAAGTATTATTTTTAAATATTGTAATGTAGTACACTTTCAACATATTGTAATGCAGTATCATTTTTCAAAATATGTTTGGATATATATGTTTTTGTCCCCCGCAAATCAGGAGTTTAAAAAAATGTGGACGTTCAATGTTTGGATGCAGACATGTCATAATCCGGACTATTTCCACTAGGTTCTCGGCCGGCACTACTTCCACTACATCACTACCCATTTTCCACTCCATCCCGGTGTCGACGTCCACCCCTGACCTCCGTGCGCCCACAATGTATATATATGGACGGATCAAAATATCTGTTTTCGAACCCCGTCTACCCCTCCCCCTCCTCTTTTTCGATCCATCGGATCGGAGAATCTGCGTGGAGTCCGTGCCGATCCAACGGCTATAGACTGCGGAACTCCCAAAAAAAAAAAATTTGGACCACATATATATATATATATATATATATATATATATATATATATATATATAAAAGGATGTATCCTAACTGTTAAAGCTTTTGCTATTGCATCAAAGTTATAAAATCGTACTTAAGGGCAGATCTATTTTGGACCAGAAATTGAAATCATGGAGTAATAAAACTTTTGTCCTAACAGTAAAAATAAAAAAGCAAAAAGAAGATGTAAATGAGTGAAAGAGATCATCTGACAATTTTGTGGCAGGCCAGGCGTAGGGTGCTGAGAGAGACCGACCGACCGACCGACCGACCGAGAAGCTGGGAGCGCCCGACCGCGGCCTGCGCAACGACTGACAGGTTGCCATCGCACCCACACCTGCCAAGGACACACTCATCACCGCCTTTCGAGGGGATCGATGCAGCATTACGTCACACCTACCGCTCCAGTCTGCTGCCTGCAAAAACCCTACGAATTGTTTTTCTTGAAAAGTTGTAGCAGATTTTTGTTTTTCAATTCTTTTCCAAAGCCACTGTTAAACAATAATAATATTAGCATTACAACCAATCGGCTTAGACAGCAGTTGTCAATCGAGTTTTCTCTCTCCTCTCTTTTTATATGGAAAAAAAAAATTTTAATTGATAACAGTCACCTATCAATCAAGTTTCCTCTTTCCTCTTTTTTTTCATATGGAAGAAAAGGTTTTAATTGGCAACAGTCACCTAGAGGTCCAGTTTTGTTCAAGAAAAAAATTTTTTTAATTCTTTGTTCTATTACTTTCTTTGAAAAATTATAATTTCTATTTTTTTTTTTTAGTGTTTGGAGAGGCCAAAAAAGTTTAAAAGAAAAATAAAATTTCTATGGTGGAAGAATGATTCCTTGGTTAGGTGTGCTGGATAAAACAAGACATTTTTTCGTTGCGTAGGGGTCCTTGCAATAAAGAAGGTTTGTCATCTTCGTCTTCCATATCATACAATTACGGCTATTCAAACTGATCATTCTAATGCCACCGATGGGAGTCACCATCTCAACACAAGAAGATTAGCAACATGTGCTCTGATATCACTGTGGGAAAACCCAAGACATTTTTCGTCGAGAAGGAACGGACGGAGGACGTAGGCTCAAATTGAGCCGAACCTCGATAAATCTTGTGTGTGTGCAATCTCTCTTATTTTTTTCTCCTCTTCCATTTTTATTTTTATTCTCATCTCACACAAAGACGAAAAATGTCTTATTTTTCTAACAGTGATATCAATGCACCAGTTGAAGGTGAATCTTCCAAGCCGGAGACCATGACGGCGGAAGAATGGAAGAAGCTCGACCAGAACACCATCGGCACCATTCGACAATGGATGGATGACACTGTGTTCCGCCATGTGTCAAATGAGAATTCGACGAACATCTTGTGGAAGAAACTTGAAGATCTCTACGAAAGAAAGACCGTCGGCAACAAAGCTTTCTTGATTTGGATGCTTGTCAATATCAAGTTCAAGGAAGGTGATTCCATATCTGAATATCTGAATAAAATTCAAAGTATTGTTAATCAACTTGCAGCTATAAAGATGGTCTTGAACGACGAGCTTTAAGCCCTTCTTTTGCTTAGCTCGTTACCGGGTAGTTAGAAGGCTCTAGTGGTGTCTCTTAGCAACTCTGCACCTGATGGAGTTGTATCCATGAACCAAGTTACAAGCATCCTTCTGAATGAAGAAATTCGAAAAAAGTCATCCAGATCCTCCCATTCTCATGCCCTTGTCACCGAGAATAAGGGGAGGAGCAAAAGCCGACAGACCTCATAACTGAGACAAGTTGAGAAAAAAATCAAAGGCTAAGAAGGACATTAGTTTTTATCACTACGGAAAGAGTGAACACATAAAACGAAAATGCCGCAAGCTCAAGCAAGAACAAAAGGAATGGAGGACCAATGAGAAGCAAGAAAAGAATGAAAATGCAACCGTTGTCACTGACAATAAAATCGTATTTTTCTCGGCATGTGAAGAAGACTGTGCAAATCTTACTTGCCAAGACTCGGAATGGATGATTGATTCTGGTGCCTCCTACTATGCTACTCCCCAGAAGGACTACTTTACTTCGCTTCGTGAAGATAACCTTGGAATGGTAAATATGGGTAAAAAAATTCTTCTCAAATTCTTGGCTTTGAAAATATTTGTGTCACCACTAACCTTGGAACAAAGATGATTCTAAAAGATGTTAGATTTATGCCCGATCTTTGTCTCAATCTTCTCTCCACTGGCAAGCTTGATGAAGAAGGATACATAAGCAGTTTTGGTAAATAATGCTGGAAGCTTACCAAATGATCACTTGTATTGGCGAGAGGAAAGAAGTGTTGCACTCTCTACAAGACTTAATTCCACTTAGAGAATGATAAACTTGCAACAGTGGAAGGTGCCTCTATGGAATTATGGTACAAGTGGCTTGGCCGCATGAGCGAGAAGGGGCTACAAACTCTCGTAAGGCGACAACTACTTTCATTCATACAAGGTATATCACTATCCCACTGTGATCATTTCTTGATTGAAAAACAACACCGGGTAGCTTTTGTAAAAAATTATAACAAAAAGGAAACCGACATATTGGACATAGTCTAGATGTGTGTGGACCCATAAATGTAGAAACTTTTAGTAGTGCCTCCTACTTTATGACCTTCATAGATGATACATAAAGAAAGGTGTGGGTGTATGTTCTAAAAGCCAAAGATCAAGTCTTTGGAGTTTTCAAAGACTTCCATACCAAATTTGAAAGAGAAACCGGGAAGCTCTTGAAGTATATTCACACGAATAATGGTGGTGAGTATACTTCAAGGATGTTTGAAGATTATTGCTCTAAATATGGTATTAGACACCAAAAGACTGTCTCACACACACCACAACACAATGGGGTTGCAGAAATAATGAACCGCACAATTGTGGAAAGGATAAGGAGTATGCTATCCTTGGCTAAATTACCAAAAATATTTTGGGGAGAAGCAGTGCGAACAACCTACTACTTGATAAACTTGTCCCCCTCAGTTACTTTGGATGGAGATATTCCAGAAAGGTTTGGAGTGGAAAGAATATTTTTTATTCCCACTTGTGGGTGTTCGGGTGCAAGGCATTTGTGCATGTACCTAAGAAGAAAAGAACAAAAAATGATAATAAAGTCATTTCATGCATCTTATTAGGATATGGAAATGATGAATTTGGATATAGGTTGTGGGATCCTATAAACAAAAAAATTGTGAGGAGCAGGGATGTTGTCTTTTGTGAAGATAAAATTTAAAAAAGAAGAAGAGCCATAAAATACTCACATCGTCCCAAAATCAATCTCCACACCTATTGTTATTCCTTCTCCTATGCCAGAAAATAAGGATTTTCAAGAAGTGCATGAAGAAGAAAAAATTACAGGTTCTCCAGATTTTGATCAGGGGGAGCATGAACATGCAAAGCCACCGTAAATGGATCAGCCACCAGCACCTCAGTTGAGACGGTCGGAAAGAGAACGACAACCCTCAATTAGATATCCTATTTCAGAGTATACTATGGTTACAAATGCAGGTGAACCAGAAAGTTTCCATAAAGCACAAGTTCATGAAGATCGTGCCAAGTGGAAGAAAGCCATGCAAGAGGAGATGGATTCTTTGTGTCATGTCCCAGTCCCAAAATACGTAGGACTAGGAATACGTAACATGCCAGCTACGCATTCGACCAGACTCTGGTCCGACTCGAATACGTATAAGCTGTATTATAATGGTCACTATTTATATACTCAAGTAATATAAATATCTATGCCTCAATCCACAATGAACAGAATACACAAGAATGAGCTACATGTGCTAAAGTCGGCCGTCCAGTAACACACAAACTCGAATAGACTCGAGAAAGAGATATGAGTCTATAAAACTAGGCTACATCAGCAGATAAATAAACAATATGAATAAATAATTATAACTCCGGTAGAAATGATATAAGTATCTGGTACCAGTGCCTACAAGACAAGCAACTCCATTCAAAGGCTCCATAACCGTCTAAGCTACAAAAATTGGCAGGGGACCAGGTCCTCAGAGGGACGTAACAAGGTACAAGAAACAACATGCCAAAAGTAAAACAGTATAATGCCACATACTCAAGGGTAAACCACTGTAACCAACTATGTGATATGCACGTGAGAGCATCACTCGTACTCAGGCTGAAACCACTACAGGCTCTGTATCGGGGAGCCCATAGCAGCAAGTAGTATCAAAACTCAGTATAGGTGCCAAATATCCGAGACAGAGACCAAGGCACCCCTAGGGTATTGCGACTCCGGCGTATGTGCCTCAGCACCTCCAGTAATATAGTATATATATATCAATGATCAGCCTATAGTATGGTGTGTATTTCCCCACCCAATGTAATCTCATGTCTCATGTTCACGACGTCTCATGTCCATAACACGCAAGATCATGACCTCTAGCTAGTGCAACGAGTCATAATAATATTAATATAATATGCAAGTCTCATGTCACGAATCCTGTAAGCCTATACAGAATCACCATGAATAACTCAAGCAAGATTATGTCACATGAAATAGTGTCAAGTGTCCTAGGGTATGGCGTACTTGGTAAAGCAAGTACGTAAAAATAGGATCGTGGAATCAACTCTCTAAGTGACGTTACTCGACTCCGCGTACGGCGTCGACACCCGAATCTTGTTCGGGCGCTAAGCAACGTATCACGGTCCTAGGGTAAACACACACATCAACTATATAAAATAACTATAATAACTAAATAATATAATAAAGGCAAGAAACTGTGATACATCATGGCAAGGTACACTTGCCTGGATTCTGAACTTTGTCAACAGCTCCTGGGAAAGTGAAATCTACACGTACACATCCGGATGCTGAAATAAATATCACTATTGTTCTTAAAATACTAGAAATAGCTAGGATTGACTATCCATAAGTCCAATTTGGACACAGGGGCAAAATTGACAGTTTTGGGTCAAAGCGGGGTCCACATGTGGCCTAATTCGTACCGAAAAATGTGCCAAAGATAAATTTATCCAAATTTGTCCCACTCAGTGTCTACGAGTCCAGAACGATAACATAAACTCAACCGAATGTCCAAAATTAGATTCTGATGAGCCAATCACGAAATCGTCCGTTATGTGAAACTGTGGGGCCCACAAAATGATATTTCGTCGATGTTCTCAAAATTGAGCCAAACTTGGGTCACAGGATCAGCGTAACGCTGCAAATCCGATGGCGCAAGTTTCTTTGCGAAACGACAAGCACACACGAAGTTACGGCGAGTGTCAGAACAGGCGGATACGGTATTTTTCGGCGGATATGTGTTGATTTCGGTGTGCACGCACATCCAAATCAAGTTCCACTAAAGCTCACACATCCGCGTTGACAATACGCATATTTCGGTACAACTCACACAAGACGAAGTTGCCTCGTTTTGCGGGACGTACCCCGTATCGCGAGATTTTGGGTGTTTTAGAAACACATTTTTGGTCGTTTTGGAACAAGAATAATTTTACCATTAAAGCAAACTAATAAAAAAATAAAAGAACAGTAAAATTTTTGGTTATATTATGAAGAAGTTTCTTTAATTATATTTTGAAAATAGTTAACAAGTTGGTAGCAAATTGAGCATGAACAGGGGTACTTGGACTGAAATTCTGAACTGTTTCCAAACAGTTTTTCGGCCAACTTCCGGTCGATTTTTCGATCAAACTGGGGTGCCTAAATTCGATCCACTTGAAGGAAATCCTAGAGGGTTAGGTTGTGAATATACCAGCGAAGATGGAACGTAAATCGGAAGAGCGAGGAGGGCGGAGGCTACGCACGAAGGAGGGTCGCACGATTACTATTGTGCGCGCGGGGGGGGGGGGGGTGACGGCGGTGCGTGCGGCGCGGGGCGCGGAGGTGCGAGTGGCGGTCGGAGGTCGGCCGGAGGTGGCAATGATGGTAGAGGGTGGTGTTGAAGGCGATGGGTGGGATTAGGTTTTGATTTGTTATATATAAGTATGTATATATACATATAGGAGAGAAGAGGGGGTGGGTTTATGTTCCTGTACGCGGGTTGGGGTGGGGGAAGTTGAATTGGGTTTGGGTTTTAGTTTATTGGGTTTAGGTTTTAGAATTTTAATTTATATATATATATATATATATATATATATATATATATATATATATATAGCCACTAAAAATAGTTTTAGACCTCAATAAATTCCAGAAAAATTATATAATACACTAATAATAGTTGTACACCCAAAAATATATTTTCTGTATAATATTAATAATTAATTAAATACACATAATTATAAATTCAATTATATTATATATTATAATTAGCTAAAAATAAAAAAAAATTCTTAATCACAAAAATTTCAGAATGCCAAAAATATTAAATTCTAAAAATCAGGGTGCTTACACTTTGCATAAGAACCACACTTATGACTTGGTGGAGCTACCGAAGAACATAAAAGTCTTGAATGGGTGTTCAAAATCAAGAATGAAGGTAATGGCCAATTTAAGTACAAAGCTCGCCTCGTGGTGAAATGTTTCAGTCAGAAGCAAGGTATTGACTATGAAAAAATATTTTCTTCTGTTGTGAAGATATCTTATATTCGAGTTATTCTTGGTCTTGTTGCTTCTCAAGATCTTGAAGTAGAACAGTTAGATGTGAAGACTGCATTCCTCCATGATGATTTGGCAGAGAAAATCTATATGGAGCAGCCAGATGGTTTTAAGGTAAAGGACAAGGAATAATTGGTTTGCAAATTAAAGAATAGCTTGTATGGGCTCAAGCAGGCACCGTGGCAGTGGTATAAAATGTTTGGTTTTTTATGCTTGACCATGGGTACAAAAGAACATCTGAAAATCATTATGCTTATGTCCATAAGTTCTATGATGATGGTTTCATTATTCTCTCTATATATGTTGATGATATGTTTGTTGTGGAAAAAGATATGTCTAAGATTGACAGGTTAAAATAAGTGTTGAGCAAGTCCTTTGACATGAAGGACTTAGGAGCAGCATAACATATATTGGGAATAAAGATTTCTCGAAAAAGAAGTGCGAGAAAGTTGTGGCTATCACAAGAAAAATACATAGAACGTATTCTGGGCAGATTCAATATGTTGAACTCTAAGCCAGTCAGCACACCGCTAGCAGCTTATTTTAAGCTAAGTGCACAACAAAGTCCTTCAAGTGAGAAGGAGAAGGAGGAGATAAAGAGCATTCCATTTGCCTCGGTCGTCAAAAGTTTGATGTACTCAATGGTTTGTACAAGACCCAACATAGCACATGCGGTTAGAGTAGTAAGTCATTTTCTTGCCAATCCTGGTAAAGCACATTGGGAAGCAGTAAAGTGGATTCTAAGATATCTTAGAGGAACCTCTAAATATTTTTTATGTTTTGGAGATGGCAAACCTATCTTAGAAGGTTACACTAATTCTGACATGGCATATGACTTGGACAAAAGAAAGTCCACATCGGGATACTTATTTACCTTTGCAGGGGGAGCCGTATCATGGCAATCAAAGCTGCAAAAGTGTATTGCTCTATCCACTACAGAAGCTGAATATATCGTTGCTACAAAAGTTAGCAAGGATCTCTTGTGGATGAAGAATTTTTTGAAGGAGTTAACTCTCAAGCAAAATAAGTATACTATATATTGTAACAGATAGAGCACCATTTGTCACGCCCCGATCCCGAAAGGGTCAATCGTCCTCGCTGGATCCTTCACGGAACCGATTCGTCCTCGCTGGGGCGTGATGCCGTACGAGCCTGGAGTTGCGCTCGTACAAGGCAAGAACTTGCAGTTATAGGAACCCACTTTGAAACACAATTTAGAAAACACATTCACAGATAATTGAACACAAGTGCAGGAAGGAAACATGCTTTTTCATTGATAATTTAGAGTAATTTACATAGAGTCTACATTGATACGCCTTCTCGGCTACTTGAATTACATTAGAAAAGATAACTCAAAATGTAGGGCGCGCTCCATCAGATAGTCCCCGTCGTCCATACATTACGCCCTTGTATAGGTTGAAAGTCCAAGCCTCCAAAATGATCTGACTTCAACTATACTTCAAAATAGAGGTGCTCCTAACGCCTCTTCGTCTATCCACTAGCGTTGCACCGTCTGAGTGCCTGAAATAGTTGCCCACAACGTGGGTCAGTACTCAACTTGTACTGGTGAGCGGGATGAATCCCACTCGACTAAATCGACACTAGCTTATTAGGGGCGAGCATGCATTAAGATTACTTCTATAAAGAAGCAAGTGAATTCAATTCATATCAGTTGCATGTTTTGATAGAAATGAAAATAACATCGAATCCAACCAGTACATCGGTTGCTTACTCAACCGATGCACGCCTTCCCTGCAATGAAACACAAGTATACTTACCATCTGCATAAGACAATAATTAGCATGTATTCTATTCTTTACGGTCATTGGTGTGATCGACACCTTAGGGACATCTTTCCAAGCATTAGCGGTGCGCCCTATCAGCCCGGATAGCAAGCCCTGCTGGAGGTCCCGCTAAGCATCGTGACTAGCACGAATCGAATATTTCCCTCCGGATCGATACGGTTCCAGTGCCCCAGAAAACCGTTTCGAGGAAATGTCAAACCTTGTGCACAAGTTGTCCCAGACCATGCAAATGCATGAATATTTCATATCTCATACAATGCATCGAATTTAACAGAAGAAGTAAAGCAGCAATATATATATCTTATGCAACAGTTCATATTTTCCCAAAGCGGTGTTCCGATTTGATATCCCATGGATTCAAATTCTATCCGAGGCACCAGGCCGAAACCAACAACCAAATTCCCTTTCCAACCAACCCGAATTATAAAGTGTACAAGCATATAGTAAAAATTAGTCTATAATTCCCATTGTTCCTTTCTTAGTGGCTGGCATGCATTGTGGCTAAGCATTTCCTAGGCGTCCAACCGGGCATCATCGAGTGAACGTTTGAAACATTAGAGATGTTGGCGTGAAGAAGTAGAAAAGAAGGGACCAAACCACTCACTGGTTAAGGGAAAAGTTGCTGAAACAAGGAATCCCGCCTAGCGACGATCAAACGTCAGTTACGCGGACCTGCAACAGCACGAGCACCGAGTTAGAATTCTTGCCTATCCTTCCTTGCCGAACTCCCCAAAATTCAAGCTCCAATCAATAAAACCAACAGCGAAAACCAAGCAACTCGAAAGCAACACCAAATCAAATCCCAAAGCGGCAATCAAGAAAACCAAGCAACCAAACACGAAAACTATTGGACTCGTTTCAATAGAGGCCTTTCCATGAGTTAGAAAAGATCATCGCATTTCGTCCGTGGCAATAAGATGCCGAAGATCTAAGCATACTCTGACGGACTAGCCACAAGCCCAATTATATAGTGCACATCCCGGTCGGATCGGGATTTGAGGTACTACATAATATACCACTAAGAAAAAGTTTCGTCCCGAAACTTAAGAACAAGGCCCTACCTCCGACTGAATGAACAACGAAGGATATTTCTCCTTCATCTCCGATTCCATCTCCCAGGTTGATTCCCCAACTGAATGGTTCCGCCACAGCACGCGAACCAAGGACATCGTACGGTTGCGAAGTACTTTTTCCTTACGATCCAGAATCTGCACCGGCTCTTCTGAGTATGATAAATCTGTGCGCAGTTCCAATTGTTCAAAGCTAACCACATGACTCGGGTCATGCACATACTTCCGAAGTTGATAAACATGGAACACGTCATGCACTTCAGCCAAGGCGGGAGGTAGTGCAATCCGGTATGCCACAGCTGCCACTCGTTCCAGAATCTCGAAGGGGCCGACAAACCTGGGACTCAGTTTGCCCTTCACGCCGAAACGCATCACCCCACGCATCGGCGTCACTTTCAAGAATACATGATCCCCGACCATGAACTCCAAAGGTCTACGATGAGCATCGGCATAACTTTTCTGTCGGCTCTGCGCCGTGCGGAGTCTTTCCCGAATCAAGCGAACTTTCTCAACTGCCTGTTCTACCAGCTCTGGCCCGAGTACTTGCCGCTCGCCGACTTCGTCCCAACAAATTGGAGATCGACACTTGCGCCCATAAAGTGCTTCGTACGGTGCCATCTGGATGCTCGATTGGTAGCTGTTGTTGTACGCAAACTCCGCCAACGTGAGATGCGTGTCCCAACTAGTCTTCAAATCGATTGCACACAGCCGTAACATATCTTCAAGTATCTGATTTGTCCTTTCCGTCTGTCCATCAGTCTGGGGGTGGTATACAGTACCGAACTGTAGCTTGGTTCCCAAAGCAGACTGTAGGCTTGTCCAAAAACGAGATAAGAAGCGTCCGTCACGGTCAGAGACGATTGAGGCAGGTACTCCGTGTAATCGAACAATCTCGTCTATGTAAATCTGTGCTAACCGATCGACGCTCCAAGTAATTTTTATAGGAAGGAAGTGGGCTGATTTGGTCAAACGATCAACTATGACCCAAATCGCATTATGCCCCCGCGGCGTCTTCGGAAATCCCACAATGAAATCCATAGTGATTTTGTCCCATTTCCACTCAGGAATAGCGAGGTTCTGCAGCTCCCCGCCGGGCCTCTGATGTTCAGCTTTCACCTGTTGACAGGCCATGCACTGTGACACAAAGGTCGCCACATCCCGCTTCATACCTTGCCACCAGAAGGTTCTGCGTAAGTCCATATACATCTTAGTGCTCCCCGAATGCAAGGAATACTTCGCATAGTGTGCTTCCGCCATAATTTTCCTTCGGAGTTCTGGGTCGCTAGGAACACATATCCTTCCTTTCATTTGTAAGGTCCCATCTTCGCCTGCCACAAAGTCAGACGTCTTCCCCGCCGAAATTAGTCCGCGTGCCTTCGCTAGGAACTGATCGCCCTCATGAGCTGATTTGATTCTATCACGCAGACTTGGTTCAAGATGGAGTGATGCCAGCTGCACTCCTTGATACTGAACACGGAGCTCGATGCCCATCGTCTCAAGATCTCGAAGTAAATGGTTGTTTATGGATAACGAGCCCACATACTTCCGACTCAGAGCATCAGCAACGACGTTTCCCTTGCCCGGTGTGTAAGCGATCGTCAAATCATAGTCCTTAATCAGTTCTAGCCAACGCCGCTGTCGGAGGTTCAGTTCTCGTTGTGTGAATAGATACTTGAGGCTCTTGTGATCTGTGAAAATTTTGCAAGTAACACCATAAAGATAATGCCTCCACAACTTCAGTGCAAATACAATTGTCGCCAATTCCAAGTCGTGCGTCGGGTAGTTTTTCTCGTGCGGCTTCAGTTGCCTGGAGGCGTACGATATTACCTTATCCCTCTGCATGAGCACACATCCCAAACCAAGTCCCGAGGCGTCACTGTATATCTGAAACTCTTCTACCCCATCTGGAAGAGCAAGGATCGGAGCTGAAACAAGACGCTGCTTGAGTTCTTGAAAGCTGGCTTCGCATTCATCACTCCATTTGTATACAATCCCTTTTTGAGTGAGGCGAGTCAAAGGCGAGGCCAGTTTAGAAAAATCCTTCACGAACCTACGGTAGTATCCCGCTAGGCCCAGAAAGCTTCGTACTTCGCTGGCTGATGTAGGTTGCTTCCAATCCACCACTGCCTCTATTTTCTTCGGGTCTACGGCGATGCCTTCTGCCGAGACAACATGACCTAGAAATGCCACACTGTTCAACCAGAACTCACACTTGCTGAGGTTAGCGTACAAGTGATGCTCTCGTAATGTCTGCAGCACGATCTTTAGGTGTTCCTTGTGTTCCGCCTCGTTCTTGGAATATATTAGAATGTCGTCGATGAACACGACCACAAACTTGTCTACGTACGGCCGAAACACGCGGTTCATCAGATCCATGAAAGCTACAGGGGCGTTCGTCAAACCGAACGACATCACAAGAAATTCGTAGTGTCCGTATCGGGTCCTGAATGCAGATTTTTGAACATCATCTGATTTGATTTTCAATTGGTGATATCCTGACCTGAGATCAATTTTAGAGAAAACTGTTGCACCTTGCAGTTGATCAAACAAGTCATCTATCCTTGGCAATGGGTATTGGTTCCGCACGGTCACCTTATTTAGTTCTCGATAGTCGATACACAGCCGCATGGATCCATCCTTTTTCTTCACGAACAGCACCGGAGCACCCACGGAGAAACGCTTGGACGAATGTATCCTCGGTCCAACAGATCTTGTAACTGAATCTTAAGTTCCTTCAGCTCTGCTGGGGCCATTCGATAAGGTGCCTTCGATATCGGTCACGAATCCGGAAAAGTGTCAATGCTGAATTCGATCTCACGATCTGGAGGCATTCCAGGCAGCTCGTCCAGGAAAATGTCGAGGAAATCTGCTATGATTTCAGCCTGAGCTGCATTTGTACTTTCTTGTCGGGTATCTCGAACAGAAGCTAAGTACCCTTCACAGCCCGAATACAACATACGCCTAGCCGAAATTGCTGATATTATCATTGCCGTCTTCGGTGCAGCGCTGCACGAATAGTAAAAGTCTGCCTCGCCGGGTAGACGGAATACGACTCGCTTCTCTGCGCACTCAATTGTTTCATGACAAGCACCCAACCAATCCATCCCGAGAATAATATCGTAATCCTTAATGTCTAATACAGTGACATCTAAGGAAAGCTTCCTGCCTCCGATACAAATATAACCATCCTTACAGATCGCATGGGCGGGCATGTCGACTCCCGAAGGTGTGCTCACGCAAAGATTCATATTTAAGGGAGTAGAAGCTAATTTATGCTCATTAGTAAAATTAGCATATATGAAACTATGCGTAGCACCTGAATCGAATAAGACTCTAGCGGGCAATTCTCTAAAAAGTAGAGTACCTGTCACGACGGTTTCAGAGGCGGATGCATCATCCCGAGTCAGTGCATAGACTCGTCCTTGAGCACCCTGGCGTTGTGGATTTACTGGCACAGCATTGGCATCATTTGCTGGAGGCCCCCTGTTCTGATTCCAGTTGTTCCGGTTCCAGTGGTGCTGATTCCCATTGTTATGATTCCCATTGTTATGATTCCCATTGTTCCGATTTCCGTTGCCCTCCGGACAGTGAAAGTGTTTGTGGTCCAGACGGCCACATTTAAAATACCCTTTAGCTCGGCATTCAATCATTCGATGCCCTAATCTGCCGCACCTATGGCAGTGCAGTGCCTGGGGTGGACCCCTATTTTCCGATGTGTGCGGACATTTTTGTGCTCCCTGCCCTCCCGTTTCCAGAGGTCGTTTGATGTTGTTGGTACGGGGGGTTTGCACATCGACCTTTGGGAGATTGCGCCCAAAGATCCGCTCGCTATTCAGGGCTGTTTCGTAGCATTCCCTGTATGTTTGGCACCTCTGGTTGATGACGTCCCTACGCAAATCATCATTCAAGCCCTTCTGGAAGCGATAGCACCACGCCTGCTGGTTAGGCAAGAAGTGCCCAGCAAACTTAGCCAGCTTAGCAAATACTGAGTCGTACTCATCAACAGACATACTTCCTTGCACCAGATTGCTGAAGTCATCTTCCTTCTATTGACGCACGGCCCGGGGAATATATTGTTCAATGAAGGCAGATTTGAACATTTTCCAAGTAATTTTGCAGTTGGGATTGGCATCATAAATCCCTTGCTTAGTGGCTTCCCACCAATCATGCGCACGCAGTTCCAGCTGAACCGATGCACAGACAACTCGCTTGGATCCCCGGATGCCGACCAGATTGAAGAGTCCCTCCAGCTTAGCAATCCATCCCATTACCACGTCCGGTTCCGCTCGTCCGTTGAACGTTGGTGGATGCATCTTAGTGAACTCTGCGGCACGGCAGGTGTTCCTTGCTGGATGCTGTGTTTCTTCGGACTCATCCTCTACCGCCACAGCCGGCGGTACAGCAGGCGTCACCGTGGCTCCCCCGTTGTTGGGTACCAAGGATGCAATCAGTTGCATCATGGTATCCATCTGCTTTTGTTGAGCAGCCAACTGTGCCTGTTGAGAAATGGCTTGTTGTTGCTGCACCTCCATGAGATGCATAAGTCGTTCGGACATATCCATTGAACCCGCTCCTCCGGATTCTCCAGAACTTGCCGGATCGTTCTGGACGGGCTGAGCACTGCTTGCAGCGGCAGTATTTTTCTTAGCCATTGCTACAAAAGAGAGTAGCTTGTTAACACCTTAAAAACGATAGATTTTTGTATCTATGGGCTCATTGTATAGGCGACTCATCTCATGCAGCGGACACCGAATGCAACTCAACCGAGAGGCGCATCAAACTCCTTTATAATCTTTTTGAAATCCCAAGGATGTAAAGCCTAAGCTCTGATACCAATATGTCACGCCCCGATCCCGAAAGGGTCAATCGTCCTCGCTGGATCCTTCACGGAATCGATTCGTCCTCGCTGGGGCGTGATGCCGTACGAGCCTGGAGTTGCGCTCGTACAAGGCAAGAACTTGCAGTTATAGGAACCCACTTTGAAACACAATTTAGAAAACACATTCACAGATAATTGAACACAAGTGCAGGAAGGAAACATGCTTTTTCATTGATAATTCAGAGTAATTTACATAGAGTCTACATTGATGCGCCTTCTCGGCTACTTGAATTACATTAGAAAAGATAACTCAAAATGTAGGGCGCGCTCCATCAGATAGTCCCCGTCGTCCATACATTACGCCCTTGTATAGGTTGAAAGTCCAAGCCTCCAAAATGATCTGACTTCAACTATACTTCAAAATAGAGGTGCTCCTAACGCCTCTTCGTCTATCCAATAGCGTTGCACCGTCTGAGTGCCTGAAATAGTTGCCCACAACGTGGGTCAGTACTCAACTTGTACTGGTGAGCGGGATGAATCCCACTCGACTAAATCGACACTAGCTTATTAGGGGCGAGCATGCATTAAGATTACTTCTATAAAGAAGCAAGTGAATTCAATTCATATCAGTTGCATGTTTTGATAGAAATGAAAATAATATCGAATCCAACCAGTACATCGGTTGCTTACTCAACCGATGCACGCCTTCCCTGCAATGAAACACAAGTATACTTACCATCTGCATAAGACAATAATTAGCATGTATTCCATTCTTTACGGTCATTGGTGTGATCGACACCTTAGGGACATCTTTCCAAGCATTAGCGGCGCGCCCTATCAGCCCGGGTAGCAAGCCCTGCTGGAGGTCCCGCTAAGCATCGTGACTAGCACGAATCGAATATTTCCCTCCGGATCGATACGGTTCCAGTGCCCCGGAAAACCGTTTCGAGGAAATGCCAAACCTTGTGCACAAGTTGTTCCAGACCATGCAAATGCATGAATATTTCATATCTCATACAATGCATCGAATTTAACAGAAGAAGTAAAGCAGCAATATATATATCTTATACAACAGTTCATATTTTCCCAAAGCGGTGTTCCGATTTGATATCCCATGGATTCAAATTCTATCCGAGGCACCAGGCCAAAACCAACAACCAAATTCCCTTTCCAACCAACCCGAATTATAAAGTGTGCAAGCATATAGTAAAAATTAGTCTACAATTCCCATTGTTCCTTTCTTAGTGGCTGGCATGCATTGTGGCTAAGCATTTCCTAGGCGTCCAACCGGGCATCATCGAGTGAACGTTTGAAACATTAGAGATGTTGGCGTGAAGAAGTAGGAAAGAAGGGACCAAACCACTCACTGGTTAAGAAAAAAGTTGCTGAAATAAGAAATCCCGCCTAGCGACGATCAAACGTCAGTTACGCGGACCTGCAACAGCACGAGCACCGAGTTAGAATTCTTGCCTATCCTTCCTTGCCGAACTCCCCAAAATTCAAGCTCCAATCAATAAAACCAACAGCGAAAACCAAGCAACTCGAAAGCAACACCAAATCAAATCCCAAAGCGGCAATCAAGAAAACCAAGCAACCAAACACGAAAACTATTGGACTCGTTTCAATAGAGGCCTTTCCATGAGTTGGAAAGGATCATCGCATTTCGTCCGTGGCAATAAGATGCCGAAGATCTAAGCATACTCTGACGGACTAGCCACAAGCCCAATTATATAGTGCACATCCCGGTCGGATCGGGATTTGAGGCACTACACCATTGACTTGAGTAAAAATGCTATATATCACTCAAGAACAAAGCACATCGATGTACGCCATCACTGGATCCGAGATGCTTTGGAGAATCACCTTATGCACATTAAGAAAATTAATACAAGACAAAATCCATCTGACATTATGATGAAACCTCTATCAAAAGAGAAGCATAACTTTTGCCGAAGGAAGGCAGACTACTGTTTGAAAACTTTCTTCTCATAAGGATGGAGGAGAATATTGATGGAAATGGGGTCCATCCCCATGGTGAAACAATATAGATTTGATCCATGAAAATTGGTCACCCATGGTTGGGTTAAACCAAGTACATAGACATTTTTCTGGTTTCAGTTTCTGTGACAAGATTTATTTTTAGGAGACTGTTTTGGATATGTTGAAGTCATTATTTGGCTCGGTCTTCAATATGAAAGTTGTTTAAAAGTTTTCTATTTCATCTAGGCTTTGAATCTAGTCATTTGGAGATGTATTGAAGAAGTTATGACCATCGGAAGTAGCATACATTTTTATATTATGTATGCATTCAACTTGCATGCAACATTGATGATGGATGAACGAATCTTGGGAGAAGGAAGGGACCGCCCTTTGGAATTCTCCATACAACGAATGTGATGTACCCAAAAGGCATATCCTCCCTATAAATAGAGGAGAGATGGTAAAGGTTGAACACAACAAGTAGCAAGAATAACACAACCACACACAAATTCTCACACTTGTAATCCACTTCAAGTGAGTTTGTGAGAGAAAGTGATCCTCAAGTCAAGTTGTATCAACTTGAGAGAATACCCTTGTAATTTTTCATTTGATTATAGTAAAAACGACGAAGAAGGGGCGGACGGAGGACGTAGCCTCAAATTAAGCCAGACCTTGGTAAATCTTGCGTTTGTGCAATATCTCTTATTTTCTCTTCTCTTTCATTTTTATTTTTATTCTCATCTCATCACAAAGACGAAAAATGTCTTATTTTTCCAACAAGATGGGGGTAATCACATTTCTCCCTATTTTACCTTCCTATGGAAATTATTTTTCTTTCCTGATACTTTCCTTTGACACCCAAACGTAGGAAATGAATCACTTTCATTTTCCAATGTCAAAATTCTGTGAACCAAACAAGACCTCTGGCTTTTAGTTGGGTGGGGGTAATCACTTTCTCCCATATTATAAGAAAATTGTAAGGCTTTTAGTTGTAATCATAGCATTGCTCATTGTTAAAAGAAGCTACACAATTTGTTAAGCAATAATCCTAGGATTACAACCACCTCCTTACAACCGCCTACGTGGCAGTTTTCAGTTGGGTCCCCTCTCTTTTTCTATTCCACATGGGGAGAGGGAACCCAATTGACAACTATCACGCATGCGATTGTAAGGAGGTTGTAAAAAAGCCTAAAAAATGCTAATTTCAACTATTATATGAGATACTATTACTAAATAAGCCTAAAAAATGCTGTGGAACTGCGATTAACAATGACATTATGGCATCGCACCCATGTCACCATTAGCAATGGCAGTATGAGTGCATGCACTCATACCATCATTATTTATGCCGACTCGTTACCTTTCTTGCATTTCTGTAAACTTATTATTATATATGTAATATAATTGAAAAATATTATTGTATATGAAACTTTTTGTTGTAAAAAAGTGAAAAAAAAATTTGCTTAGGATTGTCAAAAATTTTCAATCCATGATTGTTGAAGACTGCCAAAATATGTATTATAGAGGTTGAAGACTGCAAAAAAATTGACAGTCCTGAATATGTACAGAATTGTCAACATTTTGACAGTCCAGAACTATAAAAATTGTAACAACCTCTAACACATTATGGTGTGCTATTAGCATTGGATTTTTTTAACCTCAAGTTCTAATCTATTTTTATAAGTTGTTTTAAAAATAAGTTTTCTAAAAAAATGGGCTAAATTTCAACTTGATACCCCAAACTTTCAAAATGATCAACTTAATACCCTGAATTATTTTTTTCCAAATACGCCCCTCCCTCTCCCCTACACATGTTGCCCCTCCGCCCCCTCCCTCCTCCCACGCCCCCCGACGACCCCCTCCAGCGTCGCCCCCGATGGCCACCCCCTCCCGTGCCTCCCCCTCACCCCGCCCTCCTTTCGCGGTTGTTGTTGCCGCCAATGTTGTTGTTGCCGCCGCTGTCGTCGTGCGCCGCCGCATGCATCGCCGGAAAAAGAAGAGGGGAAGAGGGGATCATCGTCGGAAAGAGGGGGGGGGGGGGGGGGGTCATCGCCGGCAGCAGAGGGATGGGGGAGTTTCATCGTTGATCAGAGAAGAAGGTGGTGGGGGAGGGGGGGAGGATAGTTTGGAATTTTTATTTTTTTGGTATGAAATTGAAAAGATTTAATAGTTGATGGTATTAAGTTGTTGATAAAAAAAAGTTTAGGATATTAAGTTGAACAACTTGGATAGTTGAGGGTATCAAATTGCAATTTAGCAAAAATAAAATTTAATAAATTGTTTTCACCAAACAACTATTAAACCTATTTGTCAAAACATAAGTGAAAGTTTTCATAATAAACAATTTCAAGCCGGAAAGAATAACTTTTAAAAGCAGTTGTTTATGTGTTTTTAAAAACAACCCAACTTTGGAAATAAAATTTGTAGTTTGAGATAGGGTTTGGAAATGCTTATTGGAGGCTACTTTTGTACCTACCCTCTCTCCCTCCCATTACTAATGTCTAACTCTATTTTTCTCAAGCTTTAATTTTATTATTACTATTTTTCAGTTCTCAAAGTTAGATATTAGCAATAGAAAATAAATACAAATAACACTTGATAAAGAGATAAAATGAAAGAATAGTAGTAACAGAGTCATATATTGTGCTATTCGAATCGAATTCTTTCCGAAACTGCAATGCCACAGTTTTACAAATGAGGAAAAAAAAAGAGAGCTGAAAGCACAGTACTTATTGGACCAAATGGGCCAAGCCCATGCACAGATCGGCCGAGCAAATAATAGCTAATTGATGTACTGGTCTAGTACTACAAACCAAATAGCAATCATAGAAATTCCGGATTAGACTTTTAAGGTTTCTTTTGAAATCACCTAAGGCCCATTTAGTTTCAATGAGCTTTGTTTCTTTGTTTCTTTTTTTTTGAGATGCCCGACGATATGCACGGAACTTTATGCACACAGCGTTGCATGTCATTTAGGTCCACTGCCCCCGCATCTCCCCCGCGGTTTGATCCCGAGACCTCCGTCTAGCCAGGGAGGTTATACCTCTTCTCACTGACCATAAGAGCCAGTTGAGTTCAGTGAGTTTTGTTTCTGTTAGCCGAATATCCTCCCAGTAACATGTAACATATCAGACAATGCAAGTATCATAAAAAAAATGCAACAAACTTCTAAAAATTACCAAAATCATTCAATTCGAACTGATATTTAAAATAGGTTGGATATAAGCATCAATTTATTTAAATTTTATGATGATTTAGAATTTAGTAATATTTGTTGCTATTGGACCTATACTTCCTTGGATCTTAAACCATATATATATATATATATATATATATATATATATATATATATATATATATATATATATATATATGAGTGTCTGTGTGTTTGGGCGAATTAAAAGTCCTGCCCCCAGAGTCCTGCCAAAGTCCCGCCCCCCTGCACAATCGGATCTAGATGAGCCTGCGTGGGACCCGCACGATACCCCCTGATCCAATGGCCAAGGGAAGCAGGGCTTTGACGGGACTCCCGATCCGCTCCATATATATATATATATATATATATATATATATACTCTAGTGATGTTCACATGCGTTGCACGTACCAAAACAACTATAATATTATTAAAAAATTACATAGACATTTAAATTATATTAAAATTTTGAATATATTTTAATGAGGATTTGTTATAAATATATTTTTAGAATTTTGGATATGTGCTTAGTTAGATAATATCATATATTTAGTTCAAATATAATTTAAATATTGAATATATTTTAGAATTTGTTATATGTTAAGGTAGTTAGAAGGATTATAGGTTTTTTTTTCTTAATTACACCAGGAGATAGCATATACGATAGTTTAAAATAATAATTTATTTTTATATTAATAATTGAGAATATACATACGTCTTAGACGGCTCAATTTTGTGCATATACACACACACTCACTCACTAGTAGTGTGCCCGTGCTTTTGCACGTAAAAAAATAAAATAAAATTTGGTACAAAAAAATTGTTCAAAAAAAAATTAAATTTGTTTTGGATACCGCTACCCCGAGGAATCAAACCTTGCTAAGAAAAATGCCTCACACCTTAACCACTTAAGTTAGAAGTGTTTGACTATGATTAGATAATATTATGTAGTTAAATAATTATTTTTTATTTTCAATTACGTGACGATATACATACGACATAGACTGCTAATTTTTGAACCGTTTCTAAGCCGCATTATATATATATATATATATATATATATATATATATATATATATATATATATATATATATATATATATATATATATATATATATTTGAAAAAGGTAATTGGATTTTATTAACTCAAAACCGAGCATAATTACATCATAGCACACTCATGTGGCTTACTTTTTATCTCCCATAATTCCTATATCATGTTCAATGTTATGTATAAGCCCAATGTTTGATGTATGCAGTTCCTCAAAAATACGATTGTTCGTTTCCTTCCATACATGTCAGACTGCCGCTGCCAGTCGGAGCCAAGCTTCTTTAAACCATGTTGAACCATGCCCTTTGTTTCTCCTGATGCTTTCCATTGCCTGATTCCAGTCCCGGTCGTGGAGTGCTTGGAGTTTTTAATTTTTCTATCTGGGCTTGCCAGACCATCCATGTGACGGTACATGCAAAAAATAGATGCGCCATATTTTCATTCCCCTGGCCGCAGAGAACGCACTGTTGACATTCCACCCGTATTCCAAACCGGCTCAACCTGTCCAGAGTTAGCATCTTCCCCATGCAAAGTTTATACATACATAATTGGATTTTAGTTGCGAGTCCCTTTGTCCACACCACATCATTAAAACTCCACCGTGGATGAGCCATCCAGAGGTTGTTTTAAACATGGCGATATTCAAGCTTGGGGCTACCTGAATGAATCCATACCCATACATCCTTCGCTAAGGAATGATCAATAATACAGCGATGTATCTCCTCCTTGTACCTATAAGTGGAGCTAATAGTTTCAGGCCGCCACACCCCATTATGCAGTATCGCGCTGACCCGCTGCTGTAGATTTTCCATGGCCAACAGATGCCCTCCTACAAGACTTCTATGTTCCAGCCAGGTATCTAGCCATAAGTTTGTATTAGTACCATCTTTGAAGACCCTTGTGAGTAGCTTTTTCTAGGATAGTCCGATAATGAAGGATATTCTTGAAGTTGACCAAGTCATTATTGTTCGCCTTCATCCCCCAAAAGTTTCTCGCTCCCATTTATCTGTTTGTCATCCAGTTGGACCAGAAAGAATCTTTGGTAAGAAGTTTCCATGTCAACTGAGTCCCAGCAATGTCCCACAGGACCTTGAGCGGCTGGATACCAACCCCACCCTCCTCCCTTAGGCGCATAGTTTGTCCCACCATATTGCATGGAGATCTCATCAACATATGAAGTTAGCACAAATTGCCTCTATCCTGCGAATTATAGCGACAGGGAGAAGTATGGCCTGAAGCAGGAACCGTGCAACCGCCGTGATAACATCTTGAACAAGCTTAATGCGTCCTCCGAAGGAAAGGCTCTGTGCATGCCACCCATCCACTCTTCGCTGTGTGTATTCAACAAGGCTTTGACAATTTTGGTCCCGTGCATAATTGACTGATAACGGGATTCCCAAATGTTTCATCGGGAGGGTGCCCCTCTCCACACCTAACCGCCGAGAAAAATCCTCTTGGTGTAAGCAGTGCGTATTAAAATACTCCTTACTCTTATCTTTGTTCAAGTGCAGTCCTGTTCATTTTCTAAATTCTTCCATTATTGTAGTCAGCTCCTCAACCCCTTTCCTTGAAGGCACCAAAAAGACAAGGAGGTCATCTGCATATATCAAATATGAGACGTGTGGCTTCACTTATTTGTGCAACGGAGTGACGCACCCCTGAATCACTGCTGAGTCTATAAGGCAGGAAAAGTACTCCATAACCAAGTTGAATAAATATGGCGGAAGTGGGTCCCCTTGCCGTAGGCCTCTGTTGCTACTAAAAAACCATGAGATTTCTCGCTAATAATCACTGAGAATGTCGGGGTCGAAATACATTCTCGGACCCTATTCACCCATCTCCGCACAAAGCCCATAGACAACATAATTTTGCAGATGAAGTCCTGATTTACTGTGTCATATGCCTTACGAAGGTCGAGTTTTAGTCATGCTTTATTCCCCCTAGTTTGTTAAAATTTCGAATCAGCTCGTGTGCCAATAAATTATTGTTAGTAGTGTCTCTCCCTTTTATGAAAGCAGATTGATTCGGCGAAACAAGTTCCTTCATAATCTTCTCGACAACACATCAGATGGTAATTATCTTGTACAAATAATTACAACATGCTATTGGACAAAACTCGGCTAAGGATGTGGCTCCCTCCTTTTTCGGAATAGCATAAGAAAAGTATGATTTAACTCCCTTAGCAATCTTCCCTTCTCGAAGAAGTCTTCCACGACCTCATGAACCATTCATTTCAACTCCCCCCAATGAGCTTTATAGAATTGGCTACCAAACCCATCTGGCCCAGGGGCCTTGGTGGGGTCCGCATTCATGACTATTGATTCAACCTCTTCCATTAAGATAGGTTCTAATAAGGTATTATTCCCAAAAGAAGTAACCACACTTTTACATATAATATCAGGAAAAGTAGTAACATAATCATTTTGATTATAGAGTGTTGAGTAATACCTTACAGCTTCTGCTCGTATATCTTCAGTGGAAGCCGCTTCCTTCCCATCCTGATCAATGAGGTTGGATATATGGTTATGGTGTTGCCGAGCTCGAACCACGTCGTAGAAGAACTTTGTGCACTTGTCGTCGTCTCGTAGCCACGTACACTTTGCCCTTTGTGCCAGCTCAATCTGTCCTAACATCTACAACCGGTGGACTTCCTGGACAAGCTCATGCTCTGCCTTCCCCAGGTCCGGGTTAAGAATACCTGTCTGAAGCCTCTCCTGGACCATCTGGAGCTCAAAATCAGCCGCTGTCGCTTTCCGTGGTGGTACTGCCTTACACCAGACCTTATGTTTTGCTTTCACATTCTTTAGCATGGCCACCACTCAGAACTGTATATTTCCACTAACTGGCGTGCCCATACCAGCCATGACCGCATCTGAGTAACCTTTCATCATAGTGCACCTATTATTGTACTGAAATGGTGGTGACCGATTCTGCGTTTGCTCAACTAGGCGGACGCATATCGGGGCATGGTCACTCGTACCTGCTGATAATCCCTCCACCTTTGTGTCACGTCCCAGTCCCAAAATACGTAGGACTAGGAATACGCAACACGCCAGCCGTATGTATATGAAAACTCCAATGTGTTAGAAGATCGTAACACATATGTACGCTATACATGAATATCAAATCCACAAGTGGTAATATACTATCAATACAAGTCACACGCAATCTATATCTCATCCATAGCATAAATAAAGAAATAGGAAATAAATAACTGAATCTCAAGTATGGAGTATCAAAGAATGATAGTCGGATTGAAACAAATCCACTGCCAATCGACTATACTAAAAACTAAATGAGGGAAGAGATCAAACTCTAATATAAGATAAATATCAATAAAAGAAATAGCAACTAGAATATCCATCAGCTGCGATGAATCAAAGGTACTCTGAAGGTAAGACCTCCTCAGTCTGGTATGAAGCGTCAGGTCCGGGTCAGTACTACTATAGATAATCCTGTCCGTCTATACCTGGAAAGGGACCAGGTCCTCAGAGGTACGTAACAAGATACATAGAAGCATGCCAATAAAGTACTAAAAATAAACATCCAATGGGTCGCCTAACCGTCCATGTGAATGCATTTTGAGAACAACTTTCCAACAAGTAGGCTATCTGGCCAAAATGGGATTAGCATGATTCTCTCAGAGAATCAGGGGCCTACAAAGCATGACGTCTTTTGAACGCCAGAGGCCGCCTGATAATAATAATATATAGTGGCCATCATGATCGTGCATCTCTGGCGGAGCGTACGGGTTACACAAGGAAAGTGCAAAGGAGCCCAAACGCCTTACTTGTTGTTCTCTCCTCCCCATTCTCTAAGCATGTCACATTCATGATACGATGATACCTCTAAATAACTGCTAAGTCTTCTAGCATGCAATTTCTATCAGCATTTATCCTTATCCGTTGCACGTCCTATAGGTACCAGTGGCCAACCGTATACGAAAGTTCGTATCCTATATGAGACTCACACGCTAGTGTAACAACAGTGTCCTGGCCAATGAAACATAAGAATGCCTCATGATAATAGGGTGGTCTCATAAACTAGGTCAACATGCATATATATAATAAAAACAGAATATGACGCTACCGTCGTTGCATCCAAGTTATTCCTGGACGCACAGTTTATATAGCAGTTAAAATATATGAACTAAATGACAAAAAATAAAATATATGCACCATATGGAATATAGATCACAGTACAATGGCAAGGTATACTTGTCTGGCAAGCAATCTGTGTAGTGTAAGCGTCCAGACATCAAGTACACAGGATCAGAAACTATGGTCTCAGAATAAACGTCTCCAGATGCTGAAATAAACATCACCAACGTTCCTGGAATCAGCAAGATAGCTCAAAAATACTACCCTTTCGTTCAATTTGGACACAGGGGTAAAACGATAATTTTGAGCCAAAGTGGGGTCCACATGTGGCCCACTTTGCACCAAAATACGTGCTAGAGGTAGAGGTTTCTAAATGGGACAAATTATAGGTCAAAAAATTTTAAACGTCAATACGAACTCAATGGTATGTCCAATTTTGGATTCCGGTGAGCCGAACACAAATTCGCCCTTAAAGTCAACCGTGGGGCCCACAAATAGGTGGCTTGGTCAACTGTCTCAGAATCCCGTGAAACTTGGGTCACAGGACCAGCGTGATACCACGAATTCAATGGCACAAGTTTTATCGCATTTCGACGAGCGTACACAAAATGGTGTGGTATTTTGCAAAAGTTGCGATATAGGGACTTTTTACGGATACGGGTTGATTCCGACGCGCACACACGTCCAAATCAGTTTTTGCGAAATCCTACACATCAGGACATACCATACGCGCCTTTCGGTGGAATTTATATCTGACGGGGAGGTCCCGTTTGGCGGGGCGCGCTCCGTATCGCAAATTCTAATGTTTTAAAAACAAGTTTTTTATGATTTCAACCCAATTTATCTCTGATTCTAACACAAAATAAAATAATCTAATCAACACGGAATAATCTTTGTTATATAGAATTCACATAGCAAAAAGTATATTTAAATTTGGATATCTGTGGTGGAAGATATCAATCTCTAAATGTAGGTAGTTGAACAGTTCATAACAGTTTAAAATATATAGTTTTTCTTCAACTTGGCCTCGATTTCTACCTAGTGTTTAACGTTGTTCGATGGAAACTAATTAACAGAGTTGAGAGGGGGATAGGTTGTGATCTTACCAATGAAGACGGATCCGAAAATGATCAAGAAAAGAGGCAGGAAACTGCGCGTGAAGTAGCGGTCGTCGCTGCTCGAATCTGCTGCGGGTGCTTGCGCGATCGCGCGAACGTGGTCGGCCGGCGCTGGGTTCCGGTGATTGCGAAAGTCGGAAGTCGGTGCTGGGGTGTGGGCGATTGGATTAGGGTTAGATTTTACATATATATATATATATATATATATATATATATATATATATATATATATATATATATATAAGAGAATGAGATGAGAAGGGGGGTCGGTCGCAGTACTCGCGGGTTGGGGCTTAGCAGCGGCTGGGGTTTGGGGTGATTAGGGTAGTTAAGGGTTTTTAGTTTTAATGTTATTTTTTCCTTTTCTTTCCTTTTTATTAATACTATATATATATATATGGTATAAAAGAATTCTAGAAAATTTATTAGTACATTCTAAAATTCTATCATCCTTCTACAAGCCTTCCTAAATAAAATAAAATAATAGTTTTGTTCCACAAATTCTAGATGAGTAGTTACCTAGGTAGTTAATTCAATTTTATTTTATTTTCTAATTAACTAAGAAATAATGTAATTAAATTCAATAATTAATTAAATAATTATAATACTTAAAATTAGGAATTTTATATTCTATCCAACTTATAAAAATATCGTCCTCGAAATTAAAACTAAGCCACGATAGAAAATCAAGGATGGTATATGGTAGAAATAAACAAGGTAAATTCATACCTTGATCTACGAACAGATACGAAAAATGTTTGCGCATGTCATCCTTGCTCTCCCAAGTGGATTCTCCTGGCGCACAATGCTTCCATGCCACACGGACCAAGGGTATAGACTGATTCCTCAACACTTTCTCTCGACGATCAAGGATCCCCATGGGTTGCTCTTGGTATGACAAGCTCGGCCCAATAGTGATCTCAGAGTGGTCGAGAACATGATTGCTATCTGCCACATATCGCCTAAGTTGCGACATGTGGAATACATCATGTACTCTCTCGAGTGAAGGTGGTAGTGCAAGTCGATACGCCACTTCTCCCACTCGCTCTAGCACGTCAAATGGTCAAATATACCTTGGGCTCAACTTGCTACGCCCTCCGAATCGAATAGTGCCTCTAGTAGGTGATATCCTCAAGAAGACATGAACGTCTTCTTTAAACTCCAAGGGACGACGATGAAGATCTGCCCACTGCTTATGCCTATCTTGCGCTGCTCGCAAGTGCCCTTGTATCTTCTTCATTGTCTATACGGTATTGACTACCAACTCTGGTCCCAGAATCTGACGTTCTCCCACGTCACTCCAACACACGGGAGACCTACACTTTCCCTCACTGATGGTCTCTTGTAGCCTAGATTTTGTCAATAATTTGGCATAAGAGATCCGGGACTGTGAGCTGGTGTAGTGTTGGAGCTCCTGAGTCAGTCCTCGGTGAAACCTCTTAGCCTTCTCTAAGTCATTCGATATCAGGGCAGCGCCATATTTACCGAGGCGACTAAACTCTGCATCATACTCGTCTATTGTCTTGTTCCCCTGCTCCAGATGGAGGAACTAATCATATAACGCATCCCTTATAGTGTCCGGGAAGTACTTCCTCTCAAAGCACTCCAAGAATTATTTCCAAGTCTGACGCGTACCCAACTGGTGCTCCATTGATTCCCACCAGTGATGAGCGTTACCATCTAGCTGCATCCTTACGCCTGTCATCCATAGATCTGTAGGTAGCTGTGATGCTTCTAATAACTTTTGGGTGTGGATAATCCAGTTTGTGGTCTCCTCTGGGCTCTCAGTGCCTTTATACAGCTTGGGGCCCATCTGTACAAAGTCCTTGACTGACCCAACTCGAGCTCGCGGTATTGGAACTAGTGCCTGGGCTGTACAGGTGCCTGTGCAGCCATTCTCTCAAGTGCTGCCAGAAATTCTCACCTCTGCTCTGCCGCTTGCTGTCTCTGTTCTACAGCTAGTGCGGCCGCCTGCTGTCTCTGTTCCTGCATTATCATTTAGAAGAATTGGAACAGCTGTGTCTGGACATCCTGTGGTGTCGATAAAACCGGAAAAGTCCCATTAGGCGATATGGAAACATCAGATAGAACTGGATTGTGAGTCTGTCCATCCGGCCCCAGAAGTCTAGGAGTCGTTGAGGCCTCTCCTCGAGTTTGGCCGTTGACTCCTGAAGGTGTGTCACCTCCGGTGGCGGTACATCTACTGTGCAAATCCATCTTTCTGCAATAGGTGGTCGAAACGATTAGAAGGAGTACAAGAAGCAAACAGGATACAAGTATTTAAATAGGAAAGTTGAAAGGGATAATGAGTTTTAGTCAAGCGTGGATGAGATCCTATACTCTATTCCTATACGCAGGCTTGTTCGGTACAGTAACGTAACCGAGACAATATATTCGCAGACCTGTATGGGCCACCACAAAAATATATCATGCCCTAGTCCTAAAATATGTAGGACTAGGAATACGCAATACGCCAGCCGTATGTATACGAAAACTCTAATGTATTGAAAGATCGTAACACATGCGTACGCTGTACATGAATATCAAATCCACAAGTGGTAATATACTGTCAACACAAGTCACACGTAATCTATATCTCATCCACAACATAAATAAAAAAATAGAAAATAAATAACTGAATCTCAAGTATGAAGTATCAAAGAATGATAGTCGGGTGAAAACAAATCCATTGCCAATCGACTATACTAAAAACTAAATGAGGGAAGAGATCAAGCTCTAATATAAGATAAATGTCAAATAAAAGAAATAGCAACTAAAATATCCATCAGCTGCGATGAATCAAAGGTACTCTGAAGGTAAGACCTCCTCAGTCTGGAATGAAGCGTCAGGTCCGGGTTCGTACTCTTGTGGATAATCCTGCCCATCTATACTTGGAAAGGGACTAGGTCCTCAGAGGGACGTAACAAGATACATAGAAGCATGCCAATAAAGTACTGAAAATAAATATCCAATGGGTCGCCTAACCGTCTATTTGAATGCATTTTGAGAACAACTTTCCAACAAGTGGGCTATCTGGCCAAAATGGGATTGACATAATTCTCTCGGAGAATCAGGGGCCTACAAAGAATGATATCTTTTGAACGTCAGAGGCCGCCTAATAATAATAATATATAGTGGTCATCATGACCGCGCATCTCCGGCGGAGCGTACGGGTTACACAAGGAAAGTACAAAGGAACCTAAACGCCTTACTTGTTGTTCTTCCCACCCCATGCTCTAAGAATGTCACATTCATGACATGATGATACCTCTAAATAACTGGCAAGTCTTCTAGCATACAATTTCTATCAGCAGTTATCCTTATCCGTCGTACGTCTTATACGTACCAGTGGCCAACCGTATACGCAAGTTCGTATCCTACATGAGACTCACAAACTCGTGTAACAATAGTGTCCTGGCCAATAAAACATAAGAATGCCTCATGATAATGGGGTGGTCTCATAAACTAGGTCAACATGCATATATATAATAAAAACAGAATACGACGCCACCGTCGTTGCGCCCAAGTTATTCTTGGATGCGCAGTTTATATAGCAGTTAAAATATATGAACTAAATGACAGAAAATAAAATACATGCATCATATGGAATATAGATCACAGTACAATGGCAAGGTATACTTTCTTGGCAAGCAATCTGTGTAGTGTAAGCGTCCAGACGTCAAGTACACATGATCAGAAACTATGATCTCCGAATAAACATCTCTGATGCTGAAATAAATATCACCAACATTCTTAGAATCAGCGAAATAGCTAGAAAACACTACCCTTTCGTCCAATTTGGACACAGGGGCAAAACGATAATTTCGGGCCAAAACGGGGTCAACATGTAGCCCACTTTGCACCGAAATACGTGCCAGAGGTAAAGGTCTCTAAATAGGACAAATTATAGGTCAAATAAATTCTAAACATCAATACGAACTCAACGGTATGTTCAATTTTGGATTTCGGTGAGCCGAACACAAATTTGCCCTTAAAGTCAACCGTAGGGCCCGCAAATAGGCAGCTTAGTCAACTGTCTCAGAATTGTGTGAAACTTGGTTCACAGGACCAGCGTGATACCACGAATCCAATGGCACAAGTTTTGTCACATTCCGACGAGCGTACACAAAATGGTGTGGTGTATTACAAAAGTAGCGATACATGGACTTTTTACGGATATGGGTTGATTTCGACGTGCACACACGTCCAAATCAGTTTCTGCGAAAGTCCACACGTCCGGACATATCATATGCACATTTTGGTGCAATTGGTATGTGACGGGGCGATCCCATTTGGCGGAGCGCGCTCCGTATCGCAAATTCTATTGTTTTAAAAATAAGTTTTTCATGATTTTCAACCCAATTTATCTCTTATTCTAACACAAAATAAAATAATCTAATTAACAGAAAGTAATCTCAGTTATATAGACTTTACATAACAAAAAGTAGATTTAAATTTGGATGTCTGTGGTGGAAGATATCAGTCTCTAAACATAGGTAGTTGAACAGTTCACAACAGTTTAAAATATGTGGTTTTTCTTTAACTTGACCTCGATTTCTACCTAGTGTTTAACGCTGTTCGATGAAAGCTAATTAACAGAGTTGAGAAGGGGATAGGTTATGATCTTAACGGTGAAGACGGATCCAAAAATGATCGAGAGACGAGGCGGAAAACTGCACGTGAAGTAGCGGTCATCGTTGCTCGAATCTGCTGCGGGTGCTTGCGCAATCGCGCGGACGTGGCCGGCCGGCGCTGGGTTCCGGTGACTGCGCGGCAGGGCGGAAGTCGGAAGCCGGAGCTGGGGTATGGGCGATTGGATTAGGGTTAGGGTTTATATCATAGGTATATATATATATATATATATATATATATATATATATATATATATATATATATATATATATATATATATATATTGTAAGCCCCCTGATTTTCAGAATTTTAAAATTTGGATTTTCCCCAAATTTTTCTGAAATTTTCGGGAATTAAACCCTAGGCTTTTGGCAATTAAATAATTTTTAATTGTGGTTAATTCATATTAAAATATTATGGAAATAATATTTTACGGTGTAAAACGGAAAACCGGACGCAGGGTATTTTTCGGTGAATTTATTGGACTCCGGAATCATTTTTAAAGCCCCAGAAACCAATTTAAATATTTAAACCGAATTAAATCCGTGTGACGCCCGACATCCCCAGGAGAGCCGAAGCCCAGCCCAAGGAGCGTTGACCCAGCCCAAAACCTAGGTCAAACCCTAGTCCAATTTCGGTTTGTATAAATACATATTTTCTAGTTTTCTACACAAAGAAAATAAAAAGAAAAAGAAGAAAAGGAGAAATCCCTAATCTTAATTAATAAAATCCCTAATTTCTAACCCTAACCCTAACCCTAACCGCCGCCAACCGACTCCCCCGGCGAGCCTCCGGCGGAGCGCCGCCCAGCCGCGTCCACGCCCGCCTCGAGCCTCGCCGATCAGCGCCCCGCCGCCGCCGCAACTCTTCTCCCCCGCTCCACGCCTGAACCCTAGTCGACCTGCTCCCCCTCTTCGACGGCCATCTCCTCCCCTCTTCCGTCTTCTCCGACTACCCTCGCCGCTGCGACTGACCTCGCCGGTCACCCCCTCCAGTCCTTCACCCTCCCGCAGAACCTCGGCGACGCCGCCCCTCGCAGTGCCCGCCGCTGCCGCTGTCTTTCTCCTCCGCCTCCGGCCGCCCATCCCCCGGGACCCTCCGCCTAGCCATCCGCCCTCGCCCCGCTGCTCGGCTCAGCAGCTCCCCTCCGGCCCTTCCTCTCCTTCGCCTCCCTTCTCCAGCAGTAGCCGGAGTCGACGCCACCTCGACAACCCTCCAGCAACCACTTTCTCCTCCTCAGCCTCGCCACCGACGACCCCCCCCCCGCTCGACCTAGCTCCGGCGAACTCGGGCAGAACCAAACCCTAGCCCTAGTACAGAACCGTGGACACAGAAACGGGACGCAGGACACAAAGCAGGACTCAGGTGTGTCGGACACGATTTTACTCGGGTTTTCAGACTCAGTTCAGGTATTCATATCTTCTTGCTCGTAGCTCTGTTTTCGTTTCCGTAAATTGCGTTGCGAAGCCTGTATGACCCTCTCGGTGCCCGGACAAACCGCTCGGGGCATCGCGTCCTGTGGTGATCGCACACCGCGATCCAAAAACAGGAAAAACCAACACCCCGTTTCACCCCGGAACTGAGTACGCCCCGCCAAACGGGACGACTTGGTCGCGCGCGGTCTTCACAGATACGTGCGCGTCGTCGATACGGACGTGTAGGATTTTGCAGAAGTTGATTTGGATGTGCGTGCACACCGGAATCAACGCGTATCCGCCGACACCGCCCCGTATCCGTCGATTCTAGAACACGCTGTAACTTTGTGTACACACGTCGGATCGAGACGAAACTTACGCCATCGGACTCGTAGCAATACGCTGGTCCTGTGGGTCAAGTTTGGTTCGATTCTGAGAACGTTGACGAAATCGCGTGTCGTGGGCCCCACAGGCTCCACTTGACGGGCGATTTTGTGATCGGCTCATCGGAATCCAATTCTGGAAGTTCCGTTGGGTTCGTATCATCGTTCCTGACCTGTTGACACTAAGTTTGACCGATTTGGAGACCCTTGACCCTGACACGCTTTTCGGTGCAAAGTGGCCCCTAGGTGGACCCCGCTTTGGCCCGGAAATGTCATTTTTGCCCTTGTGTCCAAATTGGACTCAAGGACAGGCGTTTTTAGCTATTTGATATTTTCTGAATCTAATGGTGATGTTTATTTCAGCAACCGGAGAAGTATCTGCGGATCATACTGAGACCAGAGCTACAGTTGGAACCAGGACCCCAGGCAAGTGTACCTTGCCAAACTTTGCAGTCTTGTTATATATTTTCCTTGTTTCATTATATTACTGTGCATGCTTAACCTAGGACCGTATGACGTGCTTAGCGTCCAATTATTAGTCGGGTGTCAACACTGTACGCAGTGTTGGGTACAGTCATCTAGAGATGGACATTCGTGACACTTTATATATTCGTACTTGTCTCACCAAGTACCCTATGACCCAAGACACTTGACACCATTCATGAGACAGGATCTTCCCGAGATATTCGTGGTGATTCTGTATAGGATACAGGACATGGACATTATATTCTTAGATAGTGTATGACTGGTTGCATTAGCTATGATCCCGCTTGAAATGGGCATGAGACGTTATGGTCATGATATGCGTGATTACATTGGGTGGGGAGAGTCACACAGGCTACAGGTTGATTTTATATTATGCCGGCGTCTTAGTCTCCCATCGTGAGCTAGACAACTACATGATATTACCGCTACCGGCTCCCAGACACAGAGCTTGTAGTGGCTTCGGCCTGAGCACTAGTGATGCTCTCACTTGCATTTCACTTAGATGGTTACATATTTACCCTATTGTTTTATTTATTGCTGTACTGCATATGCATTTTTGGCTTGAGTTATTCTTGTACCTTGCTATGTCCCCTGAGGACCTGGATCCGGATTTATGTCCCCAGATATTACAGCAGAGATCTACCCAGAGTTGTACAGTACAGGAGCATTAGCTGGAGCAGAAGCAGGTGCCTACATTAGAGCAGTACCAGGACCAGAGGACGGGATCGTACCAGAGGACTTCTCCTGGGTATTGGTTTGAGATACTCATTTACTTATGTACCTATTTACTTTACTTCCAGTCTATTGCATTGTTGTTTTAGGCTTGTTCTCGGATTGTTCTCCGAGACTCTTTATTGAGATATGCTAGATTCTTTTTACTTGCTTTTACTCTGGCATTTGATCTGTGATTATCTGTTGTGGATGAGATTAGTATAGACTGTGATTAGGTATTATTGGACCTGCTTATTGTTATATTACAGCTTAAGTATGCCCTGATGGATCCATTAAATTGGGTTTATCCATCGGTGCGTACTGCTGGCCGTTGCCACGCGTCCAGTCCCACGGTATTTTGGGACTGGGGCGTGACATGGTTTTTGTGGTGGCCCATACAGGTCGACGACTAAATTGTTCGGTTTCAACTTAGGGACCGAGCAAGCCTGCAATAAGAATAGGATAAGTTTTTAGGATCTCATCCACTTGCTTGAAACGTTCTTGATATCTATATCAGATTCGAATTTAATTCTTGACTTACATCCTGCCTTGATTTCTGTGCGCCTTTTATCGTTTATTTTGGTTGCAGAGTTATGGATTCACAAGCAAACGACGAGACACCTGCAATATCACCACGAGATGCTTTGGTAACCAATGAAGAGGAAGTAACACCAGTAGAAGAAGGCCAATCCGCTCAACAGCACAGTCAAGCGAATCAGCAAGATGACATTTCACCATCGACGCAATTGCCCGTAATTCTACCAGGGCAGGCCATGGACGGGCAGCAGATGTTTCAAATGATCTACGCAATAATGCAAGCTCAACAAGAGGCTTTGAGTCGCAGCCTAGCAATCGCACTAGCGCAGGCAGATCTACCAGCACGACGGCCAACGACGGGCTCTATTTCTGATTTCCGACAGCTGAAGCCTCGCACATTTTCAGGCAAGGAGGAGCCCACTGAAGTTCACGAGTGGCTCACAAACACTCAACATCAATTAGAAGCAGCTGAGCTTCCAAAGGAACGTTGGATGACTGCCGTCAGAATGCAGTTGACGGACAATGCACATCACTGGTGGCTATCTGAGGAGACACGGCTCGGACCAGACCGAGTCACTTGGGAAGAGTTCTCTAGACTCTTTCAGGAGATGTACATTCCAGCTATCGCTCGATCAGAACTTCGGGACAAGTTCAATCACCTCACTCAGGATGCTAAGACGGTGGAAGAGTACAACGCGGAGTTCATTCGTCTAAGTCGCTTCGCCCCAACATTGATCCCGACAGAAGAAGAGAAGGCCGAGAAATTCTTCGACGGACTAAACATTGAGCTACAGAAACTAATTGGATCCGTTGCACCTACTTCGTATTCGGACGTCCTTGCTGCAGCACGACGCATGGAGCGCGTCATCAGGAGAGAGGCCAGTCTGAAGCGGCCATCCACATCAGCACCAGCCGGAGCACCACAAGAAGAAGTTGCAAAAAGACCTCACATGCACCAGCCACCAGAAGCATCTCCACCGGCAATACCTGTCTGTCCATATTGTCACAGACGAGGCCATATAGAGGACGAGTGCAGACGAAAGAAGAGATTATGCATAGTTTGCGGATCCAGTCAGCATTTATTAAAGGAATGCCCTGAGCGTCGAGACAGATCACCAAGGGTTAACCAACAAGAAGTACCAGTACCGAGGCCAGCCTCTCCAGCATTGGAAGCACCGCAAACGAGCGTTGAAGGAACCAGACCACCAGCCCCAGGAGGGAATCAGCCGAGGCCACCCTTGGCACCACAAGCAACACTCTTCCAGCAGGCTCAACAGCAGCAGAGGAATCAACTGCAAGGACGTGAATAAGCTCCAGCGATGACTTTAGAGGACGCGCAGACTCATGGAGTAGCCAATGCGCGAAATTTTTTCGTAGTATCTGTTTATAGATTTGTTTTATCTCGTGCCTATTGGTTCGTGACCTCAGACTTAACATATGTAATTTTGAACCTGCTTATAATTGATAAACAGTAGAGATTATAGGGTCTTTTGCTATTGTGCTTATCTTGTGTTTGTTTTGTGAACTTGAATTAATTGGTACCTCCTTTCATCATCATCTAGCGTACTTATAATTATTGTACTACCTTGACTTATGCTGCTAACATAGCCTAGTTTTGCAAGCTTATCCTTTTATCGAGCTTGATCATGACATCTATATTATTGGACGCGTACACTAATACAGTTGTCTATTCAGAATCAGTGTATTACGGTCTGATCAACCTTAGTGCATTTTGGTTCACTCTTCGCATGACTACTTTACGTGGATTGAGATATATAGTTGACTAGTATACTTGCCCTCTAGATATGTCTGCGCATATCGTATCAGTTACATAACTGTACTAATACGAGCATGCGAACAAAGGATTACCAATAGGATTTCAATCCACAACAACTGGACAATGCCCATTTGAATTCGTCAAACGCCTTGATCCCGATACTTCTATTCTATTACCTCACCCTTGAACTCTCTATTATTGATCTCCGTCTTCCCTTATTTCGGAAGGACGAAACCTCGTGCTTGGTATAAATTGATATATAGACAGTACTAGATGTACCCCACAGGCCGGTCACATCATTGATGACCCTTTATATGATTAAGGGAATATCATAGGTGATATGTTTGGTGTTAAAGATTTGAGAATTCAATAGCATGATTAAATAAGTTGGGCCATAGCTTTATTAGATGTAAAGCCTTAGATGATAGATGGGTAAATTCTAAGTTGGGTAGAGACCGCAATGCTCACTTGAGAGTAATTCTTTAGACTGTAATCAAGTGAGATTGGATAGAGAGAACCCTACCCTAATTTAATTTCGAGGACGAAATTTTTATAAGTTGGGTAGATTGTAAGCCCCCTGATTTTCAGAATTTTAAAATTTGGATTTTCCCCAAATTTTTCTGAAATTTTCGGGAATTAAACCCTAGGCTTTTGGCAATTAAATAATTTTTAATTGTGGTTAATTCATATTAAAATATTATAGAAATAATATTTTACGGTGTAAAACGGAAAACCGGACGCAGGGTATTTTTCGGTGAATTTATTGGACTCCGGAATCATTTTTAAAGCCCCAGAAACCAATTTAAATATTTAAACCGAATTAAATCCGTGTGACGCCCGACATCCCCAGGAGAGCCGAAGCCCAGCCCAAGGAGCGTTGACCCAGCCCAAAACCTAGGTCAAACCCTAGTCCAATTTCGGTTTGTATAAATACATATTTTCTAGTTTTCTACACAAAGAAAATAAAAAGAAAAAGAAGAAAAGGAGAAATCCCTAATCTTAATTAATAAAATCCCTAATTTCTAACCCTAACCCTAACCCTAACCCTAACCGCCGCCGACCGACTCCCCCGGCGAGCCTCCGGCGGAGCGCCGCCCAGCCGCGTCCACGCCCGCCTCGAGCCTCGCCGATCAGCGCCCCGCCGCCGCCGCAACTCTTCTCCCCCGCTCCACGCCTGAACCCTAGTCGACCTGCTCCCCCTCTTCGACGGCCATCTCCTCCCCTCTTCCGTCTTCTCCGACTACCCTCGCCGCTGCGACTGACCTCGCCGGTCACCCCCTCCAGTCCTTCACCCTCCCGCAGAACCTCGGCGACGCCGCCCCTCGCAGTGCCCGCCGCTGCCGCTGTCTTTCTCCTCCGCCTCCGGCCGCCCATCCCCCGGGACCCTCCGCCTAGCCATCCGCCCTCGCCCCGCTGCTCGGCTCAGCAGCTCCCCTCCGGCCCTTCCTCTCCTTCGCCTCCCTTCTCCAGCAGTAGCCGGAGTCGACGCCACCTCGACAACCCTCCAGCAACCACTTTCTCCTCCTCAGCCTCGCCACCGACGACCCCCCCCCCCGCTCGACCTAGCTCCGGCGAACTCGGGCAGAACCAAACCCTAGCCCTAGTACAGAACCGTGGACACAGAAACGGGACGCAGGACACAAAGCAGGACTCAGGCGTGTCGGACACGATTTTACTCGGGTTTTCAGACTCAGTTCAGGTATTCATATCTTCTTGCTCGTAGCTCTGTTTTCGTTTCCGTAAATTGCGTTGCGAAGCCTGTATGACCCTCTCGGTGCCCGGACAAACCGCTCGGGGCATCGCGTCCTGTGGTGATCGCACACCGCGATCCAAAAACAGGAAAAACCAACACCCCGTTTCACCCCGGAACTGAGTACGCCCCGCCAAACGGGACGACTTGGTCGCGCGCGGTCTTCACAGATACGTGCGCGTCGTCGATACGGACGTGTAGGATTTTGCGGAAGTTGATTTGGATGTGCGTGCACACCGGAATCAACGCGTATCCGCCGACACCGCTCCGTATCCGTCGATTCTGGAACACGCTGTAACTTTGTGTACACACGTCGGATCGAGACGAAACTTGCGCCATCGGACTCGTAGCAATACGCTGGTCCTGTGGGTCAAGTTTGGTTCGATTCTGAGAACGTTGACGAAATCGCATGTCGTGGGCCCCACAGGCTCCACTTGACGGGCGATTTTGTGATCGGCTCATCGGAATCCAATTCTGGAAGTTCCGTTGGGTTCGTATCATCGTTCCTGACCTGTTGACACTAAGTTTGACTGATTTGGAGACCCTTGACCCTGACACGCTTTTCGGTGCAAAGTGGCCCCCAGGTGGACCCCGCTTTGGCCCGGAAATGTCATTTTTGCCCTTGTGTCCAAATTGGACTCAAGGACAGGCGTTTTTAGCTATTTGATATTTTCTGAATCTAATGGTGATGTTTATTTCAGCAACCGGAGAAGTATCTGCGGATCATACTGAGACCAGAGCTATAGTTGGAACCAGGACCCCAGGCAAGTGTACCTTGCCAAACTTTGCAGTCTTGTTATATATTTTCCTTATTTCATTATATTGCTGTGCATGCTTAACCTAGGACCGTGTGACGTGCTTAGCGTCCGATTATTAGTCGGGTGTCAACACTGTACGCAGTGTTGGGTACAGTCATCTAGAGATGGACATTCGTGACACTTTATATATTCGTACTTGTCTCACCAAGTACCCTATGACCCAGGACACTTGACACCATTCATGAGACAGGATCTTCCCGAGATTTTCGTGGTGATTCTGTATAGGATACAGGACATGGACATTATATTCTTAGATAGTGTATGACTGGTTGCATTAGCTATGATCCCGCTTGAAATGGGCATGAGACGTTATGGTCATGATATGCGTGATTACATTGGGTGGGGAGAGTCACACAGGCTACAGGTTGATTTTATATTATGCCGGCGTCTTAGTCTTCCATCGTGAGCTAGACAACTACATGATATTACCGCTACCGGCTCCCAGACACAGAGCTTGTAGTGGCTTCGGCCTGAGCACTAGTGATGCTCTCACTTGCATTTCACTTAGATGGTTACATATTTACCCTATTGTTTTATTTATTGCTGCACTGCATATGCATTTTTGGCTTGAGTTATTCTTGTACCTTGCTATGTCCCCTGAGGACCTGGATCCGGATTTATGTCCCCAGATATTACAGCAGAGATCTACCCAGAGTTGTACAGTACAGGAGCATTAGCTGGAGCAGAAGCAGGTGCCTACATTAGAGCAGTACCAGGACCAGAGGACGGGATCGTACCAGAGGACTTCTCCTGGGTATTGGTTTGAGATACTCATTTACTTATGTACCTATTTACTTTACTTCCAGTCTATTGCATTGTTGTTTTAGACTTGTTCTCGGATTGTTCTCCGAGACTCTTTATTGAGATATGCTAGATTCTTTTTACTTGCTTTTACTCTGGCATTTGATCTGTGATTATCTGTTGTGGATGAGATTAGTATAGACTGTGATTAGGTGTTATTGGACCTGCTTATTGTTATATTACAGCTTAAGTATGCCCTGATGGATCCATTAAATTGGGTTTATCCATCGGTGCGTACTGCTGGCCGTTGCCACGCGTCCAGTCCCACGGTATTTTGGGACTGGGGCGTGACATATATATATAGAAGAGAGAATGAGATGAGAAGGGGGGTCGGTCACAGTACTCGCGGGTTGGGGCTTAGCAGCGACTGAGGTTTGGGGTGATTAGAGTAGTTAAGGGTTTGATTAGGTTTATTAGTTAAGGGATTAGTTTTAAGGGTTTTTAGTTTTAATATTTTTTTTCTTTTCTTTTTATTAATATTATATATATATATATATATATATATATATATATATGGTATAAAAAAATTCCAGAAAATTTATTAGTACATTCTAAAATTCTATCATCCTTCTACAAGACTTCCTAATGAAAATAAAATAATAGTTTTGTTCCATAAATTCTAGATGAGTAGTTTCCTAGGTAATTAATTCAAATAAATTTTATTTTCAAATTAACTAAAAAATAATGTAATAAATTTAATGATTAATTAAATAATTATAATACTTAAAATTAGGGGTTTTACACTTTGTCTCTGGGAAGATCTCAAACCAAGCTCGATTACCAAGGGCACGATCAAGCTAGCACGCTATACGTTTCCTTGTTGCTTTAGTATTCCATGTCCACAGCTGGATAGTTCTTTCCAACCCTTGTAGTCTAGAGTTCAGCAGACATTGCTGGAAGTCTTGTAATATACACTCGGGCACATGTTTGCCTCCAACTTTTTTATGGTGATATAAGAGCGCATTAAAGTCCCACATGATAATAAGTGGAAGTTTGTACTAGACGTCCACTAGTGTACTGACTCGGGTGAGGTCCCTCCAAAGACCCTCCCTCAAACGCCTGCCATTATGCTCGAATGTGGCCCCAAACATGAGTTTGAGCCCACCTTTATTAGCAAACACAAGCACAATTAACTGATCCGAGAGGTGTACCACTTTCCCCTCCCAACTCCTGGTATCCCATCGTATCCAAATTGGCCATGTCACATAAATAAAGGTTATTGACCTGAGCCCACTTTGGTGGCATCCTTCTTGTTAACATCTTGGTGGACTTAATTTTGGATTCTAGTATAGAATTTATACAACTCTTCAACCTCAGCATCATATCACATACCTTCTTCCATCGTGCGAGCGAACATGCGCCTCGAACATTCAAGGTGATTAGAGACATTGATTATTATAATTCATGTCCTAGTAAATATCACGTGGGTCAATTTTTGGGGAATTAATCGACTCTACCTCCAATTGTGTGCTAGCCTGCTCTATATTTTGGCTTTAAAACTTGTGGGTGTCCATTTGGTGCTCCTCCTTCCACCATGGGTTGTCAATGCATAAGACCTCCACCCCCCTGCGAAACTTGTTGCTGAAGCCATTCATCCTCACGTAAAGAGCCCTCATGCCTCTTTTGATGGTGGGATCTCTCAGTAACTATACCTGGCTGCAGTTCCTTTTGCTTGGATGAGTCCCCAGATTTCTTTCCTGAACTTGTACCATGTGTCTGAGATGTCCCTCTTCTTCCCGATTCTCCTTTTTCAGTCTCCCTGGTGGTCGTCGCTCCATCTCGTGTCCAACCCTTCCCTTCTGTCGAGGCACAGCTTGTCACGCCCCGATCTCTCGCATGATTGGTCATCCACGCTAGGCCCGAATCACCCTTCCAGTGCTCCCCCAGGATGATCATTCCCATCAGGACGTGATATTGTGCAAGCACAAGCTGCACCCGCGCAAGGCCATAATCCGAACATGCGAAGAAATAGCTAAGCCACAGAGTCGCACAGATAGTCTCCAATGCAGCAAAAATTTGAACAACACGAGTAAAAGGCCGTTTGAAAACTAGTTCTCAAAGTCGATATAGCGGAAGCATATAATAAACACAAGTATGATACATAAACAAGCTCTTTATTGATATTGAATAAGGTTACAAGCGATGCTACGCCAAGATTATAAGTCGCTCAAGCTCTCTCTCTCTCTCTCTCAAACAATAAAGGCGTGCCAAGTGGCTTACAACTTGGAATGATAGGCGATGTTCCAATATTATGTCTTATATATGTGCCTCAGCTCCGGACGCAACACTCCAAGGCTCCAGAGTGAACTACACACCTTAGCGAGCACGAGGGGATACTCCACATCGAACGAGGTTCTCCCGCACCCTGCAAGAAATCTGGTGGATTATCAGTACATAAATGCACTAGTGGGGAGGCTTCTCGCCAGCTCGATAAATCCAAATATGTTATATTAGTTCCATGCACAATCTATTAAGTTATCTTTCTAGTCTTGCCTTAGGATCGATTTTATGGCATAAGATACAAAACCTAACTCGTTTGGTAGTGCGTCGTGCGATGTAAAAGAAATACGACAATACTTACCAACTTACCATTTGTCCTTTCCTGTCTAAGGATAAAACCAAGTTAAACCAAGCACGAATATATTTATATGAGAAAATCCAAGGAATTGCATAAGCAATCACACGTGTCACGAACATATTTCTGATTCAGGTGCACGAGTTACTTATATTTTCCAAATTATGATACTTAGGTGCTTCATAGATGTTATACACAGATTCATGTTGATTCAGACGTATTATTCACAGATTCATGTTTAGGTTGGGCACAATGTAATGACTTGTCCACGGATTACTGCAATCGAGCAAAACTTTGTCTATATGAATGGTCACTGGCGCTACAAGCCATTTTGGATGATAGTCGGATAGACGGTGAGAGTTGTAGACGCAGGTAACGAACCCGCTATAATCCCTCCCACCATACCCTTGCTAGGCTATTAGGGTGACTATCCAGAATGTTTTGGCCCTAGTACGACCAGCGTACCATCCGCAGGAACCCTACCCTTGTGCACAAGTTGTTCATGACCATGCGAGTCTTTTATCTTATCTTGTTCTCTTATCTTATCTTTTGACCTGCATGTGCGACGATGGTTGTAGACACATGATCGAACCCGCTACAAGATATTTTGAATAAATGATGATGGTTGTAGACACAGGAACGAACCCGCTATAAGCCACCCCGAACCATGATTCTTGTTCTCTTTACTTATCAGTAAAGTTTAGTTCCTTTACTTGATACTTCCATTACTTTCTTATAGTTTCTTCAAATCGTTCATTATGTAGTTCCCAGTACGGGAAACTGCCTTGGCGACCTTATGCTGCCGAAGCTTTTTTATATTTCTGTTACTTGGCTCGGAACGACTATTTCAATTGTCTTCCTTCCTCAGGTAAGTGAACCATGTCATGTATTCCATACCATGGCATTATCCCTGTGACAAGTATTGCATATAAGAGAGATAGCATAAAGACATCAACTTAACCAGTTCGAGACAATAAAGCAGAGTCTACTTGCACGGAGCTAAGGTAGCATGCGAGGGTCTAACTATAAGCCAAGTTTTATTTCTATATTATAACACAAGCAATACAAGATAGGCTTATTCTCTTAGCTAGGTGTGTTGTATTCTTATTAGCATGCAATGGGTGATTCGCCTAGCGACTAGCACATATCATTTGTATTTTTTAGTGTGCAGGCTAAGCAAAGACAGGTTTATCGTAGCCATCCACCTTAGCAATGATTCTCCTAGGCCGAGCAATACTCCCAGCGCATCTTTGAAATTCTAAGTTTGAACTCTTGAAGGGCCAAGTCTGAATCATTTTCTTCAAGCGAGTTTTCTCACTGAGCAAGTCGGGACGTAGCACTTGTGCCGTTTGAATCGGCTATCCGCATTGATGCAAAATGGGTTATTATATTATACACCACTCAGAATAAGTCTCATCCTCGAGACTTCTTGAGCGGAATACGCTCTATTGCACACTATCGAATCTATCTCAAGCATATTACTCCATATCACTAGACCCGTTTCGAATACAAGTTCCTACTCGTTTTCTTATTCCGTATCGCATGTGTGCTGGGTCTGTTTCACCGAATAATCCTACCATTCAATCCAAGCTCTGACTCAGTCTCTAGTGTGCCTTAGCGTAGAACATATATCGCTTAACGCGGGGCATAATCTATTGTGTACGAAGATCTTAGGCTGAGGAAACTTAACCAAATTGTTATACTCGTCCATACAAATCTAACAAATTTACTTGCACTAGAATTTGAGATCAGTATATCGCAAGTCTAGATCGTGCACATATTCAAGGCGTCCCCTAAACATATGCATGTCAACCAACTTAGTGATAGTGAGTTCTTTGCGCTCGAGTTTAATATATCACTGAGTTTTGGATCATGCACACGTTCAAGGCATCCCTCAAACATATGCATTCAACCAAACTCAATGATAGCGGAGTCAGACAAGCTACTAGCAAAAATCTCAAGGGGTTCTTGTTTACAAATCATAATGATACCTCAAACGGGGTCAATCAAAGTCCAAGTCATTTCTAATCCAACCCAAAAATTAAACATTGTACTACCGTCAAGCACGATTTATCCAATCCACTGACTAGCGTCCAAGTCATATTACCTATTCCGTTCGTGTCAAACATGGAACACACTTACCGTCTAAAGTCTAACTCTAAGTCACGTTGTCCCAGTTCTATGGCTTGCCCAAGTAATACTCTAAAGTTGGTCACACAAGTTCTTTCACTCGGCATAGGGTCGTTTGTCTATCCGCTAGGTCGACTCACAAAGTCATAGGTACAGTTTACATTCACGATTCTTATCGTGTAAATTTGTTGCATGATACTCGCCCTAATTTCTAAGGTCAAACCATTATTCTTTCGTACGGGGTATTCTACCCAAGCTCGTTTCACTCAAATTTCTAAATATCGAGCACAGATTATCCTATCTAAATTAACACGTTTGTTGCACATGATCCAATTTTGTTTAGCAAAGTCGTTCCTATGACACATTCGTTCAACCGAATTTAAGATATATCCACGTCGTATGTCCAACCTAACGATTCTCATAGTCTATCTCCTCAAATATGTTTCAATAGAATCTACTTATCCAATCTTTTCTAAGTCTAGTCCACCAAGTCACGATCATATTCTAAATTTCGATCTCAGTCATAACTCTAAGTCGTCCAATATGATTCACGTATTCGTTCATGAAGCCATCAAGCATAACTTACTTCATGTTCTAGACTAACTCCTCCTCAAAAAACTTTTGATTCATTTGCATCCTAAAATTCGTCTTATCGTCTCAAACCACAAGTCAAGATGATCCTTTAATTTTTACGCTCCGGTCTTTCGCAAGTTCGATCATCCCCGCTGGACGTGATATCACCACGCCAATGCTTTCGCTGGATAATCGTCCTAATCCGGACGTGACGCATGTGCGAGTATGGAGTTACAATCGCATAAGACAAAAATATCAAACGTTATGGTTATCATCGAACGAACAGACACCTTATCATTACTCTTTGTTTCATCCAAGTTATATATTGATCCACCAAGTCTGGTTATCTAATAACCGTTCATGGTGTAATCATAATTCGTCTAGCCAAATCGTCCAACTTTGATGTAACAGTTCGATCAAACCATAGTCTATTTCTAGTATTCCTCAAAGAACTAATTTTAATTGATCTAGCCAAAGTCCATCCACCTTCAATACGTTCCATTCATTGAGTTCGTCTGAATAATTATCGGACATATTTTTGCGAGTTCGATCATCCCCGCTGGATGTGAAATCAACACGCCAACGCTCCCGCGGGATAAGCGTTCTCTGCCAGGCCTAAGTTTTAAGTGTTTTTATTCGAACTAGATTTAAGATTGTTCCTCCAAATCAAGATTAAGTCCGTTATCACCTACCTCAATCATTGAACAACAAATTTGCTAACTTGCATCAATCCATGCTATTAACTTATCGATATCGTATAAAGTCTTATTCAAATTTGGACCACAACATCTATACTCAAGCTAAATTCTAGCGAGCAATATCCTACTCAATCCTAAATTTTCCACGTACGCTATCTTTCATTTGCTAACTCTGATCGCATCTTCGATTATTCTATCACAAACTCAATTTTTAATTCGTTTGACTCAACTTGAAATCGCTCGTACAATTAACTAAGTTTTTCTTGACCCAGATATTAATTTTATTACTTTGAATCCCCATTTGATATAAGCCTTATCACTTATTCAACACATTCTAACTCGTTCGAATCAAATCTCGCATGATACATTCGAATTTGCTTGCTTGCTAGACATTACTTATACTAAGACTTTGCACAATCATGTCATTTGCTGCTAGACTTGTTTTCTATCCCAAAATCCTTGATTCGCTCGAACATTCCTAAGACGATCAATACACCACTCAGGGTTTGATCAATACTCTATGAATATTTAAATTGCTCGTATTCGTTCCTGAGCTATCGCATACACCACTCAGGACTCGATTCATCCAAATAAATTCTCAATAAAGTTTGCATCAATCCATCTAACTCATTCCTTAAAACTCATGTGCGATCCCTATATATCACCTTAAAAAATCTTAATATCTTGTAGACCTCTATCGATAGTCATCCGCACAACTATACTTTGAGTCGTAACTTATAAATATGAATAATCGTTTGAACTATATCACGAAACCCAGGCATGACTCACTAAATTTAGCGATAATCCATAACATTTCTATCGATAGCTATTCTAAGTCTGACTTATCTTATCCGAACGATATCCCAATCTCGCTCGCAAACTTTGCTAGCACCAAAGGGTCTTGGCGGACGATACTCAACACAACTTAGCCGAAATGCTGTGTGCATAACTATCTTTCCGAACGATTTTATATCTCGCCCACTAACCCGCTTAAAAATCACGTATAGGTATTTGGGTTCGCACATAACTTGCAAATTTTTAAGCACGAGTCTATTCCCATGAAGTCTGATACAGGTCGGTACAAAGGTCTTCGTATTACTATCCTATTCAAGCAATTATATCATTCATATGTACTTTTAAAAATATTTAGACTCATTGTATGGAATATTCGGTTGAAACATTGAGAGCGAGCATATTATACATAACCTACGAACGAGCTTTCAAAACTGAGAAAATCGATAAGAAGACTAAGAACGTAAAGCCATGCTCTGATACCAATATGTCACGCCCCAATCTCCTACAGGATTGGCCGTCCCTGCTAGGCCCGAATCACTGTACTAGCGCTTCCACAGGATGATCATTTCCATCAGGATGTGATACCGCACGAGCACAAGCTGAGCCCGTGCAAGGCCATAATTCGAACAGAATAAAAAAATAGCTAAGCCACACAGTCGCACATATAGTTTCCAATACAGCAGAAATTTGAACAACACGAGTAAACGACCGTTCGATAACTAGTTCTCAAAGTCGATATAGCGAAAGCATAGAATAAATACAAGTATGATACATAAACAAGCTCTTTATTGATAATAAATAAGGTTACTAGCGGCGTTAGGCCGAGATTACAAGTCGCTCAAACTCTCTCTCTCTCTCTCTCTCTCTCAAACAATAAAGGCATGCCAAACGGCTTACAACTTGGGATGATACATATGCGATGTTTCAATCTTATGTCTTGTATATGTGCTTCAGCTTCGGACGCAACACTCCAAGGCTCCAGAGTGAACTCCACGCCTTAGCCCACACGAGGGGATACTCCGCAGTGAACGAGGTTCTCCTTCACCCTACAAGCAATTTGGTAGATTATCAGTACATGAATGCACTGGTGGGGAGACTTCTCGCCTGCTCGACAAATCCAAACACGTTATATTAGTTCCGTGCACAATCTATTAAGTTATATTACTAGTCTTGCCTTAGGATCAGTTTTATGGCATGAGATACAAAATCTAAGTCGTGTGGCAGTGCGTCGTACGATAGAAAAAAATACGTCTATACTTACCAACTTACCATTTGTCCTTCCCTGTCTAAGGATAAAACCAAGCATGAATATATATATATATATATATATATATATATATATATATATATATATATATATATATATATATATATATATATATATAAGAAAATCCAAGTAATTGCATAAGCAAACACACATATCACAAATGTATTTCTGATTCAGGTGCATGAGTTACTTATATTTCCTAGATTATGATACTCAGGTGGTTCAGACATGTTATACACAGATTCTGGTTGATTCAGACATGTTATTCACATATTCATGTTGATTCAAATGTGTTATTCACATATTCATGTTCAAGTTAGGCGCAATGCAATGACTCACACGCAGATTGCCGCAATCGAGCCAAACTTAGTCTATATGAATAGTCACTAGCACTACAAGCCATTTTAGACAATAGTTGGGTAGACAGTAAGAGTTGTAGACGCATGTAGCGAACCCGTTACAAGCCCTCCAACCATACCCTTGCTAGGCTATTAGCGTGACTATCCAGAATATTCCGTCCGGACCGAATCTGCCCCAGTGCGACTAGCGTATCGTCCGCAGGAACCCTACCCTTGTGCACAAGTTATCCATGACCATGCGAGTCTTTTATCTTATCATGTTCTCTCATCTTATTTTTTGATCTGCATGAGTGATGATGGTTGTAGACACAGGATTGAACCCGCTACAAGCCATTTTGAATAAACGGTGATGGTTGTAGATGCAGGAATGCACCCGCTACAAGCTACCCCGAACCATGATTCTTTATCTCTTTACTTATCAGTACAGTTCAGTTCCTTTACTTGATACTTCCATTACTTTATTATAGTTTCTTCAAATCTTTCATTATGTAGTTTCTGGTACGAAAAACTGCCTTGGCGACCTTATGGTGCCGAAGCATTTCCATGTTTCCGTTACTTGGCTCGGAACGACTATTTCGATAGTCTTTCTTTCTCAGGTAAGTGAACCATGTTCTGTGTTACATACCGTGGCATTATCCCTGTGATAAGCATTATATATAAGATAGATAGCATAAAAATATCAACTCAACCAGTTCGAGACAATATAGCGGAGTCTACTTGCATAGAGCTAAGGTAGCATGCGAGGGTCTAACTATAAGTCAAGTTTCATTTCCATATTCTAACACAAGTAATATAAGATGGGATTATTCCCTTATATAGGTGCATTATATTCTTATTAGCATATAATGGGTAATTCGCCTAGCGACTAGCACATATTATCTATATTTTTAAGTGTGTCGACTAAGCAAAGACAGGTTCATCGTAGCCACCCACCTTAGCGATGATTCGCCTCGGCCGAGCGGTAATCTGAGCGTGTCTTTTAAAGTCTAATTTTGAACAATTGAAGGGACACTTGTGCCATTTTGAACAATTTTGAACAATTTTGAACAATTTTAAAGTCCAAGTCTGAATCATTTGCTGTAAGTAAATCTTCTCACTGAGTAAGGCAGGTCGGGTCGTCACACTTGTGCCGTTTGAATCGGCTATCCGCATTGATGCATAGCGGGTCATCACACAGCTTCTATAGTGAAGCCAAATATGTTGTGTTCACCCATGCTAGCCATTCCCCTACAAATATGTGGTCCTGTTACCGAGAATACCTTGACTCTGCAGCTGATCTCCCTCTCGCTCAGGTCCTTTTTCTACTTCCATCTTCGTTCCTTGCCTATTATCTTTATTGGGATCCATCGAATATGCCCCACTCTGGCCTACTCCCTGAGTTATATTTGTTTATAAGGGAGTATTCCTCATAGAGACTGTGACACTTGCTCCTGAACCCTCTGCTGGCCTAGTAGGCTCCTTGTTGGTAGCATCCACCTCATCAACTACATGAGGATCGGTACGTTGCTGCTTACAATCCCTTGATGTATGCCTAAAATAGTAACAATATTGACAAACAGGTGGGACCCACTCATATTCCACCCTTTGGATACATACTTCCCCCGATGGTAGTTCATATTCTACTTTTATGGGCAAAGTGTGTCGGGCTTGTATCTCGACAAATATGCGTACATACCCAAGCCTGGCTCTCTTGGTCGTTGCCTCATCATCTTTGACAGGAGACCCCATGATACTAGCAACTAGCATCATCATATCTATACTCCAGTAGTTTATGGGCCTTTCATGTAGTCGTATCCATATCGAAACCGACTTCAGGACCTCTCTCGCTTGACTCCAGGCTTTCATTATGATAAGCCACCTATCAAAGGTCCAGGGTCCCCCTTGCACGATGCGGTCCATGTCCTCCCTCATCCCAAACCTCACATAATAAAAGTCATTTTTGCGCGAGAAGAAGTCCATACTCCCCTTCGGTTTCCAAACCCACATGGCACGAATCTGCCCATAAAATGGTCTATACTCTATCACATAAAGCATTATGGTATTCTTTCAGTACATGGTCATTTTAACCAAATGTACCACCGTGAAGACCGCCCGTACGCTATCTCCCACCTGCTTTGGTGCCATATAGTGCATCTGCCCATTACTTGAGTTTTCTTCTTCGCTGAACATTGCCGACCATGGCTTTCCCCACGTCGGCACATTCATTTGTTGCTTCCCTTTTTTATCTGCCGTAAACTGGTGTGGTTCTGCGCGATATTCGATACCTCTGGGCTTTAAGGTCGCTCCTCCCGTCGGTGGTGTCCGCTCTCTGAGATTCCATCGTGTCCACCGATTATCCCTATTAACTGGAATCATACCCAACTTCTCATGTCTCACCCCTCCTGGGGCAGTCCTATGTGAGTTCTCATTGCCTGCTACCATAACTTTTTATTTTCGCCGAGATACAGTTTTTTATCCACCCCCTTATGTTTTTCTCCACTCTACGCCAGTTCTCTGATTGTCCTCACGACCGTCAGTCGGTCTGAACCGTTGCTTGGGTCTTAAGTAAGTCTCAGGGGTCTATGCATGTCATGCCCCACTCCCAGAATACTGGATAAATATGAGGACGGACAAGGCCAACTACTCCGTACAAGGTATAAAAATGTCGTAAGACGGTCACGACTATTAAGAAGACAAATGGGTAGACTTTAGCATGCTATGATGTCAGTCCGAAGACAGACAAATCCTAGTATCTCAATTCATCAACAATAATACAAGAGTATATCATACATGAAAGTAAAGGGCGTCCAAGATTATATGTCACATCTGATCATGAAGCTAGTGAATATTAAATACTGCACTAGCAGAGTATAATTATACATGATCAAATATACCAGTCATGGTTAAATATATATATCATGTTGACCGTAGTCTCAAAAATAAAATGAGCTAACTCAGCCCCTTGCTGACACCACAAAATAAAGTAATCAAAATAAGGGGTAGAAGAAGGAAACCTATTCACGAGCTTCGGCTGCATTCCTACGAGTGTGAGCCATCTTGTTGGAAGTACGGGGGATCCTGTTTTTCCTCTGGTAAATCTGGCCAAGCAAAACCAGTGGGGTCAGAACCCCAAGCAACAAGTACCACAAAGGAGCTCAAGGTGATGGGCAAAATCTACCATAATATCATGCACAGAAGAGACATAAATAGTAAATACGAGTCGGGACTCGTATGGTACTAATGTACTTATCTCGAGAATAAAGTAATGACAGAAATAAAATATTCAAACAAATTAGCAAACCGAGCTGGATAAAGCGACGGGTGACAAAAGGGCATGTGAACTACTCTGAATAAGGACTACAATCCTTAAACCAAACAAGGACATGGGTTATAGACTTTCACTCAAGTAGAACTTAGCACCATAACCAAGCGTTGGAAGAATGAGATACAAGGGCAAGCTAGATAAATATACAAACATTCATTTCACGGCCAAATATGCGTACGACTTGCTATAATTAACTAACTAGGGTTGTCACAATCCTTAATTACTAAAAGAATGCATTGTTAAGAATATTGCTACCACCGACACTACAGTCAACCCGGACAGCCAATGGTTTGCTTGTCAAGAAGATCAACAACATAACTTAAAATTGACATAAACATAAACATAAACTTGTCAGAAAATCATAAATTGTCTAATGACGTAAATTTGTATATTAACTTTTTTAGAAATCATTACTTGTCTTGAAATCATAAACTTATCTTGTACTCATGAACTTATCTTATAACATAAACTGGTCTTGTAAACATAAACTTGTCTTGTAAGTGCCATAACACGTGTAAACTTGATAGGTCATGGAGCACTTGCCTAGCAGGGTTGTCACATTCCTCATGGGGCCCTTAGAGATCAGGGTAGCCGGTAGCGCAATATTCTTTCCTCCCAGTGATCATGGTAAATCTTATCTTGTTTAACCATTACTAAATTATTCCAAGTTTTTGAGTCATGGACACTCGAGAATCTTTCTAGAATAACGAGTTACGAGTACGAGCTATTTACGAGTTATCACTAGCGAACTTATCGTATCTGCGACACGCGATACATTGGAAAATACTCACACTTGATTGCCCGATGCCAAATGCAAGAGGTTTATCATATGCAAATTATCCACGGTGTCGTGAGGATCATAAACCCATGTCAATATAGGAAAGCACAACATTCAACTATGCTCCAATACTAAACCAAGATGATGAATCAAAAATCGAAAGAAATATCAGATTAAGACAAGAAAATAGCCAATCACAAAAAAATATGCAAGAGGAAAAAACTTATGCTGCATGATGAAATTGCTCGCCTCATGGACTGATTACCTCATAAAATGCTTTACGCATGCAATGCTTGACGCATAAAATATTCAACGCATAGAATGTTCGACACATAAAATGCTCGACTTTCACGACCTGTACCAAAAAATTGGGCATGAGTCATGGGTACGTCCAGCCTACGTCGCAACAATGACAGTAGAACGATGTCTAGGTCTAACATAGCTATCTATCAATGATATTATAACTTGTCAACATCTCTAAACTCCAAATAGAGGACAATGAATATGCATATGATCATCAATTCATAATATACTCAATCACAATAACTATAAAGAAGGTAAATGGCATGATAAAGATGCAAGAAAATACGAGAGACAAAAAAATATATATCTCAATAAGACAGAGTCTAAGAGTCTAGCTATCCCAACACAAATAAGTCTCAACTTAATAAAACTCAAGTCTATAAGTCTAGAGCAATCCAATAAATAAAGATAAGCTAAGTGCTGACTAAATAACTGCGGGTGGTGTCTCCTCTATATGAAGTGGCTCCTTTGGAATCTTCAGGATATAATCGTCATCTACTCCTGAACCATAATGGGTAGGACAGAAGTCCTCAAGATCCTCTGAAAAATATTATCCAGTCAGGATAGGAGCAAAGCATGTAAGCACCCAAAATTTTAAATTTTTAAATAGGAGTTTTTGGGATTTTTTACGATTTTTAATTATTATTATTAATGTACTTCAAGGATTAATATTTTTATGTATTAAATTAAGTATTAAAATATTATAAAAATTATATTTTTAGATGTATACTTAATTATTTTATGTTGTGTAAATTTTCAAGAATTTATTGGACTCAAAAACTATTTTTAAATAGCTAAAAACATCGTTCCTAATTAAACCAGACCAAACCCACTTGAACCGAACCAAATCAAACCCAACCCAACCCAAATTAAACCCAAACCTAGTCGATCGGGTCCTACCTGACCTGACACGCCAACCCATAACCCGACCCGTTTACTAAGTCTTCAGTAAACTGAAGAAATCAAAACTACGACTCCCACGACCCCGTTTCCCCCCCGACTACGCCGCACAACCCCGCCCCTTTCCCGGTGACACCCCCATGACCCCGCTCTGCTTCGGCCTCTCCCCATAACCGCCGACTCCTCTCCCCCTATTTAAAACCCCTCCCGCGGCTTCACTCTACCACCCTCGCAACACACGCCACCGCCATCTTCTTCCTCTCCGACTCCGGCGATACGCCGACCGACCCCGAGCTCCCCACGGCCACCCCGACTCCGCCGATGATGACCCCCGCCAACCACCAGCAGCCACAGCAGCCGCAGCCATCGTCGCACGCCGCTGTTGTCCGCCACACTCCGCCCACGAAGTCGCCGAGATACTGCCCCTGTCACGAAAATCAGCGAGGTACCCATATTCCTACTTACGTATCTTCCTGTGCATTCATCTGTATTTTGTTCTATTGAATCCTATGCGAAGACCACGTGACCCTCTCAAACCCCATACAATTAGTTCGGGGTATCGCATCCTGTGTCGGTCGCAAAATGCGACGCAAAACAGGAAAAATAACCCAATTTTTTGTAAATCAGAAACCGTCCCGAACTCACAAGTTTATGGCCGATTTACTCCCAACCTATTTATTATTTCTAATTTCTATTTAAATAGTTAATTAGAAAACCTAACCGAGATTAAAACTCTATAATTAGTTTATTTTAATTGGCTGTATACTGTATATTATTCGTGGGTAAAATCGACCGAAAACTTGGTTTTCAAAACCCATAATTTTCCCGAAACTGGGTGCGTCCCGCTAAACGAGGTGACTTGGTCGTGTGCAAATTTCACCAAAAATGGCGCATCGTCAATGAGGACGTGTGAGATTTTACGGAAGTTGATTTGGATGCGCGTGTACACCGGAATCAACGTGTATCCGTCGAAATTACCCCATATCGGGCCTGTTCCGAAACTCGTTGTAATTTTTTGTGCTTGTCATTTCACAACGAAACTTGCACCATTGGATTCATAGCATTACGCTGGTCCTGTGACCCAAGTTTGGTTCGATTCTGAGAACGTGGACGAAATCCAGTATCGTTGGTCCCACGGCTCCACTTGACGGGCAATTTTGTGATTGGCTCGTCGAAATCCAGTTTTGGATATTTCGTTGGGTTCGTATCATCGTTCTGGACTTGTAGACACTAAGTTTGATAAATTTGGAGAACTTTGTCACTGGCACATTTTTCGGTGCGAAGTGGGCCACTTGTGGACCACACTTTGACCGAAAACTGTCATTCTGCTCATGTGTCCAAATTGGACTTATGGCTAGTCAATTCTAGCTATTTCATATCTTCTGAGAGTGACGATAATATTTGTTTCAGCATCCGGAGGCGTTCCTGAAGATTTCACATACACCGGAGCAATTGAAGGAGTTCAAACCATAGGCAAGTGTACCTTGCCAACTTGCAGTAGTTCCTGTTATATTATTTGCTTGAGTTCTTTCTACATATATATACTCTTGAGATGTAAATGTTCAATCTAGGACCGTGAGATGTTGCTTAACGTCCGAATAATATTCGGGTGTCGACGCCGTACGCGGAGCCGTGTAACGTCACTTAGAGAGTTGTTATCTCGATCTTATACTTTCGTGCTTGCTTTACCAAGTATATCATACCATAGGACACTTGGCACTATTTATGAAACAGAATCTTTTCTGAGTTATTCATAGTGATTCTGTATAGGATGACAGGCTTCGTGACATAGGTCTTGCATATACATAGATATTATTATGACTCGCTGTGCTAGCTAGAGGTCATGATCTTGCGTGTTATGGACATGAGACGTGCATTTACATTAAATGGGGAGAGTTTTAACATACTAAAGTCTAATTATGTTATATATATATATATATATATATATATATATATATATATATATATATATATATATATATATATATATATATATAGATATTCTGGAGGTGCCTTAGACTCTGAACACAGCTTTGGAACATGTACTGGCCCTTCGAGATAATACATGCTGCTATGGGTTTCTCCGACACAGAGCCTATAGTAGTTTTAGCCTAAGTATGATTAATGCTCTTATTTGTATATCACATAGCTGGTTACATAATTTGCCCTATTGATATATGTTTATATACTGCATTTTATTTGGCTTGAGTTATTCTTGTACCTTGCTATGTCCCTTGAGGACCTGGATCCGGATTATGTCCCTAGGTTTAGCAGAGGAGATCTACCCCGAGATATACGGGACATGAGTAGACACTAGAGCAGTACCAGCACCAGAGGATGAGGTGGTGCCAGAGGATTTCTCCTGAGTACTTTCTTTATATACTCAGTTATTTCTGTTTCTAGTTTCTCTATTTCCTGTCTCTTGGATTACTTTATTAAACTTATATTCGGGTTGTTCTCCGAGACATTTTATTGAGACTTGTTGGATTATATTTCTCATTGATTAGTTGACATTTGAACTATGATTACCTTCTGTAGATGAGATTAGAATTAGATTATGATATGTATCGTAGACCATTATAATTATTTTACAGCTTAAGTACACTCTAACGGGTCTATTAAATTGGATTTGTCCATTGGAGTGTGCTGCTGGCTATTGCCACGTGGCTAGTCCCTCGATATTTTGGGACTGGGGCGTGACAAAGCACAAACAATAACAACAATTTCAGTTATATTGATTAAAACTATAAAACAGTGTAAGAAAATACATGATGAATGAAATACTGGAATGTAAGAAGAACTAAAGAGACATGCAATCATCATATAGAACTAACTAATAGTTAAACGATATATATATATATATATATATATATATATATATATATATATATATATATATATATATATATATATATATATATATATATATATATATGAATGCTAGAAATGAATGTACTGGAGCAAGAATAGAGATACTGGCTAAGTGTTGTGAAATATCAGTTTGCTATGTGATCGGCTTGGGACTAAATTTGGCTTGTTATATATGATTGGCTATGATACATGTAAGGTCAGTCTAACCATCTGGTTAGCTATGATGCCAGCAATAGTTAGGCTAATCATATATAACAGGATATGAGGCATGTAAATGGCCAGCCTACACCCTCCGTAATATGTGGGGTCAGCTATGATGCATGTAAGGTGGGGTATGATCATATAACTTGCTAATATTTTTTCGTTCCCAGCTAGTACGATGGATTCCAATCACGACTCCTCATGACAGATATCTATGATACTAGCCCGCGTATCCACTGTGTCAGAATCAAGTATACACTACAACTAGAATAATAGTAATGATCAAAATAATAAAAACTATCAAAGAATGTACTCGCCTGTGGTCCTGAGCAACGAATGAGAATCGATGTCCAAGATGGAATCACAATGACCTATATATGAAATATTAATGTTAAATTGGTGTTCTTAAAGGATAATTAAGTCAAACTAGGTGAACTTGTGATTTCTAGGTCCAAACAAGGTCTTGGAAGTCAACTAGGTCAATATTAGACTCTACTAGTTATTACCTAGTTTATACAAGTTAGTACAAAGGTATTCTAGCTATATTAGTATTATACTAGCTATTATCTGCTATACTAGATACTATTAATATTATATACTATGGTATCATGGTAAACTTACCTTAGCTAACTATTAGTATAACCTTAGTATATATATATATATATATATATATATATATATATATATAACTACTGATATCATATATCAATACATTAATATGCTTAGACTCACCTCAACAAGCCATTGCTCCTATCCTTAGCTCTCACTGGGAACTCACCTTGATCCTAAGACTCCAGACACTAACCACCACCAAGTACACAAGAGTGGTACTTGAGCTCATATACAACTCATTCCTGATACACTAATACAACTACCAACTGTTAACTTAAAGTTAACTAATATACATCCTTACCCACTGTCTTGCTGATATGATACCTTTGTATCAGTGACTCCACATAAAACTAATACTCCTACTTAATACCCCCAACCTGCACTTGGCAGTGCCTCATCTCTACTACAACTATTGTTGTTCTTAATGCCACTTGTGGCATACAACTACATCACATGTGCAGTATCCTACATAAATGCCTTAACCCGAGACCTGCACTAACCATATCTGGACTACACTTGGTGTAGTCCACCACATCTTGCCTGCTACCCAAACCTTTCCCTCAAGGCTGCAATACCCCATGGCCTGCAGTACCTCACTGACACCTAGACATAACTTGTTCATTAACTATGGTACTAAGTCTCTACATTAACTCCCCAATACCTAAAACACTCACACATATGACTTGATACACTACCTTCCACCTACTATTGATACTTAAACCTCTGGTCAACATGGAGACATTCATTGATACTTGGAACGTCTCACGGTTACCTGCAGATTCAACTATTCCCATGTAGTGCACTTCAATTCCCTATACCTAGCTATCACTTGTTTTCCCTTTTTCCCCAGATCTCCATTAGTTACTGACACTGCTTCCTGTCAGTTCACTGATACTAATCCATACTATACTCATTGATACACGAGTAGCATGGTACAATACCTTAACACCAAGGTATCACTACTCAATTCCTTACCTAACAACTCATTTTAGAATCTGAATACTCTTTCTACACTAGGTACTGGAAACACCCTGATATTTTTTCTACCTAACCTTTCTCATATTGCTACACTCGAGTCCATACATGATTCCAGAGTATCAGTCCAATGCACAATAGAAGTTGCCTGACCCTTCACTCATACTGCTGCACTAAGACTCGAAGTCCCTTAAACACTCTCTCTTGAGCCGACGAGCTTCAGTGCATTGAGCACCTAACCTCTGATACTCCAACTAGTTACATTCGAGGTAATCCCCACACTTCCTTGGGTACACTGACTACTACCCTTGGGTACTAAAGGCAAGTGCACCCAAGCATAGCACACTACCTGCAGGAAGTCCCCATGTTGTGTTCATACTGACACAACAACTTACTATACCTAGCTCCTTGACTGAACACTCGAGCTATACTGCACACTAACTAAAAAATAACTCCAATGCCAATGCATCCACCTAGCTCACTGACGCACACAGTGCACAATTTCCTCCAATACTTGAGCACACAGTGTACTAATCCCTGCTATCAGTTGCTCCACTGTATTTGACAATAGAACACCCAATCTAGTGTGCTCACCTCTCACACACACTTCAAACAATATATACATTAATATATATACATATATATATATATATGTATCCAATAACATATGAATTTAGCACTATAAATAAGTATACTCTTTATTAATTATTTCATCAAGCACCTTGAGTGCACCAATGTGATAGTCTATGATACACCAACCAATCTTCATGACAAAACCCCCAATATTCTATTAAACACAAATACATATTAAATATATCTATTTGTAACTATTATAATTAGTTAGAATAAGGGATAGAGAAAACACACCCATTATCATAAAATTTTAAACTATGAACACAACTTCATGAAAAAATACTATGGAACCAATAGGGACTCACTCTCTCCCCTTGTGGGTATTCCTAAACCGTTGGTGGATCCTAATGGTCCTCAAAACAATAAAAAAATAGAATTTAAAAGAGAGATTTCTGAATTTCACCTCTTGGGAGATGGATTTCCAATGCAAATCAAGGATTCTCTGGCCACACTTCTCCTCCTCCAATGCTCCTTAAAACCTAAGCTTCTAGGATTCTTAGATGAGGGAAATAAGAGGTATTTGGGATTAATTTTTTGAAATTTGGTGGAGGAATGAGAGGGTTTGGGGAAGAACTCAACCTAGGATTTTTATGAACATTAAATGAAGCTTGAGGGAGGCTCCCCATTCCTTATAGGGCCGGCCATTAGAAGACCTAGGATTTGCTAAGACACAATGACCAAAATGTCCTCTAGGAATTTCATGAAGATTTTTTCAATTTGTGGGATTTTTATTCCTAATGGAAACTTAATCAAATTTTTAATTTCATGAAGGGCCGAGATTGACTAGTTAGGTCTCAAAAGTGACTAATCTAGTGTTGAGTCTAATGGTCACATCAAGTCTAGTCCACCAACCCATATTATTAATAAAAATAATATATATACTATACACATTATATAAACTATATATATATATATATATATATATATATATATATATTGTAAATGACAAAAAATGGCCATATTCTAGAAATATGGTAGAGATAAGTCTACCCTCCTTAAAATAAGTTCATCCTCGAAATTAAACTAAACTATCATAAGAACATAATAAGAATAATACCTCAAGGCTCGAAGAGATATGAGTATTGCTCGCATATTTCATCCTTCCTCTCCCAGTTTGACTCACCTGGAGAGTGATATCGCCACGCGACACGAACCAAAGGAATAGTCTGGTTCCGTAATAACTTCTTCCTGCGATCCAAAATCTCTACTGACTGATCTAGATAGCTGAGAGTCGGACCAACCTCGATCTCTGAGTGATCTAGTACGTGACTGGGGTCTACCATATATCGTCTCAGCTATGACACATGGAATACGTCATGTACTCCCTCTAGTGCAGGTGGCAAGTCTAGTATGTAGGCCACTACACCGACTCTCGCAAGAATATCGAAAGGTCCGATGTACCGTGGACTAAGCTTCCCACCTCCACAAAAACAAATTGTGCCCCGTGTCAGAGAAATCTTTAAGAACACCAAATCACCAACCTAGAACAAAATACAGCCTTAACACCCAATCTAAAACAAAGCAATCACAAGCAATTTCAACAAAACCTATACCTCAAACTCCAAGGGTCTACGATGGTTGTCGGCCTAATATCGATGTTTGTCCTGCACCACTCAAAGTCAATCTATGATGAGCTTTACCTTCTCAGATGCATCCACGACCATCTTTGGTCCTAACAAGGCTCCATCACCGATATCATCCCAAGATAACAGAGTATGATATCTCCATCTATATAGAGCCCCGAATGGTGATCAATACTGGCCTAGTAACTATTATTGTAAGCAAACTCTACCAGGTGCAGATGATCATCCCAGGAACCTCCAAGATCCAAAACACAAGTACGAAGCATATCCTCGAGAGTCTGAATAGTCCTCTCCGACTGCCCGTCTGGCTGAGGGTAATATGCGGTACTAAACTTGAGCTGAGTACCCAAGCTAGCCTGCAAACTCCTCCATAAGTGGAAAGTAAAATAACTATCCCGATCCGAGACGATGCTCACAGAAACTCCATATAATCTGACAATCTGTCGCACGCACATCTCTGCTAGTTTCTCCGTCGACGTACCAACTTTGAATGGTAAGAAGTAGGCTAATTTGGTCAACCTGTCTACGATAACCCAAATTGCATCTTTTTCTCCTGGAGAACGTGAAAGCCCCGAAACAAAATCCATAGTCACATGCTCCCACTTCCACTCTGGGATGGGTAAAGGCTGAAGTAATCCACCTGGCCTCTGTCTGTCCGCCTTTACCTGCTAGCACACTAAATACCTGGATATGAAGCGTGCTACCTCGTACTTTATACCAAACCACCATGCTCCCTCAGTTCTTGATATATCTTATTGGCACCTGGATGCATCGAGTACTGAGAGTGATGTACCTCCTGTAAAACCTTATTGTGCAGCTCCCCGCTTGGCACACATATCCTAGTCTTGTGTCACAATAATCCATCATCAGCAATAGTAAAGTCCTCTGATAGTCATGTCCGAACCTGTACCCAGATACTCCTCAGAGTCTCATCATCATACTGTGTAGCTCTGATTATATCCATCAGCTCAGACTGTATCTGCAATTCCCATATCTAAATCTTGATACCAGGAGATAGCACCTCATTTTCCAAGCTCTCAAGATCGACCAACAAGTTTTGTCTATCATCAAGTACATAGCCATCGGATACCTTTTCAAGGCATCGACGACTACATTGGCCTTTCCTGGGTGGTACTACAAAGAAATATCGAATTCCTTTATCAACTCCAACCATCCCCTCTGCCTCATATTCAGATCTTTCTACGTAAATACGTACTTCAAGTTCTTGTGGTCTGTGAAGATCTCCACATGCTCTCCATACAGATAGTATTTTTATATTTTTAGATCAAAGATGACCACTGCCAACTCCAAATTGGGTGGGGTAGTTCTTCTCATGTGAACGTAATTTTCTGGAAGCATAGGCAATCATCTTCCTGTGTTGCTGAAGAACGCAACCCAAACCCTTCCTTGAAGCATCACTATAGATAGTGAATCCACCTGCCCCTGGTGGCAACGTCAAAACTGGAGCTGTCGGCAATCTCTTCTTCAGCTCATCAAATACAGCCTGATAATCCTCCGTCCAGACAAAATCTATATCCTTTCTAATCAGCCTAGTCAACGGCTCCATAATCCTGGAGAAGACTTGTACAAACCTCCTATAGTAACCTGCTAGTCTGAGAAAACTCCTGATCTCAGCCACTGAACTGGGAGTAGTCCATGACTCTACTGCCTCGATCTTCTTCGGGTTAACTGAGATTTCGTCACCCTTCACCATGTGTCTAAGGAAATCAACCTTGTCAAGAAAGAACTCACACTTCAAAAGCTTCCAGTAATGCTCATTTTCCCTTAGAGTCTCCAAAACCATCCTCAGGTGCTCCATATGCTCCTCCGGGGCCTTTGAATACACAAGAATGTCATCGATGAACACCACTACGAGCTTGTCAAGGTACTGGTGGAAACACCTTGTTTATCAGGTTCATAAATACTGTCGGGGTATTAGTCAACCCAAACGGTAACACCGTAAACTCAAACTGGCCATACCGAGTCCGAAAAACTGTCTTCAGAATATCTTCCTTCTTTACCTTCACCTGGTGGTAGCCTGACCTCAAGTCTATCTTCGAGAATACCTTCTCTCCGCTCAACTGATCGAAGAGATCATCTATCCTCTGCTACGGATATTTGTTCTTGATTGTGAGGTTTTTTAGAGTCCTGTAGTCGATACACATGCATACCGATCTATCCTTCTTCGGTACAAACAATACCGGTGCACCCCATGGTGATGAACTAAATTTGATGAACCCTTGTCCTATAACTCATCAACCTATTTCTTCAATTCTGCCAGTTTGCTATTGTTGAACCTATAGACGTGTTATGATATTGGATCTGCGCATGAAACCAAGTCAATAGAGAACTCAACATCTCTGTCTAGCGACAATCCTGGCAACTCCTCTAGAAAGACAACCAGGAACTCCACTATCAAAGGATGTGGCAACTCCTTCTCTTCCACCCTGGCCCCACAAAAGATGCCATCGCTATGCTTCACTGCTCCTCTGGCGATCTCGAACCCTGGCTCTCCTGGCGGTCGAAATATCACTCTGCCTCCACAAAAATCTATAGTAGCATGGTGCCTACTCAACCAATCCATCCCGAGTATAATATCGTATCCCGAAAGTGGCATTATGAGTAAGCATACACTCAACTCTCGACTTTCCAATAAAACTTCCGGTCCTTGTAAAAGTTATTGACTAGGATAATGCCTCCCCCAGTCGTGATCTTGCAAGTCCAATCTAAGGGTTCCGCCTTTAAACAATGCTTAAGAGAATAAGATACAGAGACGAAACTATGGGAAATACCAGAATCGAATAATGTAAATAATGAAATAGAATCGAGAAGAACTGAACCTGATATCACGTCTCCTACTGGCTCAGCCTCCTCGATCGTCATGGCATACGCTAATCCCTGGGGTGCACCTCTCTGTTGTTGCTGGTGCTGGGAAAATCTCTGCTACTGTGGCGGGAGTAGAGGTCCCCTCTGCTGGCCTCCTGGTGCAGTAGGTACTCTGGCAGGTCCCCTCTGAGCGGTTGCTCTACCCTGACCTGGACGAGTCTGAATAGACGAGCAATCTCTCAAATGGTTTGCTACGATCCACAAGACAAACATGTACCCAGACTCTTCCTGCAGAGGTCTCTCGTGTGTCCTGCCTTCCCGCAGTATGCACACTGGACAACGGGTTGGGTCTGCCTCTGCGGCTGCTACTGGATATGTCCTCGAGCTGGTGCCTGGTGCTGCTGGTGATGATACGACCTCTTCTACTTCTAAAAGTGGGTACGCTTGGTCGGTCCCGCACTACCAATCGCTCCTCCAGAAATATTGCGTCCTCTCTTGGGCCTGAGGTCCAGATCATCCTCAGCAATCAGAATGCCCTCAAAGGTAGCAGTGCGACGTCCAAAAGTACAAGACTTGATCTTTCTCATCAAACCCTTCCTGAACTTTTGGGCTCGATCTCCTGGGTCCCAAATCATTGATGGTACAAAATAACTCAAGCGGCAAACTCTACGGCGTACTCGTCGACCGACATGTTCCTTTGGACCAAGTCATGAAACTAACTCTCCAAGGCTCCCAGGGCCACGTCGGGAAAGAACTTCTCCTTGAAAAGCTCCTTAAAAGCCTCACAAGTAATTCCTCTAGCAGTAAGTTGGCTCCGTACAATAACAAGTGAGCGCGATATCAAAATTTTGGTTGCCGACGGCCTCGATCTACAGGCTCTGTGGAATCTGAGCTAAGCGTAAGTTCCTCTTTATGTCCTCTAGCCAGTCGTCGGCGTAGAGTATCCCCTCAACACCCTTAAACTTCTGAGGCAACATACTCTTTAAGTCCACTGTAGTGCCTGGCCTTAGCTGTTACTGCTAGCCAGGGTGTTGCTTTACGATTCTCTCTACTGTCTGGAGAGCCATCTAATGAGCATTCTCTATGCTCTACCTCATCAGCTCAGTCTGTTGTTGGTGTGCCTCTGTATGTACCCTCTACGTCTCTATTTGATCTTGTTGAGCCTTTTCTGACATCCTCTGAGCATCCACCATGCCCTGGATCAATGCAAACATTTATGCCCCGTCAGCGGGCACACCTCCTGGAAATAGAATCTGTGCGGTGGTGGAAGGTCATCCATAACAGGCGGGACAACCCTCCGGACAGGTGGGGGAGGAGGACCCCCGAAAGCTGGGGAAACACCAAAATGAACAAGTGAAGTAGGAGGAGCAACTCCAGCTCTCTGTATAGCAGGTCGAGAGGTGGCAGACCTCTCGGAAGCTGCGGGTCCCGATTTTTATGATCTAGTCTTCGACGTATCATAAAGACAGATCAAAACAAGAAGGAGTCAATTAAGGCAAAATATATGATATCATCAAAGAAGGACAGTAAAATTTAAAGGAAGCAATTATTCAGAATGATAATAATAACAAAATAAATTTGAAATTTTTACCTAGTGGTGATTGAGCATACTCTCATTTTATACCCTATATCTGGCTCATAATAGCACTTTAAGTCTAAGCACTACTATGATACCGCATTAGTAGCGACCTACTCTTACTCTTCTCTACCTGCATGGGCCACCACTAAAATGTGTCACGATCCGTACCCAAAAATTGGGCATGAGTCATTGGTACGTCCAGCCTACGCTGCAGCATCGACAGTAGAATATTATCTAGGTCCAACATAGATATCTATCAATAATATTATAACCTTTCAACATCTCTCAACTCCAAACGGAGCACAATGAATATGCATATGATCATCAATTCATAATGTACTCAATCACAATAACTATAAAGAAGGTAAATGGTACGATAAAGATGTAAGAAAATATGAGAGGTAAAATAATATATATCTCAACAAGACAGAGTCTAAGAGTCTAGCTATCTCAACACAAATAAGTCTCAACATAATACAACTCAAGTCTATAAGTCTGGAATAATCTAATACATAATGATAAGCTAAGTGCTGACTAAACAACTGCGGGTGGTGTCTCCTCTATATGGAGTAGATCCTCTAGAATCTCCGGAATATAATCGTCATCTACTCCTGGACTATAATGGGCAAGATCCTCTGAAAAATGTTATCCAGTCAGGATTGGAGCGAAGCACAAACACTAACAACAATTTCAGTTATATTGATAAAAACTATAAAATAGTGTAAGAAAATACATGATGAATAAAATACTTGAATGTAAGAAGAACTAGAGAGACATGCAATCATCATATAGAACTAACTAATAGTGAACCGATATATGTGAATGCTAGAAATGAATGTACTGGAGCAAGAATAGAGATACTGGATAAGTGTCGTAAAATATCAGTTTTCTATTTGATCGGCTTGGGACTAGATCCGGCTTGTTATATATGATTGGATATGATACATGTGAGGTAAGGTTAACCATCTGGTTAGCTATAATACGAGCAATAGTCAGGCTAATCATATATAATAGGCTATAAAGCATGTAAATTGTCAGGCTACACCCTACGTGATATGTGGGGTGAGCTATGATGCATGTAAGGTGGGGTATGATCAAGAATACACTAGTCCGTGTATCCACTGTGTAGTAAGATGGATTCCAATTATATAACTTGCTAATATTTTTTCCGTTCCCAGATAGTAAGATGGATTCCAATTATGACTCCTCATGAAAGGCATCTATGATACTAGTCCGTGTATCCACTGTGTAGGAATTAAGAATACACTACAACTAGAATTGTAGTAAAGATCAAAATAATTGAGACTGCCAGAGAATGTACTAGCCTGTGGTCCTGAGCAACGAATAAGGATCGATGTCCAAGATAGAATCATAATGACCTATATATCAAATATTAATGTTAAATTGGTGTTCTTAAAGGATAATTAAGTCAAACTAGGTGAATTTGTGATTTCTAGGTTCAAACTAGGTCTTGGAAGTCAACCAGTTCAATATTAGACTCTATTAGTTATTACTTAGTTTATACTAGTTAGTACAAATGTATTCTAGCTGTATTAGTATTATACTAGCTACTATCTGCTATACTAGATACTATTAATATTATATACTATGGTAGCATGGTAAACTTACCTTAGCTAACTATTAGTATAACCTTAGTTAATATGGTCACGACCCGCACCCGGTTTAGGGGCACGAGAGCGTGGGTACGTCCAGCCTACGCCGCAGCATCGGCGGTAGAACGCTGTCTAGGTCAAGTACTATCTAACAATCTCACGCTAGTATCCAACTCCATAAGGAGATTCGGATAATACTATAAAAATATTCACAACATACTCAATCACAACTACAGCACGATAGGAATTTGAAGAAATAAAAGAATACAACACTAGTCTAAAGACAACATAATCATACCTGCAATCCTTAACTTCCAATCCCCAAGTGTGTCGGAACCAGTCTACTAAGGTCACAGTCTGGAAAAATATTTTCCAGTCAGGAAGGAGCAAAGTACATCTCTAAATAGCAGTTCTATATAAATGACATAAACTATGTAGCAGTTCTAGATGGAAACATACCAGATGCATGTATAGGTACGAGAATGTACAAGAAAAGAAATATACTGGAAATACTGTAAGTAAATGCAGGAAGAAAAACAATATGTCAATGAGCAAGAAACCTATGACTAAGTGTGTGAGTACTAGCTTTAACATGTGATCGGCTTGGGACTAGTAAACTCATTACATGGGTTAGTAGGGCTAACCGATGTAACAGTGAGGAGGCATGTAAACTCATTACATGGGTTAGTAGGGCTAACCGATGTAACAGTGAGGAGACATGTAAATGGTCAGGCCGCACCCGACGTGAGATGTGGGGTGAGCTATGGTGCATATAAAGTTGGGTATGATCACATATCTACACTAAAGTACTCCCCAAACCCCCGACTGGTATAGTAGATCCAATCATGGTACGCTATGGCACGGGATTCCCTAGGAAGGTAGCAAATCTCCCCGGGAATCAGTGTCTGTACATGCACAAGATAACAAGGAAAATAAGTCTTGTACAAGCTACACCATGAATAAGGAATAACATCTCATGACGAGATCCGTGTATACCAATCCGTGTAACCAATGTGTCAAGAACATAGATATTTACACTAGATACAGTGAACATAGGAGATATCATAAATTAGAAACTAATCAGAGAATGTACTCGCCTTGGGTCCTTAGCTGGTAAAACCAATGTCCTGTCCCAGAGTACCGTCTGGAGGAACCAACAGTCCTAAAAATATTTCAAATACAACATTGGCATCAGATGCTACACTAACACATCTCAAATACATGAGCTCAGGGCTCTGCCAGGTATGGCACTAGTCAATTAGGGTCATCTAGTAGGGATACATATATAATACACATATTATTAATTATCATTAATACTTACAATATATACACATGCACCAATTTAAATGTATTTACAATATATATATATACCTTTTAAATACATATTTGATTTATACTAGTTGAACATTATATATGTATACTCATACATATGCTAAAATATATTTTAAAAATATATATATGTATATTGTCAATGTTATTATTAAAATATATACTAATACTAGTACATCACATTAAATACATATACAATACATTAATTGTATGTACAAGATATATATATATATATATACATTTATACTAATTATACATATTTGAAAATATATTAAGTACATATATATATATACAATATATACATATACTAAACATTTTATATTTTTATACCAAAATAATACGTATACCATTACATTTTATTTACCAAAATATGTATATCTCATATATGTGCAAAAGTACATTTTAGAATATACATATACATATTGTCAACATCATTCTTAACATACTAACATTAATTCACCAAATTAATTTTATACCATATAAAAATACCCAATATATATACGTATACAACTAGTTATACATATTTAATTATACAATTTTATTAATAAAATAAATAATATACCTACTCATATTTTAAATACATATATATACCAATACGAAATATAAATCTACATATACATATTTATGCCATAATACGGTTATATATATATACAAATTTTCATAATAAAAAAAAACCCTTATATATAATACATAACTAAATTTACACATACTAAATAACTAATTTTATACATTAAAACAATAACTAATTATGTTGTATCTACTAAACCAGTTACATGAATTTACTAAGTAAATTATGAATTTACTAGACTAATACATATTAATAAAATCAATTTATATAAATAACCAAATTACATATTAATATAAACTAATTATATTAATATAACCAAATTACATTAATTAACTAATTATATAAAATAACTAATCATATATACTAACAGATTATATAATTTAATTAAACTAATTGATTACTAATTAACTACTGATTAACAATTAACTAAACTAATCTAATTAATTAATTAACTAACTAATCATTTTTAACTAAACTAATTAAATTATACTAATTGATTAATTACTTAACCATTAATCTAATTAACTAAACACTAAACTAATTATATAAATTAATTAAACTAATTATAAATAATTACTAACTAATTAATGCAATTAATAAACTAATTATATGAAATTTATAACTAATCATAATTTAATTAATTATATTAACTCACTTTTACATATAATTTAACCAAATATATATTCCCTAACTATTTACACATACAGAACCGAAGCAGAGAAAGAGGGAAGAGGGAGAAGGAAGAAGAGGGCTCACGATGGGGAGGAGCTTCCGGCGTCGACGGAGGAGAAGCTCGCCGGGGTCGGCGCGGTGGGGTTCAGCTCGAGGCGACGGGTACTCGATCTCGGCGGAGGGGATCCGCGGCGGCGTCTGGTCGGCTCGAGGCGGCGCTCTGCCCGAGGGGCGGGCGCTCTGTCCGAGGAGGCGGGTCTCCGAGGCGACGGCGGTGACTGGTTCCGGCGGCGGTGGCGTCTGGTCGGCCACGGCGAGCTCGACGACAGGCGCTCGACTCGGCGGCGGCCTGCTGGACTCGGTGGCTAGATCTAGGGTTAGGGTTTTGGGTTCTGTGTCGAGGTCGGGTGCATCATGTCGGCTGGACACGATGGGTTCGCTGTAGTGGGCGTGTCCGGGTGTTGGACACGGGGTGGGTGTTTGCTGTGGTGTGGGGGTGGTGTCCGGGTGTGTCGGACACGGAAATCTGGTTGTAATATTGTAACCGGACACAGGAAGTGAATGGATACGGTGGGACACCCGGGGTCGGACCCGAGGCCATCACGGCTGACACGGTGATGCTGGACACACGGACACGAGCACACAAAATGGTGGTGGCTATGGCTTGTGGGAATTTGTGAAGGCTAGCTAGGGTTTCTAGGGAGATGTGAGAATGAGAACTTAAATAGGGAGAGATGGTGTGGGATAAAGGGTTGCGGGTTGGCCCAATAATGAATGGCCCAGAATTAAATATAAAAGGGTTTCTCATGTGGGAAAAATGAGGGTGTGGGCTAGTTAATGGGAAATGGCAACTTGTAAAAATAAAAATAAAGATTATAATTTCAGAAAATGTTTTTAGGAAAGCTAGCTAATTTCCAATTAGCTACTAATTAATACATTTTGCAAAATCTTAGAATGTATGACATTTATTTATTTACTATCCCAATAAATAAAAATTTATTTTATTTTATCAACTAGTCTTCAAATAAATATTTAGTTAAAACAATAATTTTTTATGATTCAAGCCAATAAATATTTGAAACTAGAAATATATATATATTATTATTTATGTACTTATTTTATAAGAAAGCGACACTTATGAAAAAATGATTTTTATACAAGATTATAAATTACCTTCTACAATCAAACATCGTTCAAAACCAAATTAAAATTTCAAGGAGAAATATTTTATAAACTGGATATTTTAAAATAAATTAAAATCTAATTATTTTGGAAATTGGAAATCGGAGGTTACAAGTCTATCCACCTTAGAAAAATTTCGTCCTCGAAATTTTAGGGATGACTAGGAGAAATTTTTTTTTTTTGTCCATAATGATGAATATATCATTGAAGAAATATTTCTATAAGGAGAATATTTACCAAACAGAAGAAAACATGAAGAAAAGAAAATATGGTTTAAGACAGGAATAACTTGAAGGAATCATGGCTCGGCCTTGAATCCTCTAGAAAGTGTAGGTTTTGGGAAGTAGACGCGATCACAAAAACAGATAATTGGAATAATGCACATTACCTTTTCAAAGTAACTAAACCAAGAAAGACCCAGTATAATGAATGATATAGACATGAAAGTTATAGCTAATTCGAAAGATACGGTCGACAATTTGATTTAAGAAACTTAAATACATCCTTCAGAATGTAATCAAGAGACATCTACTCGCCTTTCTTAATTTCTAGGAAAAAAAGTAGTCTTTACTATCATCTGAAAATAATCCTTCATTTTTATCCTCGTTCATTCTACTTTTCTCAATCTTGTGATTCATCACTAACTAATATCTATAAAAGTTTCAAATTCCACAAACTTTATTAGATTAGATCTTAGAATTTCTGAATCAAAATTTATTACATGTCCAAAATCCTTATCATCAAATTCGAGTTTGTTTATCTTAACATCAACTATACCTCGATTATTTTCTTCGATTTCAAATGTTACTGTCATGGTCAAGATTTTAATTTAAATCACAACCTCAATATACCATGATCTTACCTTACGACCTTCAATTATATGATCCCATAATCAATTATATTATAATCTTCTTTACCATGAGCTTCATTTCATTCCATATTTCTTTATCCGTATGTATAATGTTTCCGAATTTTGAACTAATATTTTTTTTTCATCCTCTGAATTTATTATCCCAATGTAAAATTTTTTACTATTCAAATCCTCAATATTTTAATTGAATTCCAGTCGTATCATAATCTCCTCAAATTTTGAGTAAATAACGAAATACAAAATTTACTATCCAATCCTTTTTAATTGAAATCCAATCAATTTATATTTATAAAAAATCGTATCCCAAAATTTAAATTTTAAACACAATCCATCAATCACCCTACTCCTCTAACTCAATTTCAATTGATGCTCATTCAAAATCTAATCCTATCCCGAGAATTTAATTTGACACTATTCCATTTACGATTTTATTTCCTGCTTTTCTTTTTCCTCAAATACTCAACGATGCGATGCTTCCAGTATCTTCAATGCAACATTCATACTGTATAAAATTTCTATCTTGCAATCAAATAGATAAAATGATAATCTCTCAAATTTCTCAAATTTTTAATAATCAATTCAATCATAGCAAGACCTCCTTAAAATTAATAAATCCTCAAATTTTTGGCTCTCTGAATTTCTTAATTCTCCCTTTAAGTTAATGTTTGTCCTCGAATTTCAATCATACCTCGATTTTCATAAAATCAATGATCCATCCACTCCGTTATAACAACCCCTAAATTCTTTATTTAATTTAATGCTCATCCACAAATTTAATCCTCTTGTCTCTTTTTGTCAGTCATAACCTCGTCATAGATCTTTGCTATGGTCAAAACCCAATGATCATGGTTTAAGAAAACTCTACCTACAGCCATGCAATTTAAGAAAATATAGGTCATGTGTCTTTTGTCATGGTATTTCAGTCTCTGTTAGGGGGTGCTACTAGTTATATTCTAACAAGAAAATCATGCATGTGAACCACAGTACTAGGAAAAATCAATCAATCAATCGAAAGGCGAAGGAAAAGGAACATTAGGAAGGAAGAAGGATCATGTTAACATATTACTTGTAGTGTCTACTATCTCTAACAACACTTAACTCTAGCACACTAACAAATTCCTATTCATGTACACTGGTACCCATATCAACTAATCATATATTAATATTCATATCTCTCATCTACCAAAAATTAATCCTCAAAATAATCGTCAAGGTTTAACTTTCCGATCAACTTAAAATAAAATGCATATACCTCCTCAAAATTAGATACTTCTCATTGAAATAAAATTTAATCACTTCTAAAATCTTTGTAGCCTTAACTATGTTTAGTGAATCAAATTTAAATCCTCAATATTTTAACAACATAAAATCTCAACTCCTTAAAAATTCTGAAAATTTAAAATTCATTTCCACCTTTTAATTTATAACTCCTCAATGTACATATCAGTGCTCACGGTCTCTGATACTCAAGGTGCACTCAATACCTATATTGTCTAGAACTGTGTACTAAATTTGTACTGCCCGAATCACTTGCACTATTACCTCCAATGATCAAAGTTATCATCAACTGTGTTTTCTTTCATGATTTCAATTTATGTCAATTGGTATATTATCTAATTATCAACACACAGAGTGCTTACTGTTATTAACGTCATCCTTGACTAATCCTCGATATAGAATCATTAGCACTCTTGGTATTATATCACTAGCTGCATTAATGGATTATCTCATCAAGCTCATTATAACTCGGGATTACATGTATCTACTACAACACTCATGTTTATTTACTCTCATGGCACGTGTATGGTTCCTCATCTCGATGGTTGTATATGTTTTTCCTTCAATCCTTTAAAGCCTATTAAACTAATCCGTGATACGCTTCACAACTTCCATTACTAATCCTGATATTTCTCTACTTATGACATCTCATTAAACCCTTTATACATATACATTTCTTTACCTTTAACATTTCCAATATCAATCATCAAATTGGACATCATGCTCCATAAATCCTTAACACACTTCCTGGATACCTAATTGTTCACGTAGATCATCCAATTGCATAATCATGATTTTCCAGGACGGGTAATTGGCTCTGATACTAACTCTGAGAACTATCACTGATACTCTATACTCTCCTTAACTCTCAGTCTCTAATGGCACTTCTCCTAGAACCATTGTTACAAGGTACTATGCTAAGGGCTAACTCTAGATTAAATCCTACTGCTCACATGTCCAACTAGGAAACACTTACAAACTCATAAGCAACACTCAGTCAATACTAATACTCAAGACACAGACATAATTACAAGCCACTAATTACCATGCTTAACAAGAAATCCTCAAGGAATAGGAGCTCAAAGACTGAATTGAGGACAGAGGGTATCTTTACTGCTAGTAAGAAAGAAGTGGTGGAACAAAGTCCTGGAATAACAGAAATAGATAAGTCTTGAGATGATATTTTAAGAACCAATTTAAGATACAACCTGATAATCATACACGTCTATCCGAAATCATGACACTCAGAATCCTCGCCACGCCAGTAAGCATAGATGCGAGGAACGACAGGTTCCGTAACTAAGGTATGCAACCCTATAATCATGTTATCTAGAATACTCGCCACGCCAACCGGTATGGCTGCGAGAAACTCTAAATCTCATAACTAAAGTATGTACATCCAAGTTAGGTTCCTACGTTCTCGTCACGACAGCTAATATGGCTGCGTTAAATTCTAGGTTCCATAACCAAAGTAGACGTTTTACCTTCCTCACTGTCCTCATCAATATATGTCATCAGATGATACCATAAATTCTAGTCCGTAAAAATTCATCTCAAATTGAAATCAACTCAACAACGATACCAAGAATTTAAGTTAATAACTGGTCAACAAGAATCAAACTCAACAATGATACCAAGAATTTAATTTAATAACTGCTCAACAAGAATCAAGTTCAGTAACAACAAGCGAGAGCGGACGGAAACAAGGAAAGATTTAAATTGAAAATAAGATTCTCATGGGGTCATCCCAGGAAATCTTTCAAGAATTTGTGATTGAGTATCCTCTCTCATCATAGTATCCTATGTCCTATATTTAATAGCAGGTACGCAGTAGTACAACTATGACGTCGCACTACTACGACATCGCACAACTCGCGAAGTCTGACCTGCATGGGCCACCACTAAAAACGTGTCACGACCCGCACCCGGTTTAGGGGCACGAGAGCGTGGGTACGTCCAGCCTACGCCGCAGCATCGGCGGTAGAACGCTGTCTAGGTCAAGTACTATCTAACAATCTCACGCTAGTATCCAACTCCATAAGGAGATTCGGATAATACTATAAAAATATTCACAACATACTCAATCACAACTACAGCACGATAGGAATTTGAAGAAATAAAAGAATACAACACTAGTCTAAAGACAACATAATCATACCTGCAATCCTTAACTTCCAATCCCCAAGTGTGTCGGAACCAGTCTACTAAGGTCACAGTCTGGAAAAATATTTTCCAGTCAGGAAGGAGCAAAGTACATCTCTAAATAGCAGTTCTATATAAATGACATAAACTATGTAGCAGTTCTAGATGGAAATATACCAGATGCATGTATAGGTACGAGAATGTACAAGAAAAGAAATATACTGGAAATACTGTAAGTAAATGCAGGAAGAAAAATAATATGTCAATGAGCAAGAAACCTATGACTAAGTGTGTGAGTACTAGCTTTAACATGTGATCGGCTTGGGACTAGTAAACTCATTACATGGGTTAGTAGGGCTAACCGATGTAACAGTGAGGAGGCATGTAAACTCATTACATGGGTTAGTAGGGCTAACCGATGTAACAGTGAGGAGACATGTAAATGGTCAGGCCGCACCCGACGTGAGATGTGGGGTGAGCTATGGTGCATATAAAGTTGGGTATGATCACATATCTACACTAAAGTACTCCCCAAACCCCCGACTGGTATAGTAGATCCAATCATGGTACGCTATGGCACGGGATTCCCTAGGAAGGTAGCAAATCTCCCCGGGAATCAGTGTCTGTACATGCACAAGATAACAAGGAAAATAAGTCTTGTACAAGCTACACCATGAATAAGGAATAACATCTCATGACGAGATCCGTGTATACCAATCCGTGTAACCAATGTGTCAAGAACATAGATATTTACACTAGATACAGTGAACATAGGAGATATCATAAATTAGAAACTAATCAGAGAATGTACTCGCCTTGGGTCCTTAGCTGGTAAAACCAATGTCCTGTCCCAGAGTACCGTCTGGAGGAACCAACAGTCCTAAAAATATTTCAAATACAACATTGGCATCAGATGCTACACTAACACATCTCAAATACATGAGCTCAGGGCTCTGCCAGGTATGGCACTAGTCAATTAGGGTCATCTAGTAGGGATACATATATAATACACATATTATTAATTATCATTAATACTTACAATATATACACATGCACCAATTTAAATGTATTTACAATATATATATATACCTTTTAAATACATATTTGATTTATACTAGTTGAACATTATATATGTATACTCATACATATGCTAAAATATATTTTAAAAATATATATATGTATATTGTCAATGTTATTATTAAAATATATACTAATACTAGTACATCACATTAAATACATATACAATACATTAATTGTATGTACAAGATATATATATATATACATTTATACTAATTATACATATTTGAAAATATATTAAGTACATATATATATATACAATATATACATATACTAAACATTTTATATTTTTATACCAAAATAATACGTATACCATTACATTTTATTTACCAAAATATGTATATCTCATATATGTGCAAAAGTACATTTTAGAATATACATATACATATTGTCAACATCATTCTTAACATACTAACATTAATTCACCAAATTAATTTTATACCATATAAAAATACCCAATATATATACGTATACAACTAGTTATACATATTTAATTATACAATTTTATTAATAAAATAAATAATATACCTACTCATATTTTAAATACATATATATACCAATACGAAATATAAATCTACATATACATATTTATGCCATAATACGGTTATATATATATACAAATTTTCATAATAAAAAAAAACCCTTATATATAATACATAACTAAATTTACACATACTAAATAACTAATTTTATACATTAAAACAATAACTAATTATGTTGTATCTACTAAACCAGTTACATGAATTTACTAAGTAAATTATGAATTTACTAGACTAATACATATTAATAAAATCAATTTATATAAATAACCAAATTACATATTAATATAAACTAATTATATTAATATAACCAAATTACATTAATTAACTAATTATATAAAATAACTAATCATATATACTAACAGATTATATAATTTAATTAAACTAATTGATTACTAACTAACTACTGATTAACAATTAACTAAACTAATCTAATTAATTAATTAACTAACTAATCATTTTTAACTAAACTAATTAAATTATACTAATTGATTAATTACTTAACCATTAATCTAATTAACTAAACACTAAACTAATTATATAAATTAATTAAACTAATTATAAATAATTACTAACTAATTAATGCAATTAATAAACTAATTATATGAAATTTATAACTAATCATAATTTAATTAATTATATTAACTCACTTTTACATATAATTTAACCAAATATATATTCCCTAACTATTTACACATACAGAACCGAAGCAGAGAAAGAGGGAAGAGGGAGAAGGAAGAAGAGGGCTCACGATGGGGAGGAGCTTCCGGCGTCGACGGAGGAGAAGCTCGCCGGGGTCGGCGCGGTGGGGTTCAGCTCGAGGCGACGGGTACTCGATCTCGGCGGAGGGGATCCGCGGCGGCGTCTGGTCGGCTCGAGGCGGCGCTCTGCCCGAGGGGCGGGCGCTCTGTCCGAGGAGGCGGGTCTCCGAGGCGACGGCGGTGACTGGTTCCGGCGGCGGTGGCGTCTGGTCGGCCACGGCGAGCTCGACGACAGGCGCTCGACTCGGCGGCGGCCTGCTGGACTCGGTGGCTAGATCTAGGGTTAGGGTTTTGGGTTCTGTGTCGAGGTCGGGTGCATCATGTCGGCTGGACACGATGGGTTCACTGTAGTGGGCGTGTCCGGGTGTTGGACACGGGGTGGGTGTTTGCTGTGGTGTGGGGGTGGTGTCCGGGTGTGTCGGACACGGAAATCTGGTTGTAATATTGTAACCGGACACAGGAAGTGAATGGATACGGTGGGACACCCGGGGTCGGACCCGAGGCCATCACGGCTGACACGGTGATGCTGGACACACGGACACGAGCACACAAAATGGTGGTGGCTATGGCTTGTGGGAATTTGTGAAGGCTAGCTAGGGTTTCTAGGGAGATGTGAGAATGAGAACTTAAATAGGGAGAGATGGTGTGGGATAAAGGGTTGCGGGTTGGCCCAATAATGAATGGCCCAGAATTAAATATAAAAGGGTTTCTCATGTGGGAAAAATGAGGGTGTGGGCTAGTTAATGGGAAATGGCAACTTGTAAAAATAAAAATAAAGATTATAATTTCAGAAAATGTTTTTAGGAAAGCTAGCTAATTTCCAATTAGCTACTAATTAATACATTTTGCAAAATCTTAGAATGTATGACATTTATTTATTTACTATCCCAATAAATAAAAATTTATTTTATTTTATCAACTAGTCTTCAAATAAATATTTAGTTAAAACAATAATTTTTTATGATTCAAGCCAATAAATATTTGAAACTAGAAATATATATATATTATTATTTATGTACTTATTTTATAAGAAAGCGACACTTATGAAAAAATGATTTTTATACAAGATTATAAATTACCTTCTACAATCAAACATCGTTCAAAACCAAATTAAAATTTCAAGGAGAAATATTTTATAAACTGGATATTTTAAAATAAATTAAAATCTAATTATTTTGGAAATTGGAAATCGGAGGTTACAAGTCTATCCACCTTAGAAAAATTTTGTCCTCGAAATTTTAGGGATGACTAGGAGAATTTTTTTTTTTTTGTCCATAATGATGAATATATCATTGAAGAAATATTTCTATAAGGAGAATATTTACCAAACAGAAGAAAACATGAAGAAAAGAAAATATGGTTTAAGACAGGAATAACTTGAAGGAATCATGGCTCGGCCTTGAATCCTCTAGAAAGTGTAGGTTTTGGGAAGTAGACGCGATCACAAAAACAGATAATTGGAATAATGCACGTTACCTTTTCAAAGTAACTAAACCAAGAAAGACCCAGTATAATGAATGATATAGACATGAAAGTTATAGCTAATTCGAAAGATACGGTCGACAATTTGATTTAAGAAACTTAAATACATCCTTCAGAATGTAATCAAGAGACATCTACTCGCCTTTCTTAATTTCTAGGAAAAAAAGTAGTCTTTACTATCATCTGAAAATAATCCTTCATTTTTATCCTCGTTCATTCTACTTTTCTCAATCTTGTGATTCATCACTAACTAATATCTATAAAAGTTTCAAATTCCACAAACTTTATTAGATTAGATCTTAGAATTTCTGAATCAAAATTTATTACATGTCCAAAATCCTTATCATCAAATTCGAGTTTGTTTATCTTAACATCAACTATACCTCGATTATTTTCTTCGATTTCAAATGTTACTGTCATGGTCAAGATTTTAATTTAAATCACAACCTCAATATACCATGATCTTACCTTACGACCTTCAATTATATGATCCCATAATCAATTATATTATAATCTTCTTTACCATGAGCTTCATTTCATTCCATATTTCTTTATCCGTATGTATAATGTTTCCGAATTTTGAACTAATATTTTTTTTTTTCATCCTCTGAATTTATTATCCCAATGTAAAATTTTTTACTATTCAAATCCTCAATATTTTAATTGAATTCCAGTCGTATCATAATCTCCTCAAATTTTGAGTAAATAACGAAATACAAAATTTACTATCCAATCCTTTTTAATTGAAATCCAATCAATTTATATTTATAAAAAATCGTATCCCAAAATTTAAATTTTAAACACAATCCATCAATCACCCTACTCCTCTAACTCAATTTCAATTGATGCTCATTCAAAATCTAATCCTATCCCGAGAATTTAATTTGACACTATTCCATTTACGATTTTATTTCCTGCTTTTCTTTTTCCTCAAATACTCAACGATGCGATGCTTCCAGTATCTTCAATGCAACATTCATACTGTATAAAATTTCTATCTTGCAATCAAATAGATAAAATGATAATCTCTCAAATTTCTCAAATTTTTAATAATCAATTCAATCATAGCAAGACCTCCTTAAAATTAATAAATCCTCAAATTTTTGGCTCTCTGAATTTCTTAATTCTCCCTTTAAGTTAATGTTTGTCCTCGAATTTCAATCATACCTCGATTTTCATAAAATCAATGATCCATCCACTCCGTTATAACAACCCCTAAATTCTTTATTTAATTTAATGCTCATCCACAAATTTAATCCTCTTGTCTCTTTTTGTCAGTCATAACCTCGTCATAGATCTTTGCTATGGTCAAAACCCAATGATCATGGTTTAAGAAAACTCTACCTACAGCCATACAATTTAAGAAAATATAGGTCATGTGTCTTTTGTCATGGTATTTCAGTCTCTGTTAGGGGGTGCTACTAGTTATATTCTAACAAGAAAATCATGCATGTGAACCACAGTAATAGGAAAAATCAATCAATCAATCGAAAGGCGAAGGAAAAGGAACATTAGGAAGGAAGAAGGATCATGTTAACATATTACTTGTAGTGTCTACTATCTCTAACAACACTTAACTCTAGCACACTAACAAATTCCTATTCATGTACACTGGTACCCATATCAACTAATCAAATATTAATATTCATATCTCTCATCTACCAAAAATTAATCCTCAAAATAATCGTCAAGGTTTAACTTCCCGATCAACTTAAAATAAAATGCATATACCTCCTCAAAATTAGATACTTCTCATTGAAATAAAATTTAATCACTTCTAAAATCTTTGTAGCCTTAACTATGTTTAGTGAATCAAATTTAAATCCTCAATATTTTAACAACATAAAATCTCAACTCCTTAAAAATTCTGAAAATTTAAAATTCATTTCCACCTTTTAATTTATAACTCCTCAATGTACATATCAGTGCTCACGGTCTCTGATACTCAAGGTGCACTCAATACCTATATTGTCTAGAACTGTGTACTAAATTTGTACTGCCCGAATCACTTGCACTATTACCTCCAATGATCAAAGTTATCATCAACTGTGTTTTCTTTCATGATTTCAATTTATGTCAATTGGTATATTATCTAATTATCAACACACAGAGTGCTTACTGTTATTAACGTCATCCTTGACTAATCCTCGATATAGAATCATTAGCACTCTTGGTATTATATCACTAGCTGCATTAATGGATTATCTCATCAAGCTCATTATAACTCGGGATTACATGTATCTACTACAACACTCATGTTTATTTACTCTCATGGCACGTGTATGGTTCCTCATCTCGATGGTTGTATATGTTTTTCCTTCAATCCTTTAAAGCCTATTAAACTAATCCGTGATACGCTTCACAACTTCCATTACTAATCCTGATATTTCTCTACTTATGACATCTCATTAAACCCTTTATACATATACATTTCTTTACCTTTAACATTTCCAATATCAATCATCAAATTGGACATCATGCTCCATAAATCCTTAACACACTTCCTGGATACCTAATTGTTCACGTAGATCATCCAATTGCATAATCATGATTTTCCAGGACGGGTAATTGGCTCTGATACTAACTCTGAGAACTATCACTGATACTCTATACTCTCCTTAACTCTCAGTCTCTAATGGCACTTCTCCTAGAACCATTGTTACAAGGTACTATGCTAAGGGCTAACTCTAGATTAAATCCTACTGCTCACATGTCCAACTAGGAAACACTTACAAACTCATAAGCAACACTCAGTCAATACTAATACTCAAGACACAGACATAATTACAAGCCACTAATTACCATGCTTAACAAGAAATCCTCAAGGAATAGGAGCTCAAAGACTGAATTGAGGACAGAGGGTATCTTTACTGCTAGTAAGAAAGAAGTGGTGGAACAAAGTCCTGGAATAACAGAAATAGATAAGTCTTGAGATGATATTTTAAGAACCAATTTAAGATACAACCTGATAATCATACACGTCTATCCGAAATCATGACACTCAGAATCCTCGCCACGCCAGTAAGCATAGATGCGAGGAACGACAGGTTCCGTAACTAAGGTATGCAACCCTATAATCATGTTATCTAGAATACTCGCCACGCCAACCGGTATGGCTGCGAGAAACTCTAAATCTCATAACTAAAGTATGTACATCCAAGTTAGGTTCCTACGTTCTCGTCACGACAGCTAATATGGCTGCGTTAAATTCTAGGTTCCATAACCAAAGTAGACGTTTTACCTTCCTCACTGTCCTCATCAATATATGTCATCAGATGATACCATAAATTCTAGTCCGTAAAAATTCATCTCAAATTGAAATCAACTCAACAACGATACCAAGAATTTAAGTTAATAACTGGTCAACAAGAATCAAACTCAACAATGATACCAAGAATTTAATTTAATAACTGCTCAACAAGAATCAAGTTCAGTAACAACAAGCGAGAGCGGACGGAAACAAGGAAAGATTTAAATTGAAAATAAGATTCTCATGGGGTCATCCCAGGAAATCTTTCAAGAATTTGTGATTGAGTATCCTCTCTCATCATAGTATCCTATGTCCTATATTTAATAGCAGGTACGCAGTAGTACAACTATGACGTCGCACTACTACGACATCGCACAACTCGCGAAGTCTGACCTGCATGGGCCACCACTAAAAACGTGTCACGACCCGCACCCGGTTTAGGGGCACGAGAGCGTGGGTACGTCCAGCCTACGCCGCAGCATCGGCGGTAGAACGCTGTCTAGGTCAAGTACTATCTAACAATCTCACGCTAGTATCCAACTCCATAAGGAGATTCGGATAATACTATAAAAATATTCACAACATACTCAATCACAACTACAGCACGATAGGAATTTGAAGAAATAAAAGAATACAACACTAGTCTAAAGACAACATAATCATACCTGCAATCCTTAACTTCCAATCCCCAAGTGTGTCGGAACCAGTCTACTAAGGTCACAGTCTGGAAAAATATTTTCCAGTCAGGAAGGAGCAAAGTACATCTCTAAATAGCAGTTCTATATAAATGACATAAACTATGTAGCAGTTCTAGATGGAAATATACCAGATGCATGTATAGGTACGAGAATGTACAAGAAAAGAAATATACTGGAAATACTGTAAGTAAATGCAGGAAGAAAAATAATATGTCAATGAGCAAGAAACCTATGACTAAGTGTGTGAGTACTAGCTTTAACATGTGATCGGCTTGGGACTAGTAAACTCATTACATGGGTTAGTAGGGCTAACCGATGTAACAGTGAGGAGGCATGTAAACTCATTACATGGGTTAGTAGGGCTAACCGATGTAACAGTGAGGAGACATGTAAATGGTCAGGCCGCACCCGACGTGAGATGTGGGGTGAGCTATGGTGCATATAAAGTTGGGTATGATCACATATCTACACTAAAGTACTCCCCAAACCCCCGACTGGTATAGTAGATCCAATCATGGTACGCTATGGCACGGGATTCCCTAGGAAGGTAGCAAATCTCCCCGGGAATCAGTGTCTGTACATGCACAAGATAACAAGGAAAATAAGTCTTGTACAAGCTACACCATGAATAAGGAATAACATCTCATGACGAGATCCGTGTATACCAATCCGTGTAACCAATGTGTCAAGAACATAGATATTTACACTAGATACAGTGAACATAGGAGATATCATAAATTAGAAACTAATCAGAGAATGTACTCGCCTTGGGTCCTTAGCTGGTAAAACCAATGTCCTGTCCCAGAGTACCGTCTGGAGGAACCAACAGTCCTAAAAATATTTCAAATACAACATTGGCATCAGATGCTACACTAACACATCTCAAATACATGAGCTCAGGGCTCTGCCAGGTATGGCACTAGTCAATTAGGGTCATCTAGTAGGGATACATATATAATACACATATTATTAATTATCATTAATACTTACAATATATACACATGCACCAATTTAAATGTATTTACAATATATATATATACCTTTTAAATACATATTTGATTTATACTAGTTGAACATTATATATGTATACTCATACATATGCTAAAATATATTTTAAAAATATATATATGTATATTGTCAATGTTATTATTAAAATATATACTAATACTAGTACATCACATTAAATACATATACAATACATTAATTGTATGTACAAGATATATATATATATACATTTATACTAATTATACATATTTGAAAATATATTAAGTACATATATATATATACAATATATACATATACTAAACATTTTATATTTTTATACCAAAATAATACGTATACCATTACATTTTATTTACCAAAATATGTATATCTCATATATGTGCAAAAGTACATTTTAGAATATACATATACATATTGTCAACATCATTCTTAACATACTAACATTAATTCACCAAATTAATTTTATACCATATAAAAATACCCAATATATATACGTATACAACTAGTTATACATATTTAATTATACAATTTTATTAATAAAATAAATAATATACCTACTCATATTTTAAATACATATATATACCAATACGAAATATAAATCTACATATACATATTTATGCCATAATACGGTTATATATATATACAAATTTTCATAATAAAAAAAAACCCTTATATATAATACATAACTAAATTTACACATACTAAATAACTAATTTTATACATTAAAACAATAACTAATTATGTTGTATCTACTAAACCAGTTACATGAATTTACTAAGTAAATTATGAATTTACTAGACTAATACATATTAATAAAATCAATTTATATAAATAACCAAATTACATATTAATATAAACTAATTATATTAATATAACCAAATTACATTAATTAACTAATTATATAAAATAACTAATCATATATACTAACAGATTATATAATTTAATTAAACTAATTGATTACTAACTAACTACTGATTAACAATTAACTAAACTAATCTAATTAATTAATTAACTAACTAATCATTTTTAACTAAACTAATTAAATTATACTAATTGATTAATTACTTAACCATTAATCTAATTAACTAAACACTAAACTAATTATATAAATTAATTAAACTAATTATAAATAATTACTAACTAATTAATGCAATTAATAAACTAATTATATGAAATTTATAACTAATCATAATTTAATTAATTATATTAACTCACTTTTACATATAATTTAACCAAATATATATTCCCTAACTATTTACACATACAGAACCGAAGCAGAGAAAGAGGGAAGAGGGAGAAGGAAGAAGAGGGCTCACGATGGGGAGGAGCTTCCGGCGTCGACGGAGGAGAAGCTCGCCGGGGTCGGCGCGGTGGGGTTCAGCTCGAGGCGACGGGTACTCGATCTCGGCGGAGGGGATCCGCGGCGGCGTCTGGTCGGCTCGAGGCGGCGCTCTGCCCGAGGGGCGGGCGCTCTGTCCGAGGAGGCGGGTCTCCGAGGCGACGGCGGTGACTGGTTCCGGCGGCGGTGGCGTCTGGTCGGCCACGGCGAGCTCGACGACAGGCGCTCGACTCGGCGGCGGCCTGCTGGACTCGGTGGCTAGATCTAGGGTTAGGGTTTTGGGTTCTGTGTCGAGGTCGGGTGCATCATGTCGGCTGGACACGATGGGTTCACTGTAGTGGGCGTGTCCGGGTGTTGGACACGGGGTGGGTGTTTGCTGTGGTGTGGGGGTGGTGTCCGGGTGTGTCGGACACGGAAATCTGGTTGTAATATTGTAACCGGACACAGGAAGTGAATGGATACGGTGGGACACCCGGGGTCGGACCCGAGGCCATCACGGCTGACACGGTGATGCTGGACACACGGACACGAGCACACAAAATGGTGGTGGCTATGGCTTGTGGGAATTTGTGAAGGCTAGCTAGGGTTTCTAGGGAGATGTGAGAATGAGAACTTAAATAGGGAGAGATGGTGTGGGATAAAGGGTTGCGGGTTGGCCCAATAATGAATGGCCCAGAATTAAATATAAAAGGGTTTCTCATGTGGGAAAAATGAGGGTGTGGGCTAGTTAATGGGAAATGGCAACTTGTAAAAATAAAAATAAAGATTATAATTTCAGAAAATGTTTTTAGGAAAGCTAGCTAATTTCCAATTAGCTACTAATTAATACATTTTGCAAAATCTTAGAATGTATGACATTTATTTATTTACTATCCCAATAAATAAAAATTTATTTTATTTTATCAACTAGTCTTCAAATAAATATTTAGTTAAAACAATAATTTTTTATGATTCAAGCCAATAAATATTTGAAACTAGAAATATATATATATTATTATTTATGTACTTATTTTATAAGAAAGCGACACTTATGAAAAAATGATTTTTATACAAGATTATAAATTACCTTCTACAATCAAACATCGTTCAAAACCAAATTAAAATTTCAAGGAGAAATATTTTATAAACTGGATATTTTAAAATAAATTAAAATCTAATTATTTTGGAAATTGGAAATCGGAGGTTACAAGTCTATCCACCTTAGAAAAATTTTGTCCTCGAAATTTTAGGGATGACTAGGAGAATTTTTTTTTTTTTGTCCATAATGATGAATATATCATTGAAGAAATATTTCTATAAGGAGAATATTTACCAAACAGAAGAAAACATGAAGAAAAGAAAATATGGTTTAAGACAGGAATAACTTGAAGGAATCATGGCTCGGCCTTGAATCCTCTAGAAAGTGTAGGTTTTGGGAAGTAGACGCGATCACAAAAACAGATAATTGGAATAATGCACGTTACCTTTTCAAAGTAACTAAACCAAGAAAGACCCAGTATAATGAATGATATAGACATGAAAGTTATAGCTAATTCGAAAGATACGGTCGACAATTTGATTTAAGAAACTTAAATACATCCTTCAGAATGTAATCAAGAGACATCTACTCGCCTTTCTTAATTTCTAGGAAAAAAAGTAGTCTTTACTATCATCTGAAAATAATCCTTCATTTTTATCCTCGTTCATTCTACTTTTCTCAATCTTGTGATTCATCACTAACTAATATCTATAAAAGTTTCAAATTCCACAAACTTTATTAGATTAGATCTTAGAATTTCTGAATCAAAATTTATTACATGTCCAAAATCCTTATCATCAAATTCGAGTTTGTTTATCTTAACATCAACTATACCTCGATTATTTTCTTCGATTTCAAATGTTACTGTCATGGTCAAGATTTTAATTTAAATCACAACCTCAATATACCATGATCTTACCTTACGACCTTCAATTATATGATCCCATAATCAATTATATTATAATCTTCTTTACCATGAGCTTCATTTCATTCCATATTTCTTTATCCGTATGTATAATGTTTCCGAATTTTGAACTAATATTTTTTTTTTTCATCCTCTGAATTTATTATCCCAATGTAAAATTTTTTACTATTCAAATCCTCAATATTTTAATTGAATTCCAGTCGTATCATAATCTCCTCAAATTTTGAGTAAATAACGAAATACAAAATTTACTATCCAATCCTTTTTAATTGAAATCCAATCAATTTATATTTATAAAAAATCGTATCCCAAAATTTAAATTTTAAACACAATCCATCAATCACCCTACTCCTCTAACTCAATTTCAATTGATGCTCATTCAAAATCTAATCCTATCCCGAGAATTTAATTTGACACTATTCCATTTACGATTTTATTTCCTGCTTTTCTTTTTCCTCAAATACTCAACGATGCGATGCTTCCAGTATCTTCAATGCAACATTCATACTGTATAAAATTTCTATCTTGCAATCAAATAGATAAAATGATAATCTCTCAAATTTCTCAAATTTTTAATAATCAATTCAATCATAGCAAGACCTCCTTAAAATTAATAAATCCTCAAATTTTTGGCTCTCTGAATTTCTTAATTCTCCCTTTAAGTTAATGTTTGTCCTCGAATTTCAATCATACCTCGATTTTCATAAAATCAATGATCCATCCACTCCGTTATAACAACCCCTAAATTCTTTATTTAATTTAATGCTCATCCACAAATTTAATCCTCTTGTCTCTTTTTGTCAGTCATAACCTCGTCATAGATCTTTGCTATGGTCAAAACCCAATGATCATGGTTTAAGAAAACTCTACCTACAGCCATACAATTTAAGAAAATATAGGTCATGTGTCTTTTGTCATGGTATTTCAGTCTCTGTTAGGGGGTGCTACTAGTTATATTCTAACAAGAAAATCATGCATGTGAACCACAGTAATAGGAAAAATCAATCAATCAATCGAAAGGCGAAGGAAAAGGAACATTAGGAAGGAAGAAGGATCATGTTAACATATTACTTGTAGTGTCTACTATCTCTAACAACACTTAACTCTAGCACACTAACAAATTCCTATTCATGTACACTGGTACCCATATCAACTAATCAAATATTAATATTCATATCTCTCATCTACCAAAAATTAATCCTCAAAATAATCGTCAAGGTTTAACTTCCCGATCAACTTAAAATAAAATGCATATACCTCCTCAAAATTAGATACTTCTCATTGAAATAAAATTTAATCACTTCTAAAATCTTTGTAGCCTTAACTATGTTTAGTGAATCAAATTTAAATCCTCAATATTTTAACAACATAAAATCTCAACTCCTTAAAAATTCTGAAAATTTAAAATTCATTTCCACCTTTTAATTTATAACTCCTCAATGTACATATCAGTGCTCACGGTCTCTGATACTCAAGGTGCACTCAATACCTATATTGTCTAGAACTGTGTACTAAATTTGTACTGCCCGAATCACTTGCACTATTACCTCCAATGATCAAAGTTATCATCAACTGTGTTTTCTTTCATGATTTCAATTTATGTCAATTGGTATATTATCTAATTATCAACACACAGAGTGCTTACTGTTATTAACGTCATCCTTGACTAATCCTCGATATAGAATCATTAGCACTCTTGGTATTATATCACTAGCTGCATTAATGGATTATCTCATCAAGCTCATTATAACTCGGGATTACATGTATCTACTACAACACTCATGTTTATTTACTCTCATGGCACGTGTATGGTTCCTCATCTCGATGGTTGTATATGTTTTTCCTTCAATCCTTTAAAGCCTATTAAACTAATCCGTGATACGCTTCACAACTTCCATTACTAATCCTGATATTTCTTTACTTATGACATCTCATTAAACCCTTTATACATATACATTTCTTTACCTTTAACATTTCCGATATCAATCATCAAATTGGACATCATGCTCCATAAATCCTTAACACACTTCCTGGATACCTAATTGTTCACGTAGATCATCCAATTGCATAATCATGATTTTCCAGGACGGGTAATTGGCTCTGATACTAACTCTGAGAACTATCACTGATACTCTATACTCTCCTTAACTCTCAGTCTCTAATGGCACTTCTCCTAGAACCATTGTTACAAGGTACTATGCTAAGGGCTAACTCTAGATTAAATCCTACTGCTCACATGTCCAACTAGGAAACACTTACAAACTCACAAGCAACACTCAGTCAATACTAATACTCAAGACACAGACATAATTACAAGCCACTAATTACCATGCTTAACAAGAAATCCTCAAGGAATAGGAGCTCAAAGACTGAATTGAGGACAGAGGGTATCCTTACTGCTAGTAAGAAAGAAGTGGTGGAACAAAGTCCTGGAATAACAGAAATAGATAAGTCTTGAGATGATATTTTAAGAACCAATTTAAGATACAACCTGATAATCATACACGTCTATCCGAAATCATGACACTCAGAATCCTCGCCACGCCAGTAAGCATAGATGCGAGGAACGACAGGTTCCGTAACTAAGGTATGCAACCCTATAATCATGTTATCTAGAATACTCGCCACGCCAACCGGTATGGCTGCGAGAAACTCTAAATCTCATAACTAAAGTATGTACATCCAAGTTAGGTTCCTACGTTCTCGTCACGACAGCTAATATGGCTGCGTTAAATTCTAGGTTCCATAACCAAAGTAGACGTTTTACCTTCCTCACTGTCCTCATCAATATATGTCATCAGATGATACCATAAATTCTAGTCCGTAAAAATTTATCTCAAATTGAAATCAACTCAACAACGATACCAAGAATTTAAGTTAATAACTGGTCAACAAGAATCAAACTCAACAATGATACCAAGAATTTAATTTAATAACTGCTCAACAAGAATCAAGTTCAGTAACAACAAGAGAGAGCGGACGGAAACAAGGAAAGATTTAAATTGAAAATAAGATTCTCATGGGGTCATCCCAGGAAATCTTTCAAGAATTTGTGATTGAGTATCCTCTCTCATCATAGTATCCTATGTCCTATATTTAATAGCAGGTACGCAGTAGTACAACTATGACGTCGCACTTCTACGACATCGCACAACTCGCGAAGTCTGACCTGCATGGGCCACCACTAAAAATGTGTCACGACCCGCACCCGGTTTAGGGGCACGAGAGCGTGGGTACGTCCAGCCTACGCCGCAGCATCGGCGGTAGAACGCTGTCTAGGTCAAGTACTATCTAACAATCTCACGCTAGTATCCAACTCCATAAGGAGATTCGGATAATACTATAAAAATATTCACAACATACTCAATCACAACTACAGCACGATAGGAATTTGAAGAAATAAAAGAATACAACACTAGTCTAAAGACAACATAATCATACCTGCAATCCTTAACTTCCAATCCCCAAGTGTGTCGGAACCAGTCTACTAAGGTCACAGTCTGGAAAAATATTTTCCAGTCAGGAAGGAGCAAAGTACATCTCTAAATAGCAGTTCTATATAAATGACATAAACTATGTAGCAGTTCTAGATGGAAACATACCAGATGCATGTATAGGTACGAGAATGTACAAGAAAAGAAATATACTGGAAATACTGTAAGTAAATGCAGGAAGAAAAACAATATGTCAATGAGCAAGAAACCTATGACTAAGTGTGTGAGTACTAGCTTTAACATGTGATCGGCTTGGGACTAGTAAACTCATTACATGGGTTAGTAGGGCTAACCGATGTAACAGTGAGGAGGCATGTAAACTCATTACATGGGTTAGTAGGGCTAACCGATGTAACAGTGAGGAGACATGTAAATGGTCAGGCCGCACCCGACGTGAGATGTGGGGTGAGCTATGGTGCATATAAAGTTGGGTATGATCACATATCTACACTAAAGTACTCCCCAAACCCCCGACTAGTATAGTAGATCCAATCATGGTACGCTATGGCACGGGATTCCCTAGGAAGGTAGCAAATCTCCCCGGGAATCAGTGTCTGTACATGCACAAGATAACAAGGAAAATAAGTCTTGTACAAGCTACACCATGAATAAGGAATAACATCTCATGACGAGATCCGTGTATACCAATCCGTGTAACCAATGTGTCAAGAACATAGATATTTACACTAGATACAGTGAACATAGGAGATATCATAAATTAGAAACTAATCAGAGAATGTACTCGCCTTGGGTCCTTAGCTGGTAAAACCAATGTCCTGTCCCAGAGTACCGTCTGGAGGAACCAACAGTCCTAAAAATATTTCAAATACAACATTGGCATCAGATGCTACACTAACACATCTCAAATACATGAGCTCAGGGCTCTGCCAGGTATGGCACTAGTCAATTAGGGTCATCTAGTAGGGATACATATATAATACACATATTATTAATTATCATTAATACTTACAATATATACACATGCACCAATTTAAATGTATTTACAATATATATATACCTTTTAAATACATATTTGATTTATACTAGTTGAACATTATATATGTATACTCATACATATGCTAAAATATATTTTAAAAATATATATATGTATATTGTCAATGTTATTATTAAAATATATACTAATACTAGTACATCACATTAAATACATATACAATACATTAATTGTATGTACAAGATATATATATATATACATTTATACTAATTATACATATTTGAAAATATATTAAGTACATATATATATATACAATATATACATATACTAAACATTTTATATTTTTATACCAAAATAATACGTATACCATTACATTTTATTTACCAAAATATGTATATCTCATATATGTGCAAAAGTACATTTTAGAATATACATATACATATTGTCAACATCATTCTTAACATACTAACATTAATTCACCAAATTAATTTTATACCATATAAAAATACCCAATATATATACGTATACAACTAGTTATACATATTTAATTATACAATTTTATTAATAAAATAAATAATATACCTACTCATATTTTAAATACATACATATACCAATACGAAATATAAATCTACATATACATATTTATGCCATAATACGGTTATATATATATACAAATTTTCATAATAAAAAAAAACCCTTATATATAATACATAACTAAATTTACACATACTAAATAACTAATTTTATACATTAAAACAATAACTAATTATGTTGTATCTACTAAACCAGTTACATGAATTTACTAAGTAAATTATGAATTTACTAGACTAATACATATTAATAAAATCAATTTATATAAATAACCAAATTACATATTAATATAAACTAATTATATTAATATAACCAAATTACATTAATTAACTAATTATATAAAATAACTAATCATATATACTAACAGATTATATAATTTAATTAAACTAATTGATTACTAATTAACTACTGATTAACAATTAACTAAACTAATCTAATTAATTAATTAACTAACTAATCATTTTTAACTAAACTAATTAAATTATACTAATTGATTAATTACTTAACCATTAATCTAATTAACTAAACACTAAACTAATTATATAAATTAATTAAACTAATTATAAATAATTACTAACTAATTAATGCAATTAATAAACTAATTATATGAAATTTATAACTAATCATAATTTAATTAATTATATTAACTCACTTTTACATATAATTTAACCAAATATATATTCCCTAACTATTTACACATACAGAACCGAAGCAGAGAAAGAGGGAAGAGGGAGAAGGAAGAAGAGGGCTCACGATGGGGAGGAGCTTCCGGCGTCGACGGAGGAGAAGCTCGCCGGGGTCGGCGCGGTGGGGTTCAGCTCGAGGCGGCGGGTACTCGATCTCGGCGGAGGGGATCCGCGGCGGCGTCTGGTCGGCTCGAGGCGGCGCTCTGCCCGAGGGGCGGGCGCTCTGTCCGAGGAGGCGGGTCTCCGAGGCGACGGCGGTGACTGGTTCCGGCGGCGGTGGCGTCTGGTCGGCCACGGCGAGCTCGACGACAGGCGCTCGACTCGGCGACGGCCTGCTGGACTCGGTGGCTAGATCTAGGGTTAGGGTTTTGGGTTCTGTGTCGAGGTCGGGTGCATCGTGTCGGCTGGACACGATGGGTTCGCTGTAGTGGGCGTGTCCGGGTGTTGGACACGGGGTGGGTGTTTGCTGTGGTGTGGGGGTGGTGTCCGGGTGTGTCGGACACGGAAATCTGGTTGTAATATTGTAACCGGACACAGGAAGTGAATGGATACGGTGGGACACCCGGGGTCGGACCCGAGGCCATCACGGCTGACACGGTGATGCTGGACACACGGACACGAGCATACAAAATGGTGGTGGCTATGGCTTGTGGGAATTTGTGAAGGCTAGCTAGGGTTTCTAGGGAGATGTGAGAATGAGAACTTAAATAGGGAGAGATGGTGTGGGATAAAGGGTTGCGGGTTGGCCCAATAATGAATGGCCCAGAATTAAATATAAAAGGGTTTCTCATGTGGGAAAAATGAGGGTGTGGGCTAGTTAATGGGAAATGGCAACTTGTAAAAATAAAAATAAAGATTATAATTTCAGAAAATGTTTTTAGGAAAGCTAGCTAATTTCCAATTAGCTACTAATTAATACATTTTGCAAAATCTTAGAATGTATGACATTTATTTATTTACTATCCCAATAAATAAAAATTTATTTTATTTTATCAACTAGTCTTCAAATAAATATTTAGTTAAAACAATAATTTTTTATGATTCAAGCCAATAAATATTTGAAACTAGAAATATATATATATTATTATTTATGTACTTATTTTATAAGAAAGCGACACTTATGAAAAAATAATTTTTATACAAGATTATAAATTACCTTCTACAATCAAACATCGTTCAAAACCAAATTAAAATTTCAAGGAGAAATATTTTATAAACTGGATATTTTAAAATAAATTAAAATCTAATTATTTTGGAAATTGGAAATCAGAGGTTACAAATATATATATAATACCTAGCTAACTACTGACATCATATATCAATACCTTAATATGCCTAGACTCACCTCAACAAGCCACTGCTCCTTTCCATAGCACTTACTGGGAACTCACCGTGCTCCAAAGACTCCAGTCACTGACTACCACCAAGTACACAAGAGTGGTACTTGAGCTCACATACAACTCATTCCTGATACACTAATACAGCGACCAACAGTTAACTTAAAGTTAACTAATACACCTCCTTACCCATTGTCTTGCTGATATGATACCTTGGTACCAGTATCTCCTCACAAAACTGATATTCCTACTTAATACCCCCAACGTGCACTTGGCAGTGCCTCATCTCTACTGCAATTATTGTTGTTCTTAATGCCACTTGTGGCATACAACTGCATCACATATGTAGTATCCTGCATAAATGCCTCAACCCGAGACTTGCACTAACCATATCTGGACTACACTTGGTGTAGTCCACCACATCTTGCCTGCTACCCAAAACTTTCCCTCAAAGCTGCAATACCCCATGGCCTGCAGTACCTCACTAACACCTAGACTTAACTTGTTCATTAGCTATGGTACTAAGTCTCTACCTTAACTCCCCAATACCTAAAACGCTCACACACGTGACTTGATACACTACCTTCCACCTACTGTTGATACTTAAACCTGTGGTCAACATGGAGACATTCATTGATATTTGGAACGTCTCACGGTTACCTGCAGATTCAACCATTCCCATGTAGTGCACTTCAATTCCCTATACCTAGCTATCACTTGTTTCCTCATTTTCCCCAGATCTTTATTAGTTACTGACACTTCTTCCTGTTAGTTCACTGATACTAATCCATAATATACTCATTGATACACGAGTAGCATGGTACAATACCTTAACACCAAGGTATCTGTCACTACCACATTTTAGGAAAAATGGTATTTTAGTAATTTCCTATTTAAATAAATATTGTGCATGGTAAATAATTTTTGTTGTATTATTTAATTGTTGTTGGATGTTATTTAATTATTTTGGACTTATTTTAGTGGACCCAACTAGTGTAGTTTGGACCCATGGACCAACATGAATTAAATAGTTAGATTTGGCCCATTTAGAAAGCCCATAGTTAAGGAGATGGATTAAATTAATTAAGTGATTAGATTAGAAGCTTCCTTCCTTAATTATTTCTTCATGAGAGGCCCCAAGGGGTATATTGGACATTTTATAATTACTTGAGAGAGGGGCAAGGCCGGCCTATTAAAAGAGGGGGGAAATTTCTCTCTCCTCTCATTCTCATTCCAAATCTAGATCTAGAATTTCCCACTCCCAAATTTCCTCCATTCCCATTCCAATTCCCTACCAAATTCATTCCAAATTCTTCCCAATTCACCATTAGAGAAGGAGGAAGCAAGGATCTAGAAGAAGGAAGCAAGGATCTACAAAGAGGAGCAAGGATCTACAATTTGGAAGCAAGTTCTTCTCAATTGGAGGTTTCATTGGGAATCCATCTCCCAATAGGTATAATTCAGATTTTTCCATTTAAATAGCTTCTAAATCTGAGATTTAATCATGTAAAATCAACCTATATGTATGTACTACCCATAGGACTTTGTTTTGTGTTCATAGGAGACCCATGGAGAAAGTTATGGTACTTTTTGTGTTAATTTTGTTGGAATTCCGAATTTATATTTTGTTGTGTGTATCAATTGATCCTATAGATCAATTGGACATGAGCTTATGTGTTTGGGGCTAGTGTCGTGTTCATAATTTGGTACATGTGGTTCGTATCCCAACTATTTGGTGATACGTGTCATTTTGGGGGTTTTCCCTCCGACACGGGGTTTTGAACATGTCGTATTTTGACACGGACACATAGATCTACTTTTGACACTTTGATTTATTCATAAATATTATTTGTGATTTGTTTGTATCCTTCGGGGTGCAATTGGTTGTGTGTTGGACTCGTGTCACATGCGTATCCTAAATCTAGTGGAATACGGTGTGATACTCTCCAATTGTGTAGATTTTTGAATAGATCTAATTATGTATGGTTTAAATTCTTCAATTATAATTAGTAAATATATATAGATATTATATATTTATTTTGTGTATTTATTATAGTAATTATTGTAGCATAGATCTATATATTTTTGTGTGTGTTAATATGATGTACAAATATAATATGTAGCTTTCTTGCATGTAATTATATATGTACTTATGTTAATAGTATAAATTATACATAAATGTTTTATAAAATATATTTATGTATTTAATTGTGTAATTATATTATTTATAATTATTATGTAATTATTTGTATATTAATGTATATAATTTAGGTGTGCTTCTAGCCATGTAAAATATGAACATTAATATGTGCATGTGTTGTAACTATTGGTATTTAATTATAAGTTTATATGTGCATATATATATAAGTATATAATTATTTATTTATATATATGTATTGTGATTATTATTGCATATATATATTTATATATATATATATATATATATATATATATATATATATATATATATATATATTTCTGTGTTTTAGTGACAGTGGGTTTGTGACAGTGAAACTGTCACTAAATAGGCGGGTCAGCAGCAGCCGCTGTAGCCCACTGTGCATTAATGACAGTTCTGTCATTAATGCTGCGGGCGGGATCTTAGCAGCAGTGGCGACAGTTTTCGGTGACAGTTTATTAACTGTCACCAATGCAGCAGCAGTGGGTTTTATTACACAGTGGCTTTTGCGACGTTTTCTGTGACAGTTGAGACTGTCACTATAAGTTGTTTTAATTAAATTGTATTTTTAACTCCCTGTTTTCAGTGACGCTTTGGCAGTTTTAAATTATATTTTATATATTATTATTGTATATATATATATGTGTATATATATGTGTTTTGTGAGGTATAATATTTGTAATAATATATTATTTTATTTGTATAAATATTGGTTGTTTATATATTATATTAGAGTATGTATTATTTGTATTATTAGTATACTTTGTGTGAGTATCTTTTTTGATCTAATTTTGATTCCTAAATTATTGTATTTTATTTCTATATTATTTTATATAGTTTTCTTGTGAGGTTGACCTTGGTTTGACCATGTTTGACTTTAGTTGACTTTAGAGTTGACCATAGTTGACTTTTGACTTAGAATTGATTTATTTAGCTAGAAGTTGACTAGTTTGACTTGTTCTCTTTCCGGGACCTTGTATTAATGTGGTATTCCATATCTAGGTCTTCGAGGCACCGAGTCAGACATCTGTGAGACTGTTCTTTGGATTTCAGGCGAGTACATTCTCTGATAGTTTCTCATTTATGATATCCTCTATGTTCGTTGTATCTAGTGTAGATTTACCTGTTTCTCTCGATACTATGGTTACACGGATTGGTATATCCGGATCTCGTCATGAGATGTTATTCCTTGGTATATGGTGTATATGGTGCAAGTATTGTTTCATTGGTTATCTTGTACATGTACAGACACCGATTCTCGGGGAGACTAGCTATCTTCTTGGGGAATCTAGTGCCATAGCATACCGTGGTTGGATCTATTATACCAGTTGGGGGTGGGGAGTATTAGTATAGATATATGATCAAATCCCTATTGAATAAAGTATTGGTAAGCGAATAGTGTTGATCATGCACCGCACGTATGATTAGCCAGGCCGCATTGTATCTTGCCCAAGCCGATCACATGTTAAGCTAGTACTCACACACTTAGTCATTAGTATCATTGTTTCATTGGCATATTGTTCATTATTGTATTTCTTTCTAGTATTTTCTTATTGTCTATATATCTCTTGTATCTATTTTGTGCATCTTGTTTATCCACAGCTATTTACTGTTACATAGTTTTTATCATGGATTAGAACTGCTGTTAGAGATGTACTCTGCTCCTTTCCTGACTGGATATATTTTTCCAGATGACACTGAGGAGTACCCTACCTATTATGGACCCCAGGATGTTGTGGGTTTAGATTCGGAGACCCTGGCTCAAGAGGGACTTATCCCAACTGAGACAGTTGACCCTGGAGTGTAGCTTGTAGTATGATAGTATTCTTTTGTACTGGATTTGTCTCCAGCTTATTTTTGTTACTCTTCAGACTCATTGATGTATTATTTTAAACTCATGAGTTGATGACTATTCTATTCTTATCTGATTCGTGTTCATTCTATCTTAGTTCTGTGATTGAGTACACTATCTTTTGGTGGTTCATTATATTAGATAGACTTTCTAGACAGCGTTCTACCGCCGATTCTGCGGCGTAGGCTGGGCGTTGTTTCCGACTAGTACCCTTACCCCGGGTGCGGGTCGTGACACATTTTTGGTGGTGGCCCATGCAGGTCTAGCTTCACAAGTATGTGATGTCATGGTAGTGCGACAACTTAGTTGTACTACTGCGAGCCTGCAATAGGATATATGATATAGGCTGAGATACTCAATCACATATAGGAAAATTCTTTTGATTCAACTATTCTCCTTTGACATTGATACTTGAACCCTTAAACTGTCCTTTCCTTGATGTCTTACATCTTGTGCCATATTGATTCTTTCTATCGCCTTGTCTCAGGATGCTGCCTAAGACCAGATCACAGCAGGGGAGAGCAGCTTCTGAGAGGTCTGCGACATCCCGAGGGCCTGCACCAGTCACTTCTTCGATGATTGGAGTGTCAGCTGCTTTCGGAGGTCCACCACCTACTCAGAGGACTGTACCAGCTGTATCTGACGGGCTTCCACCTCCACCTCCTGTGCCAGCAGAGGCGTCACAGATGTTTACACTGTTTTGTGAGATGCTCGAGGCACAGAGGGCTCAGTCAGAGGCACATCAGAGGCAGACCGACGTTCTACGGCAGGGCATCGAGAGTGCTCATCAGCTTGCTCGTGCTGTAGTTGAGAGAGGAGTTCCGATCCAGCAGCAGGTTGTTCCTCAAGTTGCTCAGCTTCGGCCAGGCAATATTCAGGACTTCAAGAAACTGGAGCCTAGGGTTTTCAAAGGGACGGAGGGCATCGTCTATGCTGATGATTGGCTCGAGGACATTGAGCGTCTTATGAGGGTGTCCCGTCTTTCTGAAGATCTGAAGGTTGAGGCGGTAGGACTTCAACTGTTCGACGTCGCTCGCACTTGGTTCAGGAATGAGCCGGTTCTAGTTGATGCAGGACAATCTTGGGAGGTATTCAAGGACCTTTTCAAGAAGAAGTTTTTTGCCCGGATAGACAGGCTTGACTTGGGGAGACAATTTGAGAGTCTCATTCAGGGGAGCATGTCTGTGGAGGAATACGCTGCGGAGTTCGGTAGGTTGAGCCGATTTGCAGAGTACTTGGTGAGGGAGCCGGAGGTTCGAGCTATTCGTTTCCGAGAGGGTCTAAACTGGGAAGTGAAGATTCTCATTCCGTCTTTTTATGAGACATACTCGGAGATACTTGCGGAGGCACGCAAGGTTGAGCGGGATCTGGGTTTAAAGACCAAGAGAGACCGTGATTCTTTTTTGGGGGCCAACGGCAGTGCAGTATCTACCAAACGTCCTCATTTCCAGTCCAGACCTTTCCAGCAGCCACAGCAGAACCAGACTCCAGCTAGAGCGCCTTTTCACCAGGCACCTCAGCAGCAGAGACAGTTACAGCAAGCTCCATGCAACTTCTGCAAGAAGCCTGGCCACATCTGGGAAGTTTGCAGGAGGAGGCTAGGAGTTTGTTTGTATTATGGTACTGAAGGGCATCAATCAAGGGAGTGTCCTCGTCGTGCAGTTCAGGGAGCAGCTCCAGCTCCGAGGACACAGACGAGACCACCTGCAACACAGTCGAGGGGACCGCTTCCGACACAGCAACAGCATTTTGTCCAGCATCAACAGCAGGAAGGTGCTTGACAGGGACGAGCGTTTGCTATGACCGTCGAAGAGGAGGAACCCACCGGAGATGTTATCGCAGGTTCTATTCTTCTTAATTCCATTCCAACTTTAGCTTTGTTTGATAGTGGTGCTTCCCATAGTTTTGTATCTGTTTCTTTTGCTCTGAAGCATGGTTTGATAGCTGAGTCTTTGCTTAGGACTTGCAAGATCATGACCGGGGGAGGCATTATCCTGGTTAATGATATTTGCAAGGATCGGAGAGTTACTCTGGGAGGCCGGGAGTTGAGTGCGTGTCTACTTGTAATGCCACTTCCGAGCTACGACATTGTACTTGAGATGGATTGGTTGAGTAGGCACCGTGCTAGCATAGACTGTAGAGGAGGTAGAGTTTTGTTTGGTTCGCCAGGAGAGCCAGAGTTCGAGTTTACTAGAGGAGCTGCGGAGCAGAGAGAAAGCATTATTTATGGAGCTATGGTAGAAGACAAGGAGTTGCCGCATCCGTTGATAGCAGAATTCTTGGATGTGTTTCCTGAGGAATTGCCAGGATTGCCGCCAGATCGAGATGTTGAATTTTCTATAGATTTGGTGCCAGGTGCAGAACCAGTTTCGCAACATGTCTATAGAGTAAACAACAGCGAGCTGGTCGAGTTGAAGAAGCAGGTGGACGAATTGCAGGATAAGGGGTTTATCAGATCGAGTTCTTCACCATGGGGAGCCCCGGTATTATTTGTACCGAAGAAGGATGGATCGGTGCGCATGTGCATTGATTACAGGGCTTTGAATAATCTCACTATCAAGAATAAGTATCCTTTGCCACGGATTGATGATCTGTTTGATCAGTTGAGTGGTGCGAAGGTGTTTTCTAAGATAGATTTGAGATCAGGCTACCATCAAGTGAAGGTGAAGCCGGAGGACATACCGAAGACTGCTTTTAGAACTCGGTATGGTCAGTATGAGTTTATGGTGATGCCGTTTGGTTTGACTAATGCACCGGCGGTATTTATGAACTTGATGAACAAGGTGTTCCACCAGTACCTTGATAAGTTCGTGGTGGTGTTTATCGACGACATACTCATATACTCGAGGACACCGGAGGAGCATGAGGAGCATTTGAGGATTGTGTTGGATGTGCTGAGGAAGGAGAAGCTGTATTGGAAGTTGTCCAAATGTGAGTTTTTCTTGGACAAAGTAGAATTCTTGGGGCATGTTGTGACTGGTGATGGTATTTCAGTGGATCCGAAGAAGATTTCAGCAGTGGAATCTTGGAAGAATCCGAGTTCAGTAGCAGAGATCAGGAGTTTCTTGGGATTGGCAGGCTACTACCGGAAGTTTGTGCAAGATTTTTCGAGGATTGCCGAGCCGATGACCAGACTCACAAGGAAGGATGTGGAGTTTGTTTGGACGGAGGATTGCCAGGTTGCTTTTGAGGAGTTGAAGAAGAGGTTGACGTCTGCTCCTATTTTGACGTTGCCATCAAGGTCTGGAGGTTTCACTATTTATAGTGATGCATCGAAAAAGGGTTTAGGTTGTGTTCTTCAGCAGCATGGGAAAGTGATTGCCTATGCATCCAGGCAATTGTGTCCTCATGAAAAGAACTATCCTACCCATGATTTGGAGTTGGCAGCTGTCATATTCGCCCTGAAGTTGTGGAAACATTATTTGTACGGAGAGCGTGTGGAGATCTTCACAGACCACAAAAGCTTGAAGTACGTTTTCACGCAGAAGGAGTTGAACATGAGGCAGCGTCGGTGGTTGGAACTGATGAAGGATTTTGATATCTCTTTACAATATCATCCTGGGAAAGCCAATGTAGTTGCCGATGCTTTGAGCAGGTATCCGGTAGCTATGTTCTTGACGCAGGATCGATATCTGTTGGAGGACTTGGAGAGCTTGGGCATTGAGGTGATTGTTCCTGGGTGTGCTATGCAGATGTGGGGATTGCAGATACACTCAGATTTGATGGACATGATTAAGGCAGCACAGTATGATGATGTATCTTTGAGGAGTATCAGAGCTCAAGTGAGAGCAGGATTGGAGGATGATTTCACTATTTCAGAGGATGGATCCTTGAGGCATGGAGTTAGATTGTGTGTGCCTAGTGGGGAGTTACGTGAGGAGGTGTTGCAGGAAGCGCATCGCTCTCAGTATTCCATACATCCAGGTGCTAACAAGATGTATCGGGATATGCGAGAGAGTGTGTGGTGGTATGGCATGAAGAGGGAAGTGGCACAGTTTGTATCCAGATGCTTAGTGTGCCAGCAGGTGAAAGCCGAGAGGCAGAGGCCAGGAGGTTTACTTCAGCCATTACCCATTCCAGAGTGGAAGTGGGAACACATTACTATGGATTTTGTGTCCGGACTTCCACGATCTCCAGGAGGAAAAGACGCGATTTGGGTCATTGTTGATAGATTGACCAAGTCGGCCCACTTTTTGCCTTTCAAGGTGGGTTTGTCTACGGAGAAGCTGGCAGAGATGTATGTGAGGCAGATCGTTAGGATACATGGAGTTCCCGTCAGCATAGTCTCAAATCGGGATAGTCGTTTTACTTCTCATTTCTGGAGGAGTTTGCAGGAGAGTTTGGGCACTCAGCTCAAGTTCAGTACTGCATATCATCCCCAGACAGATGGGCAGTCAGAGAGGACTATCCAGACTCTCGAGGATATATTGCGCACTTGTGTACTAGATTTCGGGGGTTCTTGGGAGGACCATCTCTATTTGGTAGAGTTTGCTTACAACAACAGTTACCAGGCCAGTATAGAGATGTCACCTTTTGAAGCTCTATATGGTCGAAGGTGTCGTACTCCTTTGTCTTGGGACGATGTTGGAGAGAGAGTTTTGCTTGGGCCAGAGATGGTTGTGGATGCAGCAGAGAAGGTTCAGTTGATCAGAGACAGACTTCGAGTGGCGCAGGACAGACAGCGGCATTGGGCCGATAGCCATCGGAGACCTTTGGAGTTCGAGGTATAGTTTAGATTTTGTTTGTGCTTGTTCTTGTTTGTTATAGATTAAGTTCTTAAGATGGTATTTTGTTCTAGGTGGGTGGTTTGGTGTTTCTGAGGATTTCTCCGACACGAGGCACGATTCGCTTCGGTGGAGGCGGAAAGCTTAGTCCGTGATTCATCGGACCTTTCACTATTCTAGAGAGGGTCGGTACAGTTGCTTATAGACTAGACTTGCCACCTGCATTGGAGGGAGTGCACAACGTGTTTTATGTGTCGCAGTTGAGACGATACGTGGCAGATCCTAGTCATGTATTGGATCACTCAGAGATAGAGGTGGGCCATACTCTTAGCTATCCAGAGCAGCCAGTTGAGATTCTGGATCGGAGAGAGAAGGTGCTGAGGAACCAGACTATTCCTTTGGTACGCGTCGCATGGAGGCATCACTCTCCGGAGGAGTCTACCTGGGAGAGAGAGGAGGACATGCGAGAGCGTTATCCATATTTGTTTGTACCTTGAGGTATGTTATTTTCTAGTTATGTTCTGTTCATTAGTTAGTTGTGATTCTTTAGTTCTGTTCTTTGTTTTTCTGGGGGTAGTTTTCGTCTTTGAATTTCGAGGACAAAATTATTTTAAGGAGGGTAGACTTGTCACTACCACATTTTAGGAAAAAGGATATTTTAGTAATTTCCTATTTAAATAAATATTGTGCATGGTAAATAATTTTTGTTGTATTATTTAATTGTTGTTGGATGTTATTTAATTATTTTGGACTTATTTTAGTGGACCCAACTAGTGTAGTTTGGACCCATGGACCAACATGAATTAAATAGTTAGATTTGGCCCATTTAGAAAGCCCATAGTTAAGGAGATGGATTAAATTAATTAAGTGATTAGACTAGAAGCTTCCTTCCTTAATTATTTCTTCATGAGAGGCCCCAAGGGGTACATTGGACATTTTATAATTGCTTGGGAGAGGGGCAAGGCCGGCCTATTAAAAGAGGGGGGAAATTTCTCTCTCCTCTCATTCTCATTCCAAATCTAGATCTAGAATTTTCCACTCCCAAATTCCCTCCATTCCCATTCTAATTCCCTACCAAATTCATTCCAAATTCTTCCCAATTCACCATTAGAGAAGGAGGAAGCAAGGATCTAGAAGAAAGAAGCAAGGATCTACAAAGAGGAGCAAGGATCTACAATTTGGAAGCAAGTTCTTCTCAATTGGAGGTTTCATTGGGAATCCATCTCCCAATAGGTATAATTTAGATTTTCCCATTTAAATAGCTTCTAAATCTGAGATTTAATCATGTAAAATCAACCTATATGTATGTACTACCCATAGGACTTTGTTTTGTGTTCATAGGAGACCCATGGAGAAAGTTATGGTGCTTTTTGTGTTAATTTTGTTGGAATTTCGAATTTATATTTTGTTGTGTATATCAATTGATCCTATAGATCAATTGGACATGAGCTTATGTGTTTGGGGATAGTGTCGTGTCCATAATTTGGTACATGTGGTTCGTATCCCAACTATTTGGTGATACGTGTCATTTTGGGGGTTTTCCCTCCGACACGGGGCTTTGAACATGTCGTATTTTGACACGGACACATAGATCTACTTTTGACACTTTGATTTATTCATAAATATTATTTGTAATTTGTTTGTATCCTTCGGGGTACAATTGGTTGTGTGTTGGACTCGTGTCACATGCGTATCCTAGATCTAGTGGGATACGGTATGATACTCTCCAATTGTGTGGATTTTTGAATAGATCTAATTATGTATGGTTTAAATTCTTCAATTATAATTAGTAAATATATATAGATATTATATATTTATTTTGTGTATTTATTATAGTAATTATTGTAGCATAGATCTATATATTTTTGTGTGTGCTAATATGATGTACAAATATAATATGTAGCTTTCTTGCATGTAATTATATATGTACTTATGTTAATAGTATAAATTATACATAAATGTTTTATAAAATATATTTATGTGTTTAATTGTGTAATTATATTATTTATAATTATTATGTAATTATTTGTATATTAATGTATATATTTTAGGTGTGCTTCTAGCCGTGTAAAATATGAACATTAATATGTGCATGTGTTGTAACTATTGGTATTTAATTATAAGTTTATATGTGCATATATATATAAGTATATAATTATTTATTTATATATATGTATTGTGATTATTATTGCATATATATATATATATATATATATATATATATATATATATATATTTCTGTGTTTTAGTGACAGTGGGTTTGTGACAGTGAAACTGTCGCTAAATAGGCGGGTCAGCAGCAGCCGCTGTAGCCCACTGTGCATTAATGACAGTTCTGTCATTAATGCTGCGGGCGGAATCTTAGCAGCAGTGGCGACAGTTTTCGGTGACAGTTGATTAACTGTCACCAATGCAGCAGCAGTTGGTTTTATTACACAGTGGCTTTTGCGACGTTTTCTGTGACAGTTGAGACTGTCACTATAAGCTGTTTTAATTAAATTGTATTTTTAACTCCCTGTTTTCAGTGACGCTTTGGCAGTTTTAAATTATATTTTATATATTATTATTGTATATATATATATATATGTGTATATATATGTGTTTGTGAGGTATAATATTTGTAATAATATATTATTTTATTTGTATAAATATTGGTTGTTTATATATTATATTAGAGTATGTATTATTTGTATTATTAGTATACTTTGTGTGAGTATCTTTTGGGATCTAATTTTAATTCCTAAATTGTTGTATTTTATTTCTATATTATTTTATATAGTTTTCTTGTGAGGTTGACCTTGGTTTGACTTTAGTTGACTTTAGAGTTGACCATAGTTGACTTTTGACTTAGAATTGATTTATTTACCTAGAAGTTGACTAGTTTGACTTGTTCTCTTTCCCGGACCTTGTATTAATGTGGTATTCCATATCTAGGTCTTCGAGACACCGAGTCAGACATTTGTGAGACTGTTCTTTGGATTTCAGGCGAGTACATTCTCTGATAGTTTCTCATTTATGATATCCTCTATGTTCGTTGTATCTAGTGTAGATTTACATGTTTCTCTCGACACTATGGTTACACGGATTGGTATATCCGGATCTCGTCATGAGATGTTATTTCTTGGTATATGGTGTATATGGTGCAAGTATTGTTTCATTGGTTATCTTGTACATGTACAGACACCGATTCTCGGGGAGACTAGCTATCTTCTTGGGGAATCTAGTGCCATAGCATACCGTGGTTGGATCTATTATACCAGTTGGGGGTGGGGAGTATTAGTATAGATATGTGATCAAATCCCTATTGAATAAAGTATTGGTAAGCGAATAGTGTTGATCATGCACCGCACGTATGATTAGCCAGGCCGCATTGTATCTTGCCCAAGCCGATCACATGTTAAGCTAGTACTCACACACTTAGTCATTAGTATCATTGTTTCATTGGCATATTGTTCATTATTGTATTTCTTTCCAGTATTTCCTTATTGTCTATATATCTCTTGTATCTATTTTGTGCATCTTATTTATCCACAGCTATTTACTGTTACATAGTTTTTATCATGGATTAGAACTGTTGTTAGAGATGTACTCTGCTCCTTTCCTGACTGGATATATTTTTCCAGATGACACTGAGGAGTACCCTACCTATTATGGACCCCAGGATGTTGTGGATTTAGATTCGGAGACCCTGGCTCAAGAGGGACTTATCCCAACTGAGACAGTTGACCCTGGAGTGTAGCTTGTAGTATGATAGTATTCTTTTGTACTGGATTTGTCTCCAGCTTATTTTTGTTACTCTTCAGACTCATTGATGTATTATTTTAAACTCATGAGTTGATGACTATTCTATTCTTATCTGATTCGTGTTTATTCTATCTTAGTTCTGTGATTTAGTACACTATCTTTTGGTGGTTCATTATATTAGATAGACTTTCTAGACAGCGTTCTACCGCCGATTCTGCGGCGTAGGCTGGGCGTTGTTTCCGACTAGTACCCTTACCCCGGGTGCGGGTCGTGACAGTATCACTACTCAATTCCTTACCTAACAACTCATCTTAGAATCTGAACACTCTCTCTACACTAGGCACTGGAAACACCCTCCTATTTCTGCTACCAACCCTTGCTCACCTTGCCATACTCGAGTCTATACATGATATCAGAGTATCAGTCCAATACACAACAGAAGTTGCCCGACCCTTCACTCACACTGCTGCACTGAGACTTGAAGTCCCCTGAACACTCCCTTTCGAGCCCACGAGCTGCAATGCATTGAGCACCTAACCTCTGATACTCTAACTAGTCACATTCGAGGTAATCCCCTCACTCTCCTTGGGTATGCTGCAACCCACTACTACCCTTGGGTACTGCAGGCAAGTGCACCCAAGCATGGCACACCATCTGCAGAAAGTCACCATGTTGTGTTCACACAGACATAGCAACTCACTGCACCTAGCTCCTTGACTGAACACTCGAGCTATACTGCACACAAACTAAAACAACAACTCCAATGCCAATACAACCACCTAGCTCACCGATGCACACAGTGCATAGTTTTCTCTAATACTCGAGCACACAGAGCACTAATCCCTGCTGTCAGTTGCTCCACTATAGTTGACACTAGAGCACCCAATCTAGTGTGCTCACCTCTCGCACACACACTTCATACAATATATATATATATATATATATATATATATATATATATATATATATATATATATATATATATATATATATATATATATATATATATGAATTTAGCACTATAAAAATGTATACTCTCTTTTAATCATTTCATCAATCACATTGAGTGCACCAATATGATACTCTATGATACACCTACCAATCTTCATGAAAAAATCTCCATACTTTATTAAACACAAATACATATTAAATATATCTATTTGTAACTATTATAATTAGTTATAATAAGGGATAGAGAAAATACACCCATTATCACAAAATCCCAAACTATGAACACAACTTCATGAAGAAAATATTATGGAACAAATAGGGACTCACTCTCTCCCCTTGTGGGTATTCCTAAACCGTGGAAGGGATCCTAATGGTCTTCAAAATAATAAAAACAGAATTTAAAAGAGAGATTTCAGAATTTTATCTCTTGGGAGATGGATTCCCAATGTAAACCAAGGATTCTCTTGCCAAACTTCTTCTCCTCTAATGCTCCTTGAAACCTAAGCTTCTAGGCTTCTTAGATGAGAAAAATGAGAGAGATTTGGGATTAATTTTTTAAAATTTGGTGGAGGAATGAGAGGGTTTGGGGAAGAACTCAACATAGGATTTTTATGAACATTAAATGAAGCTTGAGGGAGGTGCCCCCCCTCCTTATAGGGCCAGCCACTAGAAGACCTAGGGTTTGCTAAGGCACAATGACCAAAATGTCCTCTAGGATTTTCATGAAGAGTTTTTCCAGTAGTGGGGTTTTCATTCCTAATGGAAACTTAATCAAATTTCTAATTTCATGAAGGGGATTGACTAGTTAGGTTTCAAAAGTGACTAATCTAGTGTTGAGTCTAATGGTCACATCAAGTCTAGCCCACTAACCTATATTATTAATAACAATAATATATATACTATACACATTATATAAACTATAAACATTATAAATATATAAATATTGCAAATGATAAAAAAATGCCCATATTCTAGAAATTTGGTAGTGACATCGACGCATAGAATGCTCGACGCATAGAATGTTCGACGCATAGAATATTCGACGCATAGAATGCTTGATGCATTAAATGTTCGACGTATAGAATTCCCGACGCATAGAATTCATCATCCCCAACTCATAAGGTCCGAGAACAAGAAAAAACAAAAAAATTCTTTGGCCATAAAATTTTTAATTTAACTCCAAATCAAGTGAAACAAAAGTCAAAATTGCATAAAATTTAATTTTCCACAACCTGGAATAATTTATTTTCGAAAATAACAAGTTTTAATAGATCAAAACCAAGAAAAAATCATGTAATCCATGAAAAACTCTAACTTGAAACTCATATCTACTCAAATCTATCCACCAAAACCAAAAACTTCAAGAACTAAAATTGATCAGGACATCAAGAAGAATATTTTCTATCAAACATATTTTTAATTAACACATATATGTAAAAATCCAAAAAATTTATGGCTTCACTATTGAACAAGATGTACTTGCTTGGAGTGGCTTCTTAGCCTCTACCTTCCACGGTCCAAGTAATCAAAATCACCTCTTTTAGGGTTAGGGTTTGGTCTAGGGCAAGGGAGAGAGGAAGAAGAAAGAAAAATGAAGGAGAAAGAGTGAAATAAAGAATGAAAGGGAGGAGAGAGAAAATACTCATATATATACTAAGGGGAAAAAGGAAATGGTTTAGCCATGGTTCAACCAAAATAAACCGAACCAAGTGTCTACTCTACATGCGGGTCCTAAATCGGGTTTATGGCAATGCTAATGGGTATTCTACTGGTCCCGGGTAGCCTCTCCAGACAACAGAAAAAATACAAATGACATGTACCATCATACAAATACAGTAAAAATATAATATCTGGAAAATTAAATTCTAGAAATTCAAGAAATACCAAATCAAAAAACGGGTGTGACATCTCTACGCTCCTTAGAAAAAGTTTGTCCTCAAAATTTTACCAAGGCTAGTCGAGCTGGGAAACATACTGGAAGGCTCAAGAAATCACAAATGATTTATCATTAAATGAATTCATCAAGAAATAACTAAAATAAAAGAGATAACTGCGGAAAGTAAATAATTTTACATAACAACACACAAAAAATGGAGGCATATGGATATATATACCCCTAAGTCAGTCAAATAAGAATTAGTCCTCGCTTGCCTATGCTTACTCACACAAATGGACAAGAGCCAAGCCTTGAGGTAAGTCGGTATCAACGACTATATCAAGATCATGACTCTAATCCAGGACATACCTTCACAATCGGGACACACGATGGACATCACGTACCACGAGATACGGAGGCAGAAGAGCAGGATGAGAAACTCGTCTATACTCGATGAAGGGATCGAGAAGACAATTGTACTCTGGCGCAAAAGAATACAAGATCGTTCGACAAGAACCCAAGGATATGATAAACTAAAAGAAGCTCAAAAATCTCACCCACTTTGTAGCGCCTTCGGCTAACAACTGCTCTAGAATACCGAAATCTTTTGTACGTGCATGCCTAGGGACTGTAGCCCTAACTTGTTGCTGGTTCTGCCTTGCTTGATGGGCTTGCTGGACTTGCACAAACTAAGTTGAACATTGTTGGTGGAGCTGCTGAGTCTGCGTCGAGAGAGGACACTGGACTAGTGGTCGAACTGCTAATGTTGGTCCCCTTAGGCCTTCAATCGCTACCTGGAGCAGAGCTGTCAACTGTTTGACAGAAGAAGCCTCAGGGTACAGAAGCGGGCATAAACCAATCATGTGGTCAGATGACCCACATCTGAGATACTGGCCTTTATCCCTCCTACACTAATCTCTGGTGTGCACTAGCTTACCACAGTGGCTACATCCTGCTGATGCTGACTGCCTCGTGGACTGTACTGAGGTTATAGTCGAGGCGAAAGGTACAGGTGAACCAGGAGCTCTGACTGCTGGTGTTGGAGGTGACGACTGAATACTTATGCGTCTCATGGATGAGTGGGACCTCTTTTGGCCTCCGGTCTTTGCTACTAATCTCTGGCCGACAAGTTCTTGGGACCTAGTTGCTTTGAGTAATACATCATAGGTGGCATAATCGTGACCCACCATGAACTGTTGAATCTTTAAATGCAAACCCTGCTCGAATCTCTTGGCTCGATCCTCCTCGGAAGCTACCATATGAGGAGCAAATCAGCTAAGTCGACAAAACTCGGTCGCATACTGGTCAACTGATCTCGTTTGCTGACGGAGGTTGATGAACTGCTGTTGGAGCTGAAACTTGGCGGTTGTGTAAAAATACTTCTCTTGGAAGCACTTATTGAACGTCCTCCAATTAATGGGCTTCGGAAACACCATTTCTTGTATTTTCTACCAATCTCGGGCAAGATCTGTTAGTTATAGCTTTACAACTCCTACCTTCTAGCCCTCAGGGGTCTTAGTCGCATCCAAGATGGACTCAAAGTCCTGGAGCCAAGAATCTGCTGAAACGGTACCCTCTGTGTCGAAAAACTTGGTTGGACGCAAGCGACTAACGTTGGACGCCGAGTTGAGATTATAACGTCCACTGGTCTCGAGCACTACTCTAACTCCCTGGCCAAGAGTTGTGTTGGTTTGTTCCTGCCCTTGTTGAAACTGTTGGCAGAATTGGTCCACTTATTTCTGTAGTTGGAGCTGTTCTTACTGTTGTTGTTGTTGTTGTACCATTATCATGGCTTGGATCATTTCTAACATGGTCTATGATCCTGCTTGCTCTGGTTGTATTGGAAGAACTAGGGGTGCTGGCTGGTTAAGCTAATCGGACTGGTATGAACGATGGAGTGGACTGGAATGACCGCCATGGCTAGATTGGCAGAGCTGATTATGCTGGTCGAATATGCGTGATTTACGGAGCCAGTTGATGAGCTACTGACGCTTTCCCATGGTTCAATGACGGGACCTGATCCTGGCCTATTACTAAATCTGCTAGAGGTGTAACAAAACCCTCAGAAGGAGGAGCAAGTGGAGTGCCTCTGAAGGATAAGGACACAAGAAAAATCAACAAGTGACAAGAATAGAACAATCATGCAAAAAAAGTTTACATTTCAAGGGGAGTGGGAAGTACATATTACAGGTGGAGTTCAATCAAAGATAAATAAAGGATTGAGATTCTAACAAGATGATCCCCCCCACAAGTCAGAAAACAGACTTCCATAGGCCACCACAAAACCCTTGTCATGCCCCACTCCCAAAATACTGGATAAATATGAGGACGAACATGGCCAACTACTCCGTACAAGGTATAAAAATGTCTTACGCGGTCACGGCTGTCAAGAAGACAAATGGGTAGACTCTAGCATGCTATGTCGTCAGTCCTAAGGCCAATAAATCATAGTATCTTAATCCATCAATAATAATACAAGAGTATATCATACATGAAAGTAAAGAGGCATCCCAGATTACATATAACATATGATCATAAAGCTAGTGAATACAAAATGCTGCACTAGTAGAGTATAATTATACATGATCAAATATACCAGCTATTGTCTAATATATACATCATGTTGACCGTAGGCTCAAAAATAAAAGGAGCTAACTCTACCCCTTGCTGACACCACAAAATAAAGTAATCAAAACGAGGGGTGGAAGAAGAAAATTCACTCGCGAGCTTCGGTCGCATTACTACGAGTGCGAGCCATCTTGCTAGAAGTACGGGGGATCCTGGTTCTCCTCTGGTAAATCTGGCCAAGGAAAACAAGTGGGGTCAAAATCCCAAGCAACAAGTACCACAAAGGAGCTCAAGGTGATGGGAAAAATCTACCACAATATCATGCACAAAAGAGACATAAATAATAAATGTAATTCAGGACTCGTACGGTACAAATGTACTTATCTCAAGAATAAAGTAATGACATAAATGAATATTAAAATAAACTAGCTAACATAGCAGGATAAAGCGACAAACGGCAAGAGGGCATATAAACTACTCTGGATCAGGACCACAGCCCTTAAACCAAACAAAAACTGGGGTTACAAAGTTTCAATCGAGCATAATTTAGCACCCTAACCAAACGTCATAAGAATAAGATACAAGGACAAGCTAGACGAATAGACAAATATTTATTTCATGGTAAAATATGCATACGGCTTGCTATAATTAACTAACTAGAATTATCACAATCCTTAATTACTAAAAGAATGCATTGCTAAGAATATTGCTACCACCGACACTGCAGTCAATCCTGACGGCCAAGGGTTTGTTTGTCAAGAAGATTAATAGCATAACTTGAAATTGACATAAACATAAACTTGTCAGAAAATCATAAATTATCTAATGACATAAATTTGTATATAAACTTGTTTAGAAATCATTACTTGTCTTGAAATCATAAACTTATCATGTAGTCATGAACTTGTCTTATAACATAAACTGGTCTTGTAAACATAAACTTGTCTTGTAAGTGCCACAACACCCGTAAACTTGGTAGGTTATAGAGCCATTGCCTAGCAGGGTTGTCACATGCCTCATGGGGCCCTTGGGGATCGGGGTAGCCAGTAGCGCAATATTATTCCCTCCCAATGATCTAGATAAATATTATCTTGCTTAACCATTACAAAATTATTCCAAGTTCTAGGGTCATAGACACTCGAGAATCTTCCTAGAATGACGAGCTATTCACGTGTACGCGTTATCACTGGCAAACTTATCATATCATGTCACGCCCCAGTCCCAAAATATATGGAACCAGACCACGTGGCATTGGCCAGCTGACACATCTCCGAGGATATCCCAATTTAATGGATCCTAACGAAGCGTGCTACGCTGTCCTAAATCTAACAAGTCTAATATCAACAACAGACAGAGTCTAATCTCATCCACAAATAACAAGTAAAATATTGAAATGAAAGACTGGAATATAAGAACATAGTCGAATATCATAGTACAAACCGAAATATGTCCGGTGGGAACAAACCCACTACAAATGATGAAAATAGAGTACTGAAGACTGAAATAAGAGTGTGACTGAAACAACTGCTAACTAGATAAGAAGCTCCAGTCCTAGGCGGAAGGCCTACCAAGATGATCAGGGATACTCCGATGGTAAAACCTCAAGCTCCTCCTCTAGAGCGTATCTCGTCTCCACACCTGGTCCGTACACAGTGGGATAGGCCTCGTCCAGATCTGGAAGATAACCAGGTCCTCAGAGGGACGTAACAAGATACAAAATGCATGCCAGATATAGTACTGAATAAAAATAAAGAGGGTGTGCTAACCATCTAAGTGAATGCAATGTAAGGACAACCACGGAGTCTGATGTGTGTATCCCATACGTTTATCAGTTGTCCTCCCCGCCCAATATGGGTACACAAGTCGAATACACGACGTGAGTATCCCGTATCTATATGCCAAGTCACATCTAATTATTACTCTAGATTACGTGCTAGTCCGTGATGCATGTCGTACGTACCGATAGCGAATCGGGTACGCGGACCCGCATCCCAATATGAGTGTATTATCGTGATACGTGTAAAGTGTCCCGGTCTAGGAGGATATCAAAATATCCTCACAGTAGTAGGTGAGTCAACTAGCAACTAGGTCAAGTACACTACTCATCGACGCATTGTCGACTGCACCCGAGTCAATCTCGGACGCGCACAGTTTATGTATATTGCAACATTTATCATTAAATTTAAATAGTAATCCAGCAAGGTATACTTGCCTGCCTCGGGTAGCTGCGAAAGCCAATGTCCTGCTCCTGAAGCCTCGGCTGTACGGTCCAGCAGTCCTATATATGATATAATATTGTCACATCAGTCGCTACAATAGCACGACCAAGACACACTACTTGTAGCAATAACTAACAAAGGGTCTGGACTGTACAATTAGTGGGACCCCTTAGTACATATATTTATATATAGATATTACAATTATATATATATATATGTACACTAATACATATTTAAATATATTAAAATAATATGTATGTTTAATAGTACATTTAAAATAGCATCTTTATATTATTTAATAACACACCAATACATATGTATACATACACATATTAATAATTACATATATATGTATATAATAGATAAATACATAATATCATATATTTATACATATACATATATTTAGATACAATTTATGTACATAAATAAATATACACAACATTATTTATATGTATTTAAACAGTAATTTTATGTACCTAAGTAAATATACATAACATAATTATATATATTTAAATATATATGTATATTCATATACATACCAATATTCACAAGTATATATATATATATATATATATATATATATATATATATATATATATATATATATATATATATATATATATATATATATATATATATATATATATATGTATAGATATATACCCATATTTATATACTAAGTACACAATAAATAATAATATATATATGTATATAATATACATATATTTATTACACTAATATACTAAATATATAAGGTATATATATATATATATATATATATATATATATATATATATATATATATATATACATACATTTTCATACACAAAAATACATAATATCGTATATATACAAAATATAATAAATATACCAACCAATATATATATTTATATATTTACACAACATATTTATATATAATATACCAATACACAAAAATATATTTCTAAAATACATATATATATATATATATATATATATATATATAAATATACATATTAGGTATTAATATATATAAAGTATTTAAATTTAAGTATATATGCATACTACGTATATACGTACTGAATATTTATGAAATACGTACATATATATTTATATTATATATAAAATATACTCAGAATACAGTAATATTGTATATACTCATATTTATATACATAAATACTACAGAATAATATATATACTATACTGAATACGTATTTAAATACAGAAATAAATATAGAAACTATATATATCACCATTGCAACCTAAATATGTATAAAAATACTAGTATTAATACATAAAATACAGTACCTAAATGTAGCTCAGGTCGAGGGGGATCCGGTGGTTGGCCGTCGACGGCGGGGGTGGCCGGACGGAGCTCCGGCAGGGCTCGGGGGGTTCGGCAGCAGCAGCGGTCTGGAGTTGTCTGCGCTGCGGGGGCGAGTACAGCCATCTCAGGCGTCGACCGGGGGTGGAACTCGGCGGGGACGGAGGGGGTCAGTCGGGGGAGAGGTCGGTGGAGTTGGGCGGCCGGGCGTGCTACGGCGGCGGAGAAATAGGTGGTCGGGTTGGCTCGGGGGAGTGGGGGGCTCGGGTTGAGGAGGGTGGTTCTGGCGGTGGCTGGAGGTAGGGGATAGGTCGCCGGAGGGGGTCGGGTGGTTGCGGGGGTGGCCGGAGTCGGTGGCTGGCCGGGATAGGGCGGCGGGGTGATGGGCAGGGGTCGGGTTGTTGATGAAGGGTTTTTGGGAGTTAGGCTTTGTGTATTGTATTCCTAGGGTTTTGTACATTTAATGAGAAGTAACTTGATGTATAAGTAAATAAGGAGAGAGAGTGGGGGGCTGCCTTGGGATTAGGGCCGGCTGTGTGAAATTTTTGGGGAGTTAGGGAGCTCCATCATAATGAGGGAAGGGCTAGGAATTGAGGAATTTGAATGAAGGGTCATGATGTGCCCTCCAAAAGTGGTGCAAATACATGAACAATGGGGAGAATTAATTGTGAACCGGTTCAAGGAATATAGGTTCTTTCTCCATGTGGTTGGGCCAATGAGAGGGGGGCACCTCATTGCAATTTTGCACAAAGGCCCCTGAACAAATTAGAATTTGCACAAATTCTGGAATTGGGGATTTGATGTAACAAAATACCATGTTTGGTGTTTTGTATTGGGCTAGGATGGTGTATGGTGTTTTGTCTGAGGCTTGTGGGTGTGTGTGTGGGTTTGGGTTGGAGTTGGGTCTAATTTAAATGAGGCTATATCACTACATTAATTAATTTATAATTAATGCACCGGGTGTCTCTAAATTAATTTAATAAATACCGGGGGTCTAAATTTGGGTGGCACAAGCGTCATTGGTGTGGTAGGCTCAGGGTACAATAATGTCATGATCTGGGTTGGTCAAAACGGGTTGAGGTCGGGTCTCAATTTCGATTGGAACGGACAACGAACGTAAATACGCAATTTATTTAATTTGCGTACGGACGTTTGTAACGACTTTTGTGCGACTAAAATTAGGCACAAAAATCAGTATCCAGGGGTTGCTCAATGTTCATTATGATAGGTTAGTATGTCTAGGCCAAGTATATGGAATTTGTTTCAGGGTAACAGCTAGGGTAGTGTCCTAAATATCGGGACAACGGTAAGGTGTCCTAAATAACAAAATACTGCACAAATATTATAATACTATATAATAAATGCTAATTATATCTAGTTAACCCTAATTATACTATTTAAGTTAATTAACCTTAATTTCTGGTCGAGGGGGTTTACATATCTGCACACACGATACATTGGGCAATACTCACACTCGATTACCTGATGCCAAATATAGGAGGTTTATCATACGCAAACCATCTATGGTGTCGTGAGGATCATAAACCCGTGTCAATATAGGAAAGCACAACATTCAACTATGCTCCAATACTAAACCAAGATGATGAATCAAAAATCAAAATAAATATCAGATTAAGACAAGAAAATAGCCAATCACAGAAAATATGCAAGAGGGGAAAACTTATGTTGTATGATAAAATTGCTCGCCTCATAGACAACTTGACTCATGGACTGCTCGACACATATAATGCTCGACGTATAGAATGTTCGATGCATATAATTCATCGTCCCCAACTCACCAGGTCCGAGAACAAGAATAAACTCAAAAATATTTTGGCCATAAAAACTTTAATTTAACTCCAAATCAAGTGAGACAAAAGTCAAAATTGCACGAAATTTAATTCTCCAAACCTGGAATAATTAGTTTTCGAAAGCAACAAGTTTTAATAGATCAAAACAAAGAAAAACTCATGGAATCTAAGAAAAATCCTAACTTGAATCTTATATCTACTAAAATCTATCCACCAAAACCAAAAACTCCAAGATCTAAAATAGATCAGGACATCAAGGAGAACATTTTCTATCAAACACGTTTTTAATTAACACATATATGCAAAAATTCAAAAAATCTATGGCTTCACCATTGAGCAAGATATACTTGCCTGGAGTGTCTTCTTAGCCTCTACCTCTCACGGTCCAAGTGGTCACAACCACCTCTTCTAGGATTAGGGTTTTGTCTAGGGCAAGGGAGAGAGATAGAAGAAAAAAAAAATGAATGAGAAAGAGTAAAATGAAGAATGAAAGGGAGGAGAGAGAAAACACTCATATAAATACTAAGGGGAAAAGGGGATGGTTTAACCATGAGTTTAACCATGGGTTCAACCAAAATAAACCGAACTAAGTGTCCACTCCACATGCGGGTCCTAAAATGGGTCTATGGCAATGTCAATGGGTATTCTACTGGTCTCGGGTAGTCTCTCTAGACTACAGAAAAAATATAAATGACAGGAACCAACATGCAAATACAACAAAAATACAATATCAAAAAAATTAAATTCTAGAAATTCAAAAAATATCAAATCGGGAAACGGGTGTGACAATACTTGTCGCCATTGTCTCTATCTCCGGTCTACGCCAGCCCTGGATCCCATGAACTAAACCCTAGCCCTGGAGCTGCCACCATTATTATTATTATTATTATTATTATTATATATATATATATATATATATATTGTATCACCGGGACCGTGGCTCAATCTTGAGACCGCCCGCCACCCAGTCGTCCCTCAGCCTTATGCCTCTTCTCATTGACCACTAGGGTTTCTTGAGTTCGGCATATATATATATATATATATATATATATATATATATATATATATATATATATATATATAAAATTGAGTCGTTTAAGACGTTTGTAAATACTCCACTAACTTTTTTAAATAGCTAATTTGTTAACAACATAATATTATTTATTTACAACTAAATAATTCTAACTTAAGTGGTTAAGGTGGAAAGTATTTTTCTTGGTTGATTGAGTTCGATTTCTAGGAACAAAATTATTTATAATAATTTTAGATTTAAATTTTTTTAATAACTTTTATATGCACGTGCAATGTACGTGCACGTTACTAAAACTCTTATAATGAGGCTTAAAAATGACACAAAATTGAAACGTCTACGTCGTTTGTAAATACTCTACTAACATTTTTTTTAAATAACTAATTATTTAGCAACCTAATAATATTTATTTACAACTAAATAATTCTAACTCAAGTGGTTTAAGTGCGAGATATTTTTCTTGGTTGCTTGAGTTCGATTCCCAGGAACAAAAATATTCATAATAAGAGGAATTTTGACTTATCCCCCACTTTATTTACCCATATTCAGGGTGCACCCCACTTTTTTAACATAATGTACAATACCCTCCCTTTTGAGGGAATGGAGGCGGAGGAGGCGGAGGAGGAGGGAATGGAGGAGGATGAAGAGAAGGGCTATGAAGGAGGCGGAGAAGGAGAAGGAGGAGGAGGTTGGAAGCTATGGAGGAGGAGGAGGAAAGATAAGGCTATGGAGGAGGAGGAGGAGGAAGAGGGCTATGGAGGAGGAGGAGGGAGTAAGCTATGGAGGAGGAGGAGTAGGAGGGCTATGGAGGAGTAGGAAGGGGGAGGCTATGAAGGAGGAGGAGGAGAAGTGAATGGAGGAGGATTAGAATGAGGGCTATGGAGGAGGGGGGCAGGGACCTACGACAAGAAGGGGTGTAGAAGATGGGGGTATTTTCGTCCAAAACAATGGGTCAAACGAGTTGACCATTAGGAAGAGACAATTTTCGTCAAAAGTGGGGGGTCTTGTACATTATGGTAAAACAATATGGTGCACTCTGAATATGGATAAATAATGTGGGGGATAAGTCAAATTTTTTTATACTAATTTCATATTTAAATTTTCTAATAATTTATTTTACACAAGTACAATGTACGTGCACGTTACTAGTATATATAATGCTGCTTAGAAACGACTTAAAATAAGTTGTCTAAGACGTATGTATATCATCATTTAAATAAATTAAAAATAATAATAAGAAGATAACTAAATAAATACCTTATGCCTCTCCTCATTGACCACTAGGGTTTCTTGAGTTCGGCATATATATATATATATATATATATATATATATATATATATATATATATATATATATATATATATATATATATATATATATATATATATAATTGAATCATCTAAGCCGTTTGTAAACACTCCACTAACTTTTTTTAAATAGCTAATTAGTTAACAACATAATATTATTTATTTACAACTAAACAATTCTAACTCAAGTGGTTAAGGTGGAAAGTATTTTTCTTGGTTGCTTGAGGTCGATTTCTAGGAACAAAATTATTTATAATAATTTTAGATTTAAATTTTTTAATAACTTTTATACGCACGTGCAATGCACGTGCACGTTACTAGAACTCTTATAATGAGGCTTGGAAACGATACAAAATTGAGCCATCTACGTCATTTGTAAATACTCCACTAACTATTTTTTTTAAAGAACTAATTATTTAGCTACCTAATAATATTTATTTACAACTAAACAATTCTAACTCAAGTGGTTAAAGTGCGAGATATTTTTTTTGGTTGCTTGAGTTCGATTCTTAGGAACAACAATATTTATAATAAGAGAAATTTTGACTTACCCCCACTTTATTTACCCATATTCAGGGTGCACCCCACTTTTTTAACATAATGTATAATACCCTCCCTTTTGACGGAAATCGTCCCCTAGTGACGGTCAACTCGTTTGACCATTTTTTGACAAAAATACCCCTCGCGAGCGTCCTGACTCCCGTACGAGCATTCCCCCGTTCCCACTGCGGAGGAGAAGAAGAGGAAGCGGTTATGGAGTAGGAGGGAATGGAGGAGGAGGAGGAGGAGGAGGGAGGAGGCTATGGAGGAGGAGGAGGAGGAGGAGGAGGGAATGGAGGAGGATGAGGAGGAGGGCTATGGAGGAGGCGGAGAAGGAGGAGGAGGAGGTGGGAGGAGGAGGAGGAGGAGGAGGGAATGGAGGAGGGCTATGGAGGAGGAGGTGGGAGGAGGAGGAGGAGGAGGAGGAGGAGGGAATGGATGAGGGCTATGGAGGAGGAGGAAAGAGGAGTCTATGGAGGAGGGGGAGGAGGAGGAAGGATGATGATGATGAGGAGGAGGAAGCTATGGAGGAGGAGGAGTAGTAGGAGGGCTATGGAGGAGTAGGAAGGGGGAGGCTATGAAGGAGGAGGAGGGGGGAGGAGAAGTGAATGGAGGAAGATGAGGAGGAGGGCTATGGAGGAGAGGGGGGGGGGGGGGGGGAGAGCAGGGACCTACGACAAGGAGGGGTGAAGAAGACAAGGGTATTTTCGTCCCAAAAAAATGGGTCAAACGAGTTGACCATTAGGAAGAGACGATTTTTTTTCAAAAGTGGGGGGGGGGGGGGGGGGGTCTTGTACATTATGGTAAAACAATAAGGTGCACTCTGAATATGGGTAAATAATGTGGAGGATAAGTCAAAATTTCTTTTATACTAATTTCATATTTAAATTTTTTAACAATTTATTTTACACATGTACAATGCACAGTGCACGTTACTAGTATATATAATGCTGCTTAGAAAACGGCTTAAAATAAGTTGTCTAAGACGTATGATATCATCATTTAAATGAATTAAAAATAATAATAAGAAGATAACTAAATAAATACCTAAATACTCCACTAATTATATATAAAAAACTTAACCAAGTATTTAACTACTTAATATGATATATTTATAACTAAATAACTCTAACTCAAGTGGTTAAAGTGGGAGACGTTTTTCTTTGATTGCTTGAGTTCAATTTCTATAAATGACATTTTTATAATAAATTCATATATAATTTTTTTACAATATTTTTTTACGCAATTACACGTGCACCCACCCACACACACACACACACACACACACACACACACACACACACATATATAATATATATATATATATATATATATATATATATATATATATATATAAACTACTTGCTTTCAATTGTTTTGTTCAATTTCAATTCCAATGATGGTTAATGAATACGATTCGGTTTGGATCGTAGTTATATTAATTTCATGGTTAGTTATACTTTGGGTCATAAAATATTCATAAATTAGTGTTTAGATCCTGAAAATGTTCAATAAAAAACTTGGGTACTGAAATGACGGTTGATCCATGTTACCATTAAAAATCTATTAATAAATATTTTTGGATTAATTAGACTTAGGGTCACAAAAATATTTGTTCTCTTTTTGAATTCTGATTTAATTTATTAATTAATAGATTTTGGATAGTCAATATAGATCAACCATTATCAACGACAGCGAAAGACACAAACGCTAATTTTTGAATATTTCTATAGCCAAAACTAAGAAATGCTACATAAGTCAAACGACTTTTATTTTGGATTGACCTAAATATGTCGAAACTGAATTGTACATTTTCGAAATACTAGTCAAATATTAGGAAAATGAATGTTTGAACAAGTGGGATGAAAAATATTGCCACATGTAGACGGGCTGGGCCTTGGGCTGTTCAAAAAAAAATCAATTTCTATATATAGCGACAGTCAAAACGAAGAAAACAAACTCCAACTCGGAGAGAGGCCGAGGGAGGAAAAGTCCGACTCACCCCCTCCCATCCAATACCGTTTCTCCCGCGCCATCTTCCAACAAACCTCTCCATTCTTCTGCTCTCTCTATATAACAAAAAAAAAATTTCCTTTCTCTGTGGCATTTCATCGAACAATTGGAGGAGGAAGAATTGGGAGATGATGGCGAAGCTCTACTACGTGAACGCGGTCCATCCGGCGGACGTGAACAAGAACACGGAATGGTTCATGTACCCCGGGGTGTGGACCACCTACATCCTCATCCTCTTCTTCACCTGGCTCGTCGTGCTCTCGCTCTTCCGATGCACCCCCGGGACGGCGTGGACCGTCGTCAACCTCTTCCACTTCCTCGTGAGAATATATAGTAATCGCTTCTTTTTTTTTCTTTGCTTTCTACACAGCACGTTTAGAAAACTATTATACGAAATCAATGAATAACACGATATAAAAAATTTAGGGGGATAAGAAATTGTCGCAATTTTCCTTTTGGGGATGTCGTTCCTGCACTCTTTGGCGTAATATGTCATATTGAGGTGAATGTAATTCCTTATAGCATATTGTATCATCTAACATCTTCGTCTAGGCTCTTTATATTCTAAGGAACTTAGAGGGTGCTCTTTAGTGACATGAGCTTAGACTGCAACCCAAAATGTAGGTTTACCTACTGATCACCTAGGTTTTATGGTATGACCCTCTCATGGTCATAGCTAGGAATTTGGCACTAATATGGTGGGTTAATGTCATGTCGTCTGCTAGTTATAAAACTTTGTCAAATCTTGTATGGAACTATCTTATGCTCTATAGTTGACCATATTCTGATGGGGAGAAGGCTTAGATGATGATGATGATAATGATAATTAGAGGTAGCACTACCTGAGTACAATAGGAGAGCAAATTAGATTATGTAGTTTGGACATATGCAACACAAACCAATATATGCTCATTTTAGGAGCGACTATATAGTAGTTCGTGGAGCCGCTAAGACTAGAGGTAGGCCTAAAGGAACATGGTTTGATATTTTAAAAAAGGATATAATTTTTGTTAGTGTTACTGATATGATCCTTGAGGGAACCCATCCTGAGAGCTAGCCATTAAGAAGAAAAGTCTAAGATTATCAACTCATATAGAGTTCCCCATATAACTGAGATGAGACTATTGGGGTAGCATTCCACCACACTCCGTAGTCTCGACGCACACACAAACTGACTTTGCACTAGAATTCTAGTCCTGGAGGAAACCTGATATGTCGGCATCACCACCTGTGCCGCACTTGGCCATCGAAAGACATGATGTAGGCTCTAGTAGCATTTGAAACGAATCTTGAAAGAACTCATCATAAAATCTAGCCGTTAAGGGGCGATAGTCTAAGATTATATCACCCGCATCAAATTTTCCATATAACCGATGTTCGACTATAGAATCGTGAAGCTAGAGAGGACACGACCATTCAGTGGTGAAGAAAGGATTGGGATAGCAGACCACGAACGTTTAGGAATAAAGGCTTTTTGTTGTTGTTGAGTGTCTATATTAAAATTTCCTTTTTTTTTTAAATTGAATGGGGGATTGAGCGTGCACAACTATTTACTTTATTTTCTTCCATCAACTATCTCAAGGGACATGTCCTCTATAACGTCAATGAAACCCTATCCTTTGGTACAACCTCATTTCAACTTCATTTAGGCCTATCCCTAATCCTAGCATTTTGACCACCATCTTCTGATAAGATGTGGAAACATTAAGTGTGAGCATCAGTAAAGAGAGAATCCTATGCTTTATTGTCGATAATTCCTTTCCTCAAATTTGAATATGAGAACATTAAGAGTTTGATTTCGTCTAGATATTACGTCTCTGAAGAATTTGCTTTAAATGTGATGTGGTTTACTTGATGAATTCTGCTGTTTATTTGTTTTTCTTGGGTTTGAACCTATTATTGTATGCTCACTCCGATACAATGTACTTGTTCTTAATCTTTTTGTTCATAAAGGCTCGTAGAGTCTGTTAACTGAAATAGCCCCTTAGGACAATTTGGTGATGTAAAGTCTTACATAAACCACACAAGTTCAAGAGAATCATTTATTATGAATACATATGCTTATTAGTTACTGTAGTTTGTCTGAGTTTTCAGTAATTAGAAATTATTTAGATACCGTCTTAGATATTTAACCACCCATTCTGCCAATGTTTTTATTGTCCTTAAGAGTAGAATAACAACAATAGTGTCTATATCCCTAAATTGGTTGGTTAAATGTCTTATTTATTTCGTGTATTGATTTGTAGCAAGCTGATCCAGCTAACACTTGGTCTTGCTTTCAGCTTCAATTTTAGGACTTGGGACCAGTAGTGATAAATATTAGTTATCATAGAAAGAACAAACAGATTTGGGCCGCTTTCTTGCTGTAAATAATTCTAGTGAAACTTAATCATTTTGTTGTCTTATGATATTCTTGCTTTAAATCATATTTGAAATTGTCCAAAGTGAATTCTAACTTGATTTGATCATTTTTCTCTTAATAAACTAGAAGGAATTTTTTTCCTCTTTCTTCTGGCTTAGGGTGTTGGTTGGAATAAATGGTCATTTTATACATTCTTCTAGACGTTATAGACCATTGGAAATAATTTCCTTTTTCTGCCAACTTCTATCTTTAACCCATTCTTGTTTGTTTGTGAACTTTGTAAGATAAGAACTTACACCAATCAATTAGTTTGAACATCACTGATGTGAATATCCTTTCCTACTTATCAACACAGGGAATTTCTTGAACATTGTGTTGTTACTACTGCCTCTATGTAACCACTGCATGAAAATTAGTTGGATGTTTCAGCCATGATAGCAAGCTAATGTTATAATACTGCTGGGTCATTATGAGAACTGGAGCATTTCATCATGGAAAGTTCAAATTTAATTGGAAAATTTTCTGATTGATGCAAGAAATGATATTGTTGGGTTATAGTATCTCTTCCCTTGTCATTGAAGTGGGTTCAATTACAATGTGTATTGACCATCTTTAACTCTTTCTTTGACTAACTATTTCTGCATTGAAATTCTATGAACTATTTCTTTATATTAATAAATCCTGATTTGGTACTGTGACATTAGGTGACATATCACTTTTTCCACTGGAAGAAGGGAACTCCCTTTGCTGAAGACCAAGGGATCTACAATACTTTGACTTGGTGGGAACAAATTGATAATGGCAAGCAGCTTACTCGTAATCGAAAGTTCTTGACTGTTGTACCCGTAGTCCTGTGAGTAATATTAACCTTTTAACTGTGCATTTTAATACTGCTTAAAACTTTTTTGCTAAGATTTATTGAATCATTTGAATGGTGGACAAGATGTGGCGACACTTATCATTCTAATGTATCATTTGCCCTAATAGTTTTTTTTTAGATGTATCAAGTATATTTGAAACATAGTTGAGGCTGAAACTAATTACAGTTTTCTAGAAGGTCATTCATCAATACCTTTTTTTATTTGTAATTTCTGCTTATAAGACTTTGCTTGATATTTTCTATCATATATTATATTCTACTTTATGTATTTAAATTTGTATTTTGTAGTTAAGAGGATTACAAAGAAATTGTAGACTGGATCATGATTGAGTTGGCATGTTTACTTGAATAATTCAGTATATGGATGTAATAGACCAGAAATGTGAAACTGAAAGATTAGGCTTCACTTACAATTGATGTGACATGTCTATTATAGCCTTAGTTTTCTTTTGTAGTTCGACAATAGCCTTTATATAAGTTCTTATCGCATATTAAAGAACTCTACCATACTTCAGCCAATATAGTGCACACAAGGATGTCTGGGGGTGCGTAATCTTTTTTCCCTTAATTTGGTGTGTCTGTTAGGACGGGCAAGTGCGGATATTGTTGGGACAAATATTCAGAGAATATTTGTGACAATTTGTGAAGAGTAGTAGCTCCATTCCGAAGTTGCACTAATTGTGGTTGAAGGCGTGGTCCTCAAACCTTATTTTCTTAATTTTATTGAGTACAACAGGGATTTGAAACTAATATTATGAAACTTCGCCTAATTAGAGTCTCTCAACCTAGAATAGAAGCTTATCATAAATAACTGGGTGGATGAGATATTAGGCTCTTCTATGAACCAAAGGTGAAGTCTCTTGCACCTCAAGTGAGATTCTTCTCAGTATATAATTTGAAAGTGTCAGTGCGTGTCCTGTGTAGTCTATGTGATGGGAACTTCTATAATGAACTTTTTGTTGAGTACAATGGCCAGCCTTTACCTGTCCTCCTGGGATCTGATCCCAGGACCTCCCCTCTCCTCCCTCTCTACCAAACCTCAACCACTTGGTTGCCTAACTTTTAGAGGATGAAAATTACTGTTGATGGTTAATTTTCAAGGAAATTAGTGGATTTGCTTGAACTGATGATGATGGCTACTTGATAAAGTTGATATAGGAGTTTCCATTATGTAATAGAGAGAGAACTTGTTGATTCATCACTAACGTAGGTCCTTTCTCTTGTCCAATTCTCAAGAAACACATAACATGCATATCATTCTAATAAAGTCAATGTTGTATAGCTCTCAAGGCTTTTGGGCTATATTTGGCTAATTACATGTCGAAAGAGATATGGGTACGAGTACTTGGTCTTGAATAAAGTCTAAACCAAGATCTTAGGCATCGTCCTGAACAATTTCAGTTTGGAATTTGAGAGTACTGAAACTGTCAAAATCGTCGAAAATACCAGAACAGACAGATTCAAAACCAACAGTGCCCAAAATCAACGAAGCTGATATTTGAAGTTCCAAAACCAATACTGATATTGTGCTTATGCACCCTGGTGTTAACCTTGTAGATAGTGTAGAAGAGTACATTGGAAATAATTGGGATATTTTTTCTTTCAGTGGTTTGTTTACATATATATAGAGGAGAGAACCTACCTCGTAAATTCTATCCAATGTGGGACTAAACATATACTATATAGACTCAAATGCTTTATCCCTCGTTCACTAACTCTAACATTCTCCCTCAAGCCAAAGAATGTAAAACAATGTCAAAGCTTGTTACATAAAGTATAAATTGAAAGAAAGCTAGAAGAAGTAAACATTATAGTAGAACTAGCATGGTCAATACAGTCACATCAGTTAAGGTTGACACATGATCAAAGAGATAAATAGGAAAGGTCGACCCATGATGATGCACCACAGAGTTGAGAGTAAAGATGTCGACCACGAGGGTACACGAGAAAGTCAAGAGTATAGTAGTCGGCAGTCGAGGAGGCACAACAGAGTCAAGGGTAGGTGTATGAAGATACCCGAAATAGTCAAAAGCTAAGAGGCTAGCACACTTGGACGCACGGCAGAGTAAAAGTCGAGAGTTCGACAGGTAGAGCAGCAATGTCCATAGAAACAAGTAGAGTGTTATACTACAATATTTTGCCAATATTTTGCTCAAGTTGTACATATGACTGGCATGTTCTAACTTGAAGCTAAATTGGTTCTTTTTTCTTCATTTCTATTTTTTTTCTCTGTCTTGCTTTTACATCACAACTAAAAAACAACATAAATAATGACCGCCCAGTCATTCGAGGTGGTTGCCGAGAAAGATGTTGTCAAGGAGAGACAGGGATGCGACAAATGATACAGGCAACAAGATGAAGTCAAGATCTGGTCTTGCTCGAGAAATGAGTGATTGCTGGCTACGTGCATCTAGACCTTATAGCTTGTTGGGGACAAGTAGGGTTATGGTTTTGGGAAATGATGATGGTTGATGGCTAGAATGAAGTTTAGAGAATGAGATGGATAGTTAGGATTAGGTTTCGTGTCTTGGGAGATTTTATTTTTGGTGTAGAACTAGGTCCATGGTGAACCATGCTCTACAACTTTGGGAATAATTGAGATATTTTGAAGCTATGATTACAATTCCCATACAACAATTTTCTTACAACCGTCTAGGTGACAGTTGTTAATTGGATCCCCTCTCCTCATGTGGGACAGGGAGAAGGGGGGGGATCCAATTAACAACTGCCACATAGGCGGTTGTAAGGGGATGGTTGTATAGGGGTTGTAAACTTAGCATTATTCATTTTGAATAGTTTGAGTACACATATATAGGGAAGGAAAACATTTCCATACAAGTCTACCCAATAGGCGACTAAACATAGACTATATAGACCGACAACGCTAGTCGATACTTTTATTTTAGGAGTCATACTAGAATGGTGTTTGTATTTTGTTGATCGTAAATTCTTGGGCTAATTAGCGTTTAGATCCTGTATTTTATACCAGCTTAGAGATTAAGTCCTGACATGTCCAATTAGAAAGTTGGACCATGAATTTTTATTTTTGGTTTTCTTTTTCCCACTATACCCTGAACATGAGTACAAGGCAACAACCATCACATGTTGGAAAAGAGAGTATAATGGAAAAAATGAAACCAAAAATAAAAATTCAAGGTCCAAACTTTCCAATTGGACATGTTAGGGGCTTAAACTCTAAGGTGGTATAAAATCTATGGTCTAAACACTAATTAACCCTAAATCCTTTATCAAATTTCTTTCTTTTGACTTCACATAATGCATGTGTTGATAGACAAGATGGGTTATATATGTTTGTATTTTAAGTATGAAAGAAAAAATAAAACCAAGTCAAGTAGACATGCCAGGATTGGTTATATTGATACTAATGCTTGAGATTGGTTAACATGGTTTCTATAAATTTAATTTTCCTCTCATTTTCATCTGTCAGGTACCTAATAGCTTCACACACAACTGACTACCTACAGCCGATGCTCTTCTTCAACACGATCGCAGTTATTGTGCTGGTTATTGCCAAGTTCCCGAACATGCACAAGATACGCATCTTTGGAATCAATGGTGGCCAATGAGCAGACATGCAGGAAACAAGAAGAATATATATATGGCTGTCGATATTACTTTGCACAACCATAAGCCTATAAACTTCCCACTAGACCGAGTTCGAGTCAAGTGGCATTGTAATGTGTAGTGTAGTAAACAGTACAGATTTTACCATATTATCTTTAGATTGTATGCAGTATCCTGTGGAACTATTAGTGGTGCTGTTTTCTTTTCCTAATGAAAAGGAAGATTTCTCGTTAGCAAAGCTGCATCTTTTATCTTAATCTTTGGGAATGATTCAATGATTCTCCGTTTAGCGCAATTTGGTCCACATGTCAAAATGATATGAAGCCAGAAAGAACACACTCCAAAATTTGGCCGCATTATGTCTAACACATATTGGTCAAAACCCGAATACTCTCAAATATACTCGAACACACCAAAATATGTGTCACGTGTCTTTACTTCATCATGTCATGTTTGTGCAAGATAGAATATCAGTGGCATCTTCTAGCGTTGACATGTTGGTAGAACTATTATCCTGTCGAACACATTTTACTAGGGTGAGCATTCAGTCTAAACAACAGAACAACCAAAACTAAATTGTATCCAAAGAAAACCGAACTAAACCAAAAATGCCCAAAAATCCGAACTGAATCGAACCGCATTAGAAATTTCTGTTTGGTTATTTTTGTTGGGCTGGGCAGCCTTAATGGGCTGGCCATTTCCTTTAAAATCAATATTTTCAAACAAAATTTGTTGAAAAATAAACTACTTTCTCCTATATCATGTTCTCTTGGATCCCTTCTTAGGACTACTTGAATAAAATAAGCATTTTTTTGTTGAGAGCATTAAATTTACCTAAATTGTCAAGAGAGCACAAAGTTTAGAAAATTTGCGAAATGAGAATAAAAATGCCGAACCATAGGGTGTTTTTCTTGAATCTGGAAAAAAAAAAGATCAAGAAAAATGCCCCAACCAATAGGCTTTTTGGGCACCGAAGGCCCATCCATTGGACTTTTTTTGGGAAAAAAACGTCCAACCATTGGGTATTTTATATGCATTTAATTTTGACCATTGTATACAAACCAACAGTTGTATACGTTGGGGGCTTATAAATGGTGCGCTGGGTGGGGGGGGGGGGGGGGGGGGGGGGGGGAGGAGAGAGAAGAGAGAAACCTAATGGTAGGGTGTTTTTGTTGATCTCTCATTTTTATTTGTTAATCTTTCCAGTAAGTCCGTTTTTATTTGTTAATCCAAGCGCCATAAGAGAAACACATATCCTTTGGACGTTTGTTTGAAAAATGTCTTTCCTTTGGGCGTTTTCATTCTCATTTTATAATTGTACCAAACTATGTTCTTTTAGCATAATTTCTCCTAATTTCAATACTTTTTATGAAAATTTTCGGCATTCACTCCACGACCCCTCCCTCTCCCTCATGTTCCTTTTCATTTTGTAGCGCCCGGGGGAGCCCAATTATCTGCCTGCTCCTCATCCTGATGTGGCTAAGTCTGGAGGTCGTCGAGCCTCTTTGATTGCAACCGAGTTAACGAGATCCACTTCTCAGCTCCGACATCCTTTTTCCATACTTCGTCTCCTTCCGATCTCCTTATTCACAAACAAAAAAAATCATACAAAAAAAATCAAACTAATTCATATATATATATATATATATATATATATATATATATATATATATATATATATATATATATATAAAGAGAGAGAGAGAGAGAGAAAGAGAGAGATTCACATCATCCGATGTAAAAAAAAAAATCCTTCTTTCAAAATGTCACGACCCGCCCCCGAAATTGGGCATGAGTCGTGGGTACATCCAGCCTACGCCGCTTGATCGACGGTAGAACGCTGTAAAGGTCCACAAAACTATCTAACAACCTCACACAATGATATATATATATATACAACATGTCAATGGTAACTCAACTCCATAAGGAGGACAAGATGAATATAGCATCAATATTCAATCACCAAACTAGAGACAGATAATGGCACGTTATCATAAACAGAAGAGAAATCACAAGTCATAACAATAACAAGTCTAAAGTCTAACAATAAACATAAATGGTCTCAATGTAATCAACATGCCACAGTCTAATGCTGGATACATATTTAGTTCAATAAATATTAGCTAAGGGTTTGCTATAGGTTGGTGTGTCTCCTCGACAACTGGTACCGGATCGTCCTGGGCTAAGGGTGCTACCTCAGCTAGTTCTCCGTCCTGCGGGCCATTGTAGGTAGGACACCAATCCTCTAAATAGTCGTCTGAAAAAATATCCAGTCAGGATTGAAAAAAAGTACAATACTCTGAAAGCAGTTTCATATACATGGTAGAGAATATATAACAACAATAGAAAATAATACAAGATACACATGTAACTATAAAATAAAAAATACAGCTGAACTAGGCATATGAACACAAGGATAACTGAAAAAAATAGATACAAGAAATATGGTGTGAACTGTAATAAGAGAACTGGTAATATTATCTAAGTGATTTAGAGTACAAGTTCATTATGTGACCGGGTTGGGTTGCACAAGTCTATACTACAGTAACTCAATTATACGTGTTTCTTATAATTGGCATGGACACGAATATGCTAAATGTTTGATCACATAACCAACTCCTACTCCCCCGCCCCGACTAATATTCATGGATCAAATCATGACACATTACGCACACGAATATAGTAAGAGCACACGAATAGATACGAGCACAAGGAGTATCCGATGCACACGATAAAGTACATGTGTAAGGAGTACCCGATGCATACGACAAATAAATAACATCTCTTGACTCGATCCATATAATACCAGCCCGTATAATCATGGTGTCAGAATCAAGTAAAACAGATCTACAACATGTGATATATACACTATCAAGTACTGAAAACTAACAGAGAAATATACTCGCATGAGGTCATGAGAAAATGAGGTAAAATGGTGTCTGAACTGGTGTCACACAAACCTATATATATGAATTATCATGTCATTTGGTGTAATAAAGGGATAAACAAGTATAAATAAGTTAAAATAGAATTTCTAGGTCAAATCTAGGTCACTATAGTCAAACTAGGTCAAACTAGCTTATGCCTATGTTTGTAGGTTATTCTAGTTGGTATTCTAGTTTATATACCTTAATACAAGATACTACTTATGATATATATATATATATATATATATAGTATCTCAACATACCTTGTCACACTCCTTAATACCTTAACACCATAACTCACTAAGTTAACTACATCCAGGTATACACAACTAACTGATACTTGAATACCAACACTAATACCATACCTTAAATCACTATCTTACATGCTAGGTTAGGCATATACCTACCCTTGCAAACACCTTGATGTATAACCAATACCTTAGTATCAATGCTATACTACCTAGGTATCTATATAACTAATATCTTGCAATACCTTAGCCATACCTAGTCTAATACCCATAACCTAGGATATTACTTAATACATTGGCTCAAGAGCTAATACCTTAACCATTACTTGACCACTACCCATTACCTTGTCCGTATCTTAGACATCTACTATGTATCCAAGATGAAGGACCCTAGGGCAACTCTAGAGGGGGGGGGGTAAATAGATACTACCAGAATAAGTCAAATTAGCGACGTATGAAAACATCACTAAATGGCCTAAAAACGTCGCTAAAAAAATTTAGCGATGTAATTAGCGATGTTTCAAGAAAGTCGCGTTTAATCTAGTCGCTGAAAGGAAAAACGTCGCAAAACGTCACTATAGTGACATTTTCTAGCGACGTATTTGCATCGCTAATATTTTTTATATTAGCGACGTTTAGCGACACAACGTTGCTAAATTAGCGACGTGTGTTTGTGTCGCTAAATGTCGCTAATTTTTTCTCTTTAATGACGTTTTGCAACATATTTAGCGACGTTTTATTGACCTGGCAAATACTGCCATGTCAGCAATTTAAAGACATTCAACGACGTATTTAGTGACTTATTTAGCGACATAATTAGCGACGTATTCAACGACGAATTTAGCGACGATTTAGCGACATAATTAGTGACGTATATAAACGTCGCTAAACGTCGTTAAATTTTCAGTAAAATAATAAAAAATAGAATATAAAATTATTTCCAAACCAATACTCCTGCAGTTTATGAATTCATAATTTATATAAATAGACCCGGATCAACCCTCCGTTGAATTCGATGGATTCGCCGACCCCTTTGGCGGAATACTTAATACCGATAAATTAACATACATTTAATATGAATAATATAGTAAATTTTGAAGAAAATAAAATATTGGGATTAAAAACTGAGCTAGGAGAAAATCTCGTCGTAAAGAATACAATAAATATCCACACAACTGAGTTCAAGAAATAAAGTTTAAAAACCTCAAAAATAAAGAATATTCATAAATGACCAAATATCATAGGTCAAAACACAAACAATTAGTAAACTATCATAACTAGGACTACTGCGGATCTACAGGAGGCTGACCACCGTCGCGCATCAGGGATAAGAACAAATCATACTGCTCGCGTAAAATCGACATCGATGTCGATGGAGAAGGCAGTGACGTCGGTGGAGTCTATGTCGATGAAGGCGCACCAGGAGGACGTATCTTCTCCAACGCTGCTAGTCGATAGTTGTATGAATCCATGGTAGATAACAACCTCATACTGCTATGAACCATTGAATCATGTATCATGATCAGCCTCTTGTTTGATAACAAACGGAAGAAATAAAACTAGGTTTATTCCAAACCCTTTTTAGGTTTACAAACAAGAAGTACTATTAATCCTATGCGATGATGTTAAGTACAAAATTTAATCTGGATAAATATTGCTATAGGAGTCTGATCTGCAGTCGATTATTTTGTCTCTTGGACCACACGATGATGAGGAAGTGCTGTAGAAGACGGAGAAGCTTCAAAGATTGCAAGAAGGAGTGGATGCTCGATGCCAAAATCGTCGATCACCGCTCTCTGTCTGTGCTTTGGATTCTTCTCTCTCCAAAATCAATCTCCTGACCTTTACCAAAATCCGACCTTAAGTTCTCCAACTCCAAATCTTTGACCCTGGATCTCTGTCAATAGAGGTCTCTATTTATAGGGTTTTAATGACAGTAATCGTCCAGTCGACGTAGAAGCCGGACAGTGGAGAGTATGGCACTTTTTATGCGACGGTTATAATAACTGCCACCCACGTATAGATGACCTTCTGAATCTGCGTGTGACGCGTGTCCCATGATGACAAAATGCGTATAACTGCTGCGAAGATCACGGCATGCAAGCCACGTAGGTAACTGCCCCTTGCGTAGAAAAGGTTGGCGTAGAAGCCAATAACTGTCACCATGGCGTAGAAGCCAAATAGTTGTCAGGTTGGCGTAGAAGTTAAGTGGTTGTCGAGTCGGCATAGAAGCCAAATAGGCGTAGAAACCTTGTAGGCGTAGAAGCCTGATGCTGCATGGATAGGTAGCTAGCGTAAAAGATAGCCGATCTTTCTTCCTTAAAGGAGGTCTTGAGCGTATTCTGGACCAGATAGTCTGAGTTAGCATATTCCAAGGAGATAGCAATAACGTACTCCTTATAGCTAAAAAATAGCCAGGTGGCGTATTTCAAGGAGATAGCGTACAACATACTTCTATCGCTGGAAATAGCTTGATGGCGTAATATGCAGAGGTGATGATGTGGACGTATTAGCTGTAATCATGACTTACCCAGTCTTTGAAAATAGAACCAAATCCCGTGCATTAAATGTAGAGATCTGCCCCCATTCTGAGCATTAAATGTAGAGACGTGCCTCGAGCTCTGTACGAAGAGCAGCTTTTGACGTGGCAGTTTGTTTTGTCTTCTGCTGAGCGTAAAAGCTCACATCTGCCTGTATAAAACTAGGCAGCATATTTTGTTGAATGCGTAAAGGCAATTATCTCAAGAAAATGTCACTAAACGACGGTTTGGGTCTCTGTACCAAATCATCATTACAGCCGTCGTCTGGATAGTTGTGCAGTACTCTTTGTCAGGAGTCAGGTTCACTACATGATCTGATAGGTTCCTTCGAGGAATACGAAGAGTTCCCCGTACGACTTCCAATGCATTAAAAGCGAGTAGATTTTACGCCAAAGTGACGATGTAACAACCTTTTTACGCTGAAGCAGCCTGGAAATACTGTATTACGCGGATTATTTTGGAGCTTATATTTTACGCTGTATTAGCGATGAAGCCCTGTCGTACGCTGATGGCTCTGAAGTCATGTTTTACGCCGCTCAGCACTAAAATACTGCGTATAACTCTACAACATATTTTTTATGCTTTACAAGACCCCCTTCAAAGTTTTCAAATTTCTCATAATTTGAAATACTTTGAATGAAGCATGAAATGGTCAAGTCTGACTCGTTCCTCGAGGCTGATTTCTTAGCAAATTTTTGGGGATTTGTTGGGATTTGGTGTGTTCTATTTTGCCTATAAAAAGACTGATAAGTTAACTTGTTCTTCCTATATTTCCTTCACCACACAGAGATGATTGCCGGAGTTCGTAAGGTCGACTTGAGGAAGAAGAAGATCATGCTTTTCCAGCATGTAAGGAGCCGAAAAAGAAGGCATCTTCGAGCAAATGTTCTCTGCAACGATAGATCATGGAAGGATATCTTAGCTTCCTTTGCTCGGGATAATCAACAATTTCATATGGCGATTCGTTCAGGAGAGAGGAAGGGTCACATTCGACCACACAACTTGCAAGCTGTATTTTCTTCCATCATGACGGTGGACGAGGGCAGACAAACTGGCCCTGTCTTCTAATATTGAGTTGGGTCTGAATCCCAACTCAATCTGTCAAGGCGTATGGAGGGTGAGATCTTGAATAATTTAGACAAGCCCAATTTTGTATCCTCCCGCCATTAATTATTTTTTTGTTAATCGGCTACGGAAACCGACTAACTGCTGAAGAAGACAAAGATCTCCACCAATATGATAAGCTGGCACAGCAGATTCTTGGTGTAATCTTAAGTGAAAAATGAGAAACCCTTGGTAGAACAAGGATTCCTATCATATGTAATCATAAAGATAAAAAACCCTTTGTAGGTTGGATTTCCATCATATGTAATCATGATTAATAGAATTGTCTTCTTTTACGCATCTGATGATTTGTCATATTCTGCTGTGATAAAGTCTGAATAGTGTGCAGCTTCGACACGTCTGAGTAACTTTACACCAACTCTGATAAAAAGAGTATCTGATCTCGTCCCGTCTTTTACACGTAATTGAGGACGCGTAGAAAACTGTTTAGCATTTAACTCGCATATTCAAACTGTCATGCTGTTTTGATTGAGGAATTACGTAGAATTCTGAACTGTCACTTCTATGATAAGAAGAATTCTTGTTCAGACCATCATTTTCAAGAATGATTTCTCAAAAATTCCTTGAACTAGGGAGAGAAATGGCTGTCGAAACTGAGTCGTCATCTTGAAATGTAGAGAAAATATTCAGGCTGGATTTTGGATGAACTTCTAATCGACCCAAGAAGAAAAGTCATTTTCAATGCTGAACTCTGTATGCTTTGGGTACTTGGGATATTTTGAGACCAAAAAGGAATATCTTCTGCGTGAACCCTTGTGATTGGCCGCTCTGAGATTTGTTCAGATATACGCATACTCTGGCATGCGTATTTTAAGATATGCGGAAAGTCATAGATCCGTAGTGTAGATGAGCATAAGATCATGAGTTTGTGGCCTCTCGAGCATAAAAGTTAGTGAGCATAAGAGCATCCGGACATAAAACTGTAGATCTGTAGCCTCTGAAAAGAGAACTTCTGAGCGTGAAGTCTTAGATTTGTAGCCTCTGAGCGTAGAAAACTTCTGAGCGTAAAATCATAGATTTTTAGCTTTTGAGCGTGAAGTCGTAGGTTTGTAGCCTCTCGAGCATAAAAGCTACCGAGCATAAAAGCATCCGGACGTGAAACCGTAGACTTATAGCCTCTGAGCGTAAAACTGTAGATTTGTAGCTTTCCGAGCGTAAAAAGCTCCTTGGCGTAAAATTACGAATCTGCTGTGTATGAAAACTTTTTGAATTTGCTGACTGTCCGTCTTCCCTGAATAATAGGCTGACGTAGTCCCCAATCATAACCGAATATTAAATATCGGATTTGGTTAGGGATTCGAGGAGTTTATCTGAACTCTATAAATACTCCAAGGCCTTCAGAGAAAAACTTTTCATCTGTCTTTTGCAAAAGAAAATATTCGTCTCTTTGAGTACTCTCCTTCGTTTCTTCTCTGAGCATTCTGAGTTTTTTAGCAATGGCACCAAAACAATCTTCCACCACCAAGGGCAAGAAAGCTGCCTCCTCTTCTCGCTCTTCTGCCCAAGAAAGAGCGACTCCCATTGGGCAGAGCGAGCCTCGCTCAGAACTTAGTATCCCACCATCAAGCTGTGCGCCGGGTGTTATATGTAAAGATTTTAGGACGACAAGAACGAAGAAAATCCTTCGCACACGTTGTCTGTGCTGAGAGTCTCTTCGAGAAAGATGATGCACATAGATGTTTTATCTTTTACGCCCACGTTCCTAATGTGTCAGCGTAAAAACTCCATATTTCCGCAGTCTGGCGTAAAAGCTTTGACTGTCAAAATTTGGTGTATACTACAAATTTTGGGTGTTACGTTCTGGATAAAAATTCTGGCGTAATAACTCAAACTTTGGCAGTCTGGCGTAAAACACAGACTGTCAGATTTTTTGTGTATACTGCCAATCTTGAATTTTATGCCTTTGAATGAGATTCCAGCATAAAAACTCAAGTTTTTACTGTCTTGGTGTAAAAGCACAGACTGTTGCTCTTAGGCATAAGCTGCAAGATTGTGAGGTCTAGTATATAAGCTGACGTATTTTTCTTGTACTTTGTAGTTAACTTGCATATATCTCCGTTGGCTGAGGCGATGGATTCTGCTGCTGGGATGCTGAACTCCAATTACCTAGAGGATTTATCCCATGTGACATTTTCTATTTCCGGACCCCAGTATCCTGAAGGAAGGGGAATCCTGATATCGTCTCAAGGAGAGCAAATGTTGTTGAGCATGATCAACGGAGAGACCCTAACGTATATAGACGGGGCAAAATACATAAAACCAGCTTTTCTCTTCAGGGATATGATCGATAAACAATCCCAGACGAAGCCCAAGAAGGAAGACTAGGTTTTTACTGTTGGGGGCATGGTCATGTACCTGCCCAAGATGCTGAGAGATTACCCTATATCGGCATTCTTCTATGCTACACATCCGAGGAGGATGTCGTGGACTCTGACTCCTAATCTTCACGGCTAGCCGGGGAAGATATTTTATCAGAAAGGGTCCGACCAAGGATCATTCGTGAGCCGCCCTTCAGGCCCTGTGATGCCTTTCAGAGGATTGTATCTGGGCAGTGTCCTGAGTGAAGATACTTCACTGCTCCAACCAGTCCAATTACCGACTTTCTATAATGACTTCATGGGGCATAGAGGAGTATACCCCAAGGTTAATCCTCGGACCAATGGGTGGGTTACCCCTACAAATCTTCGATGGGCTCGTTTAGCTGCTTGGGCCCTAAAGCATTTTCAGACTGAGATGGAGAGCATTGGTCTGTACGCGGCTGTGAGTGCTACCAGTATTGGGTTACCTCTCAACCCCAACCTGTTTTTGGCTTTGATGGAGCGATATATCTCGCTCACTAGGACTTTCGCCAATCTACTGGGGGAGTTGGGATTGGCCCTTCACGAGATGGCAGATATTTCAAGACTGCCAATGGAAGATACTCCTTATGAAGAGTATGTTCTCACAAACCGGGAGCTGAGGGATACAAACCCTCGGGTGGTGGCAGTATACCAGGAGTTGATGAGCCATTATCTTGCGTGCACCGCCTTCTATAATAAGCCCTCTGATTTGGCTCATACCAACAAATGGGCATCCTACCTCTTCTTCCATCAGGCTAGAGATGCTAAGCCCGACAAAGTCATGGATAGTAGGGATAGGCCTTTGAGCCTTCTGAGCGTACTTAATGCTCAAGTAGTCGATGACCTTATTAAAGACGCTGGGGCTTCAGATCGAGTTCTCGACGAAGGGATAGGAAAATATCCTGCAGGTACTAAAGCCTACAGTTATTTGAGGCATTGCCGCAGGCCTCTGTCAAGGGAAGCTCAACTGGCTGGCTTCCTCTCTGTATGGCTGCGCCGATTGGTAGTATCAGACATTGCATCTTCGGATCGCATTCACCGCAATACCTTATGGCCTGTAGTGCGTCTGGTGTTCGGGACAAGACTGGGCCTTCTCCCTGCCATGGTATGCCGCATACAAGCTGGCTTAAGGGCCATTACTGATGGGCTGCTTGCCGATGAAACACGGCGTGACAGCTTTCCCAGGGTAGAATTACCGTTCCTGTATTTGATGGGATGGTTAATTCTCCATAACTCCAGGGTGATGTCTCTCGGCTCTGGCAGTAGTTCGGAGAGTAATTTCTTGTTGAATTACAAGAATTCCATCTGGAACGTGACCACAGTTTTAGACTGTCGACGAGCGTTAAATTTTGCTCACAGCTGGAAGCTCTTCTGCACCGTCCCCACTGTACATCTCAATCAACAGGGGAGCAGGCTTCAGGACTCAGGTGAAGGGAAGACCGTTCTTTCTCCTGAAGCTTTTTATTGGTTGGTCTGCATTAGACCTTCCCATTTATTGTACAGAAGTGACGACCAATGCTTCTTGGAGCCCTACCTGCCTAGTCGATTCGCTAGGCAGTTTGGGTATGATCAATTGTACGTGGGCAATGCCATCACCAGCTTCAAGTCCAGGGGTGGACTTATTGATGGAGCGAGAGGATGGCGGTACTTCATAATGGGTTGTACTGGGGCAGCCTTTACTGTACCCGCGACTTCTCTCTCTATGGAATTGCGCATCCTCCATTCGTACGTCCAGTTTTATGTGGCTACCAATACTTTCCATCACAATTTTGATATGCGTGAAAGTTTTAGGATGCCCTCTTCCAAGTTCGCTGGGAAAGAGGAAGTCCCATCAGTTTCATCTGACAAAGAAGAAGACTCTGTCGCTCTATATGAGTTTTTACTGACAGTACCGAGAGGTGAAGTACCTCCGCCTGCAGGGCCTCTGGTTATCCCTGGTAAGCGAAGGGCTCATGTTCTGAAGGAGACTTTCCCTCGCAAGAAAAAGAAGACTGTTAGTGGTCCTGTCAGGATTTCCAGTCATGAGGCTCCTAGGAGTGATCCTGCTGTTTCCCCTGTTGGGGATGATCCTTTGATTAGAGGTCCTTCGCCTATTAGAGAGAGAACCTCCACAATTCTGGTTGGCAGTACCGGAGAATCTTTGTTCGAGGCGGCTGTCGCTGCTACCGCTTCAAGTAGTGGTACAAAATTGCCTTCGGGGCCAAGCCAAATAAGAATATCTTTATCCAGACCAGCAACGGGAGAGACCCCTGTCGCGTCTGTAAGTATACCCAGCGAGATTCCACCCAATGAGCCTCGAGTGGATCTTGGTGAAGACCTGGAAGAATACCTGCCAGTGTCAGTTGGCACACCCCCTTCTCCAGGTATGACAGCTCGCTTAGCATCATTAAGAAATAATTTAGCTGTACTGGTTGCAGACGTGCCATATATACCATCGGCCATAGGTAAATGTCGTCTTTATACCTTTTTTAGAAAAATTAACAACATGTTGATATTAACTTTCTCTTGTCTTCTTTTCAGGGGAAGACATCTAAGGGGAGGGTAGCGTCGACGCAACTTTTGGTTTTGTTTCAACTCCTGTCGATGACACGGAGGTGCCTGACTTTGAAGAGGAAACATTTTTGGGAGCCAGCTCGCCCGAAATGGTTCCGATATATCGAGAGGAGGATGAGCCTATCATTACGACTATGCCCCCTTTGAGTATGCCAGCCGCTTCGACCGTTGTTGGCGCTTCTTCTTTTGTCATGCCATCTGTTGAGGCGACGACTGTGGCAACATCATTTACAGTCATTCCTGGAGGGGGATTCTCCGATATTGCAGCCACTCCCAGCGTCCATTCAAATTTTGCCGTGTTAGTTAAGCAGTTTTCAAGCATTTTCTACGCCACTTTGAAAACGTTGATATCGATGGTGCTGGAGAAGAATCTAGGCTTCGAGGCTCTGAAGACGTCCTCCAACTTTAGTATAGCGCAGATTAGATATTTCAACGATAATGACAGAGCTGATGCGCTAGAGCAAATAGTTAATGGTTTGGAATAACTTATTAACGTTTATTTGCAGTTGTCTCGAGGTAGCATTGACGGTCTCGTTCAAGCTAGGTATGACTCTTTAACTGCAGAGCTTGCTGGGCAAATAGAATCTTTGAACGAATTTATCCAGGAACAGCAGTAGCAGATGGATCAAGAGCGTGCCAAATTGGAGTATATTATTCCCCAGCTGACTCAGTACGAGACCGAATATGAGGAAGAGACAGCGATGGTCCACAAATTGGAAGATGACCTCGCTAAGGCCAAGGAGAAGGCTCTCTCTTTATCACAGCTCATGACGTATTGAAGGATCGAATGGAGACGGCTCAGCAAAATCTGACGCATGTGGGTGTCACACACGCAGGTTTTGTACATGCTCGGTCCAAGCTATCTGCCTTGAACAATGAGGCGGCAAGGTTGGAGCGGGCTCGCGCCGACGTTTTGAGCTCCCGGGATGAGAGAATGGCTACTATGGCACAGCAGATTCGTGATTTGACTGCTCCTCCCCAATGATGTACTTTCTTATTTCTCCTATAATTTCTCGGAGATAATAAAGACATATTTTCTGACTTTGTGGGCCCATCATTTTAGAATGTGATAGGCTAGGGTGAAAGTGATATCAGAGGTATCATTAACATGACATACTTTTGTTAAGATTTTGCTGAATGTAAATCTATTCAGAGTTAACATGAACCTGAAAGAATATAATCCAACTAAATTTTTATACTAAACACTATCAGAGGTATCATTAACATGACAGGCTTATAAATTAGTTAAGGATATCTATTCGGAGGTCTCATGAACCTGATAGAATATGATCTAGCTAACCTTTGTGCATGATATCGTCAGAATAAGATCTTCGTCATACTCCGTTAAACAAAGGAGATCAAGTATAGTACTTCTTTGGGATTTTGCAGTTGATAATAGCCATTGCCAAATTTCCATTAGGCTTGGCTAATCTGTAAGTGCCGTTTGCAATCATATAAGGGCCCTTCCATTTCTTTATGATTGTTTGTACGAATTTTGGATATTGTACTAGAGGTAATATGGACGTAGTACGATACCGTATTTGTTGAGGACATCCCACTGGGGGATTTTTAGTGGACCTATTACTTTTTGCGCACATTAGTGCAAGTAATAGGTTTGAGACAAATCATGACAGAGGTAATATAGACGTGATAAAATACGACTCTGTAGGGATGAATAGAGACTGACTCTTTCTTCGCTAGAAAAATAAGGATAGTTCAGAGGTAATATAGACATGAACATTTTATTTTTCTATTGCGGGCATTCCACAGAGGAATTTTTGTAGACCTATTACTTTTTGCGCACGAGAGTGCAAGTAATAAGTTTTAGGACAAGCCCTGCCAGAGGTAATATGGACATGGCAGTTTTTGTGGACTCAACATCACTGGTGTACTTAGAGTTAAGTACGGGCGTTAAGGTGAGATGACAACCGATATTAGAGGTAATATGGACATGATAATCGATAGCCAAAAACTCGAAAAGTTGGTTCAGAGGTAATATGAACATAACAAACTTTTGGATTGTGACTCCATTGGGGATGCAGGTACATATCTGCTCAGAGGTAATATGAACATGGCAGTTTTTTATGGACCTAACACCACTGGCGTACTTAGAGTTAAGTACGGGTGTTAAGTTGAGATGACAACCGATATCAGAGGTAATATGGACGTGATAATCGATGGCCAAACCAGGAAGGTTTGTTCAGAGATAATATGAACATGACAAACTTTTGGTGGACCTAACACCACTGGCGTACTTAGAGTTAAGTACGGGTGTTAAGTTGAGATGACAACCGATATCAGAGGTAATATGGACGTGATAATCGATGGCCAAACCAGAAAGGTTTGTTCAGAGGTAATATGAACATAACAAACCCAGTTGGGGAAATAACGAAATATTTGGACAATAGTTCAGAGGTAATATGGACGTGAACTCCTGTCCGAAAAATTCACTGTAGAGTGATTTTTTTGAGTGAGGATAGACCTGAAGAATCCAATAGGGAAACTTTAGGGATTCATCATTCGGTATTTTCTTGAGGGAGCAAATTGTTATGTTAAAGTGAAATCAATTTGCTGTGATCGTCCCCTCGTTTATAGATGCAAAGTGATGATCTTGGCATCGCTCAACTCCTGAATTTTACTTTTTAATATATAGCAGGCCCTTGTAGGGTGATGAATGTACCGATGGAAGAGGCAATAATTAGGGTCATCAACTTTGCCAGCCCTCTCAGGGTATCTGATGTTGGGTAGCCAAAGTTTGTGTTCCTTCATCAACATATTAAAGATTTCAATGATGTCATCTTCATTGAAGGAGAAAGTCCCTTTCGGCCTTCGGGCTCCCGATGCCTGAGTTTTATGGTCTTTCGGGAAAATCGTCATCGTTGCATCTTCTTCGGACTCAGAGAAAATTCTACCCCCAGCTTTGGATGGTGCCCTATTTTGTCGAAGTAGGCTACCCCCAGACATGTCGTGGCATTTGTCCACTGAAGTTGATTTAGAAGGACCTACCTCTGGTTCTGCAGGATCAGCCTCTGGAGGTTTGGAGTTTGCAAGAGATGCAGCGTACCCCAACCCAAAACGAGTTTATTGACAGCAAAGATTACTATGCAACGGTGTTCGTCTGTCTTTTCCATAGTTGAGGCCTTGTTTCAAATTTAAATCATAACCCATACTTTATATAATCTTCAAAGCTTGTGGGCTATACCTGTGGATTTGCATTTTGCCACCATCAGATTCGCGAGATTCTTCTTGTACAATCGGACTATTCCGTATGCGACTGAAGACTATTGGATGCTGGTCGTCGCGAGTTGGGGGAACGATAAAGACAGATTCTTCATGTGGCCCACATATCATGATGACATTAGATGTTGATGCATATTCCCACATGATCTCCCCACGTTTGACAGTTAGGAGAACTGAAGCCTGTTTATGACTTCTGTCTTTGCGTTTCTGGATCAGAAATTCACGCAAGTCAAGAGTATTAACGAAAGAAGAAGATGAAGAAGATTTGTTCCTCCCTTTTACATCATTTGGAATACGGATATTGGGCACCCCAAACCTTTTTCTGCCACCTATATACAGCAGTTCCGCCATATGAGCAGCACATGATCCCCGAGGAGCGTATCTATCCACAAACTGGACCTTCTTTACGTCGAGGGGCTGGACCTGGCATAGTTTAGAATTTTGTTCAGGCTGGCGTAAACATGAGGAAGTCTTCAATCGGCCATTAGCTTCTCGTGTAATCTAGAGAGCGGGCAGACTCCTCTCTTGATGGCGTACAATCCGAGAAGTCGGAAAATCCACCACTTGTTTTCCCTTGCGGAGATTACCAAGACTCTCTGCCTCCTTTTGAGTGAGAGAGATATTTTTACGCGCGGAACGTATTTGAATTTTTTGAGTTGGCATTGAGGCCTTGTCAGAAACTACGTCTTTCCCATCAGCGACGGGAAACGAGTTTTTACGTGCAATGCGCGATGTATGCTTCTGGATTAGCGCGCATTGCCAGAAGTTTTTTCTGTCCCGCCAGCGATGGGAGACTGAGTTTTACGCGCAAGGTGCGAAGTGGACTTCTGGATTGGCGCTAAGGCATTGCCAGAAGTTTTGTCTGCCCCGTCAGTGACAAGAGACTGAGTTTTACGCGTGGGGCACGGAGGTTGCGAAGCTACAACCTTATTGGTCAGAAAAAACAGAGAGTCGGCAAGAATGGTTGAGGATGTCCGGGACATCCAGACCTTACGCAGTTTTCTGTTGTCTTGGACAGAGAGAGAGTGAGAGCTACCCCCTGCGCGAAGCATATCTTCGTAGGCAGATTGGGCGAACTGGACGACCAAAGTCTTCTTCATTGATCCTACTGATACTGCATCGTGTTGAGCAATCGCTTTCTCGTCAGATGAGAAAGAGGTCTCTAGCAGAGTCACCATCTTGTGTTTGATAATAAACGGAAGAAATAAAACTAGGTTTATACGAAACCCTTTCTTAGGTTTACAAACAAGAAGTACTATTAATCCTATGCGAGGATGTTAAGTACAAAATTTAATCTGGATAAATATTGCTATAGGAGTCTGACCTGCAGTCGATCACTTTGTCCCTTGGACCACACGATGATGAGGAAGTGTTGTAAAAGACGGAGAAGCTTCAAAGATTGCAAGAAGGAGTGGATACTCGATGCCAAAATTGTCGATCACCGCTCTCTGTCTGTGCTTTGGATTCTTCTCTCTCCAAAATCAATCTCCTGACCTTTATCAAAATTCGACCTTAAGTTCTCCAGCTCCAAATCTTCGACCCTGGAACTCTGTCAATAGAGGTCTCTATTTATACGGTTTTAGTGACAGTAACCGTCCAATCGGCGTAGAAGCCGAACAGTGGAGAGTATGGCACTTTTTATGCGGCGGCTATAATAACTGCCACCCACGTATAGATGACCTTCTGAATCTGCGTGTAACGCGTGTCCCATGATGAGAAAATACATATAACTGCTGCGAAGATCACGACATTCAAGCCACGTAGGTAACTGCCCCTTGTGTAGAAAAGGTTGGCGTAGAAGCCAATAACTGTCACCATGGCGTAGAAGCCAAATAGTTGTCAGGTTGGCGTAGAAGCCAAGTGGTTATCGAGTTGGCCTAGAAGCCAAATAGCATAGAAACCTTGTAGGCGTAGAAGCCTGATGCTGCATGGATAGGTAGCTAGCATAAAAGATAGCCGATCTTCCTTCCTTGAATGAGGTCTTGAGCGTATTCTAGACCAGATAGCCTGAGTTGGCATATTCCGAGGAGATAGAAACGGCGTACTCCTTATAGCTAAAAAATAGCCAGTGGCATATTTCAAGAAGATAGCGTACATCGTGCTTCTATAGCTGGAAATAGCCTGATGGCGTAATATGCAGGGGTGATGATATGGACGTATTAGCCGTAATCATGACTCACCCAGTCTTTGAAAATAGAACCAAATCTTGTGCATTAAATGCAGAGATATGCCCCCATTTTGAGCATTAAATGTAGAGACGTGCCTCGAGCTCTGTACGAAGAGCAGCTTTTGACGTGGCAGTTTGTTTTGTCTTCTGCTGAGCGTAAAAGCTCACATCTGCCTGTATAAAACTAGGCAGCGTATTTTATTGAATACGTAAAGGCAATTATCTCAAGGATATGTCACTAAACAACAGTTTGGGTCTCTGTACCGAATCATCATTACAGCCGTCGTCTGGATAGTTGTGCAGTACTCTTTGTCAGGAGTCAGGTTCACTGCATGATCTGACAGGTTCCTTCGAGGAATACGAAGAGTTCTCCGTACGAGTTCCCACTGCATTAAAAGCGAGTAGGTTTTACGCCAAAGTGGCGATGTAACAAACTTTTTACGCTGAAGCAGCCTGAAAATACTGTATTATGCGGATTATTTTGGAGCTTATATTTTACGTTGTATTAGCGATGAAGCCCTGTCGTACGCCGATGGCTCTGAAGTCATGTTTTATGCCGCCCAGCACTGAAATACTGCGTATAACTCTACAGCATATTTTTCATGCTTCTACACCTCTCACCCATGGACAACTGTGATGCCTACAGCTCCGTCACGCTGTGCTCTGTCGATGCTCTAAGATCAGTTGTCATATCTCTGAGCTCCATGATGCTGCGCTTGTGCATATCAAATCGTGCGATGAGCATCGCATCATCCTCCTATGGCTGGGACAGGGGATGCTCCTCCATCCTTCGCAGTAACTCATCACGGAGAGACACAATCTGACGGACAACGGTCTCCTGGACTCGGGCCGATGCCTGCGAGGACTGTAGAGAATGCACACTTGCTGTGGAGGCCCTAAAGGACTGCGTCGCAACAACGATGCCATAGGATCTTGTACCGTAGTACATACCCATCTGGAAACCACCAGCGGCAGTCACCGACAGCTCATCCTCCGATGGAGCTGGAGAAGGCTGCAAGAAAGTCAGCCTCTCCCGCTATAGGTGCACTAGCAGTCGCCCGCTCACGCAGTCTAAGATACTCGGCCTAAAAAAGTTTGGATAGTCGATAATTGTTAATGTGTCTAAGGTACTTATTACTAACTACATGGATATTTATTTACGTATTTTCTAAGTTATATTAAAATTAACACAAAGTAAAGTAATACTTACATAGGTCTGCGCGGCCCTCTCATCAATGAGATTCCTGCCCTTTCGATGGGTAGCCAGGAAGACGGTCACCATGTTGGCATCCTCACCCCTCTGTACCTATTAAAAATATATTATTTAGTACTAAAATTAAATATTTTATCCTACTACCATTTTATCGTACTTGCATTAAAATAATATATCTGAAATAAAAAATATACCAAACAATAGAAATATTTCGTCATCGGAATCGAGCCACCACACCACTTTGCTGCCTTCTTCCTAGCCGACTTGGCCTTATCGGACCTTTCCTTGTACCTCAGATCATCGAATCTAGCCCTCATCATAATCCACTGCTCAAACATGTTCCAACCTTGGATCTATTTTCCTTCACGATCACGAGCCTTCTGGTCATCCATAGCATCATGGATCATCTTGGCGGCAACGACAGGAAATATCTGCTCAATTAACTCGGCCCGGTACGGTAGATAGAAATATGTTTGCTATAAGAAGCAATTTAGTAAGTTATATAATATGCATAAATTAGATGATTGATATAATATACTTTTATCTTGAAGTACGCAAACCAGAATACCTTTCTCTCACCCAGAGCATCAGAGTAGTTGATCCAAGTGCCACCATAGTTGTACATTAGAAAGTAGCCCAGACGTCTCTGTACCGATGAGAGATGATATCTATAGAGAGATAATTATTTTTATCGAAAAAGTGAATATATGATGAATAAAAAAATATACAATATATATGATGCTAAACCAACTAATTGACTTAATTTATACCATCGACTCAAATCTCCATTATTATCTCGTCCGGAGGTGCGTATAGAGAATTTCGCTGATACTGGGATGACATTGGCTCAACCTCTGTCATATGCTTATCTATCTCTATGGTTCCGTCAGTAAGAGCATCTGAGTAGTTGATTTATGGCCCACCATACTTCTGCCTCAGAAATATCTCCAGTGCTCTCTGTATTGCCGACTGACGATATCTTTACAACGATAATTAAATTCATGAATATAAAGATATAATTATTTGGCCTGTCGATCCAAAATATTAACTAATTAACTTACTTATGAGGCCCGTCAGTCCAAATCTTTATCCTCGTCTCGTCCGGAGGTGCGCATGGAGGATCGCTCTAATCATGTGCAAACGAAGTAGACTCGACCTCCTCCATCTGCTACAAGAATCCGGAACTAATGGCCTATACCGGATGAGCACTCCATCTAAATGAGCGACCTCCGAACGATCTGCGTCATCCGGCCATACCCGATAATAACATATGATGATAAAACAGATATACAGACTTATAATAGTTCATAAAAATAGACAGACCCGGAGCAACCCTCTGTTGAATTTTCTGGGTATAAAATATCACAAAAGTATATAAAATATCACAGTCACACAATAAAAGTATCACAGTCACACAAAAAGCACAATATAAAAGTATTACAGTCACACAGTAAGCACAATAAAAGTATCACAGTTACGCCATAAGTCTTTTTTAATTTCTCAATCTCTCAAGGAAATCCAATATGCTAGGGCAGAACCCAGTCCCTCAGATACTTTGCATAAGCAACGTCTAGGTGATCAATCTCCGCTATAGGTGTTGGGTGACTGGAACCCCCCCTGAGCTGGTGCATGCCCAATATTAGGAGGTACCACTTCCTCCTTAACAGTAGAAGTTTTCACTTCCTCCTTAACAAATGCTTCTAATTTAATAGTAGGAGGTGTCACTTCCACCTTAACAGTCACTTTCTCCTTAACAGTAGGAGGTACTACTCTCAAGCGATGTGCACGTGCTTGGGTCATGGGTGTTATCTGATAAGATAGATAAAATTAAAGAATATAATTGATAATAGATACAAATATATGTATCCATATAGTTAAAATAGATGTTATATTCTATATTAAAAATACAGTACATGGCTAGAGTTCTAAATAAATTTTATTTATTTTTAATCCTCTTCTGAAAATTTATCTTCTTCGTTTTCCTCTTCCTCTTCCTCCTCTTCCTCCTCATTTTTACTTTCATCTACTTCGTCTTCCTCTTCGGATAATTCTACTTCTTCCATATGATTAGACGTGTAATAAGGAACTTTTGTTGAGTCAACATCTATAATATTTGTTACAATAGGTAGCTCATCCTCCTGATAAGCTATTTCATTAACGTCGAAGGTATCTCTAGCTTTCGTCTTTCATACTGTCCACCAGTTTGATACTACTGGATATCCACACTTTACATGTATGCGTTTGTCCGTGTTCTATAAAATACTTATAACCTTATCCTCCATATCGTATACTAACCTTTCATATCCATGTGTCCTATAATTTTATCATATGTATCATGAGATGACATGATACAAATATGTGTGTATATTTGTGTCCATACTAGGGTTGGTGTATGCGTGTTAGTGTATTTGCATGTCTGAGTTTAGGTTAGTGTTAGTGTTCGTGCATGTGTGTGTGTCCGAGTTAGGATTAGGATAGGGTTAGTATCACAATACCAAAATATCCACACACACACACACACACACACACACACAGACACACACCCCTCACTGCACTGTGCACAAGTGTGTACTGCCCAATACCTCACTTGATACCAAAGACTGCGTCTAATTAACTCAGATAGGGTTAGGGTCTGTGTCGTGTCTCGGCTTTGGGTTTGGGTCTGTGTTATGTCATGTGTAGTGTCATAACCAAATTATCACTCTCCCACGCTACCTGAAGCACTTCTCATATAATCCAACATCTCGACCACATCATATATATATAATATCAAAGGAACCCCCAAATCAACGACTATGAAGTATAGAGGTATAATCTAATATCCCGTCGCTAATCCAATATCACGTGTGTACTGGACTTCTTATATATCTTTTCTCTAATTGGACAAAATTTAGTAGTGACTTGACACGCACACGCACATATACGCACACATACACATGAACACACGTATACACAACACACGCACAATTCTATAGTCACAAGCCAATTATATGATACTCAACAATATATGATACTAAATTTATAATAAAATACTATCAAACAAATATATAGCATATTTATGGGTGTTATATTATGTGTGTCCATGTGTATGATACACTAGTACAACCAAACTTCCATACTAACTAGAGTGTGTCTCCATGTATGTCCGGGTATGTCTCCATGTATGTCCGTGTCCACGTGTGTCCATATGTGCCCGTATGTGTCTGTGTCCATGCGTACCTATATGTGTGTCCGTGTTAGTACGAATCGTGTCATATAGGGTTGTGTCATGTGTGTGCGTCCATGTGTTCGGGTCTATGTGTCAGGGTTAGGATTGTGTCCTATGTGTGTCCATGTGTCCAGTATGCGTGTGTGTCCTAGTTGTGTCTGGGTTAGGATTTACCGAGCCGGGAGGAAGGGAGGAGGAGCGCCTGAGAGAGGGGTCGACGGAGGAGGACCACGTCGGAGGGGAGGAGCCACGTCGGAGGGGGATGAGCTGCATCTGGGCGCGTCTGTGTCGGGGTTGGGGGGCAAACACGGCCGCGTCGAGTTGGGGGACGAGGGAGGCGGTCGAGGGGGTGGGTGGGTCGCCGGAGCTGCGAAGGGTCGCCGGGGGAGGGTGGATCGCCGGTGGGGCGCAGGGAAACAAAAAGTTAGGAAAAGTTGGGGGAAAAAGAAATAAAAAATTGAATAGATGAGGGAACCTTATATTCAGTAATTTAGCGACGTCCGCTCGAGACGTCGCTAAACGTTGCTACATTTTAAATATCCTGTGACATATAATTGTTGGAGTCTCTAAACATCGTTGTTTTTAAAAATATAGCGACGTTTAGCGACTTGTAGGCGACGTAATCTTTCATAATACTAAAAATTATCGCTAACCGTCCCATACAGTCACTGATAGCGACGTATTATGATGTTTCTAAAGAAAGTCGCTAATTTTACTAGTATTAGCGACGTGGGTGTCCAGAGTCGCTAAATTTGTTGCTGATTTGAATCATTTTGGTAGTGAGCGACATCATCAATAGACGTTGCTAATAAAAAAATTAGCGAAGTCATCAATAGACGTCGCTAAATGTCGCTAATTGAAAAGTGTACGACGTTAGCAATGTCGCTAAAAACCTCGCTAAAAATTAAAAAAGCAACGTCGATAAATACGTCGCTAAATAAAAAAACTCAGCAAGTTTTGGCGATGTTAAAGAAGCTTATAGCGACTATTTTTAAAAAATAAAGTACAGTCGCTAAACGTTGCTGTGGGTCGCCAACAACGACGTATGGCAACATTTATTTTTGGAGTCGCTCAAGTCTTTAATATTAGCGACATTTTATTATAATGTAGCTAAAAATGTCACTATTTTATCATATTTTGGTAGTGAGAGTGCAGCGAATTAATCTACCTAATTAAAAATTAAACAGAGTAAAGGCAGTTATTAACTAGCAGTGTCTATGCAATATAATAAAGTAAGAGAAAGAGAGAGCAAACACAAACATCACGATGTATACTAATTTTTCTCTGAGAGGACTAGTCCAGTCCCAAAAACTCAAGCTTAGAGTTTTATCCACTATAATCATCAATAGTGAATCACAAGCTTTGATCCGAAGGCTTGCTACTTCTTACACCACGAGTTTTAATCCGAAGGCTCACAACTTTACACACCACGAGTTTTGATCTGAAGGCTCATAAATTCATACCGAATCGGGGCTTGATGAACCAAGTTCTTTATAACTCTGTAGACTTCTAGACCGAGACCGCACTTGGCACTAGGAAGGCTAGGAGTTAATCTTGGAGATAAGAAAGTTTAGGCTCTGAGGGTTTACTCAATATAGGATAAAAAGATTATGAATGGAAGAATATAAAAATCTAACTCTATTTATAGGTTATTACCAAATCGAGTTCAGCCAGAATTCAGTAGAGAATATTTAAATTTTTGAACGTTGGAGGCCAAAAAATCAGAAGAGATCATCTATCCTCGACAGCGGATAACTGTTCTTGATAGTGAGGTTGTTCAGAGCCCTGTAGTCGATGCACATGCGTACCAATCCATCCTTCTTCGGTACAAACAATATCGGAGCACCCTATGGCGATAAACTGGATCTGATGAAGCCATTATCCTGTAACTCGTCCACCTACTTCTTCAACTCTGCCAGCTCACTGTTGTTAGCCCTGTAGACATATTGTGATATCTGCTCTACGCCTGGTACCAAGTCTATAGAGAAGTCAATGTCCCTGTCTGGCGGCAACCCCGATAACTCCTCTAAAAAGACATCCAAAAATTTTATAATCAAAGGATGTGGCAACTCCTTCTCTTCCCCAAGGGCTCAACAGATGACTACCTCGCTTTGCTCCGCTAGTCCTCTGGCAATCTTGAACTCTGGCTTTCCCGATGGTCAAAATAAAACTCTGCCTCCACGATAATCTATGCTAGCATGGTACCTACTCAACCAATCAATCCCGAGTACAATGTCATAGCTCGGAAGTGACATTACAAGTAAGCACGCACTCAACTTTTGGCCTTCCAAAGTAACTCTTTGATCCTTGTAAACATCACTGACCAGGATGATGCCACCTCCAGACGTGATCTTGCAAGTCCTACTCAAAGATTCAGCCTCTAAATGGTGCTTAAGAGCAAAAGACAATGATACAAAACTATGGAAAGTGCCAAAATCAAATAAAGCAAATACTAGAATAAAATCTAAGAGAACCAAATATGCGATGACGTCTATAACTGCCTCCATCTTCTCAATCATCATGGCGAATACTCGCCCCTGTGGTGCTACCCTTTGTTGTTGATCCTGCACGAAATGCTGCTGCTGGGTTGGCAGTAGAGGTCCCCTCTGCTGTGTTGCTCGTGCTCTAACTGGTGCTCTCTGAGAAGGTGCTCTACCCTGACCTGGATGAGCTGGTGCCAGACGGCAGTCTCTCGGCTGGTGATCTGTCGCTCCACAAAACAAACATACTCCCAACCTCTTCCTACAAATGTCACATCCGTGTCCTGGCTTCTTACAGAAAGGACAGATAAGAGTATGTTGATGATGCCTCTAAGGCTGCTGACGCTGAGGCTGGAAGGTCCATTGCTGCTACTGTTGGAACTGGGGCCGCTTGGCTGGGCCCGCACTACTGCTGTCAAATATCTCTCGGTCCCTCTTGGACGTCAAACTCAGGTCCCTCTCGACCTTGTGGGCCTTCACAAGAATCGTCGTGTATGTCTCATGGCTCAAAGAAATAAGGGCCTTCACGTCCCAGTTCAGGCCCTCCCTGAAATGTCTTACCCTGTCCTTCGGATCTCGTACCTTGTTTCTTGCATACTTTCTCAGCCTGCTGAACTCTGCGACGTACTCCTCAACCGATATGCCCTCCTTCTGGAGGTTCTGAAACTGTCACTCCAGGTTGAGTTTCTCCGTGCGCAAGAAGAACTTTCTCTTGAACAGATCCTTGAAGCCATCCCATGTCAACCCTAGATCAGAAATATGTAGTTCATTCTGGAACCAAGTGCTAGCAATATATGACATCTACAATCTAGTCTCCTCTATCCTCAGGTCCTCGGCAAGCCGGGACAAGCATATAATATGCTCGAGGTGCTCGATCCAGTCATCAGTGTAGATAATACCCTCCGTCCCCTTGAAGTCGCGGGGACCCAACTTCTTAAAATCTTGTATATTGTCCGGTCTGAGCTGAACACCCTGTGGATATGGTGACGCCACATTCTTCCCTCCGATCCTACTGAAACATCCCTCTAAATTGCGAGAGGAGAAGGAGGATAACCCTCCGCAGCGGTTGGAATAATCCTATGAACAGGTGGAGGAGAAAGACCCCCCAAAACAGCTAAAGCTCCTACCTGAACTGGTGAGTCAACCCTTCAAACTAGTGGAGGTGGAATAGTATTTGCTGCTGCTTGGACATGTGGTCGAGAAGTCACCGACCTCTCTGAAGCTGCTGATCATTGTGACCTGGTCTTCGGAGGCATCCTGAAGACAGATCGAAACAAAGGAATTAATAAGCACAAGATACGATATCATCAAGGAAGGACAGTAATATTCAAAGAAAGCAATATTTAGAATGAATGAGCATTAGCAAAATTTAATAGATTAGAAAAAAATTTAGTTGTGATTGAGTATTCTCTCATCCTATACCCTAAGTCCTATAGCAGGCTCGTAATAGTTTTCAAACTTGGAGTACTATTACGATATCATACTAGTTACGACCGCGACCTACATAGGCCACCACTCAAAATGTGTCATGACCCACACCCGAAAATTGAGTATGAGTCTTGGGTACATCCAGCCTATGTCGCAGCATCTGTGGTAGAACGCTGTAAAGGTCCACAATACTATCTAACAAGCTCACATAATAATATATATACAACTTGTCAATGGTAACTCAACTCCATAAGGAGGACAAGATGAATATAGCATCAATACTCAATCACCAAACTAGAGACAGATAATGGCACAAATCACAAGTCATAACAATAACAAGTCTAGAGTCTAACAATAAACATAAATGGTCTCAAAGTAATCAACACTCCACAGTCTAATGTTGGAGACATATTCAGTACAAAAAATACTAGCTAAGGGTCTTCTATAGCTAGGTGTGTCTCCTCGACAACTGGTACCGGATTATCCTGGGCTAAGGGTGCTACCTCAGCTAGCTCTCCGTCCTGCGGGCTGTAGTAGGTGGGATTCCAATACTCTAAATAGACATCTGAAAAAATATATCTAATCAGGATTGGAGCAAAGTACAATACTCTGAAAACAATTTCATATACATGGTAGAGAATATATAAAGACAATAGAAAAGAATACAAGATGCACATGTAACTATGAAATAAAAAATACAGCAGAACTAGGCATATGAATACAAGGATAACTGAAAAAATAGATACAAGAAATATGGTATGAACTGTAATAAGAGAACTGGTTATACTATCTAAGTAATTTAGAGTACGAGTTCATTATGTGATCGGGCTGGGTTACACAAGTCTATACTATGGTAACTCAATTATATGTGTATCGTATAATTGGCATGTACATGAATACGAAAAATGTTTGATCACATAACCAACTCTTACTCCCCCGCCCCGACTAATATTCAAGGATCAAATCACGACACGTTACACACACGAATATAATATGAGCCCACGAAACACACGAATAGATACGAGCACAAGGAGTACCCGATGCACACGATAAAGTACATATGTAAGGAGTACCTGTCACGCCCCAGTCCCAAAAATACGTAGGACTAGGACACATAAGCATGCCAGCCGCATGGATATGGCAACTCCAATATATGGAAACCAAATCCACACGTACGCTGTAATATGAATATCAAATCCACAAGTGGTATAAACATATGTCACAAGTCACAGGGTATAATCTAGATCTCATCCACGAAAATCAAATATGAATAAAATAACCAATGTCTATGAAACTAGATCTCAATAAGGAGTATCTAAGGATGATAGTTGGATGGAAACAAATCCACTACCAACTCAAATGAGAAAGTAAATACAATATAAGTACAACACCATTAAACAATATAAGTACCACCTATCAATCACGGCTCGAGAGAAGACGTCCACGAAGCATCTATAGCCATCCAAATCTGCGCTTCTGCAAATACTCAAGAACAGGTACACCTGGCAGCGGACCAGGTCCTCAGAGGGACGTAACAAGATACAGAAAATACGAGCCAACTTGAATACAGTAGACATGCATATAATTTAAAAATAAATAAGTACGCTGTACAAGATAATCTATATGAATGCAAATGAGGACAACTTTTTGACGTATGGGCAAGGGTAGGCTACTCGATCTAATCCTCACAACCTCACGCTCGTCAGTGGACATCATCAGCCGTCATACCTCGGGGGTAGCGACCCTCGGACTCCATCAATCGACATACCTCGGGGGTAGCGACCATCGGACACGACCCACCATAGTGCGTGCTAGTGACTACGGTGTTACCAGAGTGGTTAAAAGCCCATACGCCTAATGATTGTCCTCTATGATACTAAGTATCAAGTGTGTGTCAACATATCTAATATATAGTAATGACTGAAAGAAACTACACATGCAATAAATAAACAGAATAAAATAATTATACAGAAATATACTAAGCATGTAAAATACTGTAATAATTTAGCAAGGTATCTTGCCTGGGGTCCTGCTGTTGGTATGAATCAGAGTCCAAGTCACAGTCCAAATAGCCTATGTATTACAAATTCATCACGTCAAAAGATAATTTATTTTAATTTATTTAATTCTGTAATAATTACTCTAAAATCCTATTTTAATCTTATTATTCTAATTTTTAGGTTAATGCCTAAATTTTGTCCAAAGGAATTGAATTTTATCGACTCGAGACTCATGGCACGCAAATCGAGGCGATCTGTTGACCGAAAGGTTAACTGACACAAACTTGACTTTCATGCATGAATTCTTATAGATTTCAGTGTCAAAAACATGCTGGAATTTACGGCTCGTCCGAATTCAAATTCGTTTGGAAATTATGGCACATACAAGTTTCGTATCGTGCACCGATGGTTAAATTTTACCCTAGAAGTTCTACAGAATTAACAATATAAAAATACTTCGAAATAAATTCTGGGAAAAACATATGTCAATGATCTCGATATTAGCTTTCCGAAACTTTAAACGGTTCGTGATTCTGATTCCTGGTTCTCCCTGAATCACGAAAACATCAAAACACGTCTATTTTCAGACATGCTGTATTCTACGAATTTTCCAGAATTTACTAATAATAATTTCGTAAAACAAATTATATAATCAGAAAGTTAACCTCAATATCTTTCTAACACAAAAAACTAGGCCTCATTTGGAGTCCGGAGCTATGTGCAATGGCTTCTGGAAGATGAAGGAACCCTAGATGGCAATTCTCCAAAATTCGGCTGAAGAAAAACCCTAGAAATAAACTTAAACTAATATATATATAGAGGAGAGAGAAAGCAGTCGCGGCTCAGATCTTGACACGTGGCAGCCATCCAACGCTGCCCGCCCCGTAGTCACTGACAGGCGGGCCCGGCACTGTTTGCTGCGGGCGGCTGACAGGTGGGCCCCCTGTTTGCTGACTGGGCAGAAATAATTTCTTTTTGGGTTTTCTTTTTCAGAAAATAGTTTTTAATTCAGTTTTTGATAATTAACTCAAAATAAATGCTAAAAATAATCAGAAAATTCCCAAAAAATTATAGAAAATATATTTTATTATTTAGAACCTAAAATAAAAGTTTGGGATATTTTTATTTAAGTTTGAACATAAAATAAATTCTTCAAAGTCTTAGAAAATTAGTGTTACTAGTTTTTAATTAACTAAAAATTATGAAAAAATCCCAATAATCTAAAATAGACTAAATTAATTCTAAATAAATATTTATATAAGTAAATATACTAAAAAAAATTTATTTTCTAATTAACTAAGAGAATATTCTAAATAAATTCAACATCTATAATAAATATAATAATATAAAATATACATAAAATACCTATTTTGGGTGAGGGAGTTTACAGTACCCGATGCACACATCAAATAAATAACATCTCCTGACTTAATGCATATAATACCAGCCAGTGTAATCTGGTGTCAGAATCAAGTAAAACAGATCTAGAATATGTGATATATACACTATCAAGTACTGAAAACTAACAGAGAAATGTACTCGCTTGAAGTCCTGAGCAAATAAGGTAGAACGGTATCCGAACTGGTGTCACACAAACCTATATATTAATTATCATGTCATTTAGTGTAATAAAGGGATAAACAAGTTTAAATAAGTTAAAATAGGATTTTTAGGTCAAATCTAGGTCATTATAGTCAAACTAGGTTAAACTAGCTTATATTATACCTATGATTCTAGGTTATTCTAGTTGGTATTCTAGTTTATATACATGTATACAAGATATTACTTATGATATATATATATATATATATATATATATATATATATATATATATATATATATATATATATATATATATATATATATAGTTTCTTAACATACCTTGTCACACTCCTTAATACCTTAACACCATAACTCACTAAGTTAACTACATCCAGGTATACACAACTGACTGATACTTGAATACCAACACTAACACCATACCTTAAATCACTTTCTTACATGCTAGTTTAGGCATATACCTACCCTTGCAAACACCTTGATGTATAACCAATACCTTAGTATAAATACTATACTAATCTCATCCAACACTAACACCTTGCAACTGACTGATACTTGAATACCAACACTAACACCATACCTTAAATCACTATCTTACATGCTAGTTTAGGCATATACCTACCCTTGCAAACACCTTGATGTATAACCATGTCACGCTCCAGTCCCAAAATACCGAGGGACCGGACGCGTGATAATGGCCAGCAGTACGCACCGATGGACAACCCAATTTAATGGGTCCATCAGGGCATACTTAAGCTGTGATATAACAATAAGTAGATCCAGTGGTACCAGTCACAGTCTATACTAATCTCATCCACAACAGATAATCACAGATCAAATGACAGAAATAAAGTAAATAAATAACTGACAAATCTCAATAAAATGTCTCGGAGAACAATCCGAGTACAAGTCTGCTACATCAATAAAATAGACTGGAAAGTAAATAACTAGAAACTGAAAATAATGAGTATCTCAAGCCAATACTCAAGAGAAGTCCTCTGGTACGATCTCGTCCTCAGATCCTGGTTCTGCTCCAATATAGGCACCTGCTCCTGCTAATGCCAATGCTCCGGTCCCGTAAACCTCGGGGTAGATCTCGTCTGCAATATCTGGGGACATAATCCGGATCCAGGTCCTCAGGGGACAGCAAGGTACAGAAAATACAAGCCAAAATAAATGCAGTGCAGCAATAAATGAACAATAAGGTGAATAAATAACCAGCTAAGTGATATGCAAATGAGAACATTATTCCATACTCGGGCTGAGACTACTACAGGATCAGTGTCGGAGAAACCCATAGCAGTATTTTCTCGAAGGGCCAGAACTGGTGCCATAGCTCTGTGTCAGAGACTAAGACACATCCAGATGTCAATATATAATATAATCAGCCTTTCATATGGTAATACTCTCCCCACCCAATAAAATCTCACGTCTCATGTCCATGACACGCAGGATCAAGACTAATGCAACAAGTCATACTATATCTAAGAATATAATGTCCAAGTCCTGTATCCTATTCAGAATCCCCACGAATATCTCGGGAAAATCCTGTCTCGTAAATAGTGTCAAGTGTCCTGAGTCAAGCGTACTTGGTAAGACAAGTACGAGAATATATAGTGTCACGAATGTCCATCTCTAGATGACCGTACCCAACACCGCGTACGGTGTTGGCACCCGACTGATAATCGAACGCTAAGTACGTCACACGGTCCTAGGTTAAGCATGAACAACAATGTAAAAGAATCAAAGAGATTATGCAACAAGACTGCAAAGTTTGGCAAGGTACACTTGCCTGTGGTCCGGGCTCCAACTGTAGCTCTGGTCTCCGTGTGATCTGCAGGTACTACTCCGGTTGCTGAAATAAACATCACTATTAGATTCAAAAAATATAAAATAGCTAGAAACGCCTGTCCTTACGTCCAATTTGAACACAAGGGCAAAACGACATTTCCGGGTCAAAGCGGGGTCCACATGTGGGCCACTTTGTACCCAAAAGCGTGTCAGGGTCAAAGGTCTCCAAATTCATCAAACTCAGTGTCAACAAGTCAGGAACGATGATACGAACCCAACGGAACTTCCAGAATTGGATTCCGATGTGCCGATCACAAAATCGCCCGTCTAGTGGAGCTTGTGGGGCCCACGATACGCGATTTTACCAACGTTCTCAGAATCGAACCAAACTTGGGTCACAGGACCAGCGTATTGCTATGAGTCCGATGGCCCAAGTTTCGTCTCGATCCGACGTGTGTACACAAAGTTACAGCGTGTTCCAGAATCGACGGATACGGGGCGGTGTCGGCGGATACGCGTTGATTCCGGTGTGCACGCACACCCGAATTGACTTCTGCAAAATCCTACACGTCCTTATCGACGTCGCGCACGTTTCCGTAAAGACCGCGTGCGACCAAGTCGTCCCGTTTGGCGGGGCGTATCCAGTTCCGGGGGTGAATCGGGTCATCGTTTTTCCTGTTTTTGGATCGCGGTATGCGATCACCACAGGACGCGATGCCCCGAGCGGGTTGCACGGGCACCGAGGGGGTCATACAGGCTACGCAACGCAACTGACGGAATTGAAATCGGGGGTAGCGAGGAGGAAGATACGAATACCTGAACAGGGCTCGAGAAACTGCGTTTTCTCGTGTCCGACATGACCCGATGTGTCTGTGTCCGAGTCTCTGTGTCCTCGGTACTTTTGTTGTGTCCGCGCGTTTAGGGTTAGGGTTAGGGTCTGCTGATGGAGCTTGGCGGCCAGAGGTGGCTGGGGGCGGCGCTGGCGAGGTTAGCGGCGCTGGCCGGCGGCGGCGGCACGCCGGAGCGGGCGGGGGATGGGCGGTCGACTGTTGCGGCCGGAGCAGTGGCTGGGTGCTGGAGCTCGTGGCTGCGGGGGAGGCTGTGGAGGCGGTGAGGAGTTGGGGGAGACGGTGGTGATGGTGAGGCGAGGTGGTCGGGCGGTGAGCGGCGTGGCGAAGGAGCAAGGCGGTGGTCGTGAGGCGTCGGAGATGGTCGTCGGGAGGTCGACTGCGAGGGAAGGCGTTGCGGGTGGAAGAAGGGGGAAGAGTCGGGGCTGCCTAGGGTTCAGGCGAGGGGGTCGTCGGCTGCAGGCGACGGGGATGAAAGGAGAGAGAGTATGCGGCGGCGACGGGGCACGGATCCCGAGGCTATTTATAGCCGGAACAGTGATTCCGAGAGAATCCGACTTAGGGTTTCGGCATGGGTTATTGGGTTTGGGTCTCAAGCGGGTCGGGTCGAACCCGGATCTGACCCGCTAGGGCCTAGGGGCGGTTCACTAGACCGGGTCCGGTTCATCAGTTGGTTTGGTCTGAGTTAGTTTTAATTGAAATAAACCCGGTTTATTTAAGGGGTTTAAGACGGTTTAATTTATAAATAGTTTTTAGGGCTTTAAACGGGTTTCCGGAGTCCAATAAATTCACCGAAAATTACCCCGTGCTTGGTTTTCCATTTTACACCATAAAATATTATTTCTATAATATTTTAATATTAATTAGTAGCAATTAAAAATCATCAAATTAGAAAATACCTAGGTTTTAATGACAGAAAAATTCCGAAAAATTCCAGAAAAATTGTTGAAAAATCAGGGGGCTTACACACCATACCTTAAATCACTATCTTACATGCTAGTTTAGGCATATACCTACCCTTGCAAACACCTTGATGTATAACCAATACCTTAGTATCAATACTATACCACCTAAGTATCTATATAACTAATATCTTGTAATACCTTAGCAATACCTAGTCTAATACCCATAACCTAGGATATTACTTAATACATTGGCTTAAGAGCTAATACCTTAACTATTACTTGACCACTACCCATTACCTTGCTCGTATCTTAGGCATCTACTCCGTATCCAAGATACTAGGATACTTGAGATACTCAATTGTCTCTCAACTACTATTACTCCATGATACTAACCAAGGAATATTGAACTCATCACTAACACATAAATTTTAACCCATAAAATACTTACACTGGTACTCTATGATATTCTCATCTCACTCACATGTAGTACCACCCAAATTCAAGATACTCGATTACCCATGTCCTTATTTATTTATAGTCACAATGGTACATACCTATACCTTGTGTGCAAGGTTTAATACCATCTCGACAGCAACTAACACCAACACCCCAGCTGCACTCGAGCTTCACAATTCACCTGCAATGCACAAGGGTATACTACTAAATGCCCAAGTCTTGAATAGACCTGGCATTGGACCCCTCCTTCCTGCCTACCCTCACTCTGATACCCCACTTCCTGATACTCCCATTATTTGCTGCTACCCGAAGGTACTCTCCTCACAGTACCCTCAACCAAGCTACTTCTGGATTCCTCCACTTCCCGTACAACCTCGGTTCATATGCATGTGCATTGGCTCAAGCCTACACTTGAGCCTTGTTGCACCACTGCACAGCAGTACTTGTACTACTGCTGCTCACTCTATTGCTGCCTGAGCAGCAAGTAAGGCCTGCATTGCTTCATACTACTGTTGTTATGGCTATTCTTGATGCTACTGCTATATGCAGTATAGCCCGACAACATCACCCCCTCAACCCTCAACTAAATACCACACTTAGAGCCAACTGAACGTTAACCACTCTAGTGTGCAATATTGCACACTTCCAAGTCTCCCACACACCTTCACTGCCATACTGCAACTCACCCAGCACTCTCTTAGCCACTATAAAACCTAATTGATGCCAATGTATCAATCCCTACTCCACCTAGCGTGTTGATATTGCTGTATTTATTGCTGATTGTAACTCTACCTACAACACATACAACAACTCCCTTGCTGTTGCAGTCCATGCAATACTGTCACGCCCCAGTCCCAAAATATCAAGGGACTAGACATGTGGCAATGGCCAGCAACACACACCGATGGCAAACCCAATATAATAGACCCATCAGGGTGTACTTAAGCTATAAAACAACAGTAAGGGTCTATGGTATTAATCTCATCCACAACAGATAATCACAAAATAAATGTCAAAATAATCAAGATCAAATATATCCAACAAATCTCAATAAAAAGTCTCGGGGAACAACCCGATAAATGAGTTTGATACAACAGTTCAATAGACAGGAAATAAGAGTCCAACAATAGAAATAACTGAGTATAATAAACCAGATGCTTAGGAGAAATCCTCGGCGATCACCTCGTCTTCTGGTTCTGGTACTGCTCCAGTACCTGCTCCTGTCCCGTATACCTCGGGGTAGATCTCCTCTGCTAAACCTGGGGACATAATCCGGATTATAGGTCCTCAGGGGACATAGCAAGGTACAAGAATAACTCAAGCCAAATAAATTTAGTACAAAAATAAATGAATAGGATAAACTATATAACCAGTTATGTGATATGCAAATGAGAGCATTAATCATACTCAGGCTGAAACTACCATAGGCTCTGTGTCGGAGAAACCCATAGCAACATTTATCTCGAAGGGCCAGAACTTGTGCCAAAGCTCTATATCAGAGTCTAAGGCACCTCCAAAAAACTACATATATATATAATATAATCAGCCTTTAATATGGTAATACTCTTTCCACCCAATGTAATCCCACGTCTCATGTCGATGACATGCAAGATCATGACCTCTAACTGATGTAGTGAGTCATACTGATAGCTAAGCATATGTAATATCTATGTCACGAATCCTGTAACCTATACAGAATCACCATGAATATCTTAGAAAGATTCTATCTTATGAACAGTGTCAAGTGTCCTATGGTAAGACGTACTTGATAATACAAGCACGAAGATATATAGGATCACGATATCAATCTCTAGGTGACGTTACAAGACTCCGCGTACGACGTCAACACCCGAATATTATTCGGACGCTAAGAAATGTCACACAGTCCTAGGTTGAACAGATACATCATGTAATTAAATCAAGAAAATAACATGTAGCAAATACTGCAAGATTGGCAAGGTACACTTGCTTGGGATTTGGTTTCCAACTGCTGCTCTGGTATCAGCGGGATCTGCAGGTACTCCTCCGAATGCTGAAATAAACATTACCATCATGTTCAGAAGATATCAAATAGCTAGAATTGCCTGTCCATAAGTCTAATTTAAAAATAGGGGCAAAATTGACAGTTTCTGGTCAAAGCGGGATCCACATATGGCCTACTTTGCACCAAAAATGTACCAGAGACAATATTCTCCAAATTCGTCAAACTTAGTATCTACAAGTCCAAAACGATGATATGAACCCAACAAAATATCCAGAACTAGATTTCGATGAGCCGATCACAAAATCGCTCGTCAAGTAGAGCCGTAGGGCTCACGATACGGGATTTTGTCAACGTTCTCAGAATCGAACCAAACTTGGGTCACAGGACCAGCGTATTGCTACGAGTCCGATGGCACAAGTTTCGTTTTGAAACGACGAGCGTACACGAAGTTATAATAAGTTTTAGAACAGGGCCGATATGGGGGTGTTGTCGACGGATACACGTTGATTCCGGTGTGCACGCACATCCAAATCAACTTCCGTAAAATCTTATACGTTCATATTGACGGCATGCACCTTTTGGTGAAGTTCGCACATGACCAGTCACCTCATCTAGTAGGGCGCACCCAGTTCCAAAAAATTAGGGTTTTATAAAGACCAAGTTTTTGGCCAATTTTACCCTCGAATAACATGCAAATTACAACTCAATAAATTAAACTAAGAACAAGGTTTAAAACTAGGTTATACAGACTAAATTACTGTTCAAGTGGATTTTAGAAATAATTAACAGGTTGCATGCCAAATAGTCGTGAACCGGGGAGTTTGGGTCAAATTCTAATTTTCAGAATTGGAAATTTATTTTTCTAATTTTGAGTCACAGTTTACGATCGACACAGGACACGATAGCCCGAACGAATTGTACAAATTTCGATAGGGTCACGTGGGGAATGGATTGCAACAGTTTGTTCAAAAAATGAGACAACAAGGAGAGAGAAACACTCACCTGAACAAGGGTAGGTATCGACTAAAAATATGTTTACGTGGGGAGGCACGACGTTGCTCGGCCGGTCGACGGCGCTGCTGCGGCTGCTGCGCTCCTCTGGGGTCGATGTTGCCGTCATCGAGATCACGGCGGAGGGTCGCCGGAGGATCGAGCTCGAAGAGGCGTCGTTGCTGGAGTCGCCGAAGGAATGGTGGTCGGGGAAGCTAGGGATCGCCGGATGTTCATCGGAGAGGACGGTTGGCAGTCGTGATGTGGCGGCTCGGGGTCGTGGGTCCTCGGCGGATGGCAGCTTGCGAATGGTGGTGTGGTGGAGCTGGGGAGTCATCGTGTTGGGGGTGGCCGGAGTTGGCGGAGAGGGGCGGTGGATGTGGTGGTGGTTGGTTGGAGATGGGGGGGTTTTATAGTGGTGGTGGTGGATGGCAGTTTGGGGAGGGGGATCGGTGCGAGGAGGTGAGGCGGTGCTGCCGTTGGCCGGGGAGGCATAACGACCGCGGGGGTGGAGGCGTAACCGCCAGAGAGGGGAGCCGGAGCATCGGCCGGGGCGGTTGGGGATCGAGGGATAAGGGATTACTTTAGCAAAGTTTGGGCTAGCGGGTTTTAGGTTAGCGGGTCGGGTCGGGTATGGATTCGACCCGATCCAATAGGATTTGGGTCCGGTTCAATTGGGCCGGTTTGGGTTAGTTCAGAATTAAACCGTTTGGTTCAGGATGGTTCATTTAGGTTTAATTAAAATATTATTTTTAGGTCTTTAAAGCTAGTTCTGGGGTCCAATAAATTCTAAAAAATTATAGTAAGACAAATATTTTATTTTACACCCAAAAATATTATTTTTATAATATTTTAATATTTAATAAAATCACAAAATTAATTTAATTCCAGAAAATATTTATTTTAATTAGTTAAAAATCTCAGAAAAATCCCGAAAATTTATTTTTTATTTCTGAAAATTTTGGGGGTTTACAAATACTTTACACCAACTGACTCAAGCCTGCACAAATAGTCCACATCAACACACATCAACCCCCTTCACTAATGTTGCTGATATTTTGGCACTGCTACCCTTCCAACTTGCTACCTACTGGACACTTACTATTTCCTACACAAACCCTCATTAATACATGGCTATTATCTCTTCCTTTATTACTCCTACACTGCAATACCACTTCCCTCAGTTTAGTGCAACTGAGCCTTGTTGATGCTCTGGTACTCTTCGAGTACCAGAGATACTCAGGCTCCAATCCACCCTTGCTATTGTCGCCTATTCTTAGCTAGAACCCGACTTCCCCAACTCCTATACACCAACTGCTATAGCTTGCAATTACTTGCTTCTTTCCACTGCTCACGTTTACACAATGCACGTACACACACACACTGGAATACTGTGTAACACACACGCAGTCCATTGTGTAACACACACACAGAAGCTCACACACACTGCACACTTATATATATAGACATATCATTAAATATACCTATAATATATATATATATATATATATATATATATATATATATATATATATATATATATATATATATAACACCTATTTATAGGTACATGTGATACGCATGCACAGAGTGCATTAAATCAAACACTTTGTGCTCACTCATGTGATAACCTAGGATACACACTCAAATCACTCCCAAACACAACCAAAATATCATGACACCTCTAAAATACTAATGAGCAATATAAAATAGTGAAAAATAACACATTAGGCATTTTATCAAACACTTGGTGTGCCACCTCAGAGTTTTCTCTAAATGGACACAAAACTTAAATATCTAACAAAAACATATGTTAACAAATATATATATATATATATATATATATATATATATATATATATATATATAATATATATATATATATATATATATATATATATATATATATATATATATATATATAAGTGAAATTCTTTAGAAAGAAATAATATATACAACTTTTTGGAGGATTTGCTAGTTTTTTTTTTACTAGGGTATATACTACTTTTGACATTTTTTAGGGACATTTGCTAAAATATTCCATAATACTATTTATTTGATATTTTTTGGTATTATTTAAATTTTTAGATTTAAAATTTTTAATAAATATTTTTGTTTTGGTATTATCAATGTAAAAATTTTGTAATATTATAATAGATAATTTGTTATTATCCATTTACAAAATTTAATTGATTTAGAAAGAAATAATATATATATATATATATATATATATATATATATATATATATATATATATATATATATATATATATATATATATAACTTCCACCGCCAACTGAGTTGGCGGGCCCCAACAACTCGCCAACTCAGTTGGCGAGTTCTTCTCTTCCCTATAATTTTACCAAATTTTTTTCCTTTCTTGCAATTATATATAAATATATTACTTTATTAAAAAAAAACCGAAGAAAATGTTAACGAAATAATAGCACAAGTCCAATCAAAACATATAGATAACAACATGCACATGACTGTAGATAACTCTGCAGTTGCATTCACCAGCCTCGACACCGTCCCGATCAAACTCGACTTACAAGCAAGAAGTCGACTTCCAGCCGAATGCACTCTTGTCGGACCCGCAAACCGGATCACCACAGTGCCGCAAAATCGAGATCCTTGGTAATCCTCTTCATATTTTTCCAATTAGTATAAATTTTAGCAATATACCAACATTTCACTCAGAACATCTTGTAGAAGAAGAATAGGTGACCATAACCAAACATTGCTCACAAATTTAAAACTATAAGAAAATATAGAAATGGATCATTGTACACGTAGAAAGAAGAAGAAGAAGACGAAGAACCATGTATATATACACGGTCACTGTGCACATGTAGGAAGTAGGGTTCTCCCAAAGAAAGTGTCTTGGTTCACATAGCATGAAGAGTTAAGAAGATTCCTTGTGCATTCTGAAGTGTGCATTGTGTGGTGTGTATATATAGGAAATAAATCATATTGGAGTAGGGAATGCTTCTTTTCTATCACACTTTGGAAATAAAATGAATCATGGCACTATTCACGTGAAAAAAAGGGAAGGATGGAAGAATGGTTTGAGGTTGACTTTGCATATAAAACCTCCCAAATTTAAGTATTGTTATCTTAAACTATTCTATATTTAACTATACTTATTCTTTAAGGATATAAAGAAAACAAGACCCGCTCAGTATTTAAACACGTATACATATATCATAATATACAATAAAAGGGTATAATAGCTAAAAGAATTAAATACTGGTTAATAAATATGTGTGCTTATATTTATATACATGTGGTTAGGCTCCTTGGATTAAACTTGAATTGGACCTTCATATCTTCAGGACCACTTGGACTGATCATCAAACAAGTATACCTTGCCACGATTATTTGCTTATTTACATTCATTTATGCATGTTTCATTTCTGTCATTTATTTTTTTATTTTTTTATATTATTAAACTGCGCGTCCAAGAAGACTTGGGTGCAACGACGAAATGCGTTGTTATTTGTCCATTTATTTATATTATGCATATTGACTTAGAGTTAAGAGACTACCCCATGACTTTGAGGCATCATCATTTGGCCATGACACGGGTGTGGCTCCTTTAAACTTTTTCTTATTTGCTCGTAATTAAGCTCCGCCGGAGACACGAGACATTATGACCTTATTATTTACTGCAGGCCTATGATGATCGAAAGAAGTTATGCTAGTGGCCCCTAGATCTCCGAGAGAACTATGCACATCCTATTATATTAGTCAGATAGTCCATATGCGAAAAAGTTGTTCTTAAACTACATATGACTTAGAATGGTTAGGAACCGTGTTGGATGTTTATTGTAGTTTATTGTGGCATGGTTTTATGTATCTTGTTACGTCCCTCTGAGGACCTGGTCCCTTTCCAGGTGTAGACGATCATGACTATAAGGAGTACGGATCAGAATTTGTTATTTCTTTCTCTTTCGAGGAGGTCTTTCCTTCGAGCCTCTCTGATCATTAGATGATGTAATTATTATATTTTCTTTCATATTCTAGTTTGGTAGTGGATTTTTCTCCATCCAACTATTAGTTCTTCTCGACTATTTCATACTTGGTTCATTGCCATATTTGGTTATTTATTTCTATTTTATTTTGTGAATTGTGACATTATATACCACTATTGAATTATTATTCAAAATACAGCGTACGTATGTGTTATGGATTCCATATATTGGAGTTGATATATACATATGACTGACATGCTTATGTATTCCTAATCCTACGTATTTTGGGACTGGACGTGACACGACATGATCCTAGTTATATAGGAGGTTCTATGCATGACAGTTAGCGACGATGTGGTGGTCGACGAGCTCTGTGGTGGGGCGACATGTATTTATTCCAGTTGAGCAGCCATGGAGCCAATATCCTTCATCGGACTAGAGGAAAAGATTGTTGTGGTCCAGTCTCGATTTGAAACAATGGGAACAAGTCTAGACATCATCTGGCATAGTAAGCGTTCTGTTGGAAAATAACAGAATTCGGACCGAATTCGATCCTATCGAATTCGGACCGAATTCAACCAATTTCTAATAGAACTAGTTGGACTTAGCCAATTTGAATTCAGGCTGAATTCGGTCTGGGTCAATATGTTCAGCGGTTGGCATAACATACACCCTCGAAACTGCATCAAATATTTAATTTGACCATATTTGAACGTCCAAGATTGATGTTGGACTATTTTAGGATTTTCTATGACCTAAAATAGGGTTTCTCAACTATAAATGTGTGTTTAGGGTGGAGGCAATAGGTAAAGCACAAGATGAAAGATTTATGGTGCTCGTTCGTAGAAAATCTAAGAAAAATTATGTACTTTGCTCTTATGGCTCGTCATCCAAGACAGTTGCAAGAGGAGATTTGTTCGAAGAGTCATCATCTTTGTTTAGGAAAATTGCTACGGGATATGGTGGGTTATTTCAATTATAATCTTCTGTTTTCTTCTTGTGTTTGGTGAGGGGATTGAAAGTTTGGGCAAAGGATTCAACAGATTTTTATTCAGTCTTGTATTTTTTGTTAAAAGTTATAAAGATTAAAATTTGTCTAGGTGACGTAGTCACCAAACCATATATTGCGTTTGATATGTCTTGACGTTATCGTTAGATTGGCTTGTTATCTTTAGGTAAATTTTGAAGGATCGTTAGGCAACTCTAGAGGGGGTGAATAGAGTGTAGCAAAAAATATACCCAATTAAAAATTAGACTAAGCAAAGGCAACTATCAACTTGCAATAATGCAGCAATATAGAAATGTATATGGAAGTAAGAACAGAGTATAAACAAAGTGTCAGTAAGTAAGTAGATTTCAGAAAGCAAACACAGACATCGAGGTTTTTATCCTGGTTTTTCTCATGGTGGACTAATCTAGGTCCGAGAACTCTTACTCGGTGTTAATTCACTATTTGTGAAATAGGGTACACACGCGCTTTTGATCCGAAGGGCATGCCAACTTCTTACAACACGAGCTTTGATCTGAATGACTCGCGACTTCTTACAACACAAGCTTTAATCCGAAGAGATTGCTGACTTCAGACTTGTATGCAAAACGAACTTGTGAACCAAGCTTTACAACTCGACCAGACTTCTAAATCGGAACCGCGTTGACACTAGAAGGCTGGGAGTTGATCTTGGGAATGGAGACGGTTTAAAGCTCTTAACGAATAGAGAAGATAAAGAGTGAATAAGTGAATAGAAATAAAAAATTCTTCTCTATTTATAGGCTTTTCTGGGGCAGAGTTCGGGTAGAACTCGGTTCCCTAACGTTCAAAAATTTAAATATTGCAGCCATAAGAATAGGGCTGACTAGGGATTCTGATTCGGGTGGCCAAGTTCGGTGCGAGTTTGGGCATAACTTGGTCCCAGTTCGGTTGACCTCAGGCCAGAATGTTGGATTCAGATTTTGGACTATTTTGACTGGACTAAGTTTTGGTTTAGTATTTGTTTGAGCTCACTAGTGCCAACTGTGAACTCAATAAACATTTGGTCCTATAAAATAAAATAGAAAATACATAATAAGATATAAAATTAGGAGCACTTGATGATGCCATTCTTCTGAAACATTCGCTGACTTGAAAACACATTTTTTCTTGACGACAGTTGTCCAAAGATAAACAGATCTTGAAATCTGAATACCTTTTGGGAGATTCGTCTCCGAACCCCCACGAGAAACGATACCCCTTCGACCTCCGTCCACTGACCGAACAACAGGGGTAGTGCGAGGTTTCGTAGATGTCATAGGTGGTTCAGAAAAATCTTCTGGTATAACGTCGTCTTTGGCTTATCATCATTTTTTTGTTGTAACATGTCCATTATTTTTCTACAAATACATATTAGACATACAAAACAATATAGTAATTATATGATTAACATAAACTTAAACTTAATCAATTAATCCTATTCAAAAAATATAACCTAAAATTGGACTAACAAATTTGACATCGCTTCCGTGCCAACATCAATTGCTCTCGGTTGGTTGCATGCTTATCTACGGGTCAACCTCATTACTATTTCTGATGTACAACTGATTACTACTACTGGTGTACTATGAGAAAACAATGGTGCACCATATAGTGAAGAACGTGACATTTCCTACAGTCGATCCCGTGATGAGTGATCAATTTGGCAGAAGGGAAGAAGCTAAAATTAATAGATCTTTAAATGTGCATGTTTTTTTTTATGATTCGGATGCATGTGGTCAAATTTATTCCAAGAATGCTTCAGTCACAAGTGATGAAGACAAATTGGTTCTGGTGTACATTGATGTTCAAGAAAGGAGCCAGAAAATTTTCGAAAAGAATACTGAAGCAAAAAAATATCATACAAAAAAAAATGAAAAATTAGTATAATATAAAAAATATTTTTTTAATAATGATGCTGCTGGTATTCAAATTCAGGAATCTACACCCCAACACATAAGTCTAACTACTACACCACAACAATTTTATGTTGCCTAGTAAATTTTGTCTTTTTATTTTCAGTCCGGACTATACCCGGGTTACCCAGATTATGCTCCGCCAGTGTTGATGTTGTATATATTTGGCAGCAATACGATCATATCTGTTGGAGTGGGTGGGGTTCCTAACCTATATGGAGAACACCCCGGAGTGCGACGAGCGCCGTCTGTGGTCAGAGAAGCTCGGGGAGGCAACGAGAGCCATTCGAGAAATTGAAAAAACTCGGGAGGAAGGAGGAGCAACTGTTGTACAGGGGAAGACAGAATTCGGGCCAAACTCAGTCCGAACTCGGTCCAAGTTCGGTCAGGGTGCTCCAGAAGCTCCAGAAAGCTGATGTCTTCGTTTACTCGAAAATCACCGACTCGGCCGAATTCGGTCTGAGTTTGGTTGGTGGACTGGACGAAAATTCAGAGGTATTTTATACACCGTTGGATCGTATCCTACGGTCCAGGATTAGTTACGGGATTAGAGGGTATATATTAGATTTTTCTAACCCTAATTTCCATCTAACCGTAACATATCATCTCAAGAAAGAGCAGAAAATGAGGTAAGAGTGTCATTGCAACTTTGGGAAGGAGAAAGAAGGATTGTAGGCCGTTTCGGAGGAGGAGATCAATTTTTGGTAATTTTTTATTGTCTTATATCTTCGTGGTGTGATCTATTTTCTATTCCTAAATATTGTGGTAATCCGTGTTGGATCAGGAGGAGCTTGTAGAGGGTGTATTCTCTTTATTCTATTAGTGGAGGTTCTTCAAGGTTGGACTTCGATTGTCCCGTAATTTTTCCAGTAAGAATTTTTCACGTCAAAATTTTCTGTGTCTGCGTGAATTATTTTTCTGTGTTTTGGTGTTTGGTTTGTGAGTTGTATTGCTCAGTTCTCTCGCAGGTACTCTCTGGTTTGGAAAAAAAATTCCGCGCTTCTTTTCCAACAATGTGGTATCAGAACCAGGTTCTGGAATTTCAGAAGGGTATCAGGAGTTGACAAAAAAAACTAGGGAGGAGAGATGGACGCGAAGCCGGTGCGCATGGTAAACTTGAATGGTACCAACTATCATTACTGGAGGAGCAAGATGAAGGATCTGTTATTTGTCAAGAAGCTGCATCTGCTGGTATTTGTTTCCGGGAGGCCCAGTGACAAATCTGAAGAGGACTAAAATTTTAAGCATATACAGGTGTACGGGTACATCATGCAGTTCGTTGACGAGAACGTGTACAACCATGTTGCCAGTATTGAGCACACGAGAACACTGTGGGATAAGCTGAAATCTTTGTATACGAAGTAGACCGGGTAAATAAATTATTCCTGATCCGGATGATGATGGGTCTGCGATACAAAGATGAGATGTCTATTACGGATCACTTGAGTGAGTTCCAGGGCGTGGTTGACCAGCTATCCTCGATGGAGTCAAGTTCGACGACGAGGTTCAGGAACTATGGCTGCTGTGTACATTGCCAGAATCGTGGGAGACCGTACGGGTGTCTACGATCGCTTCTTCTCTGGAAGGCGTGGTCAGTCTGGAGTTTGCCAAGAGTGGGGTACTGAATGAAGATATGCGGAGACATTCTCAAGGCACTTCATCAACATCCTACTCAGAGGTGCTTGTTTCAGAGAGCCGCGGAAGGGGTAAAAGTAAGGGTCCAGGAGGTGGTAGAGACAAAAGCAGGGGAAGGTCCAAGGGTCGATACGAGGACTCGGAGTATTACCATTGTGGCAAGAAGGGCCATGTCAAGCAGAACTGTTTCGCTTGGAAGAGAGAAAAGAAGGGCGACAAGGGGACACAAAGTGAGAACATTACAGCGGTGGCCTCGACACATGGAGGCGACGTGATCATTGTTGGTGATGAGATATGTAAAACCCCTATTTCATAAAAATTGTAATTATTATTTTTATTAATTAATAATTTAATTATGGTAATTATGTGCTAAATAGGAGAAATAGATTTTTATTAATTTTTATTTTAGGTGTTCGGACACTTAGATGACTTATGGGACCATCCGAAATTTTTTCGGAATTTATTCCATGTAGGAGACCCCTTGAGCTGTTGCTAGCCTAACGATGTGCATTACCCTAATCTATAAATGTTCTTATGTGTGAATATATATATATATATATATATATATATATATATATGTATATATATATATATCTAAAGAAAGAAAAGAAAAGAAAGTAAAAAGAAATTTAATAATAAGTATAATAATAATAATAGTAATAGTAATAATCTACTACTTAGTATACATCCATTCCTTAGCAATGCTTTACTTCCCAGACCTCTTCAGCGGATTACTTGCTGTGGTCCACCCGCCTAGCTCCAGACCCTTCAGCGTCCAACAGGGAGCCGACCCCTTTATGCTTCAGCCATTTACTTGTTTCCCTTTCTTTTATTTCCCCGCGGCCAAATCCAATCCATCCCTCTCTCTTTCCCTATAATATAAATATATATATATATATTTCTCTCTCAAACCCTAACCTAAATCTCCAGACCTCCTCTTCCCATCTAGAGCCGTCATCGCAGCCAGAGAAGCCCCACCAAGCCATCCAACCACCCCGTCGACGCCGACCTCGCGAACTGCAGTTTCCCACTCGAGGCACCTTTGCTCCGGCATAATTTTCCGTTGACTCGCTCAACCGAACGCTATTCCGTCTTCATAGGTATGATCACCCCTTAACCCTCTCCAATATTTGTTTTATAGCCAACCTCGAAAAATGTATGCCCCTAGGTGAAAAACAGCGTCCAAAGTTGGGCGAGCAGACAGAATTCTGGAATCGCAGAATTCCAGAATGACCACCCATATTGCCGAGTTTGTATCTCCCGCCACAGAGATCCGAATTCGGTGATTCTTTTTGATACCTATAGAACACCTAACATAGTTTATTTTCTGTTAAATAACCCTATATTATTAGTTGCTGTGGACAGAATTATATTCGTCACAAAACTGCGCGCACCCACTTTTTCCAGAATTCTAAAAGTTGGAAAACGGAGCGCGCCCCGCCAAACGGGACCGCCCCGCCGTGTGCCAAGTATACCGAATGGTACACGCAGCATAATCGGACACGTAAAAATTCGTGGGGACTGATTCGGACGCGTGTGCGCGCCGAAATCAGGCCGCATCCGAGAACACATTTCGTGTCACAACTTTTGTGGAACTCGCGCGTATTTTGTGCACGCTTGTCAGATTATGACGAAACTTGCACCGTTGGACTCGTGGTAATGCGCTGGTCCTGTGACCCAATTTTCACGCATTTCTGAGATGGTTGACCAGATCGCCAATTGGCGGGCCCCACAGTTGACTTTTTGGACAAAATTGTGTACGGCTCATCGGAATCCACATTTGGACATACCGTTGGGTTCGTATTGATATTTAGAGTTGTTTGACCCAAAGTTTATCCTATTTAGAGACTGTTACCCTCGGCACGCTTTTCGGTGCAAAGTGGGCTACACGTAGACTCCACTTTTGCCCGAAATTACCGTTTTGCCCCTGTGTCCAAATTGGACGAAAGGGATGTGCTTTTTAGCTATTTTGCTTATTCTGGGAATGTTGGTGATATTTATTTTAGCATCCGGATACATTTGTTCTGTGGCCATAGCTTTTGATCCTGTGCGTTGACATCTGGACAGTACACCTTGCAGCTTTCTTACCAGGCAAGATACCTTGCCAAATTGGTTACAGTATTCTGCATGCTATTTATATTTTTATTTATTTCATTTCTGTATAGTTCTTGCATGTGTAGTTTTCCTTCCAGTCATTACTATATATTAGATATGTTGACACGCACTTGACACTTAGTATCATAGAGGACAATTATTAGGCGTATGGGCTTTTAACCACTCTGGTAAACCGTAGTATATAGCTCGCACTACGGGCGTATGTCGCGCTGGTCGCTACCCCCGCGGTATGTCGATTTCTGGAGTCTCGCTGGTCGCTACCCCCGCGGTATGTCAATTTCTGATGTCCATTGACGTGTGTGTGAGTTGTGAGGTAGATCGAGTAGCCTACCCTTGCCCATACGTCAAAAAGTTGTCCTCATTTGCATTCATATAGATTGTCTTGTACAGCGTACTTATTTATTTTCAAATTATATGCATGTTTACTGTGTTCAAGTTGGCTCGTATTTTCTGTATCTTGTTACGTCCCTCTGAGGACCTGGTCCTCTGCCAGGTGTATCTGCTCTTGAGTATTTGCAGGAATACGGGCCTGGACCTGACGCATTCTTTTCTGTCAAGGAGGTCTTACCTTCTGAGCATCGTTGACTATCTAGCGATGGATTCTTTTCGCTGATGCACTTCTGTCTTCATATTATTTTATATTGGAGACTTTATACTCCTCTCTCATTTTAGTTTTGGTTATAGTCATTGGTAGTGGATTTGTCTCCACCCGACTATTATTTTCTGGATATTTCAGACTCCTTATTCTAGCTTAGTATTTCTTTTCTATGACTTGTTGTGTGGATGAGATTAGCATATCTGTGACTTGTGACATTATATATACCACATGTGAGTTTATATTCATATTACAGCGTACGTATGGGTATGGTTTCCATATATTGGAGTTGCCATATCCATGCGGCTGGCATGCTTACGCGTTCCTAGTCCTACGTATTTGGGACTGGGGCGTGACATGTTTTTGTGGTGGCCCATGCAGGTCGAGTCAGCCGTTTCGGTTACGTCACTGTGCCGAGCGGGCCTGCACCTAGGATTAGAATTTTAGATCTCATCCACACTTGACTATAACTTACTTTCCTTCCAACATGTCCTACTTAAGTTCTTGCATCCTACTTGATTCATGTACTCTTCTTAATCCTTCGTCCATCTCTTGCAGAGAGACAAATTTGCATAACGGGCATGCCGCCACCGGGGACAACACGTCTCCAGGGGACGACGACCAACCACTAGGAGTGACCTCAACACCACCTCTTCTTCCCTGACCGGATGGACCGACTAGCAATCCAATTCCATCAACCCCCTCCACGATACCTAATGGGACATTTCCAGCTCCACTAGCACCGCAGGATGGCCAGACACAGCTGTTCCAATTCTTCCAGATGATAATACAGGAACAAAGGCAGCAGGCAGCCGAGCAGAGGCAGCAAACAGCAGAGCAAAGGCTAGAATTTCTGGCAGTACTTGAGAGAATGGTTGTACTAGCCCCTGTACCAACCCAGGCACTAGCTTCAGTACCACAAGCTCGGGTCGGTTCAGTCAAGGACTTTGTGAAGATGGGCCCTAAGCCATATAATGGCAATGAGAGTCCAGAGGAGACCACAAACTGGATTGCCAATACCAAGAAGTTGTTAGAGGCATCACAATTACCTTCTGACCTATGGATGATAGGCGTGAGGACTCAGTTAGAAGGCAACGTGCATCACTGGTGAGAATCAATGGAGCGCCAGTTGGGTACGCGACAGACTTGGGAACAATTCTTGGAATGCTTTGAGAGGAAGTACTTCCCGAATACTGTAAGAGACGCATTGTACGATCAGTTCCTCCACCTAGAGCAAGGGGACAAGACGGTTGATGAGTATGACGCAGAATTTAGCCGTCTCAGTAAGTATGGCACAGTCCTAATACCTAATGACTTGGAGAAGGCTAAGAGGTTTCACCGCGGACTGACTCAGGAGCTCCAGCACTACACTAGCTCCCAGTCCCGGATCTCTTATGCCGAGCTATTGACAGAGGCCAGGATCCAGGAGGCCATCAGCAAGGGAAACAGAATTCAACAGAGAAGTCACCAAGGACCAGTAAGGATACAGCAAGGAGGACCCATTCGACACCCTTTGACACGCCAGCAATCAGATAGTGCTGCACCATATCCAACCAAAGACCCCCGTACTTGTCACTTTTGTGGTAAGGTAGGTCATATTCATAGAGACTGTCATCGTCGATTGGGGCTGTGTATGATATGTGGATCAAGTCACCATCAAACCCGAAGATGCCCTCAGCAGAACCAGAGGTCTATGGTAGTAGAATCAGGAACACCGCATACATCCTCAAGTATAGAAGACCAAAGGGACCCACCACTGCTTCTACAGTCTGCACAAATGGAGGGGACTAGACCCCAGTTGAACAACCAAGGACAAGGCCAAGCACTCATTATGACAAGTATGGGAGAGCAGACACGGGAAGCCGTAGATACAGGTACGACCTTTTAGTTATAAATGTCTTTGCATACTCATAACCCCATTGTGACACAAGATTTTAGATGCACAAATAGATATAGAATTATATATAATATAGTCTAGCAGTTATGAGGATATATTTCTATTCTATCCAGGTGGCATACACGCGATGCTAATGGATGACATGAGTAGCAGTAGTAGTATTCTTTTCCTATCCTTATCTCGCCCTCTTGGGTGACTCATCTCCTCCTTTTGTATTCATTCCTTATCTCGTGCGTAACTCTTCCTATCATAGTCATATCTTTCGTGCCATTATGAATTGTTTGATATCAACCTCACCCCTATTTTGTTAGTTAAAACATAAATGTGTTACTAATGCTTGATAACTAAGGATGAGTTTTTAATATGTATATGCACTATAGCAATATCTGTATTCTTTAGTAGTTTAACCCTTAAGTAGCACCATGTAGCCTAGTAGAAATTGTTAGATCATTTGAGGCAGATCATACCCCTAATAGTTAGTCAAGACCTTAAGTGTCTCCCTAAAAACTTAGACTATGCCTAGGAAAGAGTTGAAGGCACTTGTTACGAACTGATGAATATGACAAATCGCTGGCAAGGTACCGACAGTTGCCGCCAGACGATTATGGTAGAAGTAGTTGAATTACTTGCAGCCATACTGGTCAGGTGGCGAGGCAGTATTAGACTATGATACTTGACGGTTATGGAAAAAAAGTCATAGTTATGAGATTCCAGACAGGTATTCCAAGATTCTTGACCCAATAAATGTAGCCTTACAAACCTAGACAATAGCTTCAAAGAATGTGACCACTAGTAGAATTCTTGTAAGTTGGGTAGTGTAGGCAAGTTAGAGGATGATAGAATAGGGTATGGACAATAGATGAGAAAGTGTTAGAATGGCAGACCATGAGTTTAAGAGTCCTTCTAGACACCAATGTAGTGTAATAGTTCTATTTATCATTATGAATATGGGTTAGTGTCAATTTCGAGGACGAAATTTTTGTAAGTTGGGCAGAATATAAAACCCCTATTTCATAAAAATTGTAATTTTTTTTTTATTAATTAATAATTTAATTATGGTAATTATGTGCTAAATAGGAGAAATAGATTTTTATTAATTTTTATTTTAGGTGTTCGGACACTTAGATGACTTATGGGACCATCCGGAATTTTTTCGGAATTTATTCCATGTAGGAGACCCCTTGAGCTGTTGCTAGCCTAACGATGTGCATTACCCTAATCTATAAATGTTCTTATGTGTGAATATATATATATATATATATATATATATATATATATATATATATATATATATATATATATGTATATATATATATATCTAAAGAAAGAAAAGAAAAGAAAGTAAAAAGGAATTTAATAATAAGTATAATAATAATAATAGTAATAGTAATAATCTACTACTTAGTATACATCCATTCCTTAGCAATGCTTTACTTCCCAGACCTCTTCAGCGGATTACTTGCTGTGGTCCACCCGCCTAGCTCCAGACCCTTCAGCGTCCATCTGGGAGCCGACCCCTTTATGCTTCAGCCATTTACTTGTTTCCCTTTCTTTTATTTCCCCGCGGCCAAATCCAATCCATCCCTCTCTCTTTCCCTATAATATAAATATATATATATATATTTCTCTCTCAAACCCTAACCTAAATCTCCAGACCTCCTCTTCCCATCTAGAGCCGTCATCGCAGCCAGAGAAGCCCCACCAAGCCATCCAACTACCCCGTCGACGCCGACCTCGCGAACTGCAGTTTCCCACTCGAGGCACCTTCGCTCCGGCGTAATTTTCCGTCGACTCGCTCAATCAAACGCTGTTCCGTCTTCATAGGTATGATCACCCCTTAACCCTCTCCAATATTTGTTTTATAGCCAACCTCGAAAAATGTGTGCCCCTAGGTGAAAAACAGCGTCCAAAGTTGGGCGAGCAGACAGAATTCTGGAATCGCAGAATTCCAGAATGACCACCCATATTGCCGAGTTCGTATCTCCCGCCACAGAGATCCAAATTCGGTGATTCTTTTTGATACCTGTAGAACACTTAACCTAGTTTATTTTCTGTCAAATAACCCTTTATTATTAGTTGCTGTGGACAGAATTATATTCGTCACAAAACTGCGCGCACCCACATTTTCCAGAATTCCAAAAGTTGGAAAACGGAGCGCGCCCCGCCAAACGGGACCGCCCTGCCGTGTGCCAAGTATACCGAATGGTACACGCAGCATAACCGGACACGTAAAAATTTGTGGAGACTGATTCGGACGCGTGTGCGCGCCGGAATCAAGCCGTATCCGCGAACACATCCCGTGTCGCAACTTTTATGGAACTTGCGCGTATTTTGTGCACGTTTGTCAGATTGTGACGAAACTTGCGCCGCTGGACTCGTGGTAACGCGCTGGTCCTGTGACCCAATTTTCACGCATTTCTGAGACGGTTGACCAGATCGCCAATTGGCGGGCCCCACAGTTGACTTTTTGGACAAAATTGTGTACGGCTCATCGGAATCCACATTTGGACATACCGTTGGGTTCGTATTGACATTTAGAGTTGTTTGACCCATAGTTTATCCCATTTAGAGACTATTACCCTCGGCACGCTTTTCGGTGCAAAGTGGGCTACACGTAGACTCCACTTTTTCCCAAAATTACCGTTTTGCCCCTGTGTCCAAATTGGACGAAAGGGATGTGCTTTTTAGCTATTTTGCTTATTCTGGGAATGTTGGTGATATTTATTTTAGTATCCGGATACATTTGTTCTGTGGCCATAGCTTTTGATCCTGTGCGTTGACATCTGGACAGTACACCTTGCAGCTTTCTTACCAGGCAAGATACCTTGCCAAATTGGTTACAGTATTCTGCATGCTATTTATATTTTTATTTATTTCATTTCTGTATAGTTCTTGCATGTGTAGTTTTCCTTCCAGTCATTACTATATATTAGATATGTTGACACGCACTTGACACTTAGTATCATAGAGGACAATTATTAGGCGTATGGGCTTTTAACCACTCTGGTAAACCGTAGTATATAGCTCGCACTACGGGCGTATGTCGCGCTGGTCGCTACCCCCGCGGTATGTCGATTTCTGGAGTCTCGCTGGTCGCTACCCCCGCGGTATGTCAATTTCTGATGTCCATTGACGTGTGTGTGAGTTGTGAGGTAGATCGAGTAGCCTACCCTTGCCCATACGTCAAAAAGTTGTCCTCATTTGCATTCATATAGATTGTCTTATACAGCGTACTTATTTATTTTCAAATTATATGCATGTTTACTGTGTTCAAGTTGGCTCGTATTTTCTGTATCTTGTTACGTCCCTCTGAGGACCTGGTCCTCTGCCAGGTGTATCTGCTCTTGAGTATTTGCAGGAATACGGGCCTGGAACTGACACATTCTTTTCTGTCAAGGAGGTCTTACCTTCTGAGCATCGTTGACTATCTAGCGATGGATTCTTTTCGCTGATGCACTTCTGTCTTCATATTATTTTATATTGGAGACTTTATACTCCTCTCTCATTTTAGTTTTGGTTATAGTTATTGGTAGTGGATTTGTCTCCACCCGACTATTATTTTCTGGATATTTCAGACTCCTTATTCTAGCTTAGTATTTCTTTTCTATGACTTGTTGTGTGGATGAGATTAGCATATCTGTGACTTGTGACATTATATATACCACATGTGAGTTTATATTCATATTACAGCGTACGTACGGGTATGTTTTCCATATATTGGAGTTGCCATATCCATGCGGCTGGCATGCTTACGCGTTCCTAGTCCTACGTATTTGGGACTGGGGCGTGACAAGATAGTTATGAACCTCGCCTGCGATGACAACTCTTGGCTGGTGGACTCAGGTGCTTCAATACACGTATCTCACAACATGTCACTACCCGCACCCGGAAATTCGGGCATGAGTGCGTGGGTACATCCTGCCTACGCCGCAGAGTCGGCGGTAGTACGCTGTCTAGGTCAATTCCAGATTTACTAAACTAGCTCATTCATAATTAACATAGGCAAGATAATAATGAGAACAGAAACTTAAGATTGCAACTGAAATAAATACGACAACAGATTCAAATATTTTAGTACAAAAATTCAGAATGAAATCGGGGACAAACCCGATTACTAAGATAAGAAACAGAAATAAAAGATAGCTACTGCTAGCTACTCTGCAGCAGGGGTTTCCTGGGTGGGATCTGGCTTCTCATAAGTATCATCTGTACCCTCGTAGGGACCATAATAAGTAGGGGCAAGGTCCTCATCAACGCCTAAATCAACAGATCCAGTCAGGAAAGGAGCAAAGTACACAGTGCACAACAAAGTTAAACTAAATATTTATGACAATTAAATTGAATATCATGTTGAGAACTGTATAAGAGAACATCAATATCTCAGAGTTAATGCTGTAAACAGAAATATGAGAAAACAGAACTAAATGAAACAGGAAGTGAAACTACAACAGTTAGCAAGAAATATAACATGACCAGAAAACTATCTGTGTGAACTTGTGTTTGTTTTTAGAATACATAGTTGGCATGTAGGGGTTTATAAGGCTAATCCGGCCGTCATAAACGGCTATTAAACAGGGAAAATTGAGATCCGACTGAGGTACAGTCGTGTACCAACAGCTATTAAATATGGCAGGGGAAAGGGTAAACTACATGCCTTCTAGTATTCTCCCACCCGACATGAAATACAAGACATGAACTCCAATATTCAAGACAGGAAATCCAGCATTTCTAACACTAGGTGTAATCATCAAGGGTACTAGTAAAGCAGGGAAATAATTATCACAATATAAAGATTTAACTTGAAGTGCAGGTACTTGCCTGTTGTTTGGATCTGATTAATTTGGTTCTTGGGGAAAATTTCCAGAGATGAGTCCAAAAGCTGAAATAGACATTACCATCACGCTCAGAAGATGTCAAATAGCTAGAAACGCCTATCCTTGGGTCCAATTTGAAGACAAGGACAAAAACGGCAGTTTCGGGTCAAAACGGAGTCCGCCGGTGGGCCCGCTTTGCACCGAAAAACGTATCCGGGTCAAAGGTCTCCAAATTCACCAAACTTAGTGTCAACAGGTCAGGAACGCTGATACGAATCCAACGGAACTTCCGGATTTGGATTTCGATGAGCCGAACACAAAATCGCCCGTCGAGCGGGGCCTGTGGGGCCCACGACACGCGATTTCGACAACGTTCTCAGAATAGAACCAAACTTGACCCACAGGACCAGCGTATCGCTACGAGTCCGGTGGCGCAAGTTTCGTCTCGATCTGACGAGTGTACAAGAAGTTAGGGCAAATTGCAGAAAAGTCAGATATGGGGCGATGTCCGCGGATACGCGTTGATTTCGGTGTGCACGCACACCCGAATCAGCTTCCGCGAAATCTCACACATCCATATCGACGACGCGCACGTATCTGTGAAGACCGCACTCGACCAAGTCGTCCCGTTTGGCGGGGTGCACTCAGTTCCGGGGTAAAACATGGTCTGGTTTTTCCTATTTTTGGATCGCGGTGTGCGATCACCATAGGACGCGATGCCCCGAGCGGTTTATCCGGGCACCGAGAGGGTCATACAGGCTTTACAACGCAATTTACGGAATTGAAAATGGAGCTACGAACAAAAAGTTACACGCACCTGAAGGGGACCCGTAAATCAGGGTCGAGTCATGTCCGACTCGTGTCGGACACGTGAAGGAGAATTAGGGCTAGGGTTAGGGTTTGGGACGCTGTGGCGGTGGCCGGTGGTCGGCACGGCGGCGGGGAGGCCGACTAGGGCGGCTGGGGGTGCTGCGGCGGAGGGCGGCGCAGCACGGCGGCACGCCGGGAGGCGGCGCTGGCTGCTGCTGGAAACGGAGGAGGAAGGAGGAGGAGGCGGCGCCGAGGGAGGAGGACGGCGCTGGGCTGCGGGCGGTGGTCGATGGAGGTGCAGCGGCATGGGGCTGGCTAGGGCGGTGGCTGAGGGTGGAGGCGTCGACGGGGAGGGGGAGCCGGTGGTCGGGGAGGTGAACGGAGAGGGCTGGGGGAGGGTTTATATAGGGCTGGCGCGGCCGGGATAGGCGGAGGAGGCGGTGGCCGGTGCGGAGGTGCGCGGAGCGGGCGGGGGAGCGTGGCCGGCGTGGCGCGGCGGCCGTGGGAGGCGGGGGCGGACGCGGAGCAGCACGGGTCAGGCGGTCGTGGGGGGGGTGCTGGGGAGACCGGGTCGGCGGGCGGACGGGTCGGGTTCGGGCAGACCCGACCCGACCCGGTAAGGGAAACGGGTTGGGCTGCTGGGCTGGGCCGGATCAGGCCCAATGGGCTAGAAAAAATAAAAAGAAAAAGAAAATAATAGAAATAATAATAATAATAATAATAAATATAATTAATTAATAAAATAGTTTTTAGGCATTTAAAAATAGGTCTGAGGCCCAGAAAAATCCAGAAAAATTATCCTAAGTCCAGTTTTCCATTTTACACCAAAAAATATTATTTCCATGATATTTTAATATTATTTATTGCTAATTAAAAATCATTTATTAATTAAAAACCTTGATTTTAATTACAAACAATTCCCAGAAAATTCCAGAAAATTGGGAAAAATTCAAGATTTAATAATTTGAAAATCAGGGGGTTTACAACCTACCCAACTTACAAAAATTTCGTCCTCGAAATTTAAGAATAACAAGGCACGAAAGGAAAGGCCGAGAATTAAAATATACCTCAGGGTTCAAAAAGATAAGGGTAGCGTTCTCTAATCTCGTCTTCTCGCTCCCAGGTGGATTCGCCGGGAGAATGGTGCTTCTAAGCTATGCGAACCAGGGAAATGACCTGGTTCCGTAGAACTTTCTCCGATCGATCCAGTATCTCCACGGGTTGCTCTTGGTAAGTCAGACTTGGGCTTACTTCGAGCTCTGAGTGATCCAAAATGTGGCTGGGGTCTGACACGTACTTTCTCAGCTGCGACACGTGGAAGACATTATGGACTCCATCCAGAGAGGGTGGCAATGCCAGACGGTATGCCACTTCTTCAATTTTCTCCTGAATGCCAAAAGGTCCAATAAATCTTGGGCTGAGTTTTCCACTCCTTCCGAACCTAATGGTGCCACGTGTCGGGGAAATCTTCAAGAATACCAGTTCTCCAACCTTAAAATAGAGTCATAATCAAGTCTTAGTTGCATAATCATAATGTTTAAATTGACTTGAATTCATAAATTTAATTACCTCAAATTCTAAGGGCCTTCGGTGGCTATTTGCCCAATGTCGTTGTCTGTCTTGAGCCACTCGAAGTCTGTCCCTTATTTGTTTTACCTTCTCAGTTGAATCGATCACCATCTCTGGTCCCAGCAGGGCTCTTTCTCCAACGTCGTCCCATGATAGCGGGGTACGACATCTTCGTCCATACAGAGCTTCAAATGGAGTCATCTCAATACTTGCTTGGTAACTGTTATTATAAGAGAACTCCACAAGATGTAGATAGTCTTCCCAAGATCCTCCAAAATCCAGAACATATGTACGGAGCATATCTTCAAGTGTCTGGATTGTACGTTCCGATTGTCCATCAGTTTGGGGATGATAAGCTGTGCTGAATTTGAGTTGAGTCCCCAAGCTGGCTTGTAAGCTCTTCCAGAAGTGAGAGGTGAATCTTGAATCTCGATCGGAGACAATACTTACTGGAACTCCATGCAGCCTGACAATATGTCTGATATATAAATCTGCCAGCTTTTCTGTAGATAGCCCTACTTTGAAGGGTAGAAAATGTGCAGACTTGGTCAGTCTATCTACTATCACCCAGATTGCATCCTTTCCACTAGGTGTCCTTGGAAGACCGGAAACAAAATCCATTGTGATATATTCCCACTTCCACTCCGGAATGGGTAGTGGTTGAAGCAATCCTCCAGGTCTTTGTCTTTCTGCCTTGACTTGCTGGCACACTAAACAACGAGATACGAACCTGGCTACTTCTCTTTTCATGCCATGCCACCAAACATGCGTCCTCAGGTCCTTGTAAATCTTGTTGGCTCCTGGATGTATAGAGTATTGTGATCTGTGCGCCTCTTGCATAATTTCTTCTCTTATGTCTCCTCGAGGTACACATAATCTATCGCCATGCCTCAGTGATCCATCTTCATGAATTCTGAAATCTTCCACTAATCCAGCTTGCACTTGTCCTCGAAGGCTTCGCAGGCCTTCGTCTTGAAACTGAGTCTCCTTGATCTTGTCTATTAAAGTAGACTGAATCTGCAGGTTCATCATTTGGCCTTCTTTTCCTGGGATAATTACTTCAATACCTAAACTTTTCAAGTCCTCTAGCAGGTGTCTGTCCATAGTCAAGTACATCGCCATAGGATATCTGCTTAGAGCATCAGCAACTACATTGGCCTTCCCAGGATGATATTGGAGGGTGATATCAAAGTCTTTCATTAGTTCCAGCCACCTTCTTTGCCTCATGTTTAGCTCTTTCTGGGTGAAGATATATTTTAGGCTTTTATGGTCCGTAAATATTTCCACAATTTCTCCATAAAGATAGTGCTTCCATAGCTTAAGAGCAAAAATGACAGCTGCCAATTCTAAATCATGAGTTGGATAGTTCTTTTCATGAGGTCGAAGCTGTCTAGAGGCATATGCTATTACTTTCTTGTTCTGCTCCAAAACACAACCTAGACCTTTTCCAGAAGCATCACTATAAATAGCGAAACCTCCGGTTCCAGAAGGTAAGGTCAGAATAGGGGCAGTAGTCAGCCTTTTCTTCAATTTCTCGAAAGCATGCTGACATTCATCAGTCCAGGTGAACTCTTCATCCTTCCTTGTTAATTTTTTCATGGGCTCAGCAATTCTTGCAAAGTCCTTCACAAACTTTCGATAGTAGCCAGCTAGTCCCAGGAAGCTTCTATTCTCTGCTACAGAGTCTGGAGTGGGCCAGGATTCTACTGCCGCTATCTTCTTAGGATCTACTGCTATTCCATCTCCAGTCACAACATGTCCCAAGAATTCTACTTTGTCTAGGAAGAAAGCACATTTAGATAATTTTTTATAAAGTTTTTCCTTCCTCAAAGTCTCCAATGCTAACCTCAAATGTTCTTCATGTTCTTCGGGGGTCTTGGAGTAGATCAAAATATCATCAATGAAGACCACTACAAATTTGTCTAGGTATGGCTGGAAAACTCTGTTCATTAAGTTCATAAAAACTGCTGGAGCATTCGTCAACCCGAACGGCATTACTAAGAATTCGTAGTGTCCGTTCCGGGTATTGAAAGCAGTTTTAGGGATGTCTTTCTTTCTCACCCTTACTTGGTGGTAACCAGACCTCAAATCAATCTTTGAAAATACCCGAGCTCCACTCAACTGATCAAATAGGTCATCTATCCTGGGCAGGGGATACTTATTCTTAATTGTTGAGGCATTCAAGGCCCTATAGTCAATACACATTCGGGATGTTCCGTCCTTCTTGGGCACAAATAATACTGGAGCTCCCCAGGGTGAGACACTAGACCTAATGAAGCATTTGTCTTCTAGTTCTTTGATTTGCTCATTTAGTTCTATTATCTCCTTCTTGTTGATTCTGCAGGGATTTTGAGATACTGGTGCTGCTCCTGGCACTAAGTCAATGGAGAATTCAACTTCTCGGTCTGGGGGTAAGCCTGGGAGATCCTCAGGGAAGACGTCAAGGTATTCAGAGATGATAGGTAGTGGCAATTCTTCTGTTACTAGGGCTCCACAAATTTTGTTATTACCCATTTCTCTAGAACCTCTAGCAAATTCAAATTCTGGCTTGTCCGGGGGCCTGAAGATTACACTACCTCTGTGGCAGTCTATAGTGGCATGATGTTGACTCAACCAATCCATATCCAGTATAATATCAAAACTGGGAACTGGCATTACGAGTAGCCTAGCATACAGTTCTCTTCCACACAATGTAATAGGACAATTGTTACAGGCATCACTAACCGGGATGATTCCTCCACCGGTAATGATCTTATAACAATTCCTAAGGGGTTTAGTGATTAAGCTATGCTTTATAAGGAAATCTACTGACATGAATGAATGTGAAGCTCCAGAGTCAAACAAAGTAATAGCTGGTATTGAATTTATAAGCACAGAACCTGTGATCACGTCTGCTGTGGCTTCAGCTTCTTCCAGAGTCATTGCATAAGCACGGCCTTGCTACGGTGCACCCCTCTGTTGCTGCTGTTGGTGCTGAGCAAAGCGTTGTTGTTGTGTTGGAAGCGGGGGTCCCCTCTATTGTACTGCTGGGGTCCTGGCCTGGACGGGAGCCTTGGGTACAGCAGTGCGTCCTTGAGCAGCTGGACAGTCCCTCATTTGATGCGCTGCTGAGCCGCAGTAGAGGCAGGCACCTAGCCTCTTCCTGCAGACTTGCCAAGTATGACCTAGTTTTTGGCAAAAGTCACAAGCAGCAGCTTGTTGGTTCTGTCCTTGAGCCTGGTGTTGGGGTGCTGGAGCTCGAGGGAGAGGACGCTGAGTTTGCTGCGGGGCCCTCTGTTGTTGTTGTTGTTGTTGAAAAGGGGGTTTGTTGGGTCCCGCATTTCCGGTATCTCTCTCTTGTTTCAGTTTATGCCCCATATCTCTCTCAACGCCTTGTGCCACGCTCAGGATTTCCTCATAGGTGCGAGCTCGGCTGGTGGTGACAGCAAGGCAAATATCCGGAGACAGCCCCTTCTTGAATCTACGGGCTCTGTCCTCCGGGGTACGAACCATGTACTCCGCAAAGTGGCTCAACCTGCTAAATTCAGCAGTATACTCATCAACAGACAGGTTACCTTGTTCCAGTCTCTCGAATTGGCTTTCGAGAGCTTCCCGAGCCACTTCGGGGTAGAATTTCTCCTTGAATAGCCTCTTGAAGTCCTCCCAGGTGAGATCAGGAGCAGATAGTTGGGGTTCATCTCTGAACCAGGTTCGAGCAATATCGAACAGTTGCAGGCTTGCGGACTCCATTTTGAGGTCATCAGGGACCCGAGCAGTCTTCAGGAGTCTCTCGACATTCTCTATCCACTCATCGGCATAGAGAATGCCCTCAGTTCCGTAGAATTCCAGGGGTCTAAGATTCTTGAAGTCTTTGGCGCTCCCTGGCCTCTTGAGTGACGACTCCTGGGACTTAAGAGCTTCTGAGAGGCTGGTCCGCAGAAGTGCAGTATGTTCTTTCTGGGATTCCACCAATCCCTGGAACACTCCAAGTAGCTGTGCCCATCCAGAGTAACTGCCGGAACAGATGGAGGCGGCGGGAGTGCAAGAGTCTCGGGCACATTCTGCTCAGCTGGTTCTGATGTGCCTCTTACTGTGTTCCTTGTTTGGACCATTCTGAAAGATTAAGGGATAGGGAATCAGAATAGATTACTTGAAAATCAAAGGCGATAGAAAAATTGAGCAGAAATGATATCAAGAATTGAAATAAGGACCCTATACTGTGAATGAGCTTTTCCTAGAATCCTCAATCTTATTCCATACCCTGTCCTAGGGTATTATCCTATTTAAGGATAGGACCTGCATGGGCCACCATAAAAATGTGTCACGACCCGCACCCGGAAATTCGGGCACGAGTGCGTGGGTACGTCCAGCCTACGCCGCAGAGTCGGCGGTAGTACACTGTCTAGGTCAATTCCAGATTTACTAAACTACCTCATTCATAATTAACATAGGCAAGATAATAATGAGAACAGAAACTTAAGATTGCAACTGAAATAAATACGACAACAGATTCAAATGTTTTAGTACAGAAATTCAGAATAAAATCGGGGACAAACCCGATTACTAAGATAAGAAACAGAAATAAAAGATAGCTACTGCTAGCTACTCTGCAGCAGGGGTTTCCTGGGTGGGATCTGGCTCCTCATAAGTATCATCTGTACCCTCATAGGGACCATAATAAGTAGGGGCAAGGTCTTCATCATCGCCTAAATCAACAGATCCAGTCAGGAAAGGAGCAAAGTACACAGTGCACAACAAAGTTAAACTAAATATTTTTGACAATTAAATTGAATATCATGTTGAGAACTGCATAAGAGAACATCAATATCTCAGATTTAATGCTGTAAACAGGAATATGAGAAAACAGAACTAAATGAAACAGGAAGTGAAACTACAATAGTCAGCAAGAAATATAACATGACCAGAAAACTATCTATGTGAACTTGTGTTTATTTTTAGAATACATAGTTGGCATGTAGGGGTTTATAAGGCTAATCTTGCCGTCATAAACGGCTATTAAACAGGGAAAATCGAGATCCGACTGAGGTACAGTCGTGTACCAACAGCTATTAAATATGGCAGGGGAAAGGGTAAACTACATGCCTTCTAGTATTCTCCCACCCGACATGAAATATAAGACATGAACTCCAATATTCAAGACAGGAAATCCAGCATTTCTAACACTAGGTGTAATCATCAAGGGTACTAGTAAAGCAGGGAAATAATTATCACAATATAAAGATTTAACTTGAAGTGCAGGTACTTGCCTGTTGTTTGGATCTGATTAATTTGGTTCTTGGGAAAAATTTCCAGAGAAGAGTCCAAAAGATGAAATAGACATTACCATCACGCTCAGAAGATGTCAAACAGCTAGAAATGCCTGTCCTTGGGTCCAATTTGGAGACAAGGGCAAAAACGGCAGTTTCGGGTCAAAACGGGGTCCGCTGGTGGGCCCGCTTTGCACCGAAAAATGTGTCCGGGTCAAAGGTCTCCAAATTCACCAAACTTAGTGTCAACAGGTCAGGAACGCTGATACGAACCCAACGGAACTTTCAGATTTGGATTCCAATGAGCCGAACACAAAATCGCCCGTCGAGCGGGGCTTGTGGGGCCCACGACACGCGATTTCGACAACGTTCTCAGAATCGAACCAAACTTGACCCACAGGACCAGCGTATCGCTACGAGTCCAGTGGCACAAGTTTTGTCTCGATCTGACGAGTGTACAAGAAGTTAGGGCAAATTACAGAAAAGTCGGATACGGGACGATGTCCGCGGATACGCGTTGATTCCGGTGTGCACGCACACCCGAATCAGCTTTCGCAAAATCTCACATGTCCGTATCGACGACGCGCACGTATCTGTGAAGACCGCACGCGACCAAGTCGTCCCGTTTGGCGGGGCGCACTCAGTTCTGGGGTAAAACAAGGTCTGGTTTTTCCTATTTTTGGATCGCGGTGTGCGATCACCAAAGGATGCGATGCCCCGAGCGGTTTATCCGGGCACCGAGAGGGTCATACAGGCTTTACAACGCAATTTGCGAAATTAAAAACGGAGCTACGAACAAAAAGTTACACGAACCTGAAGGGGACCCGAAAATCAGGGTCGAGTCGTGTCAGACTCGTGTCGGACACGTGAAGGAGAATTAGGGCTAGGGTTAGGGTTTGGGACGCTGTGGCGGTGGCCGGTGGTCGACACGGCGGCGGGGAGGCCGACTAGGGCGGCTGGGGGTGCTGCGGCCGAGGGCGGCGCAGCACGGCGGCGCGCCGAGAGGCGGCGGAGGCGGCGCTGGCTGCTGTTGGAAACGGAGGAGGAAGGGGGAGGAGGCGGCGCCGAGGGAGGAGGACGGCGCTGGACTGCGGGCGGTGGTCGACGGAGGCGCAACGGCGTGGGGCTGGCTAGGGCGGTGGCTGAGGGTGGAGGCGTCGACGGGGAGGGGGAGCCGGTGGTCGGGGAGGTGAACGGAGAGGGCTGGGGGAGGGTTTATATAGGGCTGGCGCGGCCGGGATAGGCGGAGGAGGCGGCGGCCGGTGCGGATGTGCGCGGAGCGGGCGGGGGAGCGTGGCCGGCGTGGCACGACGGCCGCGGGAGGCGGTGGCGGACGCGGAGCAGCGCGGGTCAGGCGGTCATGGGGGGGGTGCTGGGGAGACCGGGTCGGCGGGCGGACGGGTCGGGTTCGGGCAGACCCGACCCGACCCGGTAAGGGAAACGGGTTGGGCTGCTGGGCTGGGCCGGATCAGGCCCAATGGGCCAGAAAAAATAAAAAGAAAAAGAAAATAATAGAAATAATAATAATAATAATAAATATAATTAATTAATAAAATAGTTTTTAGGTATTTAAAAATAGGTCTGAGGCCCAGAAAAATTATCCTAAGTCCAGTTTTCCATTTTACACCCAAAAATGTTATTTCTATGATATTTTAATATTATTTATTGCCAATTAAAAATCATTTATTAATTAAAAATCTTGATTTTAATTACAGAAAATTCCTAGAAAATTCCATAAAATTGGAAAAAATCCAAGATTGAATAATTTGAAAATTCAGGGGGTTTACACAACAGGACACTATTTACTACTTATACAACAGGCGACTGTAGAGTATTGAAGATGGACAATGGAGATGTGTCAAAGGCGGTTACCATTGGAGATGTGCATTTGAGGACAAAGACGGATAAAGTTCTTGTTCTCAAAGACGTCCTTCATGTCCCTGATATCCGTTTCAACCTGGTATCGGTTGGAAGGTTGGATGATGAGTGTTTCTTCAGTCTCTTTGGAAACAGTCAATGGAAGCTTTCCAGAGGTTCGATGGTGATTGCCAGAGGAAGCAAGAGGTCCGTACTCTACTATATGGAAGAGAGCGCACAGGGGACATATGAGGTTAACACAGTTACTGATGCGTCTACCAAGTTGTGGCACAGGCGGCTCAGTCATATCCGCAAGAAGGGGATGAGCTACTTGGTGAACAAGAAGGTAATTCCAGGGCTAAAGTCTACAAAGTTGGAGAAGTGCATGCATTTTTTGGCAGGAAAGCAAAATATGGTATATTTCCAAAGTCACCCAAGTTCAAGGAAGTCGGCGTTGCTCGAGTTGATTCACTCGGATGTCTGCGATCCTATGAAGGTAAAATCCATTAGTGGTGCTTCTTATTTTATAATATTTATTAATGACTGTTCCAGGAAGGTTTGGGTCTATGCCTTAAAGACTAAGGATTAGGTGCTACCCACTTTCAAGGAGTTTCAGACCTCTATTGAAAGGAAGACGGACTAGAAGCTGCTATGTGTTCGGTCGGACAATAACGACGAGTATATCGGTCCACTTGATGCTTATTGCAGAGAGCAAGGGATATGAAACCAGAAGACTCCACCAAAGACACCGCGGTTCAATGGTGTAGCGGAGCGGATGAACATGACACTGATGGAGAGGATATTTTGTTTGCTGTCAGAACAAACTTGTCGGACAGCTATTGGGCTGAGTCACTTTATACAGATACTTATGTTATTAATTTATCTTCTAGTTCTTCTTGGTAGGGTGATGTGTCTGACAAAGTATCTACGGCAAAGAGCCATCATACAATCACCTACAAATGTTTGGTTGTAAGGCCTTCGTGCATGTACCGAAGGACGAGAGATCCAAACTTGAGCCAAAGACGAGGCAGTATATCTTTCTCGGCTACGGTCGGGATGAGTTTAGCTATAGACTGTACGATCTAGTAGGAACAAAGCTCTACAGAAGCAGGGACGTGGTATTCATCGAGGATCAAACCATGACCAACACTTAGAATTCCAAGATGCCTTCTGAGGCTGAAGAATTTTCTGAGTTAGAGTCATTTCACTTCGAGAAGTTTCCAGAGGACATCGCAGAGGATCCAGTTATGGGGGAGCCAGTACATGGAGTTATTTCCAACCTTGATCATCAGCCCGCTGATGATGGTCAGGGTGACCCTCAAGAGGATGAGCATGCCGAAGAGGCAGTTCTTAGAGGGGAGAAGGTTATAGATATACAGCCAGCACCAGTGGTTCCGTTGAGGAGGAGCGATAGAGAGCGTTGACCATCTATGAGATACTCACCGGGTGAGTATGTGTACTAACTGACGGAGGAGAACCCGAAAGTTTTGTAGAGGCTATGGAAGACGAATACATGCAGGAGTTGATGGAGGCCATGCAGAAGAAGTTGAGTTCCTTGGAGGCCAACTCTACTTATGATCTAGTATAGTTGGCAAAGGACAAGAATGCTTTGAAGAATCATTGGTGTTCAGAGCGAAGTAGATAGATGATGCTACTCGCTCTCAATACAAAGCGAGGCTGGTAGTTAAAGGCTACGATCAACGAAAAGGCATAGATTATGATAAGAACTTTTTGCTAGTCGTCAAGCAGACGTCTATTCGGGTGGTGCTAGCTTTGGCAGCTAGTTTTGACTCGAAGATCGAGCAAATGGACGTAAAATGGCATTACTCTACGGTGATCTTGAGAAGGAGTTGTACATGGAGCAACCAGAGGGATTCTGTGAGAAGGACAAGTCACATTTGGACTGTCGGTTGAGGAAGAGCTTGTATGGTCTGAAATAGGCTCCGATGCAGTAGTACAAGAAGTTTGAGTCTTGTATGGGGGAGCATGGTTATGTACGGACGACGTCGGATTATTATAATTTTGTGAGGTACTTCGCCGAGGATAATTTTATCATTTTGTTGTTTTATGTTGATGACGTGTTGTTGGTAGGTCAGAATGCCACCAGGATAGTAGAGTTGAAGTGCCAACTGGGCGCGACATTCTCTATGAAGGATTTGGGCGCAGCGAAGACTATTCTTGGAATGGAGATCAGCCGGAAGAGAGAGTCCAAGCTGCTAAACTTGTCCCAAAAGAAGTACATTCACCGGGTACTTCAGCATTTCGGGATAGATGGGTCGAAGAAAGTGAGTAACTCCTTTGCGACTCACTTTAAGTTCACTAAGGAGCAGTTTCCATCTATCGAGGACTAGAAGGAAGATATGGAACGGGTTCCATATGCCTCACCTGTGGAAAGTCTTATATATGCTATGGTATGTACGAGGCCAGACATTGCTCACGCAGTCGGCACAGTTAGTAGGTACACTTTCAATCCTGGAAGAGTACATTGGAGTGGGGTCAAGTGGATTCTACGATATATTCAAGGCACTGCCGATTAGAGACTTTCATTTGGTGGTGACGAGCCGAAGCTAGTTGGTTATATCGATGCTGATATAGCTGTAGATGTCGACAAGAGGTGATCAACTTTGGGCTATGTGATGATGTTTGCTGGTGGAGCAGTATCGTGGAAGTCGCGTTTGCAGAAATGTGTTACCTTGTCGACGACAGAGGCAGCGTACATTGCGGCGACAGAGGCTTTCAAGGAGTTCCATATGCCTCAGATGTGGGAAGTCTTATGTATGCTATGGTATGTACGAGGCCAGACATTGCTCACGCAGTCGGCACATTTAGCAGGTAAACTTCCAATCCTGGAAGGGTACATTGTAGTAGGGTCAAGTGGATTCTACGATATCTTTAGGGTACTGTCGATTGGAGACTTTCATTTGGTGGTGATGAGCCGAAGCTAGTTGAGTATACCGACGCTGATATGGCTGGAGATGTAGACACGAAACGATCGACTTTGGGCTATGTGATAATGTTTGCTGGTGGAGCAGTATCGTGGTAGTCGCGTTTGCAGAAGTGTGTTGTCTTGTCGACGACAAAGGCAGCGTACATTGCGACGACAGAGTCTTGCAAGGAGTTACTGTGGATTAAGAAGCTGTTGCAGGAAATAGGGCTAAAGCAGGATCAGTATTCTTTGTTTTGCGATAGTCAGAGTGCTATTCACCTTATGAAGAACCAGGCATTTCATAGCCGGTCCAAGCACATTGAGACCCGGTATCATTGGATACGGGATGATGTTGATAAGAAGGAAGGGGTATTTTAGAATGTTCATTCAGATGACAACGGAGCAGATATGTTCACAAAGATTCTTCCAAGGAAAAAGTTTGAGTACTGTAGGCAGATCGTCGGGATGACGACCCCCTCTATATAGTTGAAAAGGGGAAGATTTTTTTGTAGTGGGTGGGGTTCCCAACCTATGTGGAGAATACCACAGAGTGCGACGAACGTCGTCTATGGTAAGAGAAGCTCGGGGAGGCAACGAGAGCCATTCGATAGGTCGGAGAAACTCGGGAAGAAGGAGGAGCAGCTGCGGTACAGGGAGAGACAGAGTTCGGACCGAACTTGGTCCGAACTAGGTCTGAGTTCGATCTTCTTTCCCAATAATATCTACATCGTATCCCGGGCCGGCCCAAAAAATCTAATTGTCCTAGCCGAAATTAATTCAGTTGTCATTTGATCCTTATTGATGTATATATAGATTTAAGTCAAATTTGGATTGAATCAGTCCTAGGAAAAACAAATAGACTAATGATTGTTCTATGAAATATGTTATCCAAATTCAAAGTGTTATCAGGTTTATCCCTAAATCGATCTTGATCGTACCAATAGAAATATGACACGAAACGAATTGACGCTATGCGCCTATCAAATGGCAAACTGTCGCGTAGGATAAAAGAGCATATGTATGATCCTTGATAATTATGCCTGCTGCTGCTTTGCACATGAAATTGCTCCATCAACATTGACCTTTCTTGATTGCAGTATTTGATTCGCTCTAGCTTGAGATTCGCTATCCTACTCTGTCTAATGAACTGTCTTTACTATCTTATCTTGTCATGCCGGCAGTTTTCTACTACATGCTACTTCACTCACAGCTAAACCAGATTCGAACACAACATGAATATGAGAGAGCACATCAATTTATTATGAAATGGTAAAAAATAAAAAAACGTGACCATAATTTACTTTTGTGTCGAAAACTTTCTAGACGACCATGCAAAGCACTATACAAGTATAAAATCAAATAATAAAAGAAAATAAAAACACTAAGCAAAGACTTCTGTGTGAAGGACGGAAACATATAGGAGTTGGATGGGTTTTAGCCCATTCCATTTTTTTTCTTATATATTTTTATTTTTTTATATTAGTCAATTTAAACCTTGTATATTCTAGTCCATTCTGCTCTACTCCAACACTGTTTTATATTTTATATTTTTTTGTTTTTCTGAAATTAAATCAGAATATATATATATATATATATATATATATATATATATATATAGAGAGAGAGAGAGAGAGAGAGAGAGAGAGAAGAGACATGTTATTATAAACAAAGAAAGAGAAACATCAATCATTCAATAGTGAAAGTTGAAAGCAGTGGATACAAAAGACATATAATGCAGTGTGCACAAAATTCTAAACATTATGTCGGACATCTAAAAAAAATTCATTCATTCAATGAATGTTAGAATTCATAGTTGACGAGGTAATCGGCTGGTCATTACACCCAACTGAAGAATTACTTCCATTTTCAACAATCTTTCATTCATTTCTAACAAGACAATCAATTTCTAAGGGGACGTTAAATTTTAGAGAAAAATTGAGTTGCACCCCCACTTTAGTTACCCATATTCAAGATGCATCACACACGACTAACATAATGTATGACACCTCCCACTTTTAACGAAACTAACAGTCAACTGCTTTGACTGTTAATTTTTAATCGAAATACCCCTTCCCTCTTCCCAGTCTCCTGCTCCTCTGTCATGTACGAAGGAGGATATTTTTGTCCAAATTTTTTGGTCAAAGGGGTTGACCGTTAGTTGAAGACATTTTTTGTCAAAAGTGGGGGTTGTCATACATTGTGGTAATCGTGTGGGGTGCATCTTGAATATTGATAAATAAAGTGAAGTGCAGCTCAAATTTTATCTAAATTTTATTCATATGCATCATGTTCATGTGTTTGATTTCATAAGTAAATTGTCAATAATATGTTTGGAATAATTATCTTGGTAGTTTTCGATGGAAGTATGAAAGACAAGAATTTTTACTGTAAAAGGAATTAATTTTCAAATCGTACATTACAATCGTTTGGTATATGAATACAAACCATGAAATTCTTGTTTGCATATTTTTGTTCGATTCTTTTTTCTATGACGATGTAGATCTTGCAGGTCGTTACTTGACCCCTTCTCTCTCTTGACTATTTGCCATAAACAAAAGTTACTAAAATTTTGAAAATATACAAAAATCATATACAATAATATAAGTACAAATTTTGGGAAAGTAGTAGTTATGGAGATCTGATCAACGGTCGATCACTCTACTCTTTGGATTACAAGACACACAAAGAAGAAATACAAGAACTCGGTCACTGGAGAACTCGACAGCAAGAAGGCTCTGGCAATAGCACGCAAGACCTCTATCCCTTGGAATGACACTGATCCCAATATTTATAGCCGTTTAACACTTGGAACGGCTATTGGCGTATGTTCGCATAAAATGGACAATATGCACTGTTTGCCATTTTGTGCACACACTTTTGGATAACTGCTACCCACGATCTGCTTAGTGCACGCACAATTTATTGTCAGCTTGACACGTGGCTCCCTATACGAGGAAAGCTTGAGTCGTGGTAACAATTGCTTATACACCTTCCACGAGAATTACGACATTAAATACACGTAATCTCCTTGGAATCATAACCGCTCACTGTCGGTTAAGAGTAAATAAGTGCACATACTTCTCTTCCTTAGTGGAAAAAATATATAATTGTGCGCACTTATTGAGAAGGAAACACATGCGTACTTTTATGGGCTCTTGTAAAGAATCAACACTGGCTGGCGTACTTTTGTAGGACTAGCAACCCTGGCATATTTTGGTATAAGTAGAAACACTGGCGTACTTTGGCAAAAGTAGCAACACTGGTGTACTTTGGTGCAAAGTAGCATGCTGGCAGAAATAACAACACTGGCATACTTTGGTGCAAAGTAGCACGCTGGAAAAAGTAGCAACACTGAAGTACTTTGGTGGAAAGCAGCAATACTGGACACAAAACAACAACCTGGGTCGGCGTGCCAATAGATCTTTTGTATTAAATGACCTTGATCTCCGACGTCATCCCATCAGTGGTCAAGCATGTCTTTCGAGAGAGGCTTTGATGCTCTCTTTGTACGCCACTGCCTTCTCTGCAAAGGACAATGTATGGAGTGTAATAAAAAAATGAAGCAAAGTGTGCCCTGATTCAAAAATTCTGAAAAGTGTGTCTCCTCTTTTTGACTGAGTATGGCTGTGCGTACTTTCTATGCTTCTACAAGACCCCCTTCAAAGTTTTCAAATTTTCAAATTCAAAATAGTTTGAACCAAGAAGTATGGAACAGTTCCAATTTTGTGCGCAGATTTGGATAAGATCTTAATAGCTTGCTGACGTGGCTGCGTATTCTCTACGCCATCATTAGTCACGATTTTCAAGTCATGTTCTTTGGCATAATTTTTTGCACAGATCCCAATGTATTACTTTAATAGCAGAAGGGTTTACTTTTTCTCTATAAATAGTCGGGTTTAAGAGAGAGACTCTTTACGAGCTCTGAAAACCCTTCGTCTTCTCCAAAAGCCCTAGCCCATAATATCTCATATTCAACCTTAAGCTCTTACAATGGCTCCTAAAGGTTCTCAGACTGTTAGGAAGGAGAAGAAAGGAAAATGATTAGCCAATTCTTCTCATGCAGCTGCGGATCAACCTGCGATGGGGCATGTAGAGGGTCAGCATGCCAAAGAATGACTGAATATGCCACGAGCAAGAGTCGTCCCTCGTGAGAAGGCTCACCCTGTAGTAATGAGTACAGGAGAATTTCCTCCCTATGTCCTTCATCATTTGCTTTTTATTTTATTTTACATATACATTATAATATCTGGGAAAGAAAAGAAATGAGAAAAAAATAGACAGTGACGAGTCATGGAACATAGAGACACGCGTGCATGCGCACAATTTTTTCTTTCAGAGTAAAATTCACCATCCTGTGCACTTTTAAAATTTAACGAATATGAGAACTCACGCACTTTCACTCTTTCATAGTGGAATTAACCTTTTCGTGCATTCTCCAAATTTCAGGGAATTTGACAACTCGTGTATTTTCCTCTTTCAGAGTGAAACTTATCCTCCTGAGCACTTTTCAAATTTTAACAAATTTGGAAACTTGCGTAGTAAAGCTTATTTTCGCATTTTTAATTATTCCTACGAACTTGAAGGGTGCGCATAGCCTTGATTTTCTCGTACAGAGTGAGAAGTCGATGCGCACATTTATGAAAGTCTTTAAGAACTTAAAAATGTGCGCATAAGCTGACTTTCTTCATGCCACAAGACTTCTCTTATGCTGTAACCATCATATTTCTAGATGAGGGTATTTTAGTCATTTTGTATATTTTTATTTTAGTGAATTAATATTTATTTATGGTGTGCTATTAATATTGTGCTTGTGCTATTTATTTATTAGTTAGTAGGCTAGCCTATTATTTAGACTTGACCCTAGTGGACCTAAATTAGACTTGTCATGACAACCTTGAGCCCAACATTGGATTAGGCCCAATTAGACCCATTTCTTAGTTAATTAAGGAGATTAGATTAGTTTTCATTAGAAGCTTCCTAATATAGCCCTCCTAATTAATTACTTCATGAAAACTAGTGGGGGTATATTGGGTATTGTATATTGCTTGGGAGATGAGTAAGGGGGCCTGCCACTATATAGGGGAAGAATTTCTCTCTCCAACTCATTTCTTCATTCATTTTAGATCCCCAAATTAGTTCTTTCCCAATTCACTTCATCCCTCCACCAAATTTTACCAATTCACTTTCATTTCTCCCTCATTTCCATCAATTGGAGAGCATTGGAGCTCGAATTTGCAAGGAGCACTTGGAGAAGGAGGTTTGGCAAGGAGATCGTGTCCGGATTGTGTCCATTGAGAATTTTATTAGAAACTATCTCCTAATAGGTATAGATCTGAATTCACATCTATTTTAGACTCTAAATTATTCATTTGACCATTAGGAACCCTTTCATGGCATAGGACTACCTATAGGATGATGTTTTAGGCCTATTTTGTGTGTATTGACACTTATTCATAGGTTTTTGTGTATATTTTAGGAGAATTACGAGATTGACACATCAAGTATGTGTCGTGAGACCAATTTAGTTTAATTAGACTTAGATCGGGGTTGTGGGACTAGATATGTGTCCACAATTGGATACGAATAGGCCGTATCGCGATACGGTGTGATACTTTGTGATACGGGACTAAATTTTGGGTAATTTGTACTATTTCTCTTCAATTCTTAGTGTATCATGTTCTAATAGTTATTATTATGAATATTTGACTTGGGAAAATATTTATTAGGGTGAATTGTGGGTTTGAACCTCTCTATTGGTTGAGTATCATAAGTAATCTATTTTGAACACTCTATATGTTTGGCCAAATGACCGTGTGTGTGTGTGTTAATATTTATATATATATATATATATATATATATATATATATATATATATATATATATTCCATAGGATGACTGTGAGTGTATGTTGTTTATGATCTGAGAGGGGGGGATTTACTGTGACTGCATGTGTGTGAAGTGTATGTGGATGAGTGATGAGGGGACTCACTATGTAGTGTGTAGGCAGTGAGTAACTGTGAAATCAGTTGTGTGTGTGTGTTGGATATCTGGGAATGTGTCATGCAGTAGGTATTGTGTGGTTGTGATGCCAATTACATAGGATATGTGTTCATCTAGGTACAAGCAAGGGAAAACCACAGATACACCAAGGTATCAGTTACAACAACAGCAGTAGCAAGAGTACCAAGGCAGGGGGATAAGTTAGAGTCAATTAGCAGCAGTTGTAATCACAGCAAGCAGCTGCAGTACCTGCTGCACAAGGCAGTAGGTAGAAGGGGGGAAACTAAGTACCATGATAGAGTACATTTAGAGCAAGTTGGGTTGGGTTACAACATATTGTGTAGGGTATTACAGGTTAGGATAATGAATGGTTATATGATTAGAATGGAGGGGGTGTTTAGTATGTTTCAATCAGTGGTAGAGTGGGGGAAACGAGGATGAAGCAGTAACAACAAGGTGGACAATGCAGCAACTGCATTGGTGTTGAGGTGTGAAGGGCTTGACAACAAGTAGGGAGGTCTGTAAGAGAGGGGTTGTATTAGTGTTGATATAGATAGGAGATGAGTGGCAACCTGTATGCTTAGTGTTCAGGAGTGTGAGAGTGTAGTGTTTTATATGGGAAAGTGTGTATATGTGGTTAATTGGGCAAGTGTATCATGTATCCATGATACATGAGAGTAGGTATTTGTGTATGCAAGTTGAAGTATCATGTGTGATGTTACAAGAGGTTAGTTGCTGCAGATAGGAGAAATGATGTGTTTTGTAGTGTGTATCTGTGAGGGTGATGAGTGATGATGCCAATTCAATATAATAGTTTGGGTTGCCTTAGAGTTAAGTTATATATTAAGTGGTGGGATATATGAGATACTTGGATATGAGTACTTGAACTAATGTAATGGGTAGGTCTGATACTAGGAAGGTTTGACATTGAATGTATACAGTAGGATCACTTGTCTGAAATCAGTCTTGGGTGTGGAGTAAGCAGATGGCAGTTGGTATCAGTAGGGAGGAGTTGGATTGGAGCTCTATTTTGGGGTGTCAAACAGTACTTTGGGCTCGGGTTAGGCCTAGGTGCAGTGAGAACATTAAGGTATTAGTTAGTATCAGTTTTATAGAGTAACATATAGGTAATAGCCAAGGTATTAAGGATGGGCTAGAGGTTAAGGTAACATGTTATGGCCAAACTATTGGGTTGTGGTTATCAATATAGCTAGGTAAAGGGGTAAGACTCAAGGTGTTGGTCTAGTATGTGAGCTAGGTGTCACGCCCCACTCCCAAAATACCAAGGGACTAGACACGTGGCAATGGCCAGCAGCACGCACCGATGGACAAACCCAATTTAATGGATCCATCAGGACGTACTTAAGCTGTAAAACAAAGTCTACGACAACATGGCACCACTAATCTCATCCACACAAGATAAAATATGATCCACAGATATAAGAAATATAAATCATCAACCAGTCTCAACAAAGTGCTTCGGGGAACAACCCGATAAAAATCTGATACAATGGTTCAACAGACCAAAATATAAATGACTGAATAAAGTAAATACTGAGCGTGAAACATGGATGCTCAGAAAAAGTCTTCAGCTAACACCTCGTCCTCGGGTGTCGGTACAGTTCCTGTATCTGCTCCTGCTCCTGCTACTGCTGCTGTCCCGTATGCCTCGGGATAAATCTCGTCTGCAAATCCTGGGGACATAATCCGGATCCAGGTCCTCAGGGGACATCGCAAGGTACAGATAATACAAGCCAAAATAAATACAGTACAACAAATAATGCAATAAATAGGGTAAGCTATATAACCATCTATGTGAAATACAAGATGAGAGCATCACAAGTACTCAGGCTGAGCCACTACAAGCTCTGTGTCGGGGAGCCGGTAGCAGTAATAATGAGTAATGGGCCAAGCTCGGGTTTCAGAGTCTTGTGCCTCACAATAATAGGGGATATATATGTAATCAGCCTGTAGCCTGTGTGTCTCTCCCCATCCAATGTAATCACATATCTCATGTCCATAACGTCTCTTGCACATGGCACGCAAGATCATAGCTAATGCAGCAAGTCATAGAGTATCTAGGAATATAATGTCAATGTCAGAAATCTGTATCATATACAGAATCACCATGAATATCTCAGAAGATCCTGTCATGAATAGTGTCAAGTGTCCTGGGTATAATGTACTTGATAAGACAAGTACGAGAATATAAAGGGTCACAAATGTCCATCTCTAGATGACATACACAACATCGCGTACGGTGTTGGCACCCGACTAATAATCGGACGCTAAGTAAGTCACACGGTCCTAGGTTAAGCATGCACAGCAATATAAATAAAGCAAGGAAATATGCAACAGGAACTGCAAAGTTGGCAAGGTATATATACTTGCCCACTAATGTATAACTAAGTCAAGGAAATAAGTAGCAAAGCTGCAGGGTTTGGCAAGGTACACTTGCCTGGGGTTTGAATACCAACAGTTGTCCCTGTATCAGTGGATCCTGTAGGTACTCCTCCAAAAGCTGAAATAAATATCACGAACAGTCTCAGAAAATATCAAATAGCTAGAAATGCATGTCCTTAATTCCAATTTGGACACAGGGGCAAAAATGACATTTTCGGGTCAAAGTGGGGTCCACATGTGGGCCACTTTGTACCGAAAAATGTGTCAGGGTCAAAGGTCTCTAAATTCGTCAAACTTAGTTTCAACAAGTCAGAACGATGATACAAACCCAACAGAACTTCCAGAATTGGATTATGATGAGCCGATCACAAAGTCGCCCGTCAAGTGGAGCCGATGGGGCCCACGATACGTGATTTTGTCAACGTTCTCAGAATCGAACCAAACTTGGGTCACAGGACCAGCGTATTGCTACGAGTCCGATGGCGCAGGTTTTGTCTCGATCCGACGTGTGTACACAAAGTTACAGCATATTCCAGAATGGGCGGATATGGGGCGTTGTCGGCGGATACGCGTTGATTCCGGTGTGCACGCACATCCAAATCGACTTCTGTGAAATCTCACACGTCCGTATCAACGATGCGCACATTTCAGTAAAGACCGCGTGCGACCAAGTCGTCTCGTTTGGCTGGACGCACTCAGTTCCGGGGTGAAATAGGGCATTGATTTTCCTGTTTTTGGATCGCGGTGTGCGATCACCACAGGACGCGATGCACCGAGTGAGTTGTACGGACATCGAGAGGGTTATACAATCTACGCGTTGCAACAGACGGAACAAAAAACGAAATAACGAGGAGAGAGAAAACGCTACCTGAACAGGGCTCCGTGAAATCTGAATTTCACGTGTCCGAGGTACTGTTTGTGTCCTGGTCCTGTGTCCGCTATGTCTCCTTGACACGAAATGAGTCCGGGTCGGGGGAGACTATGCCTAGGGCTGCTGGAGGCTGGCCGTTCTGGTCGGCGGAGCCCGTCGACGGCGAGGGCAGAACGGGGACGAGTAAACGAGGCAGAGGCGGCTCGGCTGGCTGTTGCTGCGGAGGGGAGCGGAGGTCGCTGGGGTCTGCGGAGATGGGCGGGGAAAGGCGGAGCAGTCGGGGGAGGTCGACGACGAGGGGTTAAGCGGGGAGGTCTGCGGGTGGAAGAAGAAGGAGGAGGCGGCGCTGCCTAGGGTTCAGGCGAGGGTCGTCGGCTGCGGCGGTGAGGAGAGGAGAGAGAGGGTGCGATGGCGGCGGGCACGGATGTCAAGGGGGTTTAAATAGGCAGTGAACAGTTAATCCGGCGGAGGGTTTAGGGTTCGGTCGGGTTTCGGGTTTGGGTCGGGTTTCATGGATTCGACCCGACCCGACCCGTTAAGCTGGGTTGGTCTAGTTCGGTTTAGCAGTTTGATTCGGTTTATTTTGGTTCAAGTGAACCGGGTTCAATCAGTTTTAAATCGGTTTAGTTATACGTTGGTTTTTAGGGCTTTAAAACTGATTCCGGAGTCCAATAAATTCACAAAAAATTATCCTATGTCCGGTTTTCCATTTTATACCATAAAATATTATTTTTATAATATTTTAAAATCAATTAACAGCATTTAAAAATCTTTTAATCATAAATATCTTAGTTTTAATTCCAGAAAATTTATCGAAAAATTAGGAAAAATTATATTAAAATATTCTGAAAAATTAGGGTGTTTATAATCTACCCCCCTTAAGAGGATTGCGTCCTCGCAATCAAAGAATAACTACTTAAAAGAAGAATTATGGATATTACAAGAATGCTTAGGTTATAAATGCATCCGTGAATAAGTGAGGATAACGCTGGCGCATACTATCCACCCGTTCCCAGGTCGATTCGCCAGAAGAATGATGTTTCCAAGCTACACAGACCAATCTAATTGTCTGTCCTCGTAATGTCTTCTCACTGATGTCGAGGATGCCAACTGGTTGTTCTTCATATCTCAAGCTTGGGCCCACTACAATCTCTAAATGATCGACTACGTGACTTGGGTCGGTCACGTACATTCTCAGCTGTGAGACGTGGAATACGTCATGCACTTCCTCTAAGGATGGAGGTAATGCAAGACGATAAGCCACCTCACCAATGCGCTCCAGAATATCAAATGGCCCTATGTACCTTGTGCTCAACTTACCTCTGCTCCCAAATCTAATAGTACCTCGAGTGGACGAAATCCTCAAGAATACGTGCTCTCCTTCTTGGAACTCTAGGGGTCGTCTGTGCGTATCAGCCCAATGCTTCTGTCTGTCCTGAGCTGCTCGAAGATAATTCTGGATCTGTTTTACCTTCTCCACTGTCTGCATTATCAATTCTGGACCCAGTATTTGATGTTCACCAACGTCACTCTAACATATTGGCGATCTGCACTTCCTTTCGTATAATGCCTCGAATGGTGCCATCTGAATGCTGGCCTGATAACTGTTGTTGTAGGAGAACTCCACCAAGGGCAAATGATCTTCCCAAGATCCTCCAAAATCTAGCATACACGATCGCAACATATCCTCCAAGATCTGAATGCGCTTCGATTGACCATCTGTCTGTGGATGGTAAGCTATGCTAAATTTGAGTATGGTGTCAAGACTCTCTTGCATGCTTCGCCAGAAATGAGATATAAATCTCGAATCTCGATCCATACAATACTAACCGGCACTCCATGTAATCTGACGATTTGTCGCATATATATGTCGGCTAGTACCTTTGTGGACTGTCCAACTCTAAATGGCAAGAAGTGTGCCGATTTAGTCAGTCGATCCACGATAACCCATACCGCATCTTTTTTGCTGGGGCTCCTTGGAAATCCTGTGACAAAATCCATCGTGATATGTTCCCACTTCTATTCTGGTATAGGAAGCGGCTGTAACATACCTGCAGTCCTTTGATGCTCGGCCTATACTTGCTGACATACTAAACATTTTGCCACAAATCTTGCAATCTCTCTTTTCATTCCATGCCACCAGTAATACTGCCTCAAGTCTCGGTACATCTTGGTTCCTCCTGGGTGAACAGAGTACATAGAGCTATGTGCTTCAGTCATTAACTCCTGTCTCAATTCTCCATTTGGAACGTACAGGCGATTCCCAAACTGTAATATCCCATTTTCATGTATGCGAAGTCCTGTCTGCATGCATGCTTCTGTCCTCTCTTTGAGTCTTCGGAATCTAGCATCGGTGGGCAATGCCTCTTTAATTCTTTCCACAAGTGACGACTTAACTTCAAGATTAGCCAGCAAGCCACTCTGTCCTGGTAAAACAACCTCTATTTGAATCTCCTGTAGATCTCTCAATAATTTGGGCTGCATCGTCAAGAAATAAGCCGTAGGCTTCCTGCTGAGTGCGTCTGCTACGACATTCGCCTTTTCCGGATGATACTACAGATCTATATCAAAATCTACCATCAATTTAAGCCAACGTCTCTATCTCATGTTGAGCTCCTTCTGAGTATATACATACTTCAGACTCTTGAGATCAGTAAAGATGTCTACCTTCTCCCCATAAAGATAGTGCCTCCAAATCTTCAGTGAAAATAAAACTGCTGCTAGTTCCAGATCGTGTGTTGGGTAGTTCTTCTCATGGACCTTCAACTGTCTCGATGCATAAGCAATAACTTTGCCATGTTGCATCAAAACACATCCTAGTCCACTACCGGATGCATCACTATAAACAACAAAACCTCCTGACCCTGAAGGAAGAGTCATGACAGGTGCTGTTGTTAATCTTCTCTTCAATTCTTCAAAAGCCTTCTGGCAGTCTTCTGTCCATGTAAACTCTTGGTCCTTACGTGTCAACTTCGTCATAGGCTCTGCAATCCTTGAGAAATTTTCTATAAACCTTCGGCAATATCCCGCAAGTCCGAGAAAATTTCTCACTTCTGCAACTGATATGGGTGTAGGCCAAGTCTCTATTGCAGCAACTTTCTCCGGATCAACTGAAAGTCCTTCTCCTGATATGATATGTCCCAAGAAAGGTACTTTATCCATACTGTAAAACCCCTATTTTTTAAAAAATTGTATTTATTATTTTTTTTATTAATTAATAATTTAATTATGGTAATTATGTGCTAAATAGGAGAAATAGATTTTTACTAATTTTTATTTTAGGTGTTCGGGCACTTAGAGGATTTATGGGACCATTAGGAATTTTTCGAAATTTATTCCATGTAGGAGACCCCTTGAGCAGTTGCTAGCCTAATAGTGTGCATTATTCTAATCCATGAATTTTCTTATGAGTATATATATAATATATATGTATACACAAATATATATATGTATATGTATATTTAGAAAGGAAAAGAAAAGAAAGTAAAAGAAATAATTAAATCAAGCTTAACTAATAAATATAATAATAATAATAGTAATAATAATAACACAACCACTACTATTCCTATTCCTTAGCAAACTTTGCTCCACTCCTCAGCAAATTCCTTGCTGTGACCCGCCAATACAACTCCTTAGCTTTTGCTTGCTGTGACCCGCCTCTTAAACCATTCCATTCTTCAGCGGGTTGCTTCCCAACCCGACCCCTTTGGCCAACTCACCCTCTCTCTCCCAATTATATATATATATATATATATATATATATATATATATATATATATATATATATATATATCTCAAAAATCCTAACCAAAATCTCCAGACCTCCTCTTCCCATCTAGAGCCGTCACCGCAGCCAGAGAGCCCCGCCAAGCCATCCAAACCATCCCGACGACTCCGACCTCGCGCCCTGCAGATTCCTACACGAGGCACCTTCACTCCAGAATTGTTTTCCGTCGATTCGCTCAACCAAACGCCATTCCGTCTTCACCAGTATGCTCACCCCTTAACCCTCTTTCATATTTGTATTATAGACAACCTCGGAAAATGTGTACCCCTAGGTTAAAAATAGCGTCCAAAGTGGGCGCGAGCAGACTCAATTTTGGGATCGCAGAAAACTGCGGTGACCACCCATATTGCCGAGTTCGTATCTCTCTCCACAGAGATCCGAATTCGGTGATTCTTTTTGATACATGAAGAACACTTGACCTAGTTTATTTTCTGTTAAATAACCCTATATTATTAGTTGATGTGGACATAGTTAAATTCGTCACAAAACTGCGCGAATCCACTTTTTCCAGATTTCCAAAAGTTGGAAAATGGAGCGCGCCCCGCCAAACGGGACCGCCCCGCCGTGTACCAAGTGTACCGAACGGTGCACGCAGCGTAACCGGACACGTAAAAATTCATGAGAACTAATTCGGACGCGTGTGCGCGCCAAAATCAGGCCGTATCCGCGGACACACACCGTATCGCAACTTTTGTGGCACTCGCGCGTATTTTGTGCACGCTTGTCAGATTGCGACGAAACTTATGCCACTGGACTCGTGGTAACGCGCTGGTCCTGTGACCCAATTTTTATGCAATTCTGAGACGGTTGACCAAATCGCCAATTGGCGGGCCCCTCAGTTGACTTTTTGGACAAAATTTTGTTCGGCCCATCGGAATCCACATTTGGACATACCGTTGGGTTCGTATTGACATTTATAGTTGTTTGACCTATAGTTTGTCCCATTTAGAGACTGTTACCCTTGGCACGCTTTTCGGTGCAAAGTGGGCACATGTGGACCCCACTTTTAACCGAAATTACCGTTTTGCCCCTGTGTCCAAATTGGACGAAAGGGAAGTACTTTTTAGCTATTTTGCTTATTCTGGGAATGTTGGTGATGTTTATTTCAGCATCCGGATATATTTGTTCTATGGCCATAGCTTTTGATCCTGTGCGTTTGACTTCTGGACAGTACACCTTGCAACTTTCTTACCAGGCAAGATACCTTGCCAAATTGTTACAGTATTTTACATGCTTAGTATATTTCTGTATAATTATTTCATTCTGTTTATTTATTGCATGTGTAGTTCCTTTCAGTCATTACTATATATTAGATATGTTGACACACACTTGACACTTAGTATCATAGAGGACAATCATTAGGCGTATGTGCTTTTAACCACTCTGGTAACACCGTAGTCACTAGCACGCACTATGGTGGGTCATGTCCGATGGTCGCTACCCCCGCGGTATATCGATTGATGGAGTTCGAGGGTCGCTACCACCGCGGTATGTCGGCTGATGATGTCCACTGACGAGCGTGAGATTGTGAGGATTAGATCGAGTAGCCTACCTTTGCCCATACGTCGAAAAGTTATCCTCATTTGCATTCATAGATTGTCTTGTACAGCGTACTTATTTATTTTCAAATTATATGCATGTTTACTGTATTCAAGTTGGCTCGTATTTTCTGTATCTTGTTACGTCCCTCTGAGGACCTGGTCCTCTGCCAGGTGTATCTGCTCTTGAGTATTTGCAGGAGTACGGGCCTGGACCTGACGCATTATTTTCTATCGAGGAGGTCTTACCTTCTGAGCATCGTTGATTATCTGGCGATGGATTCTTTTAGCTGATACACTTCTGTCTTCACATTATTTTACATTGCAGACTTTATACTCCTCTCTCATTTTAGTTTTGGATATAGTCTTTGGTAGTGGATTTGTCTCCACCCGACTATTATTTTGGATATTTCAGACTCCTTATTCTAGTTAGTATTTCTTTTCTATGACTTATTGTGTGGATGAGATTAGCGTATCTGTGACTTGTGACATTATATATACCACATGTGAGTTTATATTCATATTACAGCGTACGTATGGGTTATGGTTTCCATATATTGGAGTTGCCATATCCATGCGGCTGGCATGCTTACGTGTTCCAGTCCTACGTATTATTGGGACTGGGGCGTGACATGTTTTTGTGGTGGCCCATGCAGGTCGAGTTAGCCGTTTCGGTTACGTCACTATACCGAGCGGGCCTGCGCCTAGGATTAGAATTTTAGATCTCATCCACACTTGACTATAACTTACCTTCCTTCCAACATGTCCTACTTAAGTTCTTGCATCCTGCTTGATTCATGTACTCTCATTAATCCTTCGTCCATCTCTTACAGAGAGATGAATTTAAATAACGGGCATGCCACCACCGGGGACAACACGTCTCCAGGGGACGGCGACCAACCACTAGGAGTGACCTCAACGACACCTCTTCTTCCCGGACCGGATGGACTGACTAACAATCAAATTCCATCAACTCCTTCCACGATACCTAATGGGACATTTCCAGCTCCACTAGCACCGCAGGATGGCCAAGCGCAGCTGTTCCAATTCTTCCAGATGATAATGCAAGAACAAAGGCAGCAAACAGCAGAGCAGAGGCTAGAATTTCTGACAGCACTCGAGAGAATGGCTACACTAGCCCCTGTACCAACCCAGGCACTAGCTTCAGTACCACAAGCTCGGGTTGGTTCAGTCAAGGACTTTGTGCAGATGAGCCCTAAGCCATATAAGGGTAATGAGAGCCCAGAGGAGACCACGAACTGGATTGCCAATACCAAGAAGTTGTTAGAGGCATCACAATTACCTTCTGACCTATGGATGATAGGCGTGAGGACTCAGTTAGAAGGCAACGCGCATCACTGGTGGGAATCAATGGAGCGCCAGTTGGGTACGCGTCAGACTTGGGAACAATTCTTGGAATGCTTTGAGAGGAAGTACTTTCCGGATACAGTAAGGGAAGCATTGTACGATCAGTTCCTCCATCTAGAGCAAGGAGACAAGACGGTTGATGAGTATGACGTAGAATTTAGTCGTCTCAGTAAGTATGCACAGTCCTAATACCTAATGACTTAGAGAAGGCTAAGAGGTTTCACTGTGGGCTGACTCGGGAGCTCCAGCACTACACTAGCTCACAGTCCCGGATCTCTTATGTCGAGTTATTGACAGAGGCCAGGATCCAGGAGGCCATCAGCAAAGGCAGCAGAATTCAACAGAGAATTTATCAGGGACCAGTAAGGACACAGCAAGGAGGACCCATTAGACACCCTTTGACATGCCAGCAATCAGATAGTGCTGCACCATATCCAACCAAGGAGCTCCGTACTTGTCACTATTGTGGTAAGATAGGTCATATTCTAAGAGACTGTCATCGTCGATTGGGGTTGTGCATGATATGTGGATCAAGTCACCATCAAGCCCGAGAATGTCCTAAACAGAACCAGAGACCTATGGCATTAGAATCAGGAACACCGCATACACCCTCAAGTATAGAAGACCGAAGGGACCCACCACTGCTTCTACAATCTGCATAAATGGAGGGGACTAGACCCCAGTTGAACAACCAAGGACAAGGCCAAGCACTCATTATGACAAGTATGGGAGAGCAGACACAGGAAGCCGTAGATACAGGTACGACCTTTTATTTATAATTGACTTTGCATACTCATAACCCCATTGTGACACAAGATCTTAGATGCACAAATAGATATAGAATTATATATATAGTAGTCTAGCAGTTATGAGGATATATTTCTATTCTATCCAGATGGCATACACGCGATGCTAATGGATGACGGGAGTAGCAGTAGTAGTATTCTTCCCCTATCCTTATCTCGTCCTCTTGGGTGACTCATTTTCTCCTTTTATATTCATTCCTTATCTCGTGCGTAACACTTCCTATCATAGTCGTATCTTTCGTGCCATTATGAATTGTTTGATATCAATCTCACCCATATTTTGTTAGTTAAATATAAATGTGTTAGTAATGCTTAATAACTAAGGATGAGTTCTTAATATATATATGCACTATAGCAATATCTGTATTCTTTATTAGTTTAACCCTTAAGTAGCACCATATAGCCTAGTATAAATTGTTAGATCACTTGAGCTAGATCATAGCCCTCATAGTTAGTCAAGACCTTAAGTGTCTCCCTAAAAACTTAGACTATGCCTAGGAAAGAGTTGAAGGCACTTGTTACGAACTGATGACTATGACAAATTGCTGGCGAGGTAGCGACAGTTGCAGCCAGACGATTATGGTAGAATAGTCGAATTACTTGCAGCCATACTGGCCAGGTGGCGTGGCAGTATTAGACTATGATACTTGACGGTTATGGGAAAAGTCATAGTTATGAGATTCTAGACAGGTATTCCAAGATTCTTGACCCAATAAATGTATTTACCTTACAAACACTAGACAATAGCTTCAAAGAATGTGACTACTAGTAGAAATTTTGTAAGTTGGGTAATGATAGAATAGTGGTTGGACAATAGATGAGGAAGTGTTAGAATGGCAGACCATGAGTTTCAGGAGTCCTACTAGATACCAATGTAGTGTAATAGTTATAGATATCATTATGAATATGGGTTAGTGTCAATTTCGAGGACGAAATTTTTATAAGTTGGGTAGAATGTAAAACTCCTATTTTTTAAAAAAATTATATTTATTATTTTTTTATTAATTAATAATTTAATTATGGTAATTATGTGCTAAATAGGAGAAATAGATTTTTATTAATTTTTAATTTAGGTGTTCGGACACTTAGAGGATTTATGGGACCATTAGGAATTTTTCGGAATTTATTCCATGTAGGAGACCCCTTGAGCAGTTGCTAGCCTAATAGTGTGCATTATTCTAATCCATGAATTTTCTTATGAGTATATATATAATATATATGTATACACAAATATATATATGTATATGTACATTTAGAAAGGAAAAGAAAAGAAAGTAAAAAAAATAATTAAATCAAGCTTAACTAATAAATATAATAATAATGATAGTAATAATAATAACACAACCACTACTATTCCTATTCCTTAGCAAACTTTGCTCCACTCCTCAGCAAATTTCTTGCTGTGACCCGCCAATGCAACTCCTTAGCTTTTGCTTGCTGTGACCCGCCCCTTAAACCATTCCATTCTTCAGCGGGTTGCTTCCCAACCCGACCCCTTTGGCCAACTCACCCTCTCTCTCTCTCTCCCAATTAAATATATATATATATATATATATATATATATATATATTTATTTATTTATCTCTTAAAAATCCTAACCTAAATCTCCAGACCTCCTCTTCCCATCTAGAGCCATCACCGCAGCCAGAGAGCCCCGTCAAGCCATCCAAACCATCCCGACGACTTCGACCTCGCACCCTGCAGATTCCCACACGAGGCACCTTCGCTTCGGAATTGTTTCCCGTCGACTCGCTCAACCAAACGCCGTTCCGTCTTCATTGGTATGCTCACCCCTTAACCCTCTTCCATATTTGTATTATAGCCAACCTCGGAAAACGTGTACTCCTAGGCTAAAAATAGTGTCCAAAGTGGGCGCGAGCAGACCCAATTCTGGGTGCAGAAAACTGCGGTGACCACCCATATTTCCGAGTTCGTATCTCCCTCCACAGAGATCCGAATTTGGTAATTCTTTTTGATACATCAAGAAAACTTGACCTAGTTTATTTTCTGTTAAATAATCCTATATTATTAGTTGTTGTGGACATAGTTAAATTCGTCACAAAACTGCGCGAACCCAATTTTTCCAGATTTCCAAAAGTTGGAAAACGGAGCGCGCCCCATCAAACGGGACCGCCCCGCCGTTTACCAAGTATACCGAACGGTGCACGCAGCGTAACCGGACACGTAAAAATTTGTGGAGACTGATTCAGACGCGTGTGCGCGCCGAAATCAGGCCGTATCCGCGGACACACACCGTGTCGTAATTTTTATGGAACTCGTGCGTATTTTGTGCACGCTTGTCAGATTGCGACGAAACTTGCGCCACTGGACTCGTGGTAACGCGCTGGTCCTGTGATCCAATTTTCACGCAATTCTGAGATAGTTGACCAAATCGCCAATTGGCGGGCTCCACAGTTGATTTTTTGGACAAAATTTTGTTCGGTCCATCGGAATCCACATTTGGACATACCGTTGGGTTCGTATTGACATTTATTGTTGTTTGACCTATAGTTTGTCCCATTTAGAGACTATTACCCTTGGCACGCTTTTCGGTGCAAAGTGGGCCACATGTGGACCCCTTTTAATCGAAATTACCGTTTTGCCCCTGTGTCCAAATTGGACAAAAGGGAAGTACTTTTTAGCTATTTTGCTTATTCTGGGAACGTTGGTGATATTTATTTCAGCATCCGGATATATTTGTTCTGTGGCCATAGCTTTTGATCCTGTGTGTTCGACTTCTGGACAGTACACCTTGCAGCTTTCTTACAGGCAAGATACCTTGTCAAATTGTTATAGTATTTTACATGCTTAGTATATTTCTGTATAATTATTTTATTCTGTTTATTTATTGCATGTGTAGTTCCTTTCAGTCATTACTATATATTAGATATGTTGACACACACTTGACACTTAGTATCATAGAGGACAATCATTAGGCGTATGGGCTTTTAACCACTCTGGTAACACCGTAGTCACTAGCACGCACTATGGTGGGTCGTGTCCGATGGTCGCTACTCCCGCGGTATGTCGACTGATGGAGTCCGAGGGTCGCTACCCCCGCGGTATGTCGGTTGATGATGTCCACTGACGAGCGTGAGGTTGTGAGGATTAGATCGAGTAGCCTACCCTTGCCCATACGTCGAAAAGTTGTCCTCATTTGTATTCATATAGATTGTCTTGTATAACGTACTTATTTATTTTCAAATTATATGCATGTTTACTGTATTCAAGTTGGCTCGTATTTTCTGTATCTTGTTACGTCCCTCTGAGGACCTGGTCCTCTGCCAGGTGTATCTGCTCTTGAGTATTTGCAGGAGTACGGGCCTGGACCTAACGTATTATTTTCTATCGAGGAGGTCTTACCTTCTGAGCATCGTTGATTATCTGGCGATGGATTCTTTTTGCTGATGCACTTCTGTCTTCACATTATTTTACATTGGAGACTTTATACTCCTCTCTAATTTTAGTTTTGGATATAGTCTTTGGTAGTGGATTTGTCTCCACCCGACTATTATTTTGGATATTTCAGACTCCTTATTCTAGTTAGTATTTCTTTTCTATGACTTGTTGTGTGGATGAGATTAGCATATCTGTGACTTGTGACATTATATATACCACATGTGAGTTTATATTCACATTACAACGTACGTATGGGTTATGGTTTCCATATATTGGAGTTGTCATATCCATGCGGCTGGCATGCTTACGTGTTCCAGTCCTACGTATTATTGGGACTGGAGCATGACACATATAAAACTCACACTTACTGAGCTTGGCATATAAATTTTCCCGTCTCAATATTTCTAACACAATTCTGATATGCTCCTCGTGCTCTCCGTGGCTCTTGGAATATACTAGAATGTAATCAATGAACACAACCACAAATTTATCCAAAAACTGATGAAAGACTCTGTTCATCAAACTCATAAATACTGCTGATGCGTTGGTTAAACCAAACGACATTACCAAGAACTCATAATGTCCATACTTGGTCCTGAAAGCTGTCTTCGGTATATCCTCCTTCCTTACTTTAATCTGATGATAGCCGGATCTAAGGTCAATCTTCGAGAATACCCTAGCACCACTCAATTGATCGAATAGATCATCAATGCGTGGTAAAGGATACTTGTTCTTGATGGTCACAGCATTCAGTGCCCTGTAGTCAATGCACAATCATATTGTTCCATCCTTCTTCGGTATAAATAGTATGGGTGCTCCCCAAGGTGAAATATTGGGCTGAATAAAACCCTTCTCCAAAAGATCATCAACTTGTTCATTCAACTCCACTAACTCCTTAGGTGCTAGCTGATATACTGATGAAGTGATAGGCTCTGCTCCTAGAGTTAAGTCTATTGTGAATTCTATTTCCCGATCAGGCGGTAAACCTGGAAGATCATCAGGAAATACATCCACAAACTCTGATATGACTCTTGGGTAACCTGTCTCCCCTTCTACAGATAGTACCCTAAGAGTAGGCTGAACTCCTTGCTCTACTGCTCCCCGAAGAAACTCAAATTCTGGATGTCCAGGCGGTCTAAAAATAACCCGTCCAAGTCGGCAATCAAGAGTCACATGGTACTGACATAACTAGTCCATACCAAGTACAATATCATAATCCGGCATGGAAAAGATCAGAAATTGAGCTCGCATCTCTCTTCCACAGACTACTACAGAACATGATCTACAGACGTCACTAACTGGGATAATTCTACCTCCCGTAAGAATTCTCTTTATCTTCGGAAGGGGTGTGGTAGCTACTCTATGGGTGGCTACAAAGCTAGCTGCTATAAATGAATGCGATGCTCCATAATCAAATAAAGCTACAGCTGGTAATGAAGCTACTAAAATAGTACCTGCGATAACCTCTCCTGCAGTAGCTTCCTCCTCAACGGCCAATGTAAATGCCTGGCCTCATCCCTGAGCTTGGCCTCTCTGCTGCTGAGCCTGCTGAAATAGAACTGCCTGTGGTGCCAGTGGTGGTCTCTGCTGATTTCCTCCTGGGGCCGGTGGTCTGACTCCTCCAACTCCTGTCTGCGGTGCTCCTACTGCTGGATAAGCCGGTCGTGGTGCAGGTAAAGCTAGTCTCGGTGCTCCCTCTCTGCGCTCGGTGCAGTCTCTGGTTGAATGCTGGTTGGATCCGCAAGCCAGGCATAGTCCCAACTTGCGTCTGCATTCTCTCTCAATGTGACCTACCTTGCCGCAGTGGTGACAAGTAGGAAGAGATATGGCCCTGTGTGCTGCTCTCTCTGGCATACTCCTCTGGGATTATTTTGCTGAATCCCCATGTGTTGTCCTGGATGGTGCTGATGTGATTGGCCTCTTCAGATTTGACTCCCTTCTAGTGACGCGCTCCATGCGTCGTGCTGCTGCAAGGACGTCGGTATATGATGTAGGTACGACCGATCCAATCAACCTCTGAATCTCGAACTTCAGTCCGTCAAAGAACTTCTCAGCTTTCTCTTCCTCTGTCGAAATCAAGGTTGGGGCGAAGCGACTTAGACGAATAAATTCTGCGTTGTATTCTTCCACTGACATATTGCCTTGGATAAGGCAGTTGAACTTGTCTCTGAGCTCCGACCGTGCAACTGCTGGAATATACATCTCTCGGAAGAGTCTGGAGAACTCTTCCCAAGTGACTCGGTCCTGTTCGAGCCTCCTCTCTTCTGATAACCACCAATGATGTGCATTTTCAGTCAACTGCATCCTGACCGCAGTCATCCATTTCTCCCTTGGAAGTTCAGCTGCTTCCAACTGGTGCTGTATGTTCGTGAGCCATTCGTAAACTTTGGTTGGCCCCTCTTTACCAGAAAAGGTACGAGGCTTGAGCTGGAGGAAATCAGTAATAGATCCCGTCGCTGATCGCCTCGCTGGTGGGTTTGCCTGCTCCAATGCTTATACTAGGCTGGTTCTCGAATACTCTGCCTCGTGACGCTGAGCCTCTTACTGAATCTGCTGCTGGGCTTGCATCATGGCATACATCATCTGAAATATCTGTTGCCCGTCCATGGCTTGCCCTGGCAGGAAAACTGGCATCTGTGGAGTGAACTGTGGCGGAGGTGGGATGTCATCACGCTGAAACCTTGGATTAGGCTGGCCGGTTTGATTGCTTTGTGATGTTTGTCCTCCATTCCCTGGTGTCACTCCGTCTACATAAGTAACCACAGCGTCGTGTGGCGTATCCAAGGGATTCTCATCTCGATCCATTACTCTACAACCAAAAGATAAACTATAAGAACGCTCAGAGGAATCAACACAGGATGCAAATCAAGTAACAAATTCAAGTTCAATATAGAGTTCAAAAATGATTCAATAATGGATGAGATCCTATAACTTATCTTATCCTTAGGGCAGGCTTGCTCGGTCCCTAAGTTGAAACCGAACGATTTAGTCGTAGACCTACATGGGCCACCACAACAACCATGTCACGCCCCAGTCCCAAAATACCGAGGGACTAGACACGTGGCAGTGGCCAGCAGCACGCACCGATGGACAAACCCAATTTAATGGATCCATCAGGGCGTACTTAAGCTGTAAAACAAAGTCTACGACAACATGGCACCCCTAATCTTATCCACACAAGATAAAATATGATCCACAGATATAAGAAATGTAAATCATCAACCAGTCTCAACAAAGTGCTTCGGGGAACAACCCGATAAAAATCTGATACAATAGTTCAACAGACCAAAATATAAATGACTGAATAAAGTAAATACTCAGCGTGAAACATGGATGCTCAGGAAAAGTCTTCAGCTAACACCTCATCTTCGGGTGTCGGTACAGCTCCTGTATCTGCTCCTGCTCCTGCTACTGCTGCTGTCCCGTATACCTCGGGATAAATCTCTTCTGCAAATCCTAGGAACATAATCCGGATCCAGGTCCTCAGGGGACATAGCAAGGTACAGATAATACAAGCCAAAATAAATACAGTACAACAAATAATGCAATAAATAGGGTAAGCTATATAACCATCTATGTGAAATGCAAGATGAGAGCATCACGAGTACTCAGGCTGAGCCACTACAAGCTCTGTGTCGGAGACCCGGTAGCAGTAATAATGAGTAATGGGCCAAGCTCGGGTTTTAGAGTCTTGTGCCTCACAATAATAGGGGATATATATGTAATCAGCCTGTAGCCTGTGTGTCTCTCCCCACCCAATGTAATCACATGTCTCATGTCCATAATGTCTCATGCACATGGCACGCAAGATCATAGCTAATGCAGCAAGTCATAGAGTATCTAGGAATATAATGTCAATGTCAGAAATCTGTATCATATACAGAATCACCATGAATATCTCAGAAGATCCTGTCATGAATAGTGTCAAGTGTCCTGGGTATAATGTACTTGATAAGACAAGTACGAGAATGTAAAGGGTCACGAATGTCCATCTCTAGATGACATACACAACATCACGTACGGTGTTGGCACCCGACTAATAATCGGACGCTAAGTAAGTCACACGGTCCTAGGTTAAGCATGCACAGCAATATAAATAAAGCAAGGAAATATGCAACAAGAACTGCAAAGTTGGCAAGGTATATATACTTGCCCACTGATGTATAACTAAGTCAAGGAAATAAGTAGCAAAGCTGCAGGGTTTGGCAAGGTACACTTGCCTGGGGTTTGAATACCAACAGTTGTCCCTGTATCAGTGGATCCTGTAGGTACTCCTCCAAAAGCTGAAATAAATATCACGAACAGTCTCAGAAAATATCAAATAGCTAGAAACGCCTGTCCTTAAGTCCAATTTGGACACAGGGGCAAAAATGATATTTTCAGGTCAAAGCAGGGTCCATATGTGGGCCACTTTGTACCGAAAAATATGTCAGGGTCAAAGGTCTTCAAATTCGTCAAACTTAGTGTCAACAAGTCAGGAACGATGATACGAACCCAACAGAACTTCCAGAATTGGATTCCGATGAGCCGATCACCAAATCGCCCGTCAAGTAGAGCCGGTGGGGCCCACGATACGTGATTTTGTCAACGTTCTCAGAATCGAACCAAACTTGGGTCACAGGACCAGCGTATTGCTATGAGTCCGATGGCGCAAGTTTTATCTCGATCTGACGTATGTACACAAAGTTACAGTGTATTCCAGAATAGGCAGATACGGGGCGTTGTCGGCGGATACGCGTTGATTCCGGTATGCACGCACATCCAAATCGACTTCTGCAAAATCTCACACGTCCGTATCAACGACGCGCACATTTCGGTAAAGACCGCGTGCGACCAAGTCATCCCGTTTGGCGGGACGCACTCAGTTCCGGGGTAAAATAGGGCATTGGTTTTCCTGTTTTTGGATCGCGGTGTGCGATCACCACAGGACGCGATACACCGAGCGAGTTGCACGGGCATCGAGAGGGTTATACAGTCTACGTGTTGCAACAGACGGAACAGAAAACGGAATAACAAGGAGAGAGAAAATGCTACCTGAACAGGGCTCCGTGAAATCTGAATTTCACGTGTCCGAGGTACTTTTCGTATCCTGGTCCTGTGTCCGCTATGTCTCCTTGACACGAACTGAGTCCAGGTCGGGGGTGACTGTGCCTAGGGCTGCTGGAGGCTGGCCGTTCTGGTGGATGGAGCCCGTCGACGGCGAGGGCGGAACGGGGACGAGTCGACGAGGCGGAGGCGGCTCGGCTGGCCGCTGCTGCGGAGGGGAGCGGGAGTCGCTGGGGTCTGCGGAGATGGGCGGGGAAAGGCGGAGCAGTCGGGGGAGGTCGACGGCGAGGGGTTGAGCGGGGAGGTCTGCGGGTGGATGAAGAAGGAGGAGGCGGCGCTGCCTAGGGTTCAGGCGAGGGTCGTCGGCTGCAGTGGTGAGGAGAGGAGAGAGATGGTGCGATGGCGGCGGGCACGGATGTCGAGGGGGTTTAAATATGCGGTGAACAGTGAATCCGGCGGAGGGTTTAGGGTTCGGTCGGGTTTTGGGTTTAGGTCGAGTTTCATGGATCTGACCCGACCCAACCCGTTAAGCTGGGTTGGTCTGGTTCGGTTTAGCGGTTTGGTTCGGTCTATTTTGGTTCAAGTAAACCGGGTTCAGTCAGGTTTAAATCGGTTTAGTTCTACGTTGGTTTTTAGGGCTTTAAAACTGATTCCGGAGTCCAATAAATTCACAAAAAATTATCCTATGTCCGGTTTTCCATTTTACACCATAAAATATTATTTCCATAATATTTTATTATTAATTAACAAAATTTAAAAATCTTTTAATCACAAATACCTTAGTTTTAATTCTAGAAAATTTACCGAAAAATTGGGAAAAATTATATTAAAATATTCTAAAAAATCAGGGTGTTTACTAGGTTTGTGGTAATATGGGGATACCAAGGTAGTATGTTTATGAATAGTACCAGAAAGGGTAAGGTATTAGTTGGTCTAGTTAATAAGTATAGTTAAGATATTATGTATAATACTAGTGTAAATGAGTTAGTAATTATAAATATTCTAGTATGACACTTAGTATATAGTATTGACCTAGAGTTGACTCAGTTTGACTTAATTAACCTAGTATGGACCTATAAATGACTTGGAGACCTAGTATTAGGCTAGTATAATATGTTTATAATTCCAAAATACTATTCTGACTTGATATTTCATATATAGGTCAGTGAGACACCATTTCGGGCACATTTTGACATCTCTTGCTCAGGATCAGAGGCGAATACATTCTCTAATAGTTTCTATTGTTTGATATATTCTATGATTCTTGTTTTATAGTATTGTTCTTCCTGCTTCGTGACACGTTGGATACAAAAATTGGTATTATATGGATTCATTATCTTGAGATACGTAGTTTCAGGCCTATCGACTTTTCTAGACGAATTAACTACTGGACTAATGTATTTCTGGCCTATTGACATTTTCTGGACTATTGAGATCTTTGTGTCGGGACTGGATCCATGAATATTAGTCGAGCAGGAAAATACCTAGGTGACGTGTGAACATACCCTTTCTATCCCATGATCTTACTGGAATAATAGCAGCCACACACGACACGTGTGGTTTGCCGGATATTATCCCCTAGTCGTTCACATGTCAACTTGGTATTTTAAAACACTAGTATAGATATTATCTTTTTTGGATTACTCTGTTTCCTGCTTGTTGCATATTTACATTGACATATTTTCTAGTTCACATAGATCTTTCTGTTTTTACTTACTTATCTGTTCATCCATTATGTTTCTCTATTGCTCTTTAGTTACTTGTTCTTTTAGTGATACTATGTTTCCTTTTACCTGCTTATCTAGTATTTTATTACTATTTATAGTTTCATAGTCTTTATCAATTAATTAGAATTGCTATTGGGTTGTACTTTGCTCCATCATGTCTGGATATATTTTTTAGATGATTGGTTAGAGAAAATGTGTCCTACCTACTATGGACACAAGATGGCAAGCCGCCTGAGAATTTAGTGCCAGCTGAGGAGACTTAGCTAGCCATTATGATATTATACTTGTTCTAGCTAGACTTTTATGACATATATTATTATTTGAGACCTTGTATTGAGACAAGACTATTGTGTTATGATGAGACTTAGATTTATGATGTATTATGACTCTTTATTCTTTTCTTATATTCCATATCGTGTCTTTATCTTCCTTTAGTTCTATATTGTGATTGAGTATTATTTACCATTTATCATATTTCATATTTTTCTCTATTTGGAGTTGAGATGGCTTGACAGGTACCTTATATATATTGTGTGAGATATTTAGATAGTATTGTTGATTGAGACAGCGTTCTATGTCATCGTTATGACGTAGACTGGGCGTTGCTCATATACTCGTGCCCTCATTCTGGGTGCGGGTTCGTGACATGTGCGCACTTTCAAGAGTTTCTGCCAGCTCTAATTATGCGCATAGTTTTATCTTATTTGCTTAGGAATCATACACTTTTGCACGTATTTCTTCATTAATCTTCACTTACTTTATGTTTATGACTTTTGTAGTTGATTTGTCAATGGATCCCCTTGTTGACATGCTGGGGTCTACCGCTAGCCTCCTGCATACCAACTACGTTGAAGACCTGTCACATGTAGATTTTTTTCAGTCTGATAGAGCACTGCCATAGACCAGACAACTTCTAATAGTTACTCAGGGTGAGAGGATGCTATTATCCCTAATGAGCAGTCACCCCTTTACTTTACTGGAGGAGGAACAATACCCAAAGTCTGTCTTCCTCTTTGGAGATGCCATCAGCAAAACATCACAGATGAAACCCAAGAAGGAGGCATAGGTTTTTAAGGTTGGTGAAAGGAAAATATATCTCTCCAATATGGTACGGTATTATCCTCTGTCTACATTTTACCATGCCACATCCCAGAGAAAGTGTGAGACTCTGTCTCACAGTATCTATATTGGTATATGAATATTTTATACTGTACGTTTTATTTTTCTGGATTTTGTGGTATTTTAAAACATAGCAATTTCAAAAAAATTCCTTGACCGGTATACCGATGTTATACTACAATATACCGACGGTATACTGTCCGGCAGATATTTGTTTTACTTTTTAAGATATTTTCAAGAATCTCTCTATAAATAGTGCTTGGGTTTCATTTTATTTCTCATTTCTCTTTCTCTTTCTCTCTCTTCTCTTTATCATTTCTCTCTCGAGCTTGGAGCTTGGTCTTGAGACCTGGAGAGTGGTTTCTGAACCCTTTCATGGTTGTGGAGTTGAAAAGTTAGGCTGGGTGCTCGTTCTAGGAAAGTACACCTTGCCGATTTTATGAACTTCTTCTATTTTCTGTCATTTTCTTTCCTGGAGCTTTGGTTGTTACTTTTAGCTTAGATTTGCTTTACTATTATTGTTCATCCAGTAATTTCTAGCCTTTTTACCATTTTATTTTTTTGATTTCTGGTAGAATCTGGTCTTGTCCCTTTTTCGTAACTCGGTAACTGAAACAGTACCGGAGTTGTGACCGTGAGTTTTTGTCCATATTATGATATGAGTCTTATCACTAGACTTGACTTGTTATTGGACGTAGTTTTGCTAGTTTTTGGGATTTGATTTAGGTCCCGGATTCAGATTTGACTTTGGCCTAGTTTTCTCTTGGAAACAGGTATACTATAGTGTATCGACGGTATACCAATTTCGACCGGCTTAGATTTCAGTTATTTTTGTGTGAACCTTATCGGCATGCCGACAGTGCACTACAGTGTACCGATGGTATGCCGATCATTGCCGATATTGTTAACCGACTTCAGGATATTTGTCTTGGCCAGCATACCGACTGTTTACTAAGTATACCGATGGTATACCAATTTGTTGGAATTCTAAAACCTGTTGTCTTTTTGGTAGCTCTATACCGACATATCGACTGTATACTGGTATATACCGACAATATACCAATTTGTTAGAATTTTTAGCTGCTGCATTTTATTGTCTCTGGACCGGTATACCGACGATGTACTGGTATGTACCGACGGTATACCGATTATGCTCTCTTTTTCATATGCTTTATGTTCTTGTGCTATTCATTGCCCTTGCATGGCGCTTATGTGTAAACTGCTTCACCCTGTTAGTTGTACATCGGTAAGTGATTAGGGACTAGGATCGACTCTGGAAAGATCTATAACCCCGGTCCTTGTTTGGTTTAAGGGTTATAGTATCGATCTCAATGAGTTCCTAAGTTTTCTTATTGCTTACCAGCTTATCGAGAAAGATCCATAACCTCGGTCCTTGTTTGGTTTAAGGGTTATGGTATCGATCTTAATGGGTATATATTTATGTTTTACTTGGTTTCACTTGGCTTCTCATTGTTTCTCTTGGCTCCATATAGACGTGATTATAGTAACTCGTCGTAGTGCACTCTTGATTGCTTGTACATGTATTCACTGTAGTGGATTGTCTTACTTGCGCCTTGAATTGTTAAATTCTTCGTCCAGTCTTGCATTTGTGATTAGGATAGATTCTGCGGAATGTCATACCCAGAATCCTAAACGAAACTGTTAAGGATTAATAACTAGTATGAGAATTAGATCATGCATATCCTATCCTTATTTAAACTGATCATAATCATATCCAAATTAGCCAATCCTAGTCGTATTCAATTAAGTAGTGTCCACCATTATAAATACCTCATCCTTCATATTTTTCTTCCCAAAACTCCTCTCTTTTTCGTCCAAAAATAGTCAAAATTCGTCATAAATTCAGCCTCATTTTCTAGTAGTTATAACGACTTAAAAATACGATATCTCCTAGCTCCGGACTCCAAATATTCTCCAATTTTTTTTGTTAGGGCCATATCAAGGTTAGTTTTCTGAATATATAAATTATTTTAGTAATTTCAGAACCTTTTTTCCAGAATATTCTGAAAGTTTTAGTTGTTCAAATCAGACGTATTTTGGTATTTTTGAGATTACGGGAGATCCCGAATTCGGAATTATGAGTCGTTTGAAGTTTTAAAAATCTGACATGATGAACTTATATAAAATTATTTTTCTAGAATTTAATATGTAAGTTTAATCTACTGTAAAATTCGTGCAACGTAGACGTAAATAGGAAACCACCGAAAATTGTCATTTGTGCGCCCTTGTGGCCATAACTCTTTACCGACTTATGATTTTATGAAACCGTCGATTTCGGCATTCATGTAGCATTAAAATATATAGGATTCTATAAACAAATCTAGGATTTGAGTTGGTTAACTTTTTGGTCACCGGATTGTCTCGATTTGCGTGTCATTGATCCCAAATCCGTAAAGTTGACTTTCTTTGGACCAAAATTAAGGTTTAACAATAAAATCAGATTATAATAAGATTAAAATACTATTTTATATTATTTTATTCAAAATTAAAATAGACTAAAATGGAGGAAACTATTCACCCACTTACCCTAACTTGTTTAATTTATGTGACGGGTAGATCGGACGACGCCTTGAGTTGGGACTTCATTCTTTTTCAGAGAAGGCAAGTATACCTTGCCATTGTACTGTAATTTATATTCTATATGATGCATGCATTTTATTTCTGTCATTTAGTTCATATATTTTAACTACTATATAAACTGCGCGTCCAAGGAAACTTGGGTGCAACGATGGTATCGTCGTATTCTGTTTTTATTATGTATATGCATATGACCTAGTTTATGAGACCACCCCATCATCATGAGGCATTCTTAGGTTTCATTGCTCGTGACACAGTTACTACACGAGTGTGAGTCTGTCACGCCCCAGTCCCAAAATACCGTGGGACCGGACGCGTGATAATGGCCCGCAGTACGCACCGATGGACAACCCAATTTAATGGATCCATCAGGGCATACTTAAGCTGTAAAATCAAGTCTACGACAACATGGCACAACTAATCTCATCCACACAAGATATAAAATATGATCCACGAAATAAATAAGGAATGTAAATCATCAGCTAGTCTCACATGTGCTTCGGGGAACAACCCGATAAATATCTAATACAATGGTTCATCTGACCAGAAATAAATGACTGAAATAAATAAATAACTACTGAGCATGAAATATAGATGCTCAAGAAAAGTCTTCGACTAACACCTCGTCCTCGGATGGCGGTACAGCTCCTGGATCAGCTCCTGCTACGGTCCCGTATACCTCGGGATAGATCTCGTCCTCAAATCCTGGGGACATAATCCGGATCCAGGTCCTCAGGGGACATAACAAGGTACAAGAAAGCTCATACCAAAATAAATGCAGTGCAGAAAATAAATAGAATAAATAGGGCAAGTAAGTAACCATCTAAGTGAAATGCAAGTGAGAGCAGCACGAGTACTCAGGCTGAGCCACTACAAGCTCTGTGTCGGGGAGCCGGTAGTGGTAATAACACGTAATGTGCCTAGCTCTGCTATGAGAGTCTACGGCCTCACAATAGTATTAGATATATATAGAAAATAGCCTGTAGCCTGTGTGTCTCTCCCCACCCAATGTAACCATGCATATCATGACCATAACGTCTCATGTCCATGTCAAGCGAGATCATAGCTAATGCAACAAGTCATATGTATCTATGAATATAGTATCTCCGTCAAGTCCTGTATTCTATACAGAATCACCACGAATATCTCGGGAATATCCTGTCTCATGAACAGTGTCAAGTGTCCTAGGTCAAAGTGTACTTGGTAAGACAAGTACGAGAATATAAAGTGTCACGTATGTCCATCTCTAGATGACAATACCCAACACTGCGTACGGTGTTGGCACCCGACTAATAATCGGACGCTAAGTACATCACACGGTCCTAGGTTAAGCATGCACAGCAATATAATGAAGCAAGAAAAATAAGTAACAATACTGCAGAGTTTGGCAAGATACACTTGCTTGGGGTTTGAATATCAACAGTCGTCCCGGTATCAGTAGATCTGGTGGGTACTCCTCCAAAAGCTGTAATAAATATCACCAACCTTCTCAAAAGATGTTAAATAGCTAGAAACGCCTGTCCTTAAGTCCAATTTGGACACAGGGGCAAAAATGACATTTCTGGGCCAAAGCGGGGTCCACATGTGGGCCACTTTGAACCCAAAAGTGTGTCAGGGTCAAAGGTCTTCAAATTCCTCAAATTCTGTATCTACAAGTCAGGAACGATGATACGAACCCAACGGAACTTCCAGAATTGGATTTTGATGAGCCGATCACAAAATCGCCCGTCAAGTGGAGCTTGTGGGGCCCACGATACGCAATTTTGTCAACGTTCTCAGAATCGGACCAAACTTGGGTTACAGGACCAGCGTATTGCTACGAGTTCGATGGCGCAAGTTTTATCTCGATTCGACGTGTGTACACAAAGTTACAGTGTGTTCCAGAAAGGACGGATACGGGACGGTGTCGGCGGATACGCGTTGATTCCTGTGTGCACGCACATCCGAATCGACTTCTGCGAAAACCCACACGACCGTATCAACATCGCGCACGTTTCGGTAAAGACCGCATACGACCAAGTCGTCCCGTTTGGCGGGGCACACTCAGTTCCTGGGTGAAATAGGGCGTTATTTTTTCTGTTTTTGGATCGCGGTGTACGATCACCACAGGACGCGATGCACCGAGGGAGTTGCACTGGCACCGAGAGGGTCATACAGTCTATGCGACGCAACTGAGGGAATCAAAAACGGGGTTACGAGGTGAGAGGAAACGTTACCTGAACAGGGCTCCGTGAAGGCTGAATTTCTCGTGTCCTGCTCGTGTCCTGCTCGAACTCTTGTGTCCGTGCGTCCTGGGTTCTAGGGTTCTGGACTGAAGAACTGGCCGGAGGGGATGCTGAACCATCGGGGTCGGGGATGCACAGCCGGTCGGTGTCGTTCTCAATTTGATGCTCCGGTTTCCCAGTTATTCTTGACATTATTTTGTTTATTTTTACTTTGTGGTACATCATTTCTCTTATCTGTAATCCCACATCCGGTCTGCTATTACAGAGCCACCTGAGTTCCCAAGAAGACGACTCTCTGCTTCAGGAGCATGTTGGCGGCGTCGAGCTCCTCGAAGTTCGCCATGCGAGGAGGCCCAGTCGAGAGCCCCTCTGCCGCCTCCAGCGGATTCCATCCCTCCGAGAGGGTTCTCCGGCGGCGCTCCGGTGCGGAGGCGGCTGCGTAGGCCTTGATGGAGCGGCGGGGAGCTCTTCTAGGCGGTGGGACAGCGGCGGAGGATGAGGAGACTAGGGTTTCGGCGATGAGCCCGGTAAGCCCCTGGGCGAGGCGGTCGGCCAGGTCCTTGCCGTGGCGGTGGAACTCCTCCCATGGCTCGAGCGCTCGCTCAGTCGACATCGCCGGAGAAGTTAGGGTTTCGATGGAGCGGAGAAGAGGACTGGGGTGGTTGAGGCTCGTCAGGCTGCCGTCAATGGAGGGGGTGCAGGCTAGAGAACGACGGAATCTCCGGTCGGTTGGCCGGAGAGGATAACCGGAGAGGGGGATACACAGGAAGAGGGAAGGGGATGAATAGTAGGAGATTTGGGGAGGTCGGCTAGAAATAGGGTTGGGATTTTTGATGTGGGGAAAAATATGGGAAGGAATTATTTATACAGGTAGAATTTGACCTAGACAAGTTTGACTTTGGTCAACATCCTCCTGGGTTGGGCCTTGGGCTCGCATGGGGATATTGGGTGTTTGGCACGGGTTTAATTCGGGTTAATTCTACAATAGTTCCAGGGCTTTAAAAATAATTCTGGAGTCCAACAAATTCGCAGAAAATTATCCTATGCCCGGTTTTCCATTTTACGCCATAAAATATTATTTTTATAATATTTTAATATTAATATATCATTTAAAAATCTTTTATTCACAAAATCCCTTGGTTTTATTTCTAGAAAAATACAGAAAAAATTAGGAAAAATATATTTTAAAATTTTTTAAAAAATCAGGGTGTTTACAATCTACCCAACTTATAAAAATTTCGTCCTCGAAATTAAAATTAAGTCATGGTAGAAGTCAAGGATGGTATAAGATTTGCATTGGTTAAAATGCAAGGCTAGGTTTAACAGAGTGGGCGAAGTTGCACGATGCATATACCGAAAATCATGGGAAAATCCAAATGAGCGAAAAATTGGTTTCTTCCGGTGTAGTGGCAATGATGTGGGCACCTAATTGCTCCTGCATAAAAATTCCCAACCACTGAAACGTTGCACCAAGATGGAAATGAAGGATGGGCATGTCTAGGACAAGGGTGTGGAATTTGTAGAAAGGCAGTGACTAGGGAAGTGCTCCAATTATTGAAGCAATGGTAAGGGCGCCAAGTGATACCATGTTGTAAAACTAAATAAAATGTCGTGTTCTATTTCTAAGTGGATTCGAGCTAGCCTCAGTCTTACTATCTAAGCCAAGTATGTCTAATTCTTAAGTGAGGGAATTTCATGATCCAGCCAACTTAAAACAATGTCGTCCTCAAAATTAAGATAAGGCATAATCTGTTAATCCTTCATGTACATAAGGCAAGCCAATCGCAATCTCCTTGCGATAATTAAAATCCGAATCATATCCCTTGCAATCACTTCAAGGTTAAATGACCACTGCTCCAATCAAAATTTAACCTATGGTTATCTCTTCTCACTTGTTTCAAATTATCCACATCCATATCCAAATTTTAAATTGAATCCATATAACATCTTCAAGATTTAAATACGCATTTAATTTTTTTATATCACGATCTCTAACTATCATCATCTCCTCTAGAAGTAATTCGAATCCAATACTGTTCCTATTTCCACTTATAAATTTTTGTATGCTTCAACTTTTTAAATTCCATTCACATCCTCAATAGTTCAGATAGGTAGTCCAACCATCAAATTTTAATTTTTAATTCCAATCATCAAGTTGAAAAATAATTTAAGTGCAGTCCACCAATGTTCAAGTCTGAAATTCTATATTTATCCTTCAAAATTCAAATTGATGATTCTACCTTCATTGTTCAAAAATTTAAATCATGTACTTAAGGTATAAATATTGGGTACTCAATATCAATTCATTAATCTTCATCATCTTAGTTATTCTTCTAAATTTCTCAAAATTAAAATGGCTTGAACCTCTCCCAATCTAATCTTACTCGATCACAATCCAAAAAAAATTCCTCTCGAGTTGATAATGCACTGCTACCCAACTTAGAATTTACCCATCTATCACATAAGGCTCTTACATTTAAGAAATCTTATTCCTCAATTTTACTTAATCATGATACTCAATCTCCCAAAATTTAAACATCCAATATATCACCTATGATATACCCTTATTCAGCTATAAGGCAGTCATCTAGTAGTATGATTGGCCTATGGTGTATATCTAGTACTCTCTGCGTGTCAAACTTATACTAGGCACGAGGTTCGTCTTTCCGAAATAAGAGAAGACAGAGATCAATAATAAAGAGTTCAAGAGAATGGTAATATAATACAAGTACGAGGTTCAAGAAGATTAAAGGATTCAAAATAGGAGAGTTGTCAGGGCAGTTTGTGGATTGAAATCCTATTTGGTAAATTCCTATGTTCGCATGCTCGTATTAGTACAGTTATATAACCGATACGATATGCTCAGACATATCTAGAGGGCAAGTACATTCGTCTACTAATCAATATATATCTCAATCCACGTAAAGTATTATTGCGAGGGTGAATCAAGCGCACTATGGTTGATCAGATCGTAATACACTGATTCTAAAATATATTATTATAGGCCTCCCCAATAATACATTTGTCATGAACAAGCTCGATAAAGAAGAAGCTTGCAAAACTAGGCTATAAAATAGCAGCATAAGTCAAGGTAGTATATGAAATATAAGCACGCTAGATGATGATGAAAGGAGGTACAATTATTCCAGTTCACAAAACCAAAAATAAAATAAGCAACATCAATAAAAGACTCTACAATCTCTACAGTTATCATACAACCTCCTTGTCTAAGTCGCTAGTCGACCAAATAGGGGCAAGGACTTCTAAATTCTATTGTCTGAATAACACTGCCATCTTATGCTAATATACAATTAATGCCATTCAGTTACACCGCCTCGATGAGTCAAGTGGACTATGTGGTACTAGTCTAAAGGGATAGGGAATATAACTTGCATCGAGGTGGGGGTACAAATTTCGTGATTTAACACTAAGGGATAGTCATCGGGTCACAATCTATAAGATTAACTCAACTTATCGATCTCTAACTACCAAGCACAAAATTTTCAAATTCAAGACTACAGCTATAATCCTAGCAAACTATGGGTCCTTAACAAGGAATAAATTTTTTTTTGGCCTACTATCAGAAGTGTCAGGTGGCACGAATTGAAAGACGGAGGAAAGAAGAACATATTTTAGTCATTGCGTATTAGTGAACGTTAAGATCGCAGATGAACAACATATGAAATTAAAATATGGGGCTCTAGATAATATCATGGTTCCCTAAGGTGAAGGTGTCGAGCAATTCTCCGTGTTCGAGGTATGATCCCATGGGGAATGTCATACTCGTTGCTCTGGGCTTCCTGACGTACTGTCTGCTAATATCACGACAAGAACCTATATCCTAGCACTATCTCACTGTGCACACTAGGTTCTGTTCTAACATTCGATCTCAGATTTCTATTGGTTCCTCAAAACTGGGGTCAAACATTATGGTAAAAAATTTAACTAACTCTAGTAGTGTCTATACTACTCTCAAGTCTTCATAATACATGAGGGGTAATGGTAAACTAATTCTAGAGATAAGGACTTCTAGGGTTTACTAGATATTCTAAACTTAGGGGGGTGTCAACACTCTAGTGGTACTCTTAATAGGAATTTTACCTTACTTATCCTCTAACAACAGGAACTTATATATTCTAAGAGAGGCTATACTCAAGAACTAATAGGGAAGCACATGAATCAAACAGGATGCAATTTATCCGAATAGAATAGATTGGAAGGAGGATGAGTCATAGTCAGTATGGATGAGATCCTATACTCTAATCCTAGGTGCAGGCTTGCTCGGTCCCTAAGTTGAAACCGAACGATTTAGTCGTAGACCTGCATGGGCCACCACAAAAACTATGTCACGCCCAGTCCCAAAATACCGTGGGACCGGACGCGTGATAATGGCCCGCAGTACGCACCGATGGACAACCCAATTTAATGGATCCATCAGGGCATACTTAAGCTGTAAAATCAAGTCTATGACAACATGGCACAACTAATCTCATTCACACAAGATATAAAATATGATCCACGGAATAAATAAGGAATGTAAATCATCAGCTAGTCTCACATGTGCTTCGGGGAACAACCCGATAAATATCTAATACAATGGTTCATCTGACCAAAAATAAATGACTGAAATAAATAAATAACTACTGAGCATGAAATATAGATGCTCAAGAAAAGTCTTCGACTAACACCTCATCCTCGGATGGCGGTACAGCTCCTGGATCAGCTCCTGCTACGGTCCCGTATACCTCGGGATAGATCTCGTCCTCAAATCCTGGGGACATAATCCGGATCCAGGTCCTCAGGGGACATAACAAGGTACAAGAAAGCTCATACCAAAATAAATGCAGTGCAGAAAATAAATGGAATAAATAGGGCAAGTAAGTAACCATCTAAGTGAAATGCAAGTGAGAGCAGCACGAGTACTCAGGCTGAGCCACTACAAGCTCTGTGTCGGGGAGCCGGTAGTGGTAATAACACGTAATGTGCCTAGCTCTGCTACGAGAGTCTACGACCTCATAATAGTAGTAGATATATATATATAAAATAGCATGTAGCATGTGTGTCTCTCCCCACCCAATGTAACCATGCATATCATGACCATAACGTCTCATGTCCATGTCAAGCGAGATCATAGCTAATGCAACAAGTCATATGTATCTATGAATATAGTATCTCCGTCAAGTCCTGTATCCTATACAGAATCACCACGAATATCTTGAGAATATCCTGTCTCATAAACAATGTCAAGTGTCCTGGGTCAAAGTGTACTTGGTAAGACAAGTATGAGAATATAAAGTGTCACGAATGTCCATCTCTAGATGACAATACCCAACACCGCGTACGGTGTTGGCACCTGACTAATAATCGGACGCTAAGTATGTCATACGGTCCTAGGTTAATCATGCACAGCAATATAATGAAGCAAGAAAAATATGTAACAATACTGCAGAGTTTGGCAAGGTACACTTGCCTGGGGTTTGAATATCAACAGTCGTCCCGGTATCAGTGGATCCTGTGGGTACTCCTCCAAAAGCTGTAATAAACATCACCAACTGTCTCAGAAGATATCAAATAGCTAGAAACGCCTGTCCTTAAGTCCAATTTGGACACAGGGGCAAAAATGACATTTTCGGGCCAAAGCGGGGTCCACATGTGGGCCACTTTGCACCGAAAAGCATGTCGGGGTCAAAGGTCTCTAAATTCCTCAAACTTTGTGTCTACAAGTCAGGAACAATGATACGAACCCAATGGAACATCCAGAATTGGATTCCGATGAGCCGATCATAAAATCGCCCGTCAAGTGGAGCCTGTGGGGCCCACGATACGCGATTTTGTCAATGTTCTCAGAATTGGACCAAACTTGGGTCACAGGACTAGCATATTGCTTTGAGTTCGATGGTGCAAGTTTCGTCTCGATCCGACGTGTGTACACAAAGTTACAGCATATTTCAGAAAAGACGGATACGGGACGGTGTCGGCGGATACGCGTTGATTTCGGTGTGCACGCACATCCAAATCGACTTCTGCGAAAACTTACATGACCGTATCAACGTCGCACACGTTTCGGTAAAGATCGCGTGCGACCAAGTCGTCCTGTTTGGCGGGGCGCACTCAGTTCCGGGGTAAAACAGGGCATTATTTTTCCTGTTTTTGGATCGCGGTGTGCGATCACCACAGGACGCGATGCACAGAGCGAGTTACACGGGCACCGAGAGGGTCATACAGTCTATGTGACGCAACTAACGAAATCAAAAATGGGGTTACGAGGTAAGAGAAAATGTTACCTGAATAGGGCTCCGTGAAGGCTGATTTTCTCGTGTCCTGCTCGTGTCCTGCTCGAACTCTTGTGTCCGTGCGTCCTGGGTTCTAGGGTTCTGGACTGAAGAACTGGCCAGAGGGGATGCTGAACCCTCGGGGTCGGGGACGCACAGCCGGTTGGTGTCTTTCTCAATTTGATGCTCCGGTTTCCCAGTTATTCTTGCAATTATTTTGTTCATTTTTACTCTGTGGTACATCATTTCTCTTATGTGTAATCCCACATCCGGTCTGCTGTTACAGAGCCACCTGAGTTCCCAAGAAGACGACTCTCTACTTCAGGAGCATGTTGGCGGCGTCGAGCTCCTCGAAGTTCGCCATGCGAGGAGGCCCAGTCGAGAGCCCCTCTGCCGCCTCCAGCGGATTCCATCCCTCCGAGAGGGTTCTCCGACGGCGCTTCGGCGCAGAGGCAGCTGCGTAGGCCTTGATGGAGCGGTAGGGAGTTCTTCTAGGCGGTGGGACAGCGGCGGAGGATGAGGAGACTAGGGTTTCGGCGATGAGCCCGGTGAGCCCCTGGGCGAGGCGGTCGGCCAGGTCCTGGCCGTGGCGGTGGAACTCCTCCCATGGCTCGAGCGCTCGCTCAGTCGACATCGTCGGAGAAGTTAGGGTTTCGATGGAGCGGAGAAGAGGACTGGGGTGGTTGCGAATCATCAGGCTGCCGTCAATGGAGGGGGTGCAGGCTAGAGAACGACGAAATCTTCGGTCGGTTAGCCGAAGAGGATAACCGGAGAGGGGGATACACAGGAAGAGGGAAGGGGATGTATAGTAGGAGATTTGGGAAGGTCGGCTAGAAATAGGGTTGGGGTTTTTGATGTGGGGAAAAATATGGGAAGAGATTATTTATACAGGTGGAATTTGACCTAGACAAGTTTGACTTTGGTCAACATCCTCCTGGGTTGGGCCTTGGGTTCGCATGGGGATATTGGGTGTTTGGCACGGGTTTAATTCGGGTTAATTCTACAATAGTTTCAGGGCTTTAAAAATGATTCTGGAGTCCAACAAATTCGCAGAAAATTACCCTATGCCCGATTTTCTATTTTACGCCATAAAATATTATTTTCATAATATTTTAATATTAATATATTATTTAAAAATCTTTTATTCATAAAATCCCTTAGTTTTATTTCTAGAAAAACACAAAAAAAATTCGGAAAAATATATTTTAAATTTTTTTGAAAAATCAGGGTTTTTACAGAGTCTCATAAAGAACACGGACTTGCGTGACAGGCTGGCCTACTGTACGTATGAGACGTGCGTTAGGGATAACTGCCGATAGAAATTGTATGTTAGAAGACTTAGCAGTTATTAGTAGTCCATGGACATAGACTATTGTAGTACGGTGGTCCAATCATTGTCCTTGTTTGGTTGTAGGGTTGGACAATTGTACTAACGATAGGCTATGAACCAAAGTTCCAACGTCGATACTTACACTCTGTCTCGGCGTAGTAGATTATCGTGTCATGGATATAACATACTTAGATCATGGGGTTGGAAGAACAACAAGTAAGGCATTTGGGCTCCTTTTGCACTTTTTTTCTGTAACCCGTACGCTTCGCCGGAGATACGTGGCAGTGATGACCCCTATATTACTGGCGGCCTCTGGCGTTCAAAAGATGACATGTTTTGTAGGCCCCTGATTCTTCGAAAGAATCATGCCAATCCCATTTATGGCCAGATAGCCCACTTGTTGGAAAGTTGTTCTCAAACTGCATTCACTTAGACGGTTAGGTAACCCTATTGGATGTTTATTTACAGTACTTTATTGGCATGCTTCTATGTATCTTGTTATGTCCCTCTGAGGACCTGGTCCCTTTCCAGGTATAGATGTTCATGAGTATTAGCAGGAGCGCGGATCCGGACTAGCTACTTATATTTTGAGGAGGTCTTCTCTTCGAGTCACATTGATTGTTAGTTGGTACTTATATTATTTTGTTTATCTTATATTTCTAGTTTGGTAGTGGATTTGTTTCCACCCAACTGGTTATTTATTTATATTGATTTCCGTGGATGAGATTTAGTTATACCCTGTGACTTGTGACATATTTATCACTTATAGATTTGATATTAGTATTACAACGTACACATGTGTTATGGTTTCCATATATTGGAGTTGCCATATACATGTGGCTGACATGCTTACGTGTTCCTAGTCTTACGTATTTTGGGACTGGGACGTGATATATTTTTAGTGGTGGCCCATACAGGTCGAGAGTATATTGTCTCGGTTACGTTACTGTACCGAGCAAGCCTGCAAATAGGATTAGAGTATAGGATCTCATCTACATTTGACTATGACTCACCTTCCTTCCAATTCGTTCTATTTAAATAATTGTATCCTACTTGATTCATGTACTTTCCTAATAGTTCCTTGAGTATAGCCTTCTGCTAGAATATAGGAATCCTTGTTGTTAGGATGATAATTAGGGTAACATTCCTACTAAGAATACAAGTAGAATATTGACACATCACTAAGTTTAGAATACCTAATGAACCCCAGCATCCCTTACCTATAGATTAATTGACCATTATCCCTTGATATATTTATGAAAGACTTGTGAGTAGTATAGACACTAATAGGGTTAGTTTTAAATTTGTCCATATTGTTTGACCATAGTATTGAGGAACCAATAGAAATTCAAGGTTGAATATTATGACTAAACCTAACTTTCATAGTGAGATAGTATTAGAAAACTATAAATTTAGCTTATTGTCTTGATATTAGCAGAACAGTACCTCAGGAAGCCAAGAGGAATGAATTGAATATTTTTCTTGATCATACCTCGAACACAGAGATTAGCATAGCACCTTTCCTTAGGAAACCATAATATTATCAAGAGTCTCTCTATTTAAATTTATATCTTGTTCTTCCGAAACCTTAACGCTCGCTAATTGTGCGATGACTAAAGTTTTCCTTCATATTTAAATTCGTGCCACATACCCTCCTGATTGTAGGCTAAGTAATTTTCTTTTATGTTAAGGATATATAGTTTGTTAGGATTATAGTTGTTAATCTTTAATTTTGAATTTATGTGCTAAGTAGTTAGAAACTTGATAGTTTTAGTTGTTCATTTAGATTATGATTTTATGATTATCCTTTAGTTTCAAATCAAGTAATCTGCTCGACATATCTCCATATAGGTTATATCCTCCTTCAGATGAGAGCCAGTAACTTCTTCATTATCACTATTAACACTTTTATTCTATAAACACTATGATTAAGACTTAAGATGACCATTACCTATGGAGTTTTATAATGCAATAGGATACCCTAATAAGTACCAAGATCTTTTTTTCGTATATCTTAACAAGAGTTTCTACTTTATCCCCACAAGGCAGTTCCAGTATTAGTTTATTATTTTAAGTTGGATAGTGTGTCTCACAACCTAGTATCACATAGTCCTTTTGACCCATTAATAAAGTATAATTGAATGACATTAACTATAGGCTTCCATAAAAAGACAGTGTTTATCTAGACCGTAGAACTTAGAGGCCCATAACCCCATTGAGTCGACTAGAGACTTAGACAAGGAGTTAGTATGGCAACTGTAGAGGCACAACACCGGACGAGTCTCTCCTTCTTGGTGAACTTGAATTATTTTGTACTTTCTTTCTTCATAATCCAGCGTACTTATATTTTATGTACTACCTCGAGTTATGCTGCTATTATAGCCTATTTTTGCAAGCTTATTCTTTTATCGAGCTTGTTCATGACATATGTATTATTGGGTCGACACACTAATACAATTGTCTATTTAGAATCGGTGTATTATGGTCTGATCAACCTTAGTGCGCTTGGTTCGCTCTTCGCATAACTACTTCACGTGGATTAAGATATATAGTTGATTAGTAGATGAATATACTTGCCCTTAGACATCTCCGAGCACATCTTATCGGTTACATAATAGTACTGATGTGAGCATATGAATAGGAATATACCAAAATAAGATTTTAATCCACAGCTGCATTGACAACTCTCTTTTGAATTCTTAAAATCGCCTTGAACCCCGTACTTGTATTCTATCATATCCTTCTTGAATTCTTTATTATTGTTCTCCGTCTTCCCCTATTTCGGAAGACGAATGTTCGTACTTGGTATAAGTTTGATACACGGAGAGTCCTAGATATACCCCATAGGCCAATCACATTACTTTGTGACTATCTTTTGTAATTAAGGGCATAAAACATGTGAGATATTTTATATTTGAGGATTGAATAACACGATTAAATAATTTGAGAAATATTTTTCTTAAATGTATAGCCTTATGTAATAGATGGGTAAATTCTAAGTTGGGTAGAAATTGAATTGTCAACTTGAGGTAAAAAAAATTTTGATTGTGATCAAGTAAGATTAGATTGAGAGATTTAACTCATTTTAATTTGAATTTTTTTTTTGAAGAATGATTAAGATAATGAGGATTTAATGAATTTTGAAATCTTGATATTACGGACCAAATATTTATACTTTGAGTACATGATTTAAATTTTGAATATTGAAGGTTGAATCATCGATTTAAAATTTGAGGATAAATATAGAATTTTAGACTTGAACAATTGGTGAATTAGATTTAAATTTTATAATTTGATGATTTGAATTAAAAGTTGAATTTTGATTGTTGGGTCACCTATTTGAAATATTGAGGATAGAAATTAAATTTAAAATTTGAAGAGTACAAAATTCATAAGTTAAAATAGGAATAAAATTTGATTAGAATTATTTATTATTTAAAATCTAGAGAATATTATGATAGTTGGAGACCGTGATGTAAAATATGATGTAGGTTATTTAAATATTGAAGATGTTATATAGATTTGACTTAAATTTGGATGTTGATTATTTAAAAACCGAGAAGAGATTACGATTGGTTGAATTTTGAATTAAACAGTGGCTAATCTAATTTTGAAGTGATTGCGATGAATTTGAATATATTTTGTTATTTAAATTTTGGAAGAGATTGCGATAGACTTTCCTTATATACGAATGTGAAGGATTTAAAGAATCATGCCTTATTTTTAATTTTGAGGACGAAATTCTTTTAAGTTGGGTAGATTGTAAACTCCCTCACCCAAAATAGGTATTTTATGTGTATTTTATATTATTATATTTATTATAGATGTTAAATTATTTTTATAATATTCTCTTAGTTAATTAGAAAATAAATTTCTTGATATATTTAATTATATAAATATTTATTTAGAATTATTTTTAGGTTATTTTAGATTTTTGGAGATTTTTCTAAAATTTTTAGAAATTAAAACCTATAAAACATAAATTTTTAGGACTTTCATGATTTACTATGAAACCATACTTGAATGTTGTTACTACCAAATATTTAATTTAGGGGTTAAAATATTGAAATATATTTTTCTGTAATTTATTTAGAATTTTAAGGAATTTATTTGGATTTTTGGAATTATTTATGATTTATTTGGATATATATAGTCATAATATTAGATAGATGCTAATTTAGTGTTAATAGATATTAATAAGATTATATATAAATTATTTGTATTATCTTTAATTTTATTTAAGATTATAAATTATTGATATAACCTCAAACTCTATTTTAAATTAATTCAAATCTTGAGCCTACTAGGAAAGCAACTTCATGCATATCATATCCTTATTTAAACCGATTCTAATCATATCCAAATTAGCCAATCCTAGTCGTATTCAATTAAATAGTCTCCACCATTATAAATACCTATTAGACTTATGAAATAAACTCATCTTTCATATTTTTCTTCCCCAAACTCCTCTCTTTTTCGTCCAAAAATAGTCAAAATTCGTCATAAATTCAACCTCACCTTTTAGTAGTTATGACGACTTAAAAAGACGATATCTCCTAGCTCCGGACTTCAAATGTACTCCAGTTTTTTTGTTAGAACCATATCTAGGTTAGTTTTATGAATATATAAATTATTTCAGTAATTTCAGAACCTATTTTTCCAGAATATTCTGAAAGTGTCAGTTGTCCGAAATTAGACGTATTTTGGTATTTTTGAGATTACGGGAGATCCCGAACTTGGAATTATGAGCCGTTTGAAGTTTTAAAAATATGACATGATGAAATTAAATAAAATTATCTTTCTAGAATTTAATATGCAAGTTTAGTCTACTTTAAAATTTGTGCAACGTAGACGTAAATAGAAAACTACCGAAAATTATCATCTGTGCGCCCTTGTGGCCATAACTCTTTACCGACTTATGATTTTATGAAACCGTTGATTCCGGCATTCATGTAGCATTAAAATCTATAGGATTCTATACATAAATCTAGGATTTGAGTTGGTTGACTTTTTGTCACCGGATTGTCTTAATTTGCGTGCCATGGATCCCAAATCCATAAAGTTGACTTTCTTTGGACCAAAATTAGGGTTTAACAATAAAATCAGATTATAATAAGATTAAAATAATATTTCATATTATTTTATTCAGAATTAAAATAGATTAAAATGGAGGAAACTATTCACCCACTTACCCTAACCTGTTTGATTTATGTGACGGGTAGATCGGACGATGGCTTGAGTTGGGACTTCATTCTTTTTCAGAGCAGGAAAATATACCTTGCCATTGTACTGTAATTTATATTCCATATGATGCATTTATTTTATTTTTGTCATTTAGTTCATATATTTTAACTGCTATATAAACTGCGCGTCCAAGGAAACTTGGGTGCAACGATGGTATTGTCGTATTCTATTTTTATTATGTATATGCATGTGACCTAGTTTATGAGACTACCCCATCATCATGAGGCATTCTTAGGTTTTATTGGTCGTGACACAGTTGTTACACGAGTGTGAGTCTCATATAGAACATGACTTGCGTGGCAGACTGGCCTCCTGTATGTATGGGACGTGCGTTAGGGATAACTGCCGATAGAAATTGCATGTTAGAAGACTTAGCAGTTATTAGTAGTCCATGGATATAGACTATTGTAGTACGATGGTCCAATCCTTGTCCTTGTTTGGTTGTAGGGTTGGGCTATTGTACTAACGATAGGCTATGAACCAAAGTTACGACGTCGATACTTGCACTCCGTCTCGGCGTAGTAGCTATTATCGTGTCATGGATATGACATACTTAGAGCATAGGGTGGGGAGAACAACAAGTAAGACATTTGGGCTCCCTTTGCACTTTTCTTTCTGTAACCCGTACGCTCCGCCGGAGATACGTGGCGGTGATGACCACTATATTACTGGCGGCCTTTGGCGTTCAAAAGACGACATGCTTTGTAGGCCCCTGATTCTCTGAGAGAATCATGCCAATCCCATTTATGGCCAAATAGCCCACTTGTTGGAAAGTTATTCTCAAACTGCATTCACTTAGACGGTTAGGTAACCCTATTGGATGTTTATTTACAGTACTTTATTGGCATATTTCCATGTATCTTGTTATGTCCCTCTGAGGACCTGGTCCCTTTCCAGGTTTAGATATTCATGAGTATTAGCAGAAGCACGGGTCCGGACTAGCTACTTATATTTCGAGAAGGTCTTCTCTTCGAGTCACATTGATTGTTAGTTGATGTACTTATATGGTTTTGTTTATCTTATATTTCTAGTTTGGTAGTGGATTTGTTTCCACCCGACTATCATCTTTTGATACTTCACATTGAGATTTAGTTACATAGTTATTGGTTATTTATTTATATTGATTTCTGTGGGTGAGATTTAGTTATACCCTGTGACTTGTGACATATTTATCACTTGTGGATTTGATATTCATATTACAGCGTACGCATGTGTTATGGTTTCCACATATTGGAGTTGTCATATACATGCGACTGTCATGCTTACGTGTTCCTAGTCTTACGTATTTTGGGACTGGGGCATAACAATTCTGGTCCTGGGACGTGACAGGAAGATGGAGTAGGACTTGACCCCTTGGATCCACGGAGCTAAGCTTGGAAGAATTTGACACAAACGTGACGATCAAGGAAAGAGCATCTTCTACAGTACCCAAGATGGACCTTCTGTCCCGATGCGCAGATTATATCTCGGGTCTGTACCTAGCGAGGATTTTTTGCTCACTGAACCTGGTTGGCGCCAACTTTTGCCAATATTTTTACGTGAACTGGAGGAATATACCCTTTAAAGAAATGCAGGGTGACTTGGTGGGTAAGTAACAACGACGTCCGCTGGAACTGGCTCACTTTATGGGTATTGGAAAGTATACACAAGAGCATGCAAGCATTGTGCTTTACAATTCCGTCCTAGCATCTTGCTACGGCATTGCCTCAAATCACAAAATATTTCTTGCTCTGGTGAAACGATGCAATATTTGTACCGGGACTTTCTCCACCCCGCAAGGCAAATTAGGGCTCATGTTGCACGAGATGCACGTGGTGTCAGATCTACCGATGGGGGGACTACCATACAAGGAATATGTCCCTACCAATAGGGACCTCCAAGATCTGGCAAAAATAGAACCCCGGCTTGTCGAGGTGTATTAGGAGCTGATGTGCCACTATTTGGCCTGCAAGCACTTCTACAGGACAGACTCTGGCACAGTGTACGTCACTAAGTGGTACAACTATCTCTTTGTTAATCGGTCGAAGATAAAGATTACTAAGATTCACCCCATTCGACTACTAGACGCTAACAAAATTGAACAACTTATGAAAGACTATAGGGCACCTGATAAGCGCCTTGAGGATGTTGTGGAAAAATATTCATCAGGCACATATGTCTACAGCTAACTCAGACATACTCGCAAAGAGATTTCCTCTGAGGCTCTATTGGCTGGTAATCTCTCTTTGTGGCTTCGACGATAGGTCATCCTCGGAGGCTCAGTCTGGAAGTGGCATCACTCGTCGTTGAGGTGATGCAGTAAGTTACAAGGAGCCGATGCTGGTGGGGTCAGGTCGAAAGGCAGACATCGACTCGGCCTGCACAATGTTGCACAACAGGATCGGTCTCCGTGAGAGCTTGTCGGTACTGGGCAACCGTGCGTATACATAAGCTCGGTTGTGGCTTAAATTTGTGGAAGGAAAAAGCTGCTACGCATGAGAGGGTAGGAAACGAGCTTTGCGACTAGGGTTCGCTTGATGCCCTAGCTAATAGTGAGAATACTATATATATATATATATATATATATATATATATATATATATATATACTAACGATTAAGACTGATGCACCTGGACGGTGGATGGTGCAGCGCAGACGTATAGAGCGGTGCGGTGCGGTCCGAGTCGGTGCGCGGATGTGATGCAGGTGCAAGTGCGGTGCTGGTGGATCTGGTACGGCACGGTGCGGTACGACTACGGCTCCGTGAGGCCTTCGGGCCGGATGGAGCCTTCGGACTTGGTGTCTTCGGACGTGGAGCCTTCGGACTGGGTTGGTGATGCCTTCGGGCCGGGATGTAAGCTTTCGGGCTAGTGTTTGTATATATAGGCCTTCGGGCTGGATTGATTGTAAGTTTTCGGGCTGAGTTTTAGCCTCTCGAAGGGACCTGAATAAAAGGGGAAGTGTGGGTTAAGGTTATATAAAAAGGGGAAGTGTGGGTTAAGGTTAAGTTTGGTGGAGCTTGGGCTAATAACAAAAAATAGGAAAATAATTTGAAGGCCTGCGGGGTTGGGGAGAGCAAGAGCAGGGGAAAAAAGAAATCGATGGGCATTCATGTTGGTTAGTACAACTAAGTACAAAAAGAAAAGTCGCCCTTGCAATGGCCCAATAAAGAATCTACATCATTTACTCTTAAAAAAAAGAGTATATAGCCCAAACTTTAGTTCAATTACTCAATGAATAAAATTTATCCCTCTTGTTAATTTGCTATATAAAAAATAATTAGATTAGTATTGGGAAGCTAATATTAAGATAAAATTTATAAAAAGTAATAATAATTAAAACAATATCAATATTTAATAACAAAGAAGAAATTCTTAATAAGATGTAAATTTAAAATTTTGAAAACTTCAGGAGGTTTACAGATATTTACTTCTTTGTTAGTATATTCCCGACAGATATGTGTATATAATTGATTGGACTTGTTACTTGTTTGAGACAGGTTGGACGTGTCGTGGATTTGACCTAGACAGTATTATTAGGTGGGAAGAACAGTCACTAGGCGTAGGAATTGTTATTTACATTTTTTTTATAATGACAGTTAGCGACTCGGATGAGCTCCACTTCCCATGTACCTCTTATTCGGAGAACCTTTGCATACAAACGTTGTCCTCAATTGCATTTGACATAGACTTAATGTCGTGTACAACCAAACAAAATCTCATCTTTTCAACGTAGTAGCAATTTACAAAAACGAAAAATTGTAAATATATTTACTTGTCAAGTATATATAAGAGTTCATAAAGCCAACTTGCTAATTATAAAAGTAGATACAAAATAGAAGACAATATCATTAGAGATAGGCTGTACATCCATATATATATTTATGCGTTGCACATAAAATAATTTTTTTAAATGATATTAATATAAAATTATTTATATATTTAAATTAAAATTTATTATATATATTTTAATTAAATTTTTTATATATTTTTATATTTTAATTATAATTAGTTATAGATATATTTTTACTTTTCATAAAGAGTCTTGAAAATGTTAGTTACGTAATATTATCTAATTATAAACAAACTCTCTTATAATTCATGTGGTTAAGATGTGAGGTATTATCTTTTGATTGGTTGAATTCGAATTCCTGTAGTATATTTATAACAAATTTAATTTTTTTAATAATTTTTTTATATAATATTAATTTTTTTAAATAATTAATTGATGATATATATACGACTTAGATGGCTCATTTTTGAATTGTTTTAAAATCTCAAGAAGATATAGAAGATATTTACAAAACATAATAATTTGCAATTTGTCTTTATGAACTCTTATACAAAATCTCATCTTATCAATGTAGTAGCAATTTACAAAACCGAAAATGTGTAAATATATTTATTTGTCAAGTATATATAAGAGTTCATATAGCCAACTTGCTAATTATAATGTATTGAGCAGTGTTTGGTTGCAAATTATTCTGAAAGTATATTTATGTGTTTTAAGTTGGACCAAAACATTGATATCAGAGGAGATCTGTACTGCCACAAGTCCACACATCTATGCTTAATACGTACTACTTAGAAATGACTCAAAAATGACTGACTTAGAAATGACTAAAAAATGAATCTCTAAGTCGTATGTATATCATCAACTAGTAATATAAAAAAATTAAAAAAAAAAATAACTACCGTTTCTTTATGCTTAGTTGAAAAAAATTTAAAAATCCACTGAAAATATAACAAATCCTAAAATATATTTGAATTTTAAAATATATTTAAACTAACTAGAAGTATTATCTAATTAAACACATATTCAAAATTCAAAAATATATTTATAATAAATTATATAAAATATATTTCAATCATATTTAAAATATTCTACTATAATTTAATTTTTATCTAATTTTTTAATAATATTATATATTTTTTTGATATGTGCAATACACAAATTTTAGTTGCAATATTCGTGAATTTACTTAGTGTATTTAATCATACGTGGTGGTTGGCATAGTGGTAATGTCAATAGTACATATGGGAGAGATCGGAGGATCAAACCCGAAGGGTGTGGGGCTGGAGCCTTTACACCCAAAAAAAAAAAAAAAAAAAAAAATTACAAACAAACTAAGTATATTTGATCCAGTCTTCAATCTCTCTCCATACCACTGAAACCATGGGCCACAAATCAGAAGCTAGTGTGCTCCATCATGCACTATCATTTCAATATTAGGTGCTTTTGGCATGCCTAGCTATCTTCAGAGCTTTTTTCCTTATTTGTTTTTTCCCCTTCGTCTCAGCTGTCCACAGACACATGAAAATTACAAAAACTAGTTTCTTAAAAATAAAAATAAATCACTATGAATAATTGACAAATTACACATAAGATACATGTCAAAAATATGAAAACTAAAATTATCTCGCAGGTTGAGACATGCCCTTTTGTCGGATATGCTAACTGATTACGTGATTTTGGATTTTTAAAGGGTTGATTAGCTAATGTGAAATGGTTGCTGGGCTAATGAGTGTTGTTAATATTTATATATATATATATAATATTTTTCAGAAATTTGATAAGAGAAGAAAGAAAAAAAATGTTACCGACCTCCGGAGAAGTCGTGTACGAAGCACTGTTCTAAAAGTTGATCCGAGGTCTATGTGCAGATGTTTCTCGGAAGCTCCTAGTGGTAAAATTTCCTGACTACCGGGTTCTCTTCGTTGTACACAACTTGGAGAGAGGGACCGAACTTAGCTCTACCCAGAGCAAGAATTTAGATAACAGAATGTGATTCGAGAGAAGAATGAGAGAGGGATTTCACGTAGGAAAATTTTCTGCAGAAAAGCAATTGAGATAAGAATCTCAACAAATATATAGGGAAAGAACCAAGCCTTCACTACAGACAAAGGAATAAATGCTATTAATCCAGGTGTTTAATGAGTAATGAAAAAGAAAATTTCTGGGAGAGGAGTTGTCACATGTTTAAAAGGTGGAAAATGAACCTGGACATAGGGAGTAATAAATGTTCAACGTTCAAAATTTGAATGAGTCAAATCGGATCAAAAAATAAAGGGGGACAAAAATATTTTTTGTATCCCAGCCTGAACCCGAAAAGAAAATTGGATCGGTATTCGGGGCTCGCAGCTGTGGGCACGTACCCGCACCCATTATGCGTCGAGCCGGGCGGCAGCGGCGACGCGCGCGTGTGGCCCAAGGGGTTCCCCACACAACATCTTAAGGGAGCAATGAAGAAGAAGTAATATATACATACAAGGAGAAAGAGGTCCAACCGATGTGGGACTAAAGTAAAAGGAGGAAGTAGAGCTTTTGCTCATATGTGCATGAAAATATACACAACCAACAATCCCCCCCCCCCCAAAAAAAAAAGTCAAGTTCCAAAATAGATGTGACAAAGAAATTAAAAATGAAGAGTTTCTGGGCAGGTATATACTATATATGCATAGATGAGATGGACTACAGCCTTGAATCTCACTTAGTGACTATCGTCTTTGTCTGAAGAAGTGCTTGATGGACTATGCCTTGAATCAGAATTTTTTTACCAGATTCAGAAAAATAGCACACATAGTACGCTAGAGGTTCTGGGTCTAAAGTGTAGCGCTTTTGGTTGGCCATGCGCACTTATTCCAAATTCATGAGAGTTGTCTGGGATCGTCCTGTCCCATAGTCGCGACCTTCACGACCTCTTATATAGGTAAGTCCTTAAGTGTTGGTGATAGGTATCAACCCCGCATATCAGCTTGGACCTATTAAGAGTTTTAAAAACCCATCTTAACCATATCACTCAAGAACACTGTCACCATAGGGATGAAAAACTATTGTACGCATGTACAGCCTCTTGGGCATTATTGTAATGGGATTTTAATCTCGAATCAATATTCCATAAAAGTCACCTAAGTCTAGCTTGTTCCTACCCATTGAACTGGTTTCTTGGGATCTCCAGTCAGACTCGGTTGGGTTGCCACTGCTGGTGACTTTACTTATGGGCTTAACCTCATCCCTCTCGATGATTCTAGGATCAAAGTCCTAGACAGACCCTTCGTCAAGTGGTCTGCAAGGTTCTTTTCTGACTTTATATAGTCAAGAACCACATATTTGCCCAATAGCTCTTTATAGACTTGAAGCGCAGCTGCAGGTGCATGTTCATCTTAGCATTCACAGAATCATGCTTTAGTAGTTCCATAACAGATTTATTATCACAGTTTATAGAAATTGCAGGAACATGACTAATGGAAACAGGTATATGCATAATAAGGTTTCTTAGCCATTCGACTTCTGTACATGTAGTGTCCAAGGCTATCATTTCGGAGTCCATTGTGCTCCTAGCTATGATAGTTTGTTTACATGAGCCCCAGAAGATTGCAGCTCCTCCTAGAGTAAAAATATATCCAGTAGTGAATTTTACATTATGTGAGTCAGTTACCCAGTTTGCATCTGAATAACCTTCTATGATATCATGGTGTCTAATAAAGTGCAACATATAATCTAGAGTACCCCTAAGATATCTAAATATTCTTTCTAATGTTGTCCAATGTAACTGATTTGGGTTACTAGTATATCTACTTAGTCTCCCAATAGCAAATGCAATATCAGGTCTGGTCCTGTTTGATATATATATATATATATATATATATATATATATATAAGAGAACCTATCATCTGTGAATATCTGTGTTGTTTCATGGGAGAACCCCCATTCTTCTTGAGAACAACACTACTGTCATAAGGAGTAAGGGAATGTTTCTTATCAAAATACTCAAAAAAATTTAGCATTTTCTCGATAGAGTGTGCTAAGGATATAGTATAGCCCTCCTTGTATTTGGATAGTTGCATGCCTAGAATTAAGTTGGATTCACCTAGATCTTCTATATCAAACTGGCTGGATAAATAGTCATTGGTATTAATTATTAATTCCAGTGATGATCCAAGAATAAGGATGTCAACTACATACAAACATAAGATGACACAACTTTCATCTATAATTTTAGAGTATATACATTTGTCATACTCATTTGGCGCAAAACCATATTCTGAGATGTCTATGTCAAATTTGTTGTGTTATTTATTGGGAGCTTGCTTTAGGCCATAAAGAGATTTAACTAATCTGCAAACTTTATTTTCTTGGCCTTTAGCAATAAAACCTTCAGGTTGCTCCATGTAGATTTCTTCCTCTAGGTCCCCATTTAGAAATATTATCTTTACATCCATTTGATGGATTAGCATATTATGAATGGATGCTAAGGTTAGAAGGGTTATGATAGAGGTGATCCTAGCTACAGGTTAGTAGGTATCAAAATAGTCTAATCCCTTTTTCTGGGTAAAATATTTGACTACTAATCTAGCCTTGTATTTCTCTATAGTACCATCGGCTCTAAGTTTCTTTTTGAATATCCACTTACAACCTATGGGTTTACTACCTAAAGGCAGGTCTGCTAGAAACCAAGTATTGTTCTCCATAATGGAGTTATATTCACTGTTAATGGCTTCTTTCCAGAAAGGGGCATCAGGAGAAGATATTGCTTCTTCATAAGTTGAGGGATCACCCTCTATCAAAAAAGTGAAAAAACATTCTCCTAAGTTCTTTTCAATTCTTTCTCTTTTACTCCTTCTAGGTTCTATATTTTTTTCGGGTTGTGAACTAGATATTTTAACATGAGAGCTAGTGGACGGAGCAAGAGAGGAGTTGGAGGGAGAGAAAGAAATTCTATCTTTGAAGGATATATATTCTCAAAGTAAACTGCATCTCTTGCTTCTATAATATTATTGTCAAAGATTTCATTTACTTCTGAGTGAGTAACAAGAAATCTATAGGCATTGCTATCTAGGGCATATCCTATGAATACAACATCTACAGTCTTAGGTTTAATCTTCCTCTTTTTAGGTTCAACAATTCCTACTTTAGCCAGACGTCCCCAAACTTTGAGATAATGGATCATAGGAGCTCTACATTTCCATAATTCATATGGAGTCTTATCAGTATACTTACTAGGAATCCTATTAAGGATGTAACAGGCAGATAATAATGCTTCTTCCCATAAATTATCGGAAGCACCTGAGCTGAGGAGCATGGCATTCACCATGTCTAACAGTGTGCGATTCTTTCTTTCAGCAACTCCGTTGGACTGTGATGAATATGGAGCAGTTACCTCATGGATTATTCCGTATTTTTCACATAAATTGGTTATATCATTTGATGTATACTCTCCACCACGATCTGATATAAGAATCTTAATCTTCCTCTCTAACTGGTTCTCAGCTTCAGATTTATAGACCTTAAATCTGTCTAGAACTTCATCTTTGGTTTTGAGAAGATATGTATAACAACACTTTGAATGATCATCTATAAAGGTAATAAAATATTTTCTACCGCCTCTGGTCAAAATCCTATTTGAGTCACACACATCACTATGAACTAGCTCTAGAAGGTCAGAGTTTCTTTCTACAGATTTTAAAAATAGCCTAATGTGTTTGGCTTGAACAGAGATCTCACACTTGTGTTTATCATCTATTGGAGTCTTAGGAATAAGATCTAAGTTCATCATCCTTCTTAGGGAACCTAGATTCACATGACTTAATCTACTGCGTCATACATTTGAAGATTCTAAATTAAAAACAACAAAAGAAGGATCTGAAATTTTATTCACGATACTCAAAATAAAAAGACCATATCTTACAAATCATTTTCCAATAAAAGAGTCATTCTTAGAAAATACTACTTTATTTGTCTCCATAACAATCTTGTACCCTGAAGCTATAAGAAGGGACCCACTAACTAAATTTCTTCTGATAGATGGCACATGCAACACATCATGAAGAGTCAGAGTTTTTTCTGATGTCATCTTTAGATCTATTCTTCCTCTTCCTATAATCTGTGCCGCTGAGCCATCTCCTACGGTTACACCTCCTCCACCTGATTCCTGATAGTTTGAAAAATATGAGCGATCAAAGAAAACATGAACATTAGCTGTAGCGCCCCGTTCTCCCGGTGCGGAGAGCGCGGCTAAGAAACATAAGACGGTATCGTTCGATCGGGATAGATTGAATTAAGAACTCGTCCTCGTTATGGATTTGTTTCTTCGGAATCGATTTCCATATTCAGTGGACTGTGCCCCAAGGATCGGCTTAGCGGCAGAGTCAGGAGGGACCTCTCCGCTGCTATCTTTTATTGCCTCGGTTTTCGATATCGCTTGTTGCTTTCGTGCTTTGAGTTGGTTTTGGGATTTGCTTGTTTTCCTTGAACGGTTTCGATGGTTTTCATTGTTTTCGTTCATTGAACTGCATTTCTATTCCGAGATTGGAAAGAGAGGAAGAAGTATTAATCGAGCTGTTCGTGTGCAGGTGAACGAGCAGTAGGCGGCTTGCGAGCGGAGTCGTGAAGCGTCTCTTTCCTTCTTCTTTCCAAAATCTAAGTGAGTGGCTACCAACCCGATTAGCTAGCCCTGCTTCCAAGCTTCACTCCTTCGCCCCGATCAAACGATACCAAGTAATAATAAAAGAAACCAAGATAAAAGAAAATAGATTTGGTTCATATGCTTGTCAATAATTTCATGAACGGATGCTTAACTGCATGCTTGTTCGTTTGGGAATGGATCATGAATTGCTTGTCTTGTACAATCGCTTATCTTGTACTCTTGTTGCCTCAACTATAGATTGTTACTTGTATATTGTTCGATCATGGACAACTTGTGCACAGGGTAACGGTCTTGCGGACGATGCTGGGGCATTGGCATCGATCCGGTCCGGACGAGACCTATTGTTTACTCTCTTGTTCTTGGCGGAATGGCTTGCAACGCCCCTTGTACTTTCGTTGTACGCCATTCTCGTCAAAGACTATCGTCCATTATGGCAACCAAGCCAGTGATCATCTTGTATATTTAAACCTGTTGCAAACTAACTTGTGTCTTCGTGGCAGGGAAGGCATGGTAAGTATTGTGCAGGTAATTCAGACGGTCAGGTAAAATCTACCGAACGGTGGCACGTTCATTTTAGTAAATTCAATATGCTACTTACTTGTAAATGAACTAAGGCAAGATAGAAACCCATAAATATGCATGCTTCATTAAAACAACGTGTTGATTGGTATAGTAAGGCTAGCTCGCCTTCACCAGCATGTTTTGATATGCTGACCCTCGTTGAAACAGGTTCTCCGCACCAAGGCGAACCAAGCGAGGAGCCGAAGTCGTCTTTCCGATCCAGTCCAGCTGTTGGCGCATCTTTACCGTGCCCTTGAAGCCTTTTGAAGTCCGAAGCTGCAACTCTTCATACACAAATGCAGCTCCGTGGCAAAGCTATCCTCCAGCCTGGAGGTCTTTATCGTTTTGAGTTTATAAAGGGATGTAATGTACAGGATTGCTATATCATTTTGAGTCATCTCTTTTGTAAGCCGTTCGGCATATTAGCTGAGTCGTTCAGGAGTTTGTAATAGATGTTCATTATCAATAAAGAGAACTTTTCCATGTTTCAAATCTGTGTTTCAATTTATCTGCGTACTCTGAATATGTGCTTGCTATGCAAATCATTAAAGCCTTGTGCGGGCGCAACCCCAGGCCGGCACGGCGGTCACGATTCGGGGGACGCCTCAAACGATTCTACGGAATCGGGTCGTGACATTAGCTCCAGAATCCAACCATCAATCGTCAGAATGGTAGAAAATATTGACTAAGGGTTGATAGATTACAGACCTGAATGAACTAGAAGAGTCATTGAGAAGCATGTTTACTTCTGGTTTGGTTGGACGTTTCCTTTTGTAAGAAGTCTGGACAGCTTCCTTCTTCCTATGGAAACAGTTAGTGGCCATATGGTTTATTTTACCACATACAAAACAAAATCTCTTCTAATCCTGAGTCTGACCAAAGTTTTTTGGTTTATGGTGATGATGGTTTTGGTGTTGAGGCTGAAGGTTCTGCTTCTTCTTGAAGATGTTCCTTTTGGGTTTGTGATGATGATGAGGCTTGGATTTACCTTAGGATTCTACTAGGTTTACCTTAGCTTTAGACTCAGACTTAGGGTTAGACCTTAGCCTAATTTGTTCTTCTGTCCTAATTTTCTTTAGGACTTGAGCAAATGTAAGGTCACATTGAGTATGAATAAGGTCTTTCTTGACATCAGACCAAGAGGGAGGAAGCTTGTCTATTAAGCAGGCTATTTTATACTCAGTAGAGAAGAAAGTGCCTTTGGCTTGAATATGCCTAAGGTATTCTTGGAATTCATGTATTTGGTCATTCATATGTTTATTATCTACCATAAAGTATCTGCTGAATAAGGAGAAATTGAATCTTTCAATTCCAGCATCATCACAACTATATTCATCTTCTAGGGCATCCTAAAGCTCTTTAGCACTTTTGTATTCAAAGAATATGTCATATAGTGATTCAGAAAAATCGCTTAGAATTCTATGGAAGCAATGGTAGTCTATTTTCTTAGGAGACTTGGGTCTAGTGGAGCCTGAGGACTTGGATACACCTATGTCAGACTCGGTGTCATCAGAGTCATCAATGGCTGAGATTAATCCTAAGGTAGTGAGCCAAAATTTTATCTGACTTTGCCATCTCTTAAAGTAGGTCTTGTTGAACTTTATAGGTTTAGCAGTAAAAGTCTCATCCTTGTCAGTCATGGTTGCTAATGAGAAAAGTTTAAAACTGAAAGATACATAATTACTCAATAACAGTGTCCAATGATTTAGAATAATAGTTCAAGTGATTTTGCTAATCAATCTTAAAATCTTTAGTCTATCAAGTGTAGATTAACTTAGGTTAGTTGTAGGGGCCGGTTTCCAGCTAGCGGTGGTCCGAAGATACTTAAATACCATGTCTCTTAGGGCTATTTACACCCGGTTGACAGAATGACCCTTTCGGATTGTTCCTAAATTTATCTCTACTTTTAGAATTCAGACTCAAAGAGATTTGTAATTATACTAAACTATTATTTGTTCAATACTAGAGACGTTGTTGAGATTGTCTTGAGGTCATTACAAATAAACAATAGTGTAGTTAATAATATGTAAATGTAGAGCTAATAATAAAAATGAATACCAATGATGGTATGTATATTAAGCAAGATTTTATGTGCTACAAATACTAAATTACAGTAGCTAAATTGAATCACAAGATTATATGTGCTGGCAAATATTCAACCAAAAAATTAGAAACTTTCTATTAACAGAATATAAAGCTGTTAATAGTCCTTAGTAACAATAATTTTATAATACCAATTCTTAATTAATATATGATTCAAAAAAATTAAAACTTATGTTGCACTTTGGTATGTAAGCAAAATTGGTATACAAAAATAGCTTTAGCAAATGAACAATGAACTACAAATTTGCTACAAGAAATATTCGTTAACAAAACAAAACCTTTGTTTGGTAAGCAATAATACTACAATAACTTATTTTAATATAAAATCCGGTAGTAAATAGAAAAATTGCTATAGTAAAATTTGGACAGAAAATATATATTCAGCAGTGTTAGCAAATGGTATGTGTTTCACAATAAACAACAGAATTTGTGTTTGGTGTTATGTATAAAATATTTTGGATAATATGCGTGGTCACAAAAGGCAAATATATGAGTACCCTTGCAAACTGGTGTGTTCACAAGCTTACAAAACTAATAGTAATGATAACAAACAAGTTTTGTGTGTCTGTGCACCAAGAAGTGATCCCAAAAAAATTGAAGCAGTTGTTTGATTTCTACGGAGTCAACTCTTAGATTGTTGTTAATATTTATATATATATAATATTTTTCAGAAATTTGATAAGAGAACAAAGGAAAAAAAATGTTACCGACCTCCGGGGAAGTCGTGCACGAAGCACTGCCCTAAGGGTTGATCCGAGGTCTATGTGCAGACGTTTTTCGGAAGCTCCTAGTGGTAAAACCCTCTGACTACCGGGTTCTCTTCGTTGCACATAACTCGGAGAGAGAGACCGAACTTAGCTCTGTCCAGAGCAAGGATTTAGAGAACAGAATATGGTTCGAGAGAAGAATGAGAGAGAGATTTCACATAGGAGAATTTTCTGTAGAAAAGCAATTGAGATGAGAACATCAACAAATATATAGCGAGAGAACCAAACCTTCACTTTAGACAAAGGAATAAATGCTATTAATCCAGGCGTTTAATGAGTAATGAAAAATGAAATTTGTGGGAGAGGAGTTGTCACATGTTTAAAAGGTAGGAAATGAACCTGGACATAGGGAGTAATAAATGTCTAACGTTTAAAATTTGAATGAGTCAAATCGGTTCAAAAAAAATAAAGGGGGGCAAAAAGATTTTTTGGATCACAGTCCGAACCCGAAGAGTAAATTGGATCGGCATTCGACGCCCGCAGGTGTGGGCACGTACCCGCACCCGTTACGCCGAACCGAGGCGAACCGGGCCGGGCGGCAGGGGCGCGCGCGTGTGGCCCAAGGGGTTCCCCATACAACATCTTAAGAGAGCAATAAAGAAGAAGTAATATATACATACAAGGGGGAAGAGGTCGAACCGATTTGGGACTAAAGTAAAAGGAGAAAGTTGAGCTTTTGCTCATATGTGCATGAAAATATACACAACCAACAATGAGAAGTGGGGATTGAATTTCATCTTCACATGAAATTTGGGATGGTAACTCCAGTGTTTGAGTCATGAAAAAAAATAAAAGCTAATTTGCAACTTCATACCCTCAATTATCCTACTTTTTCAACTTAATACTCTAAACTTTTATATCTATCAACTTAATAACCTAATAAAAATTTCTAAACTACCCCCCCCCCTCTCTCTCTTTCTCTGCAGCCGCCATCCCCTCCCCTCCTCCCGTCGCCCGGCCCATCCCGCGCCTCCCTCCTCCTCATGCTGTCACCACTGCAACCCCCGTTGTCGACGCTGCAACCGTCGCGCTGCTGCTACTGCTGCCTATGTTGTTGCTGCTACTGCCTTTGTTGTTGATGCCGCTACCGGCGGGAGGAGGGAGGGGGGACGAACGGCGAGAGGAGGGGAGAGGGAGGGAGGGGGGAGGGGCTGATGTCGGACGGAGAGAGAGGGGAGGTGCTGGAGAGAGAGGGGTAAAGAGAGAGGAGGTCAGTGGTAGTTTAGGAAAAACAAATTTTTAGGGTATTAAGTTGAGATATGAAAGTTTGTGGTATTAAGTTGAAAAAGTAGGATAGTTGAGGGTATCAAGTTGTAATTTAGCCAAAAATAAGATAGAAAATGGGGAGCGTCTTCCATTTTTACTCTCTTTTTTCTATCTCAACCAAACACATTTATCCTCCTATTATAGGTGCAAAATAATGGATGAAAACTTATATGAATTTTATCATTGAAAATATAAATCAAAATATTTTCACACTTACGATTTATCAAACATAACCATGATAGTGTTGTGAATTATAGGATATTTATAGAAACGTTAAATTCTAATCAGCATGCAACTCAGAGTCTTACGATGAAGAAAAATAGATGTCCTACAAGTTTTTTCCAATTTTCCTGGTTTATGTAAAGTCTATTTTTCTTTTAACTTATGAAATAAAAAAGAAGAAGGTGAAAAGGAGTAGATATAAACATCATAGCTGAATACGTTCAATTGCACGAAAAATGTATTATTCTTTTTCAGGGTGAGAGTTAAAAATCTTTACTATTATAATACAGCTTGCAAATGGCTCAAAATGTTGGACGCATCGAAAGCATTTGCAAATCCACCTGAGATAACCAACTAATCTACGAACACCAAACACAGATGAAGACAAGTATATGGCGGTGACTACGTCACCTGGAAAAATTCTAACCTTTATAACTCAGGTAAAATTACAAGATTGGCAAAACAATGTTGAACACTTTGTCCTAATAGGTTCAACTCCCTCACCACACTCAAGAAGGTACGACAAATATTACAATTGAATCACTCACCAACCCGTAGCAATTTTTCTAACCGAAGTTGACGACTCCTCGATTAGATCTCTTCTTTCTTCTGTCTTGTATGGAGAAGAACCCTAAGAGAAAAGCATGGACTTTCTCTTAGATTTTTTGTGGACGAGCACCTCGAATCTTCACCTTTGTGCATACTTTATGCCTCCATCCTCCTCCTATATTTATAGGATAAAAAATCCTATTTTAGGTCATAATATAATTTTCTAAATAGGAAACTCTAAAATAAAAATTTTATTACACCTAAAATAGCCCAACACCAATTATAGACGTCCAAATATGGTCAGATTAAATATTTGATACAAATTTGAAATCTAATCAAATATTACATTTAATGTAGATTTTCAAATTATATCAAATCAAATCTTTGACCATATTTGAGCTACAAAATTTACCAAATCCAGACCGGACTCCAACAAACTCTCCCTCATGTCTGGTGAGAGAGTATTGACCCAATGGCTCCTCAACTGGACTCCATACATATCGTCCCGCGACAGAGTTCCGGCTCCCCCATGCCACTGATCTCTGATCTCCCGAGTTGCTTTGCATCTTCCATCGTCTCCTGCTCCTCGACCGTCACGTCGACACTAGCTGACTTGCGTATCACCTCCCGCACCACTGGGATCTTACTGATATCAACGATACAGCCAAGATCGAAGTGCCTGGCGATCAGCCTCACCGTGAATCTTGGCTGCCTGTCCTCGACTTCCGTCTTCTACCAAAATGTGTTAACGTTTCGACGAGTTTCTTCACCCTTCGCTAGCCCAACCAAGCACACAGTATGATTCTCCCAAGATTCGAACTCCTGAATCTTCCCACATTCATGTCCGAACCTGAAGCTCCCCCATACACATTCATTTTCGAGTAAAACATCACGCGTTGTGTATGCCGTCGATGACCCACAACTTCTCCTGAACTGTGTGATTGATGATGCTCCCACCTTAGATTGAGTTTGTTGCAAATCTCGATCTCCTCCCTGGCCTCAAACTACTGAAATCAATGTCGCTCCATGAAGCTTTGGCAAACCATCCGTCACCAAAACCAGATTCGTGAAGCAACCCCCACCTGGAGACCAACCAGTTGTCATGGGACCAATAGACTGACCCTCAATTTTTGGCTCATCACCATTCGTCGCTTTGTCTTGATGATCTGAATCATCTGTATCCCTCAAAGTATCTAGAAGACCCTCCTCAGCAAGTTCTCGACGATTTACTAACTCCTACCGAATACCCATCGAGCCTCCATCCGGTATCTGTGGCCTACTTGTACAACTCAGCGACTTAAGCCTGTACATGCCATAGCACAAATCTCTTCGAGCCAGCTGTTGGGAACCCTTCGTAAGCATCTAATCCTTGTTCCCAATTGCGCTACAAAAACCATCATCCGCCAGCCTCCCTACCGAAACCAAGTTGTAGCGCAAACTCGGTACATGTCTCATACCCTTGAGAACGAGCTTCTCACCAAGCTCCGTTGTCAAGTGCACATCATCGATGCCTACAACTAAAACCGTTCCCTTGTTGCCTATCTTTACACGTCCAAACCTGCCGCCTTGGTATGACATGAGTTTTCTCCTATATGGAGTGGTGTGATATAACGCCCCCGTGTCCATGACCCAATCGTCATCATGACACATGCCACAAGATTCCTTTGCATCGGTTGCTGCGATGATGAGATCTCCCATAGACGTGTGATTCTCCTGATTGTCCTTGCCTTTAGCCTTCTCAGCTTTGAGCTTCATGCGGTTCCTCTTGACATGACCCCTTTCGCCACCGTGATAGCAACCCTCCTTGCGGTCCACAGTCTCAAGATCCTGAGAACTCCTCAATATTCTCGCCTGTAACTTGGGTCTTCCCTTCCCGTAGGAAGCTACCAGAGCGGACTCCTATGACGATTCTACTTGCTTACGCTAGACCTCCTCGTTCAACAAGCTGCTTTTAACTGCCTCCATCATGACAACTCCATCCGGAGCGGAGTTGCTCACCAAAACCACCAACGTCTTCTAGCTTTCCGGCAGAGAACTCAAAAGATGAAGGGCCTAAAGTTCATTCTCAATCACTATCTTTATCGTAGACAACTGATTGATGATGTCCTGAACCTCTTTCAGATGGTGTTCCACCGGTGCACCCTCCGTGTACTTTGAGTTGACAAGTTAGCGAATCAGAAATGCCTTATTGTCAGCCGTCTTCATTTCGTTCAATGAATGTAGCTTCTCCCATAATGCTTTTGCAGAACTCTCTATGGACACGTGGTAAAATACTGAGTCGTCCAGCCATTGGCGGATGAATCAAACAGCATTCTGATCTAGTCGTTTCCAGTCATCATCACCTTTGTCCGTCGGTTTGGCGTTGTCGTCCTCCAACGGACCATGCAAGTTCTTGGACTATAGTAGATCCTCCATCCTTGGATTTTAAATTGCCCAATTCTCCCCTGTTAGGGTGATCATACGAGTGTTCATCTACTCCATATACATAGTTGCACCTTCCCTCTCAAGAAGAACCTGGCTCTGATACCACGTGTTGGGCGCACCACGGAAGCGTTTGCCAACCCACCTGAGATAACCAACCAATCTACGAACACCAAGCACAGATAAAGACAAGTATATGGCGGTGACTATGTCACCTGGACAAATTCCAACATTTATAACTCAGTAAAATTACAAGATTGTCAAAGCTATGTTGAACCATTTGTCCTAATAAGTTCAACCCCCTCACCACACTCAATAATGAACGACAAATATTACAATTAAAATTACTCACCAACTCGTAGCAATTTTCGTTACCGAAGTTGACGACTCATCGATTATATCTCTTTTTTCTTCTGTCTTGTATGGAGAGGAACCCTAAGAGCTAAGCACATACTTTCTCTTAGATTTTCTTGTAGAAGAGCACCTCGAATCTCCACCTTTGTGCATACTTTGTGCCTCCACCCTCCTCCTATATTTATAGGATGAGAAATCATATTTTAGGTCATAATATGATTTCATAAATAGGAAACCCTAAAATAAGAATATTATTACACCTAAAATAGTCCAACACAATTATGGACGTCCAAATATGATCAAATTAAATATTTGATACAAATTTAAAATCTAATCGAATCTTACATTTAATGTAGATTTTTAAATTATATCAAATTAAATCTTTGATCATATTTGGGCTCCAAAATTTATCAAATTCAGACTGGACTCCAACACAAAAGTAAGTCGTCCAAGTTTTATGTATATCCTCTACTTAATAAAAATAATCAAAAAAATGTAAAAATAAATAAATCTAAGTACCTTCTCACGTAGTTAAAAAATATCTAAATCCTTCTAACTCCTAAAATATATTTAATATTTAAATTATATTTAAACTAATTACATGATATTATCTAACTAAATATATATTCAAAATTCTAAAAACATATCTATAATCTTAACTAACATATATTCAAATTATATTTAAAATATTTTAATATAATTTTAATTTTAATTTTAATTTAATTTTTTAATAATGTATATCTTTTTGTACGTATAATGTACGTGAACGTGACCAAGTAATAATAAGGGCTTTAGACCCTAGATTTTATACCAACTTAGAGTTTAAGTTCTAACATGTTCAATTGGAGAGTTTGGACCCTGGATATTTATTAATTATTTATTTTTTCCAATTATATCCTCCCTCTCCATGCCTAATATTAATTTTTTATACAAACTTGAGGGTATAATAGGAAAGATAAAACAAAAAAATAAAAATTCAGGATATAAACTCTCTAATTGGACATAACAGAACTTAAACTCTAAGCTGGTACAAAATTCAGAGTCTAAACTCTAATTAGTCCTAATAATAATAGAAATATTTTCTTTTCATATCTAATATAAAAAAAGGGATTTTTTTTATTTTTGTCCCACTTAATAATATAATTTTAGACTTATATTTCACTTTTTGTGTTTATTAGACTTATATTCCATTTTTGTTACGAAAAATATTTGATGACATTTTTTTGTGACAAAAGAAATATTTTTCGTGACAAAAAATAAAATGTAAGTCTAATAAATATAAAAAGTGAATTTTTTAATTTTTGTCCCACTTAATAATATGATTTTAGACTTACATTCTATTTTTTGTGTTTATTAGACTTATATTCTATTTTTGTTATGAAAAATATTTGACGACAGTTTTTTGTGACAAAAAAATATTTTTGTGACAAAAAATGAAACGTAAGTTTAACAAATATAAAAAGTGAAATAAAAGTATAGAATTAAGTGATAAGAAAATGAATTTTTTTTGAAAATAAATAACAGAAAATTTTATTCAGAGCAACAAAATTAAACAAATCCCACTGAGAGCATAGAATTTTTAAAATTTTCACAAAAAGCATCATAACGCCTATCTGAAGGGCGTTTTACGAATTCCCAATTTTTTTAAAATTTTTTGTCTGGTTTCCGTTGCTGCCGTTATATATATATATATATATATATATATATATATATATATATATATAACTCTCTCTCTCTCTCTCACTCACTCACTCACTCACTCTCTCACTTCACTCTCCTCTCACTCTCACAGAGCATCGAAATTTTACTCTCCTCTCTCTCTCTCTCTTCACCCTCTTTCCTCTCTCTCTCTCTCCTCTCTCTCTCTCTCACTCACCCTCCTCTCACTCTCCTCCCCCTCTCTCTCACAGAGAGTGAGAGGAGGGCGAGAGAGAGAGAGAGAGAGAGAGAGAGAGAGAGAGGAAAGAGAGTGAAGTGAGAGAGAGAATAAAAAAAATTAAAATATAGAAAACGTTCTCTCTCTCACTTCACTCTCTTTCCTCTCTCTCTCTCTCTCTCTCTCTCCTCCCCCTTTCTCTCACTCTCCTCCCTCTCTCTCTGTCACTCTCTCCTCTCCTCTACCCTCTCTCTCTCTCTCTCCCTGGTCTCTCATTCTATTTATTATTATTTTTTTAAACTAATCATTATTTAAAAAGAATTAGTCCTTTAAAGTTTGGTAAAATTAACTAAACCAAACCGAACCAAACTATTAGTTTTTTATTTTTTATTCGTTAACATCGAAATATCGAAGAAAACCCTGAAATTTAAATTAATGAGAGTAAAATTCGGAGGTCAAAACATCATTATTTTACGATTATAAAATTTTGAGGCGTCCGTCAAACGGTGAAACCGTTTATCACATAATACTTTTCGATACGATTGTTTTGGCACAATCTGTACCTTGTTTCGATGGTAGACGGTAGACGACATTTCTAACGACAAATTTTTTTTTCTAATTTTCTTAAGAAATTTCTTACCTATTGTTTAAATTTTGGGATGCCAAATTTTTTTTTAATTTATTTAAAAATTTTATTACTATAACAAATTTTTGTAAAAATAACTAAACTAAAATAAAACTAAATCCATTGAAAGAGAGGAAGAAACGAAAGGAGAGAGAGAGAGAGAGAGAGAGAGAGAGGGGAAAGTAAAAAAAAAAAATTAAAATATAGAAATTGATGGAGAATGAAAGACTGGGTAACGAGGTTAAATATAAAGTATAAAAACGTCGATCCGAAGAATATTTTATATATTTTTAAAAAAATTTAATATAAAACATTCATTTGATAGACGTTCTGGTATTTTTTTTCGTAAATTTTAAAATTTTGATTTAGTAAAATTTGGATGTAACATTTTCGAATAAATAATATGATGAAAAATTATTAAATAGAAGGTACATGAAGTATATAGGTAACCTATGTCCATCTAGAACTGTGTAATGGAATGAGGAAGGAATTAGGTGGCAACACCAATTCTTCCTTCTTTGTCACTTGACTTCAACAGGGAAGTGATGGGAATGCTTATGGGCCAGGTCACCATCGAACAACTCTCCCCCTCTCTCTCTCCTCTTGATTTCTCTCCCGACCACTAAGTGGGCCCCGCCAACCGTGTCAACTCGAAAGCTTTTGTCGAGGGATCGGTCGGACGCACGTGCGAGGTCACATCCGCACGTGAAGGGACCCACCTGCCAAGGAGAAAAGTGGAGGACCTGGAATTAGCTTCCTCTGGGACTTCTGCTCATGCATACATAACATGCTCGCTTACTTTTTTTTGCAGTTGAATCCCTTTACTCCATCTTATTTTTACACGTAGTCCTTTAGGTCTTACATCTTACTTGCTTAAAAGGGCTCTTGATAAAGGCGCTACAAAATTCACTCGGGACATTACAAATTTTTATCATTGTTAATTATAAATTTATCACTCCAAAAAATTATTTATCGGACTGTTCACTTCCAATTGAATTTTTTTATAATCAGGACTGTAAAATTTTAACAGTTCTACCAATTGTTAGGACTGTTAATAATTTTGACAATCCTAATAATTGGTAGGACTGTCAAAATTTTGACAGTCCTAAAAATATATGTTTATTTTTTAGACTGTCAAAATTTTGACAGTCTTTCCAATTGGTAGGATTGTCAAAATTTTGACAGTCCGGAAGGGAGGGTTACGCGAGCTGACCACGAGGACTGGACTGCGTGGAGGTCCGAAGGGGGGACGAGACGGAGGAGCGGGAGGGAAAGGAGGGGTGGGAGGCGGGGGAGGAGGCGGAGGCAACAGTGGAGGACGGGAGAGGAGGCGGAGGCGGAGGCGTGCATTCGGTGGAGGACTGGGCCGCTGCTACGCTTGGAGGCAGGGGTGGAGGACGGGGCCGCTGCTGCGCGCGGGGGCGGCGGTAAGCGGTGGGGGCGACGACGATTGGTGGAGGATGGGGTTGCTGCTGCGCTTGGGGACGGTGGCGAGCGGTAGAGGAGCGAGAGGGGGAGCAGGAGGAGGGAGGTGAAGAGGGTGGACAGTCATAGTAAATTTTGGACTAGTCTGAGTAATTTTTTTTCATAACTAGACTATCCCCAATACTGAACTAGTCCTGAATGTACTTTATAGTGCCTTTATCACAAACCCTTAAAAGTATGTATGACAATTTTTTCCAACCCGATGGAGACCAAGGTTTTTTCTTCGATGCAGCAACTTTGGAAATTAACAACGGACAAAGGAAAGGAATGAGGATTAAAAATAAAAATTTTGATCCGACCCGGAATCGGATTTGAAAATAGTCTTTGGATATTTGTCCATTTCTTTGAAAAAGATTGACTATATGATAAAAAATATATTATATGAACGAAAATATATTTAACCATATCTTTTGAAAAAAATTTGACTTTGACCTTTAAGCAAATCTTTGACAAGAATAATATTGGATTCCTAAGCCTGCATAATATTTGATTCATATTGCTACATAATGTTGGATTTCTATGTATAGACATATGACATGCTATATAAATGGGCTAAATGTTTCTCCAAGAGTATCTCAAGAATCCTCATGTAAGTTGTTGAATAAGTTCAACACAAGAGTATCTTCCAAATTGTGCTCAATAATTATTGAATAAGTTCAATATTAGAGAAAAAAAATTGTTAAATAAGTTTAACACAAAAGTTTTTGAGAGAGTTTTTGTAGATAGCTCTTGAGAGAAAGGAGAGAAGTGTTGAGAGCAATTATAATTTTTTTTTTCTTCTTCATAGTGGAATTGAATCACCCTCGTCTGTGGAAGTAGGCATCTTGGTCGAACCACGTAAATCCTTTTCTTTGTGGTTGTGAACTTTCTCTGAGATGTTTCTCTGATTTTTCTGGATCTATTTTCACTGTGCGTTCCAACATTATTCTTTATTCCGATAAATCTTCGACCCCGATTGCTTTTACCAATTTGTGCAACCTATTGGTATTAGTTAAACGTTAATATCTCTTTAAATTACAAGCTCATATATAAGAAATTAGAATGAAAAAAGTTCTTAAAATCTTATGTTATACAGAAAAAATTGTTAATGGGGTGGAAGACGTAGACGAAATTTTTTGGCCTCGACAGTGTTAATAGGGTGGGAATGAAGAGTGCATTGTTTAACGGGGACAAAAATATGAAAAAAAGTAAATCCGACCAGAAATTGGAATGTGGACGCAGATTCGAACCCTACTCGAAAACGAAAATGAGGGATATGATCTCCGGTCCCGATTCGCCTCGTTGCCATCCATACTTAAAAGTCTCCCGCATTGAATGGGCCATTAGTGTACGGGACATATACAGATCATTCATATATATATATATATATATATATATATATATATATATATATATATATATATATCTTATTTTTATTTGTTTTCTAATAACGAATACAAATATATGTGAAAAAATACAAATATCTGCAGGAAAATAAAAATTATAGTTTGAAAAAAATACACCCAGGATTAGATCACTCGATAATTTTCACAAGCACAAATTCCACTTTTTATGGGTCCAAAGATTATTTTCACAAAATAATCCATCTTTTTCCGGTTTATTGGTTTTAGAATGAAAAGTATAGGATTTTGTCACCTCTCCTACTATTTCTCCATTGGATAGGATTTTGTTAGCCTAAGTCTTTATTTGATGAGAAGACACCGGTCCAATTCGAAGTTATTGATGTTTATACCGGTCGATCATAGAATAGAAATTCTGATTCATTCAGATCAAGCTTCCTTCCTATTAATCCGAAAATTCTTCTCAGATACAAGAAAATGATTCAGTTCTAGAGCCAAAGATCGTAGTTCTCGAACGAGCAATCGAAAGATTCTGGAGCATCATCGGGGTTAGGTACTATTCCTCCAATAATCGTAGCACCAAGTACTTCTTGACGAGCTTTAATATGATCAGATTTATAAGTAAGCATCTCTTGTAAAATATGAGCAACACCAAATCCCTCTAGAGCCCAAACTTCCATTTCTCCTACTCGTTGTCCCCCCTGCTTGGCCCTTCCCCTAAGGGGTTATTGTGTGACAAGTGTGTAATGTCCACTCGAACGTCCATGGATTTTATCATCAACTTGATGAATTAATTTTAGGATATAGGACTTTCCTATTTGAACACGTTGTTCAAAAAGATCTCCTGTTCTTCCATCAAATATTTTGCTTTTTTTCGGATACTCGGGTTCAAATACCCATGGATTTTTTGTTTACTTACTGGCGGAATATAATTCAAAAAACACTAATTTTCTCGAAGCCTCTTGCTCATATCTCTCATCAAAAGGTGCTATTCTATAATGTCTCTTTAGAAGATCCTCCGCTAACCCTAGTGAGCATTCAAATATCTGTCTCACATTCATTCGTGAGGGTACTCCTAATGGATTGAAGACCATATCAACAGGTGTTCCATCTTGCAAATGGGGTATATCTTGTCTAGACAAAATTTTGGAAATAATACCCTTATTTTCATGTCTTCCAGCTACTTTATCACATACTTTGATTTCACGTTTCTGTGAAATATATACACGAATTCTTTCTGGATTATAACCGGAACTTCCCTTTTTTTGGATCCATCTCACATAAATAACTCGACCCCTCCCGCCTATAGGTAGTTTTAGAGAAGTTTCTTTTGCAGTGGATACCTGAATGCCAATTATGGCTCGTAATAATCTATCCTCAGGGGCGTACGATGATTCGTTCGCTATCTGGGGCGTTAATTTACCTACTAAAATATCGCCTGCTTCCATCCAAGATCCAAGCATCATAATTCCATTTTTGTCTAAATTGCGGAGTAAATGAGATTCCAAATGTGGTATTTCCTTAGTGATTCTTTCGGGGCCTTGTCTTGTCACATGAGCCTGAATTTCATATTTCCGGATGTGTAAAGAAGTATAAATATCTTCATATATATATATATATATATATATATATATATATATATATATATATATATATATATATATATATATATATATATATATATATATATATATATCATATTTTTATTTGTTTTCTAATAACGAATACAAATCTATGCGAAAAAATACAAATATCTGCAGGAAAATAAAAATTATAGTTTGAAAAAAATACATCCAAGATTAGATTGGTCATCGTAATTACAAACATATCTCTACTAATACAAGGTGGTTTGGAATCGTCTCAAAATTGAATCGTCTAAGTCATTTGTAAATACTGCATTAATTATTTTACAGAAATTTTTACAAAGAGAATTAAAATATTAACAAATTATTTTGAGAGATTTTTTTTTGAAAATTTGTAAGGAAAGAACAAATACGCACTTAACATATGCGTTTTGCATCTCGGATAATTTAAAATTATAAAAAAATTAAAACGCACATGTTACGTGCGTTTTGAGTGTTTATTATTATTTTCTTATTTTTTGGGCCGGAAAAAAGAAAATCAATTTGAATACACTCTTAATGTGTGCGTTTTGACTTTTTTTTTAAGTAAACGAATTAAAAAAGAGAAAAAAATAGCAATTTGAATACACACATAGTATGTGCGTTTTGGAATTTGTTTAAAAAAAAAGTAAACAAATTAAAGAGGGAGGGGCCGGTTTAGTTTTTAGAAATTAAAAAAATTTCAAAATGCACATACTAAGTGCATATTCAAACAGCTATTTTTTACTCTCTTTTTAAAATTTGTTTACTTTAAAAAAAAGCAAAACACACGTACTAAGTGTGTATTTAAATTGATAATTTTAGTTTTTTTTGGCTCAAAAAAGAAATAAAAGATAAAAAATAAAAAGCACTCAAAACGCACATAACAAGTGCGTTTTTTTAAAATTTTAAATTATCCGAGAAGCAAAACGCACTTGTTAATTGAGTATTTGTTCTTTTCTTACAATTTTTTTAAACTTTTTTCTCTAAAAATAATTTATTAATATTTTAATTCTCTGTACAAAAATTCCTGGTTATTTAAAAAAAAACTAATTAAGTAAAAAAAAACTCTAAATCAAGCGGTTAAGGTTTGAGTCACTTTTCTTGGTTGTCTGAGTTCAATTCGTAGGGATGACAGTATTTAAAATAAATTCATATTTAAATTTTTTAATAATTTTTCACATGAGTATAATGCATATGTACGTTACTTGTATGGATAAAGAGATACAAATACTAATTAATACATATCACATACAATAAACATTTGGAGATACTAAAATTAGAATTCATAAGAGACAATAGTTTCGTGTAGGTCTATTTACGTATTAATTAACTTATGTTAGTATTTCTATATAATGTAGATATAATAGGTTTAGTCATGAACAAAGTGAGCCCTAATGTATATATATTACCTTTTTTTATACATTTATATAGGTATCCATATATCTCGGGATCCAAAAAATATAGTGGAATCCTTAATCGGATTCGGGTAAATTAAATACGGATCTAGATTAATTAAATTCGATTGATCCATCAGATCCGAACATAATATATCTAACAAATTTGAATCTAGATCTGGATAGGATAATCCACCTCTGAATGAACATGGTACAATCTCAATACATGGTAAGGTTGATTGAATTGGATGAAGAAGAGTTAAGCTAGGTATATAAACACTACAAAAATAAGCGGATTAGTGACGTCTAAAAATATCGCCAACCATGCTTTCACTAACTACTGTTAGTGACATAAGCAATGTACAAACCTTGTCCCTATTATGCTATAGGTGAAGCAAGGGACGTCACCACTGTGATATTTTCATCGTCGAATACCTCGCTCGAGCAATGAGCTAGTATCAGGTCTCGGATCTAGAATACTGGAGAGCGATGACAGACAACGGCCGGCTACGTATACTCAGAGCACACCAGTACCTCATATATACGGTGAAGCTATAAGACATGGGGGGTTAACACTATAATCTATCAATCAATCCTAGGTCAAGCGGTCCAGATGTCTCAACCACAAGAAAACAATAATATACAAGGAATATGATTGTTAGGAGCAAAAATAGTAAAGTATCCCAAACCAAATATACATAGATGATTATGAAGCTAGTAATACTAAATAAAGAACTAGCAGAGTATAAGTAATACATGATCAACTCATAGTCTAGAATAAGATTGTTCGCCATTAATGCAAGTTTAAGAAACTTTTGTTTAACAACCAACAAACAAAGATACAAAGAAGTTATAGACAAAAAATCTAAGTACAATATTTTTTTAATCTAGGAAATATGACGATGGAGATCGAGTACTAAAGCGACTCCTTTACTCCGTTGATGGTCCGACGAGGGAATGAGGAAGCTCTCTTCACTTTTCTCAGTCTTGAGCTTGTGTGTACGTACGTAGCTCTACCCCTGTCTCTGTGTGTATGTCTCTCTGTACGCTTGTGTTGGATATGCTACCCGACAATTTATAGCTATCATACTGATGGGCTATGCGCTCATGGATGCTGAGATTGCCACGTCTTTATCTGTAACTGCCACCGTGGACGCAGGTCATGGTTGAGTCGCCACGTAAAATTTTTGTTAGGATCCGCTGTTGCTAAAAATCTGATCGGTTCCCGTCCTTGGTGTGCACGACTTGGTCAGCTTGATACGTGGCATATACTTAGTCGTGAAGAATTTTATCAGTTGCAACGAAAAGATCTTGGCTTGAGAAGGTACTACCACGTTGAACGCATGAGGTTTGGAACACATGGGACCAGAGATGCATGGAACACATAGAGTTTGGAACGCATAGGGCCAGAGATGCATGGAACGCATAAAGTCTTGAACGCATAGGGCCTAGAACGAATGGGGCCAGAGACGCCTGGAACGCATGGAGTCTGGAATGCTGGGCCTAGAACGCATAGGGCCAGAGATGCCTATAACACATAGAGTTTGGAACACATGGAGCCTGGAATACATGGGGCCAGAAACGCATGGAACGCATAGGGTCTGAAACACAATGAGTCTGAAACTTATGGGGCCAGAGACACATGGAACGCATGTAATCTGGAACGCATAGGGCCTTTATCTTATGTATACGTGGCACTGTTCAGCTATATACGAACAAAAGTAATCATGACGATGACATGAGTACTGACGTCAACTGTCAACGTCAGAATCGAGGCATTCAGGCCATTATTGCTGTCAGAATCATAAATGCTCTAACTCGACTGAGGTAACTTTGTGCGTCCAAGACTTTATATCACGTCACAATTCCAAAATACGTAGGATTAGAAATACGTAAGTATGATAGCCGTATATATATATGTCAACTCTAATATATAGAAACCATAACACATACGTACGCTGTATTATGAATAATAATTCACAAGTGGTATATAATGTCACAAGTCACATGCAATACTAATCTCATCTACAAAACCAAATAGAAATAAATAACCAATATGACAATGAATCAAGTATGAAATAGTTGAAAAGACCAATGGTTGGGTGGAGATAAATCCACTACCAAACTAGAATATAATAATAATAATAATAATAATAATAATAAGTACATTATCTAATAATTAGAGAGGCTCGAAGGAAAGACCTCATCGAAAGAGAATGGAGTAGCAAGTCTGATCCGTGCTCTTGTAAATAGTCTTGATCGTCTACACCTGGAAAGAGACTACATCCTTAGAGGGACGTAACAAGATATATAGAAGCATACCACAATATACTAAAAATAAACATCCAAAAGTGGTCACATAACCGTCTACGTGATATGCAGTTTTAAGAATAACTTTTTCGTATATAGACTATCTGGCTAAAATAATAGGATGGACATAGTTCTTTTGGAGATCCAGGGGCCACGTGCATAACGTCACGGACGTCAGAGGCCGCCAAGTAAATATAGGGTCATCATGACTCGCATCTCCAGCCTAAATAGGGAAAGTGTAAGGAGTCACATACGCTTACTCATTATTCTTTTCACCCAATGATACTAGCCGTGACATATCCATGACACACAAATTGTTACTACCACATTCCAAAATAGGAATATTTTTATTTTTTTATTTATTATAAGTATTGTGTATATTTTATTGCATGGAATATATATATTATATATAGTGTTATTTAATGAATGAGTTAGTAGACTAGACCTAAAAATCCACTAGATGAACCTCTGACCAAATATAGGATTATGGATTTAATTAGTAATTTTTGGGATTAAATAGTGGGATTATATTTATTACTGTAATTTTATTTAATTATTGTACCTTAACGTTGCTTCGATATTTGGAGCACTATACTAGCTTTTGTCTTCCAACATATTTTATACCCTTGTCCTAGACGTTCCAGTCTTCTATTCTGACTTTTGTGTAACTCATAAATATGCCCATTTGTGCTTTATTCGCACAATATTCGTCGCAGGCATTTATTCTTAATTTTAAATAAATCCAACTTTGCATCTTTGTGTGTTCCAATCAAAATTGGAGACACAATCTCAACCCATTTTGTGCAACCCAAATTATGACAATATTCTATTCTGAGTCTTCTACGTCCTTGACACTTGTGTCCCATATAATTTTAACCCTATGCACTTCCAATTAATTTAAGAACACCATTTACATTAATTTTAATTAAATTGGTGTAAGGACCAAACTTGACCCAAAACTAGATCCAAACCCAAACCAAACCTCCACTCACACCCTCAAGGTTCATACTAAATACACACCCTTTTTAGCTACTTCATCACACCAAATAGGATATTTTCTCTCATTCAATCCCAAACCCCACTTTTATACAATTTTCCAAATGTTGAGGACTTTTATGCAAAAGAGTAGTGAGGTGTCCACCTCCCATTGGACCCAACACATGAAGAAATACCTCCCCTCTTCATTGTCCGGCCACATGCATGTATTTTTCTTTGTTTTGGAGTTTGCAACACTCAAACATCATCCCCTCACCATCTTAGCCATCCATTCAAACCCACTCAATCCTAGCCCTCCAAATTCCTTCATGTAGCAAGCAAACCCCATCCCAAGGAGTACTTAACCGAACCCAAATCCCTAGGTCTATATCACCCTATTTACTCCATATATATATATATATATATATATATATATATATATATATATATACTTTTTTCATTATTTTCATCACCACCACCAACATCAAAACTACAAACCCTAGCCGACTACACCTTTCCCCCCTCTACTGTTCACGCCGGACCATCCTGACTTCCCACGCCGTCAACTGCCTGAGCAGCAGCCGGCTGAACCGCCTTACCGCCGAGCACGACCGACTCACCACGCCATTCCCCGATCGCCCGATTATCCCGACTGAACCATCTCCTCCCATCACCATGATCTTCCCCGCGGCCATCAGCCCCTGACCACGCCAAATGACCCTAACTTTACTCACCGTTGACTGAACCATCATCTACGTCACCGCCTCCACCGACGATAACCCGACTGCACCGCTCGCTGCCGACTTCCCCATCATCTCGATCATCATCATCACCATCATCATCTACACCGCCACCACCATTAACCCCATCACCACCAGATCGACGAGCTCACCATCAGCCCCGGCCATGCCACGACCGTCTCGCCTGAACTCTACCGCCACCAGCACGACTCGACCCTGACTCCCTCGCCCAAGCCTCCTCGACGACACAGCCGTACCACCGCCTCTCCTAACATCATCATCATCATCATCACCATGACATGACGACATCTCCGAATCTGATCGCCGTGCACAACCGACCATGCGGCCACCCTTGCTGGAGCCCGAGCCCCTCCGCCATGACAGCAGCCGGAGCCCGAGCCCCTCCGCCGTGACAGCAACCGAGCAGCCCGAGCACCATCTTCAGTCGACAACCTCCCTCGACGTCGACTACACCCTCCTTGTTTATGTGTACGACAATGCCAAGGTTCAGAACTTGCCCTTCCTTCATGATTGTGTGTATGTGCATGCGTGAATAGTAATTAGGGCTAGCATGTTATTTCATAAAATCGGAAGAACAGATCACGCTCCACGCCAAATCGGAAGAACAGATCACGCTCCACGCGCGAAACAACATCTGACTTCTACGATAAAACAGATGAGCGCGATGATCTCCGCGAGGGGAAGCAAGCAGGCGAATATTCGACCTCTCGGCCTTTACGCCAGCAAGAGAACAATCTGCCTACCCTTCGGATTACGCGAGAAGCTGATGGCCGACTGAGGACCTCTTCAGCTTTACGCCAGTCCGAGCGAATCTCCAAATTACGCCAGACGAAGTCCCGCGGCGTAAAGCAAGCTCTGGTTGCTACTCCTGACCTACGCGAATGCCTAGTCCAGAAGTGTAAGGAGAGGGGATCTTCCAACATGTCTATTACGTCCCCTAGAGAGCAATGTTGTAATAGTCATAAGATTGTGATTGACTGCTGCTGTTATAAAGCAAAACGGTCGATCTTCGACCGATTGAGCTACTCTCAGTCTTTTCCGGAAGAAGAGCAAGCGTATGCGTCCGTGAACATGGCTTCACGCATACCCAGAAGAAGGTCGAGCTCAAGACGTCATCCCTCTGGGCCTCCGAGCCGAAGAAGATTCGAAGTCCTCCTCTGGAGCACTGAAGCTGGGGTGTTCCAAAACACCCGGGCAAGGTCACAGCAACCAGCTCCGTACTCGTCTGATTCCGACGCTGGCGGTCACCAATCTCCCAGAACAGATGCTGAGAGTGTAGAGTCGACTTCTGCGGCGACCTATACTAATCCTTCGATGACGCCCAGGGAAGTGGGAGCTTACGCCATTGAAGACGAACGCGAGAAGGCTTCAGGAAACGCGGAACAATGCATCACTGTGCTAGAGATATCTCTGAAGCAAATACAATCCGTAATGGAGAACATGCACCAGATGATGCTAACTCAGCACGCGACTGCCATGGCTCAAGCATCAGTCCCGCCAACTCAGATACGTGTGGGGGTGGACTTACCACCATCCGACCCAAGCCAAGAACCTGCTCTAGATCAAGAGTCAGCAGTCCCTCCGGTTTCAACTGAGAATCCGATGCAGGCAGTGCGGGAGTTGAAAGCCCAGTTTGACGGCTTGAAGCACAAAGATCAGCTCAAGAAACTGGAAATCAACCAGTCTTACCCGGCTATCTGGAAAGAAGTCCCTTTTCCTCCGAAGTACAAACCTCAGACTATGGCTCTGTTCGAAGGAAAATATCACCAAGTCAATACATGAACTATTTCAGTATGATGACGGTGTTACTACAAGGGAACGACGCCCTCCTCACTCGAGTGTTCAAGGGCTGCCTCTCAGGAGTAGCCTATCAGTGGTACCGTAGCTTGGTGGACAACTGCATTACTTCCTTCGAGGACTTCAAAGCGCTATTCTTCACACGATTCTATGAGGGTGGAATGGACATGTCTATGTCCTCCCTCATTGAAGTCAAGCAAAGAGAAAAGGAAGACGTTCGCACCTTCATCGAACATTTTCGTCAGGCCACCTTACAAATGCCTCCAGGAGTTCCAGACTCGGCGTTAGTAGACATTTGCAGGAAGAACCGCCTTCCTATAGTCTCGGTGTTCACAGGACCATATCAGTTCCATGAGTGGCCCTCGTTCATCGTCTCGGCAGTGGCCGCCGAGGACAACAGTCGCAAGGCGCGCGACAATGGCATCATGATCTCCGCTTCCGATAGAGGCAAAAGGCCATCTCCCAGCGGCGACCATCCTCGCAGCTCCAAGGGAAAAGAAGCTCTGACGGTCAATACGTCCAGACAAAAGACGGCGGCGACCACGCAGACAAAGCCCGGGACTTCCAGGCCCGTCGAGGTCTACTCTTTCGACGACGACGATATCCCTAGTATATTTGAGTGTCTCGTCAAAAGTGGCAAGATCACCCTGCCGGAGCTAAGGCGGCCCCAAGAGGTCGGCAGTACCGACGACCCCAAATACTGCATCTTCCACAGATACGTACACCACCCAACAAAGGTGTGTTACGTACTGAAGAGGAAGATCCAGGGGTTGATCGATGCTAAGGCCATCACCCTGCACAACACCGAGAAAACGGTCACAGCCAACATGATCTCTCTGCGGTTCGGCGATCTGCCTCCCCAAGAAGTCATAGACGGTATCACGCCCATTTCCCGAGCCACAATGGACATCGTCAATCTTCCTCCGGCTAGGGATCAAAATCATAACCTGGTACCCCTGACCACCCGTCATGGCGAGATTATGTGGGTTCATCCAGATTTGGTATCAGAGCTCGAGGAAGAGACTAAAGCTACGTCCAGGAGGAGCTCAAAGTGCAAACCATGCCATATGGTCACAAATTCTTGCCATCAGACGAAGACGAGGTACTTGCTGCAACCCGGTCAGGGAGAGCCTACCTCAACGACTACGGAGCGAGTTAGGAGGATATACCGGCAGACGTTTCAACTGCCAAACCTGTAGGGCCAAGCCCCGTCATACCGGAAGCCAACCCTTCAAAACCGACGCCGGCGGACAAAGGAAAACAAAGAGAAGTGCGCTTCGATAAACCTGTGAAAAATATTCCGAACAAAGGTTTTGAGAAGCCGTATAACTTCGACATCCTAGCCCAACTGGCTAATACACCGGCCAGGCTCTCCATCTTCGAGCTACTCAGGCTCTCCCAAGACACTCGTCTAGCCCTGAGTGAAGCACTGATGCAGGCGGAGGCATGCTTGACCCAGCTCAAATCTCCCGACGAAGAACCAGTGGCGTGTCCTCAATGCCACAGTGTGATGGAGGTGGTCCCAAATATCACCTTCACCCAAGATGACATGCTGTTAAAACATAACAAGCATGACAGGCCCCTCTATTACACCGGGTACATCGGTTCCATGGAGGTTGATCGGATTCACATAGATCCGGGATCATCGATCAGCATCATCCCGCACAGTCTGCTCAGACCTTTGAGGATTCCTACCAGCGAACTGGCTTACACCTCCACTACAATCGTGGGATTCAACGCCGGAAGAAGTCAGCCGTTGGGGAAGATTCGCCTGAGGATCCAGATTGGCAACCTCAGATCGGTGGCCACATGTTACGTGATCGATTCAGAGGTATCCTACAATATCTTGCTGGGAAGACCGTGAATCCACGATCACAACATCGTTCCTTCAACTCTACATCAATGTCTTAAATATGTAGACCCCCAAGGAATGGTACAAACGGAGGTGGCCGACCTAAACCCGTTTAAAGGAGTAGAGTCCTACTATTCCGACGCCGTATTGTACTCGCAGGACCATACGTAAGAAGTGGCAGGCAAGACAGAGAAAGAATCCCACCGGGAGCCAGGAGAACCCTCTGCCGCACTACCGCTGTCGATCAGAGTGAAAGGACGAACCACTCGTCCAAAAGCCATAGAGCCCATGGCTATTCACCTGAACAGATCCAGCTCGGGGAAAAGAAGCAATTCTCCAGTGGTTACTCTGAACCAGAAGCCTCCATCTTTGGTCATCAACCTTCGGCGCGACGAGCAGCCGACCGATGTAAACACGACCAGGAACGGAGTTCCAGATGGCAATAAATATCCTCTTTTTCAGTACATTAATACTCAGATTCCAAATCAGGAACCCACTCCCCGTGACGAGGTAGAACCCATAGCACGAAAGTTCTTGGAAGCTATGGACTCCTACCATCCGCATATCTGGGAAGCAGCGTCATCATCCAACGTCATCACAATGTATGGACCGCATGAAGATTCTATCTTCATAATCCCGCCTACCTGCAGCAGTCAGCATCCAATAGTATTCGGCCGCATGCGCAATCAACCAGCCATCCAGGAAGATCATTTCGATGAAGATACTGGGAAGATGCAGGTTCACCGATACAGCCCTCAAGCGCTGAAGATCATACAAAATATGGGCTACGACTTGAAGCGAAAGCCGGGCCTCAACTACGGAAGAGGCAGAAGAACGCCGCCACGCGGCGACCCCCGCTACCAACAAACTCGTTTCGGGTTAGGGTACGCCACCTCCCTTACGACTTTCACGTCGGATAAGGACATCTTTTCATCCTCCTGAGACGGCTCATCACCCCCCGACTCACCTAGTGCTCCCAAACAAGCACTATCAGCAAATATGGTGATGACAGATCCCTCAGAAGCAGAGGAACGAGATTCTGAGCCGTTTGAGAATGACTCTTGGGCTCAACAAATGGATACACAGTGGGAATTCCGCTTCGAACAGATGGAACCTCTAACCAAAGACGAAGTTATCCAAACCGATGTTGGGAGTGAGCTTTCGCCAAAGCCGATATTTATCAGTGACAATCTTCCACCAGCCGAAAGGGAAGAAATCATACAACTGATAAAGGAATACATCGACGTCTTTGCATGGGATTATGGAGACATGCCGGGCCTAGACCCGAAGGTGGCTACTCACAAACTCAACATATTGGCTGACTCAAAGCCTGTGAAGCAGCACCAACGCCGGTTTCGACCGGACATGATGGACGCCATTGAAGCTGAAGTCAAAAAGCTGATAGCCTGTGGGTTCATCCGGAAAGAACAATATCCCGACTGGGTCGCCAATGTTGTCCCAGTCATGAAGAAAAATAGGAAAGTACGTATCTGCATCGATTACCGAGATCTGAATGCGTCCTGTCCCAAGGATGAATTTTCTCTTCCCATCACGGATATCATGATCGACAACACCTGCGGTTTTGAACGCATGTCTTTCATGGACGGGTTCTCAGGATACAATCAGATCAAGATGCATCCCGAAGACGAGAAGCACACTGCCTTTCGCACCCCGTTGGGAGTGTATTGCTATACGGTCATGCCCTTCGGATTGAAAAATGCCGGGGCTACGTACCAACGGGCTATGAGTGGCATATTCCATGAACATTTACGCAAAACAGTAGAGTGTTACGTAGACGACATAGCCGTCAAGAGCCGCTTCAAGGATGATCACATTCAGGACCTAAGGACGGTATTCGAGTTAATGCGCCGACATCAACTCAAGATGAACCCTACGAAGTCCTTCCTGGGCGTATCTAGTGGCAAATTCCTGGGATTTGTTATCACCGCCAAAGGCATCCAGGTGGACCCTGACAAAGTCCAGGCCATCGTAGAAATGCGACCGCCCCACAATCTAAGGGAACTCCGGGGATTTCAAGGCCGTCTGGCTTATATCCGGAGGTTCATATCCAACCTCTCAGGAAGATGCCAGCCTTTTTCGTACCTCATGAAGAAAGGTGTATCCTTCGTATGGGACGAAACCTGTCAGCAAGCATTCGGGGAGATCAAACGCTACCTCACCAGTCCACCAGTTCTAGTGCCTCCCATCATGGGGAAACCGTTCTTGCTGTACGTCTGAGCAATGGATCATTCGCTAGGAGCTCTTCTAGCGCAGAAAAACGATGAGGGGCATGAGCAGGCTATCTACTACCTCAGTAGGATGATGGTCGGAGCCGAACACCGGTACAACCCAGTGGAGAAAGAATGTCTGGCTCTGATGTTCGCTATCCAAAAGATGCGGCACTACGTTACCGGCCAGACTATTCATATCATCTCCAGGATCAACCCTCTTCGAGTACTGATGAGCAAGCCGAGTATTCTTAATTCCCGACTCGCAACCTGGACGATGCTGTTAACACCATATGACATGGTGTATATCCCGCAGAAGTCCATCAAAGGCCAAGCGCTGGCCGACTTCCTGGCTGCTCATCCGATCCCGGAGGCCTCCAAGTTATACGAAGACATTCCCGACGAAGTTGCAGAATGTAATTCCGCAATAGAAAGTGACACATGGCAACTGTTCTTTGACGGCGCCTCCAGGACTGGCCCCCAGGGAAACGTGGTTTCAGGGGTAGGAATCGTCCTGGTCACTCCTGATAAACTCGTCATCTATCGGGCATACTCTCTTAATGAACCATGCTCCAACAATGTGGCGGAATACAATGCCCTGTTGATCGGGCTCCAAGTCGCTGAAGAGCTGGGGGTCGAATCCCTGGAAGCTTTCGGTGATTCTCTGCTTATCGTCAATCAAGTCAGAGGGATATACGAAGTCCAGAATCCAGACCTCATCCCCTATCACCGAACGACAATCGAGATAGCCATGACATTCAAAGGGTTCTTCCTAGAGCATGTACCTCGATCTCAGAATCTGAAAGCTGATGCCCTGGCCAGTCTAGCTGCGGACTTAGCTACCCCTATAAGAAGGCAAGATTCGGTGATCCTTCTTAACAGAGATTTATTCTGCGTAAAGAACAACCTTCACATAGAACGCAGCCACGCTGTGAACACAGATCCCCCCGAAAGAGACTGGAGAAGTCATTTCATAGATTTTGTCGCATACGGAATCTTGCCAGAGGACCCCAAAGAAGCAATATCCGTCAAGAGACAATCATTACGCTTCTATTTCGATGCATCTTCACACTGCCTATATCGTCGAACCTACGACGGACTGCTATTAAGATGTCTCTCAGACGACGAAGCACAGCAGATTATCCGAGAAGCTCACGACGGCGTATGCGGAGCGCATCAGCCCGGTCCTAAGCTACAGGATCGTATCAGGAGAATGGGCTACTACTGGCCCACTATGATCACAGACGCGATCAGCTATGCAAGATAATGCAGAGCCTGTCAGGTTCATGCAGACTTCATACACCAACCGTCTGAATATCTACATCCTACGGTCGCATCCTGGCCCTTCGAAGCATGGGGTATGGATATTGTCGGTCCCATTCACCCGTCCTCCTCCAGAGGCCACCGGTTCATACTAGCCATCACGGATTACTTCTCCAAATGGGCAGAGGCGATCCCTCTGGTTGAGGTAAAAGCGTCTGACGTGATCCGCTTCATCAAGCACTACGTCATTTATCGCTTTGGGATTCCTCGAAGGATAATCCATGACAATGGACCTCAGTTCATCAGCCAAGCGTTTCATCGATTTTACGATAAAAGTCGAATACATAATATTGCCTCTGCGGCATATTATCTAGCTGCTAATGGTTTGGCAGAAGCTTTCAACAAAACCATTATCAAACTCCTGAAGAAGTTCGTTTCTTCAAACAAAAGAGACTGGAACGAGAAGCTGGACGAATGTCTCTGGGCATACCGCACAACGGTACGGACACCTACAGGTTGTACCCCCTTTTCACTGGTCTACGGGAGCGAGGCAGTTCTTTCCATCGAAATCCAGATCCCGTCGCTCAGGATAGCAGTGACTAGTGAGTTGACTCAAGAAAAGAATGACCTGTTAAGGCTCCAAGAGCTTGAAGGATTAGACGAGAAATGCCTACAAGCTCAACAGCGCATCGCGTTTTACCAAGCACGCATTTCCAAAACTTTTAATCATAAAGTGAAGGAAAGAGTGTTCAAAGTCGGCGAGCTAGTTCTAGCCGTAAGAAGACCGATGATTCTTACCCACAGAAGTAAAGGAAAATTCCAGCCTAAGTGGGAAGGCCCTTATGTGATCGAGACAACGTTCTCGAACGGCGCCTACAGGATAGCCCAGCCTATTGGAGACCTGATAATGGCTCCTATCAACGACAAGTTCCTGAAAAGGTACTATGCTTAATCTTCCCTGCTCGGGTGGGACATAACAAGGCTCTCGATTCTGACAAAACTACTTCCAAAACGCAATTAGTAGGGTTACGCTCTATCATGTCCGTATGACCTCTGAATAGATGTGTCCTGCTAAGAGGTTTATCGGGAGTCTATCATGTCCATACTACCTCTGATAACACTCTCACCAAAACCGGTCATTTACATTCCGAAATGATGGGTCCACAAAAGTCAGAAAAGAGTTGCCTTTATTTATTCCCGAGAGGGAGGCAGAATTACATCTGGGCAAGCAAAAAAGGAGAAATGATACATAATGATGGCGGGTGAGTCAGATTGTGAATCTGCCGCTCCAGCGCAGCTATCCTCTCATTCCTAAGAACCAAGGCGTCGGCACGAGTCTGCTCCAGCCGTGCCTCGGGAGTGTCCGTGAGGGTCAGATCAGCCTTTGCCCGAAGACAGCCCGCGCGAGCAGCTTCTGCACGGTCCAGCTCCCGTCGCGCTGTGCTCAGTCGACCGGACGCTACGTCTAGACCTGCCAGCGACTGAGAAGCCCACTCCTCTGCCCGAGCGAGTTTTTCCTTCAGCTTGGAGACCCTCGCTGCATTCCCTTCATGCTCAGAGCGACCCCGCGTCTCAACGGCAAGAGCCTCTTCCACGATAACTTTTCTCCTATCCACCTCCAGCTTATGCTTCTGGATAGAGTTGTCTAGGCTTTCCACCTACGTAGCAAGCCGCGCAGTCATGAGGTCGAACCGAGCCTGAACATCAGCATCGAGACCCCGAGTCAGCTGCAAATGTTCGTTAATAGGTTGCTCTAACCCATTAACCACCGCCTCCAGGGCGTCAGCTACCCCAGGATCGCCGAGCTCCCTGATGACCCCGATCGAAGCAAGAGAAGTCTTCCTCAGGTGCTCAAAATCCAGACTCTTCGCTAACACCATTGACACCATCGTTCTCAAACCGGTGTAGAAAAGGCTGGTATATTGCTCGGTTAACGCAACTAGATCCGACTGAACGCCGGAAGCGCCCGCAATGTCAGCAAGTCCCTCTCCAGGGATGATTGCAGACGAGGTGGCCACAGCCGTCGCATCGACACAATCGAAGAAGGTGCGGTAACGGCGGTCGAAGTCGTCGCCACACTCACAAGAGGCAAGGTCACGACGACGTGTTCATCCTCCTCTCGAGGTGATAAAGCTACTCCAGGCGTACTGGCCCCCGAAGCCACTTCCTCATCAAAGACGAACGCCTCCTCGTCAGAAGCCCGAGCGGAACCAGAATGCGCTTCAATGCTATACTCCCCGTGGGCGCTATCCCCTGAGAAGAAGACGAGAAAGTCAATATCAGTATGATGACAATCTTTCTCAAAGGAGACATAAAAACGACATTTACCCGGAGCCAACGGCATATACGACGCATCTGCAGTCGATATAGCTAAACCACGCCTTAATGACGCAATACGAATCGTCATGCCTGGAGAAGGAGGTGGGCCGACCGACATCGCCGAGAGTTCTGTCAGGCCTCCACCAAGACGTGGTTGAAGTTCATCGGCCGGAATCTCGCCAGACGCGCTCACTGACGCGGCAGGAGTTATGCCCGCTGCTGGCCTCGAGAAAGATTCTCCCATCTGCCTCGGCCACACAGGCAATCTCGCTCTGCTACCTGGAGCAGTAGCCGCCACAGCCACCTCTAACGAGGATTCTCCGGCATCGACGACCGGAACTGTAGGAGGCCCCTCTTTAGAAGGCGAGGAACCTCCAGCCAAGGAATCATCCCCGATGTAGGGAGAGGCAGGCTCACTCCCAGGAGCCGCAATGCCAGGAATACGGAGAGGACGAGCAACCGTCTCCTTCCTCCTCTTGCGAAGAGAAACTTCCTTCAGAGCAGAAGCCCGTCGCTTCCCAGAAGGGACTACCAAAGCCCCCGCAGGCAGAGGCACTTCGCACCTCGGCACCGATACCAGAGGCTCGTCCGGAATACCAGACTCCTCACCTTCGTCCGAAGAAATGGAAGGGACGTCAACTCTTCCCCCAGGCTTGGGAGAAGGCACCCGGAAGCTTCCACGCACGTCGAAATCATGATAGAAGGTGTTAATCGCCACATAAAACTAGGCATATGTCAAGACCCGCACCCGGAAATTGGGCATGAGTCGTGGGTACGTCCAGCCTACGCCGCAGCATCGGCGGTAGAACGCTGTCTAGGTCACAAACATAGTATATCCTGTCAATAGTCTCAACTCCGTACGGAGAACAATGATAAATAAATCACAGTTCTATTATATACTCAATCACAACTATAAACATAATGGCACGATGAGAATTGAAAAGAGTTCTATTTAAACCAATCACAAGAAGTTCAACTCAAATCCTGGGTCCAAATGACCTCACAAAGTCACAAATAAAAATAAATACATCTCAGTCTCAGTCTCAGTCTCAGTCTAAAACAATAAATGCAGAAAAATAATCTAAGCATGGGCAGGCAAGTTCTCCTCTAAGATAGGCACCTCCTCTGGGATTTCTGGGGTGAAATCCTCCTCTATTCCTGGACCGTAATGAGTAGGGCAAAAGTCCTCCAGGTCCTCTGAAAATGTTGGTTATCCAGTCAGGATTGGAGCGAAGCACAAGCACTAACAGCAGTTTCATTAATTGACAAAATCTATAAACAGTGTAAGAGATACAAGATGGAAATAAAAGCTGAACATGTGAAGTACTGGAGAAAATGAAATAGACAGTAGGCATCTAGCAATGAGCAATAAGTAGTAAATGCTAGAACAAGCAAATCTGAATAAAGATAAGACATCTAGCTAAGTGTTTGAATTATTAGTTTATCATGTGATCGGCTTGGGACTGGATCAGGCTGGTTATATATGATTAGCTATGATTCTTTTAGGTCAGGCTAACCGCATGGTTAGCTATGGTTCATATAGTGGTCAGGCTAATCATATATAACAGCTATGGAGCATATAAGTGGTCAGGCCGCACCCGACGTGAGAAGTGGGGTGAGCTATGGTGCATATAAATGTTTGGATATGATCACATAATCTACTAATAGTTCCCCATCCCCCAGCTAGCACGATGGATTCCAACCACGACTCCTCGTGATGGGGATCTAGGGTGCTAACCCGTGTATCCATAGTGTCGGAATCAAGTATGAAATACACTACAATTTATAGAAGTAATCAACCATGAAAACTGTCAGAGAATGTACTCGCCTGTGGTCCTGAGCAGAATGTGAGGATCGAGGTCCAAAATGGAATCACAATGACCTATTTATGGAAATTCAATGTTAATTAATGAATTTAAAAGAATAACATGCTTAACAATTAAAAACGAGGTTTCTAGGTCATGTCTAAGGTTTACTGGTCAATACTAGGTCCAACTAAGTCAATTCTAGGTTTTTGGTCAAAACTAGTTAATACCTTGCTTCTAGGTTCATACTAGCTATTGTTAACTAATACTAGTTAAAACTAGGTTGTGACTAGGTTTCTAGGTCCATCTCATGAGTATCTAGATACTAGGTATCATATAGCTATATAGACTATATAGTGAGTCGTAATAATATATATATGACTTATAAATATACTGCCCAATTTATCTATAGGATAGTGTTTATTTAGTGACTTAACTTATACCTTACTCATATACTTAATACCATTAACCCACAGTACTCACACATTGATCACTGAATTCTAAACTCCCATAGGCAGGCTGGTTTGAATTACTGGTACTAACACATAGGTTCACATGATACACTGAGCTACACAGAAATACTAAATTCCTACACACATAGGTATTACCACACTGTGTGCTCACTCACAGATCATTGAACCACACCTCCTTCCACAGGTTCTATACTGAAATTGAAATAACCTGGGACACACACTACACACACACTGATATACTGACTTACACAGTGATACATACCAACACTGACACTCATAACTCCCTGCACACACACATATATTACGTACTTCATAATATTAACAAACTTATACTCAACTTATACTAATTTTAATACCTTACATATCAATGCAACTCAACTCTAACATACACTCACCTTGCTGCTGTTGTGTTCCCTTACTCACATTGCAGCTACTTGTATGCTCAAGCTCCAAGTGTTCTCTGTAAATACTGATATGAAACTCAGCACCAATGTTAGCAGATACCACTACTTACTGAGCACAATAAAACCCATTGTCTGATACTAACACACCAAAGCAACACAATACCCACAACACTCTACTAACAGTACACACACAGTTTCACCAACACATATCAGTGTATAACTGATACACATTAGTGGGAGAACTGATGTCAATCCATTGTATAAACTGGTGCATATCAGTGTAAAACTGAAGACTGGTACATTCAGTTTCACCCATACTTACACACACTAATACATAAAAATCCTACACACATATACCCAAAGTTACTGGTACAAAACACTGCACCTACTGAACTAATACTGTACCCTAGATTATTACTCTGCCTCCCTTCCTTTGACAGATACCTAACATGCTAAAACACACACACACAATGCATAAGTCACTGATACTTAACCACACAGCCATATATCAACACACACAGATACACTCTCAGGTATCTCACTCCCAATTCACTGCACATACACACACAGCACACATATGCACACAAGGGTACTGGCTCTAGGGTACTCACAACACTCACAGAAATTTCACACAGTTTCACACATCCATACACAGCACCCTCAGGTTATAAATTTTTGCACAGCTGCACATTGATACACTGACATCACACAGGTAATTCACAGAATACAAAGCCACACAGCTCCACAGAAATCAAACTGACATAGGTACACACTGCTACTAGGATACACCCTAGAACTAACACACAGGTAAACACACACAGACACAGAAATTCCTAACACAATACACACAGAAATTTGAACAAGGACACACCCTCACACAATAACACAGGTACATATAGATAGGTTCATGCACAGCCTCCTATTGAACTTCACATCTACTCACATACACATGTGCACAGAACCTAACTAGTACACCTACAGTTTTGTGGAGACTGGCACAGCAACACACCCCCCATCTACACCTACACCTACTGAACCCCAAAACCCGACTATCAGTAAATTCAGCACACAGAAATTCTCCCACAGAACCCGATTTCATAGGGAAACCCCTAAATACCTACTGAAATTGAATGCCCCCAAAACAAACCCTAAGATCGAGATCCAACTAAATGTAGGAGATGGTAATGGTGCCTCCACGAATTTCCTAGGGTTTAGGTTCCAGGATTAATTGGGAAACCAATGTATGAACACCAACCTAAATCAAAACCCTAGAAATTCGAATTACACAGCAAGGGGGTTCCCTAATGGTCATGAACATCTGAAAAACCGAATTTAAAGGAATAGAAATAGGGTTTTCTAATGGATTCTAGGGTTATGACCTAAACTAAACATTCTAGTAATAATATAATTAGTTACAAGACTCAGCAATTAATTTAAATTCATAATTATTTAAAATAGCTAAATTACAGAAATACCCTTACATGGAAAAGTGGTAGTGACAAGTCTACCCTCCTAAAAGAAATTTCGTCCTCGAAATTGGACTGAACTAGAACAAGACGAAATCAGAAAAGGAATATACCTCAAGTCTGGAAGAGATAAGGGTATTGCTCGCGCATTTCGTCTTCTCTCTCCCAGGTCGACTCCCCTGGAGAGTGGTGTCTCCATGCCACGCGAACCAAAGGAATAGTTTGGTTCCGCAATACCTTCTCTCTGCGGTCCAAGATCTCTACGGGCTGCTCAGGGTAGCTGAGCGTCGGACCAACCTCAATCTCCGAGTGATCAAGTACGTGACTAGGGTCTGCCACGTACCGTCTCAGCTGCGACACGTGAAACACATTATGCACTCCCTCCAATGCAGGCGGCAAGTCCAGTCTATATGCCACTGCACCTACCCTCGTCAGAATACCGAAGGGTCCGATGTAGCGTGGGCTAAGCTTCCCGCCTCTGCCAAAACGAATCGTTCCACGCGTCGGAGAAATCCGTAGGAAAACTAGATCGCCAACCTAAAACAACAGTCTTAGCACGCAGTCTAAACAAACAACACAAATCAGAAAATTAACAATCTATACCTGAAACTCAAGGGGTCTGCGGTGGCTGTCGGCCCAATGCCGCTGTCTGTCCTGCGCCACTCGCAGTCTGTCTCTGATGAGTTTCACCTTTTCTGCTGCATCCACGACCATTTCTGGTCCTAGCAAGGCTCTCTCTCCAACGTCGTCCCACGATATTGGTGTACGACACCTCCGTCCATAAAGAGCCTCAAATGGTGACATCTCGATGCTGGCCTGGTAGCTGTTGTTGTAAGCAAACTCTACCAGGTGCAGATGATCCTCCCAAGAACCTCCGAGATCTAACACACAAGTGCGTAGCATATCCTCGAGAGTCTGAATAGTCCTCTCAGACTGCCCGTCTGTCTGGGGGTGATATGCGGTACTGAACTTGAGCTGGGTGCCCAAGCTAGCCTGCAGACTCCTCCAGAAGTGGGAAGTGAAACGACTATCCCGATCTGAGATGATGCTCACAGGAACTCCATGAATCCTAACAATCTGTCGCACGTACATCTCTGCTAGCTTCTCTGTCGACGTGCCCACCTTGAAAGGTAAGAAATGGGCTGATTTGGTTAACCTGTCCACGATGACCCAAATCGCGTCCTTCCCTCCTGGAGAACGTGGAAGCCCTGAAACGAAATCCATGGTCACGTGCTCCCATTTCTATTCTGGAATCGGTAAGGGTTGAAGCAAACCTCCTGGCCTCTGCCGGTCTGCCTTTACCTGCTGGCACACTAGACACCGAGATACGAAGCGTGCTACCTCGCGCTTCATTCCATACCACCATACGTGCTCCCTCAAGTCTCGATACATCTTGTTGGCACCGGGATGCATTGAGTACTGAGAGCGGTGTGCCTCCTGTAAAACCTCCTCGCGCAGCTCCCCGCTAGGCACACATATCCTTGTGCCGTGCCGTAAGGAACCATCATCTGCGATAGTGAAATCGTCCGACAATCCCATCTGAACTTGGGCTCTGATACTCCTCAGAGTCTCATCATCGTACTGCATAGCTCTGATCCTGTCCATCAGTTCTGACTGTATCTGTAATCCCCACATCTGAATCTCGGTACCGGGAACTAACACCTCAATCTCCAAGCTCTCTAAATCAGCCAACAAATGCCTATCTGTTGTCAAGTACATAGCCATCGGATACCTGCTCAAAGCATCGGCGACTACGTTAGCCTTCCCTGGATGGTACTGCAATGATATGTCAAAGTCCTTCATCAGCTCTAACCATCTCCTCTGCCTCATGTTCAGCTCCTTCTGTGTGAATACGTACTTCAAGCTCTTGTGGTCTGTGAAGATTTCCACACGCTCTCCGTACAGGTAATGTTTCCACAGCTTTAGAGCGAAGATAACTGCTGCCAACTCTAAATCGTGGGTGGGATAATTCTTTTCATGAGGGCGTAACTGCCTGGAAGCATAGGCAATTACCTTCCCGTGCTGTTGAAGAACACATCCCAGACCCTTCCCTGAAGCATCACTGCAGATGGTAAAACCACCTGTCCCTGATGGCAACGTCAAAATTGGAGCTGTCGTCAACCTCTTCTTCAGCTCATCAAATGCAGCCTGGCACTCCTCCGTCCACACAAAATCCACATCCTTCCTAGTCAGTCTGGTCATCGGCGCTGCAATCTTGGAGAAGTCTTGTACAAACCTCCTGTAGTATCCTGCAAGCCCGAGGAAACTCCTGATCTCAGCTACCGAACTGGGGGTAGCCCATGACTCCACTGCCTCGATCTTCTGTGGGTTAACCGAGATTCCGTCACCCGATACCACATGCCCAAGAAATTCAACCTTGTCAAGGAAGAATTCACACTTAGAGAGTTTCCCGTACAGCTTCTCCCTCCTGAGAGTCTCTAAGACCAATCTCAGGTGCTCTTCGTGCTCCTCCGGGGTCTTGGAATACACAAGAATATCGTCGATGAACACCACCACGAACTTGTCAAGGTACTGGTGGAACACCTTGTTCATCAAGTTCATGAATACTGCCGGTGCATTGGTTAAACCAAATGGCATCACCATGAACTCAAACTGGCCGTATCTGGTCCGAAAGGCTGTCTTTGGCGTGTCTTCCTTCTTCACCTTCACCTGGTGATAGCCTGACCTCAAATCAATCTTTGAAAACACCCTCGCCCCGCTCAACTGGTCGAAAAGATCATCTATCCTCGGCAGCGGGTACTTATTCTTGATAGTGATATTGTTCAAAGCTCTATAATCAATACACATGCGCACCGTGCCGTCCTTCTTCGGTACGAACAATACCGGAGCTCCCCATGGTGATGAACTGGATTTGATGAAGCCTTTGTCCTGCAGCTCCTCAACTTGCTTCTTCAGTTCTGCCAGCTCGCTGTTGTTGACTCTATAGACATGTTATGAAATGGGCTCCGCTCCTGGAACCAAATCTATAGAGAATTCAACATCCCTGTCTGGCGGCAAGCCTGGCAACTCTTCTGGAAATACATCCAGGAACTCCGCTATCAGAGGATGTGGCAACTCCTCTTCTTCCGCCCTGGCTCCGCAAAATGTGCTCCTGCTCTGTTCCGCTGCTGCTCTGACGACCTCAAACTCCGGCTCTCCTGGTGGTCTGAACAATACTCTGCCTCTATAACAATCTATCGTAGCATGATGCCTACTCAACCAGTCCATTCCGAGTACAATATCGTACCCCGGAAGTGGCATAACAAGTAAGCTCACGCTCAAGTCTCGGCCTCCTACTGACACTCTCCGGTCCTTGCAGTGATCACGGACTAGGATAATACCTCCACCAGTCATGATCTTGCAAGTCCTAGCTAATGGTTCTGTGTCTAAATGATGTCGAAGTGCATATGATACAGACACAAAACTATGGGAAGCGCCAGAGTCGAATAAGGTAAATGCAGGAATACAATCGAGAAGAACCGAACCTGTGATCAAGTCTCCTGCTGGCTCGATCTCCTCGACTGCCATGGCGTACGCTCGCCCCTGGGGCGCACCTCTCTGCTGCTGATGCTGGGCGAACTTCTGATTTTGCGGTGGAAGTGGTCCCCTCTGTTGTTGGCCTCCTGGTACGGTAGGTACCCTGCCTGGTCCTCTCTGGGCGGCTGCTCCACCCTGACCTGGACGAGTCCGAATGGTAGGGCAATCCCTCAGCTGATGTGTCGTCGATCCGCAGGACAAACATGAGCCCAATCTGTGCCTGCAGATATCTCTAGTATGTCCCATCTTCCCGCAGTACGCACACTGGATGGCGGGCTGAGTCTGCCTCTGCTGCTGTTGCTGAACCTGCCCTCGAGCTGGTGCCTGGTGCTGTTGCTGAAAGTGTCTCTGCTGCTGCTGAAAGTGTGGACGCTTGCCTGTTCCCGCACTACTGTTTGCCCCTCCGGTAACATCGCGTCCCCTCTTGGGCCTGAGGTCCAAGTCATCCTCGGCTACTTGGGCATCCATCAATATGCCCTCGTAGGTAGCTGTGCGACGTCCCGACGTGCGAGACTTGATCTCTCTTGTCAGCCCCTTTCTGAATTTCTGGGCCCTGTCCCCCGGATCTCTAATCATCGACGGTGCGAAGCGGCTCAGACGGCTAAACTCCGCGGCATACTCATCGACGGACGAGCTCCCCTGGGCTAAGTCATGGAACTGACTCTCCAAAGCTCCCAGGGCGACATCAGGAAAGAACTTTTCTTTGAAGAGCTCCTTGAAAGCTTCCCAAGTGAGTCCCCCGCGCAAGAGTCTCGGCTCCGTGCGAAACCACGTCAAGGCAATGTCGAACATCTGGCTGCCAGCGGCCTCGATCTGGAGCGCCTCTGGAATCTGCGCCAAACGCAAGTTCCTCTCGATGTCCTCTAGCCAGTCATCGGCGTAGAGTATCCCTTCTGTCCCCTTGAACTCCCGAGGCATCATCCTCTTGAAGTCCACAATGGTGCCCGGCCTCTGTTGTTGCTGACCAGGATGTTGCTGCTGCTGAGTGACTCTCTCCACAGCCTGGAGAGCCACTTGGTGAGCATTCTCCATGTTCACCCTCATCATCTCTGTCTGGGCCTGATGTGCCTCAGCCTGCACTCTCTGGGCCTCTGCCGACGTCCTCTGGGCGTCGACCATGCCCTGAATCAAAGCGAACATCTGTGCCCCATCGACGGGCACACCTCCTGGATGCTGAGCTGGTGGTGGTGGAGGTGGTGGTGCCGTCGTAGCTGTGGGGACCCTCTGAACTGGTGGTGGAGGACCCCCGAATGCTGCAGACACTCCCACCTGTCCTGGAGATGTAGGAGGTGCTGCTGATGTCTGTCCGGCAGCGCGAGAGGTGGCAGACCTCTCTGAATCTGCTGCTCCGAGTCTCTGGGATCTCCTTGGCGGCATCCTGAAGACAGATCGAAAGATTCAATTAAGGCAATGGATATGATATCAAGGAAGGACAAAAAAATTTCTAAGGGATTAACCATTAAGAATAGTATCATAAGAATCAGAATTTCCTAATTGTGATAGAGCATATCCTTGGCCTAATTCCTATTACTACAATATCGCTCTAATGTGAATCTAAGACTACTGACTACAGACTAGAGACTACAGACTAGAGACTACAGACTAGAGACTACAGGACCTGCATGGGCCACCACTAAAAACGTGTCAAGACCCGCACCCGGAAATTGGGCATGAGTCGTGGGTACGTCCAGCCTACGCCGCAGCATCGGCGGTAGAACGCTGTCTAGGTCACAAACATAGTATATCCTATCAATAGTCTCAACTCCGTACGGAGAACAATGATAAATAAATCACAGTTCTATTATATACTCAATCACAACTATAAACATAATGGCACGATGAGAATTGAAAAGAGTTCTATTTAAACCAATCACAAGAAGTTCAACTCAAATCCTGGGTCCAAATGACCTCACAAAGTCACAAATAAAAATAAATACATCTCAGTCTCAGTCTCAGTCTCAGTCTAAAATAATAAATGCAGAAAAATAATCTAAGCATGGGCAGGCAAGTTCTCCTCTAAGATAGGCACCTCCTCTGGGATTTCTGGGGTGAAATCCTCCTCTATTCCTGGACCGTAATGAGTAGGGCAAAAGTCCTCCAGGTCCTCTGAAAAATGTTGGTTATCCAGTCAGGATTAGAGCGAAGCACAAGCACTAACAGCAGTTTCATTAATTGACAAAATCTATAAACAGTGTAAGAGATACAAGATGGAAATAAAAGCTGAACATGTGAAGTACTGGAGAAAATGAAATAGACAGTAGGCATCTAGCAATGAGCAATAAGTAGTAAATGCTAGAACAAGCAAATCTGAATAAAGATAAGACATCTAGCTAAGTGTTTGAATTATTAGTTTATCATGTGATCGGCTTGGGACTGGATCAGGCTGGTTATATATGATTAGCTATGATTCTTTTAGGTCAGGCTAACCGCATGGTTAGCTATGGTTCATATAGTGGTCAGGCTAATCATATATAACAGCTATGGAGCATATAAGTGGTCAGGCCGCACCCGACGTGAGAAGTGGGGTGAGCTATGGTGCATATAAATGTTTGGATATGATCACATAATCTACTAATAGTTCCCCATCCCCCAGCTAGCACGATGGATTCCAACCACGACTCCTCGTGATGGGGATCTAGGGTGCTAACCCGTGTATCCATAGTGTCGGAATCAAGTATGAAATACACTACAATTTATAGAAGTAATCAACCATGAAAACTGTCAGAGAATGTACTCGCCTGTGGTCCTGAGCAGAATGTGAGGATCGAGGTCCAAAATGGAATCACAATGACCTATTTATGGAAATTCAATGTTAATTAATGAATTTAAAAGAATAACATGCTTAACAATTAAAAACGAGGTTTCTAGGTCATGTCTAAGGTTTACTGGTCAATACTAGGTCCAACTAAGTTAATTCTAGGTTTTTGGTCAAAACTAGTTAATACCTTGCTTCTAGGTTCATACTAGCTATTGTTAACTAATACTAGTTAAAACTAGGTTGTGACTAGGTTTCTAGGTCCATCTCATGAGTATCTAGATACTAGGTATCATATAGCTATATAGACTATATAGTGAGTCGTAATAATATATATATGACTTATAAATATACTGCCCAATTTATCTATAGGATAGTGTTTATTTAGTGACTTAACTTATACCTTACTCATATACTTAATACCATTAACCCACAGTACTCACACATTGATCACTGAATTCTAAACTCCCATAGGCAGGCTGGTTTGAATTACTGGTACTAACACATAGGTTCACATGATACACTGAGCTACACAAAAATACTAAATTCCTACACACATAGGTATTACCACACTGTGTGCTCACTCACAGATCATTGAACCACACCTCCTTCCACAGGTTCTATACTGAAATTGAAATAACCTGGGACACACACTACACACACACTGATATACTGACTTACACAGTGATACATACCAACACTGACACTCATAACTCCCTGCACACACACATATATTACGTACTTCATAATATTAACAAACTTATACTCAACTTATACTAATTTTAATACCTTACATATCAATGCAACTCAACTCTAACATACACTCACCTTGCTGCTGTTGTGTTCCCTTACTCACATTGCAGCTACTTGTATGCTCAAGCTCCAAGTATTCTCTGTAAATACTGATATGAAACTCAGCACCAATGTTAGCAGATACCACTACTTACTGAGCACAATAAAACCCATTGTCTGATACTAACACACCAAAGCAACACAATACCCACAACACTCTACTAACAGTACACACACAGTTTCACCAACACATATCAGTGTATAACTGATACACATTAGTGGGAGAACTGATGTCAATCCATTGTATAAACTGGTGCATATCAGTGTAAAACTGAAGACTGGTACATTCAGTTTCACCCATACTTACACACACTAATACATAAAAATCCTACACACATATACCCAAAGTTACTGGTACAAAACACTGCACCTACTGAACTAATACTGTACCCTAGATTATTACTCTGCCTCCCTTCCTTTGACAGATACCTAACATGCTAAAACACACACACACAATGCATAAGTCACTGATACTTAACCACACAGCCATATATCAACACACACAGATACACTCTCAGGTATCTCACTCCCAATTCACTGCACATACACACACAGCACACATATGCACACAAGGGTACTGGCTCTAGGGTACTCACAACACTCACAGAAATTTCACACAGTTTCACACATCCATACACAGCACCCTCAGGTTATAAATTTTTGCACAGCTGCACATTGATACACTGACATCACACAGGTAATTCACAGAATACAAAGCCACACAGCTCCACAGAAATCAAACTGACATAGGTACACACTGCTACTAGGATACACCCTAGAACTAACACACAGGTAAACACACACAGACACAGAAATTCCTAACACAATACACACAGAAATTTGAACAAGGACACACCCTCACACAATAACACAGGTACATATAGATAGGTTCATGCACAGCCTCCTATTGAACTTCACATCTACTCACATACACATGTGCACAGAACCTAACTAGTACACCTACAGTTTTGTGGAGACTGGCACAGCAACACACCCCCCATCTACACCTACACCTACTGAACCCCAAAACCCGACTATCAGTAAATTCAGCACACAGAAATTCTCCCACAGAACCCGATTTCATAGGGAAACCCCTAAATACCTACTGAAATTGAATGCCCCCAAAACAAACCCTAAGATCGAGATCCAACTAAATGTAGGAGATGGTAATGGTGCCTCCACGAATTTCCTAGGGTTTAGGTTCCAGGATTAATTGGGAAACCAATGTATGAACACCAACCTAAATCAAAACCCTAGAAATTCGAATTACACAGCAAGGGGGTTCCCTAATGGTCATGAACATCTGAAAAACCGAATTTAAAGGAATAGAAATAGGGTTTTCTAATGGATTCTAGGGTTATGACCTAAACTAAACATTCTAGTAATAATATAATTAGTTACAAGACTCAGCAATTAATTTAAATTCATAATTATTTAAAATAGCTAAATTACAGAAATACCCTTACATGGAAAAGTGGTAGTGACAAGTCTACCCTCCTAAAAGAAATTTCGTCCTCGAAATTGGACTGAACTAGAACAAGACGAAATCAGAAAAGGAATATACCTCAAGTCTGGAAGAGATAAGGGTATTGCTCGCGCATTTCGTCTTCTCTCTCCCAGGTCGACTCCCCTGGAGAGTGGTGTCTCCATGCCACGCGAACCAAAGGAATAGTTTGGTTCCGCAATACCTTCTCTCTGCGGTCCAAGATCTCTACGGGCTGCTCAGGGTAGCTGAGCGTCGGACCAACCTCAATCTCCGAGTGATCAAGTACGTGACTAGGGTCTGCCACGTACCGTCTCAGCTGCGACACGTGAAACACATTATGCACTCCCTCCAATGCAGGCGGCAAGTCCAGTCTATATGCCACTGCACCTACCCTCGTCAGAATACCGAAGGGTCCGATGTAGCGTGGGCTAAGCTTCCCGCCTCTGCCAAAACGAATCGTTCCACGCGTCGGAGAAATCCGTAGGAAAACTAGATCGCCAACCTAAAACAACAGTCTTAGCACGCAGTCTAAACAAACAACACAAATCAGAAAATTAACAATCTATACCTGAAACTCAAGGGGTCTGCGGTGGCTGTCGGCCCAATGCCGCTGTCTGTCCTGCGCCACTCGCAGTCTGTCTCTGATGAGTTTCACCTTTTCTGCTGCATCCACGACCATTTCTGGTCCTAGCAAGGCTCTCTCTCCAACGTCGTCCCACGATATTGGTGTACGACACCTCCGTCCATAAAGAGCCTCAAATGGTGACATCTCGATGCTGGCCTGGTAGCTGTTGTTGTAAGCAAACTCTACCAGGTGCAGATGATCCTCCCAAGAACCTCCGAGATCTAACACATAAGTGCGTAGCATATCCTCGAGAGTCTGAATAGTCCTCTCAGACTGCCCGTCTGTCTGGGGGTGATATGCGGTACTGAACTTGAGCTGGGTGCCCAAGCTAGCCTGCAGACTCCTCCAGAAGTGGGAAGTGAAACGACTATCCCGATCTGAGACGATGCTCACAGGAACTCCATGAATCCTAACAATCTGTCGCACGTACATCTCTGCTAGCTTCTCTGTCGACGTGCCCACCTTGAAAGGTAAGAAATGGGCTGATTTGGTTAACCTGTCCACGATGACCCAAATCGCGTCCTTCCCTCCTGGAGAACGTGGAAGCCCTGAAACGAAATCCATGGTCACGTGCTCCCATTTCTATTCTGGAATCGGTAAGGGTTGAAGCAAACCTCCTGGCCTCTGCCGGTCTGCCTTTACCTGCTGGCACACTAGACACCGAGATACGAAGCGTGCTACCTCGCGCTTCATTCCATACCACCATACGTGCTCCCTCAAGTCTCGATACATCTTGTTGGCACCGGGATGCATTGAGTACTGAGAGCGGTGTGCCTCCTGTAAAACCTCCTCGCGCAGCTCCCCGCTAGGCACACATATCCTTGTGCCGTGCCGTAAGGAACCATCATCTGCGATAGTGAAATCGTCCGACAATCCCATCTGAACTTGGGCTCTGATACTCCTCAGAGTCTCATCATCGTACTGCATAGCTCTGATCCTGTCCATCAGTTCTGACTGTATCTGTAATCCCCACATCTGAATCTCGGTACCGGGAACTAACACCTCAATCTCCAAGCTCTCTAAATCAGCCAACAAATGCCTATCTGTTGTCAAGTACATAGCCATCGGATACCTGCTCAAAGCATCGGCGACTACGTTAGCCTTCCCTGGATGGTACTGCAATGATATGTCAAAGTCCTTCATCAGCTCTAACCATCTCCTCTGCCTCATGTTCAGCTCCTTCTGTGTGAATACGTACTTCAAGCTCTTGTGGTCTGTGAAGATTTCCACACGCTCTCCGTACAGGTAATGTTTCCACAGCTTTAGAGCGAAGATAACTGCTGCCAACTCTAAATCGTGGGTGGGATAATTCTTTTCATGAGGGCGTAACTGCCTGGAAGCATAGGCAATTACCTTCCCGTGCTGTTGAAGAACACATCCCAGACCCTTCCCTGAAGCATCACTGCAGATGGTAAAACCACCTGTCCCTGATGGCAACGTCAAAATTGGAGCTGTCGTCAACCTCTTCTTCAGCTCATCAAATGCAGCCTGGCACTCCTCCGTCCACACAAAATCCACATCCTTCCTAGTCAGTCTGGTCATCGGCGCTGCAATCTTGGAGAAGTCTTGTACAAACCTCCTGTAGTATCCTGCAAGCCCGAGGAAACTCCTGATCTCAGCTACCGAACTGGGGGTAGCCCATGACTCCACTGCCTCGATCTTCTGTGGGTTAACCGAGATTCCGTCACCCGATACCACATGCCCAAGAAATTCAACCTTGTCAAGGAAGAATTCACACTTAGAGAGTTTCCCGTACAGCTTCTCCCTCCTGAGAGTCTCTAAGACCAATCTCAGGTGCTCTTCGTGCTCCTCCGGGGTCTTGGAATACACAAGAATATCGTCGATGAACACCACCACGAACTTGTCAAGGTACTGGTGGAACACCTTGTTCATCAAGTTCATGAATACTGCCGGTGCATTGGTTAAACCAAATGGCATCACCATGAACTCAAACTGGCCGTATCTGGTCCGAAAGGCTGTCTTTGGCGTGTCTTCCTTCTTCACCTTCACCTGGTGATAGCCTGACCTCAAATCAATCTTTGAAAACACCCTCGCCCCGCTCAACTGGTCGAAAAGATCATCTATCCTCGGCAGCGGGTACTTATTCTTGATAGTGATATTGTTCAAAGCTCTATAATCAATACACATGCGCACCGTGCCGTCCTTCTTCGGTACGAACAATACCGGAGCTCCCCATGGTGATGAACTGGATTTGATGAAGCCTTTGTCCTGCAGCTCCTCAACTTGCTTCTTCAGTTCTGCCAGCTCGCTGTTGTTGACTCTATAGACATGTTATGAAATGGGCTCCGCTCCTGGAACCAAATCTATAGAGAATTCAACATCCCTGTCACGTCGAGCTTCGTCGACGAGCAACCCGTCAGTTATGGCTCTCAAGCCAGCCTGTATATGGCACACCATGGCAGGAAGCAAGCCCAGTCTTGTCCCAAACACCAGGCGCACTGCCGGCCAGAGGATATTTTGGTGAATGCGATCCGCGGATGTGGTACCTGGCACCACTACTCGGCGCAACCATATGGAGAGGAAACCAGCCAGCTGGGCTTCCTTAGACAAAGGCCTGCGACAACGCCTCAAGTAACTACAGGCCTTGGTGCCTTCCGGGTACTTTCCTACCCCCTCGACAAGAATCTGATCCGGAGCTTCAGCCTCCTCCATAAGAGTCTCCACAACCTGGGCACTAAGCACACCCAAACAGTTCACGGGCTCATTCTTGCCACCCGAGGCTTTCTCCGACCTGGCGGCCCTGGCTCGGTGGAAGAAGAGGTAGGACATCCACTTGGTGGTGTGAGCCAAATCAGAAGGCTCGTTATAAAAGATGGTGCACGCGAAGTATTGACACATCAGCTCCTGATATACTTCTGTCACCCGAGGGTCCAAATCCCCCAACTCCCGGTTGGTGGGAACATACTCTTCATATGGAGTATCCCCCATCGGCAGTCTCGAGACAACTGCCATCTCGTGGAGCGCCAACCCCAACTCCGCCAGTGAAGTGGCAAAGGTTCCGGTGAGCGGAATATACCGCTCCATCAGCGCCAGGAACAAATTGGGGTTCGGAGGCAACCCGACGCTCGTCGCACTCACAGCGGCATATAGTCCAATGCCCTCCAACTCTCTCTGGAAGTGCTTCAAGGCCCAGTCAACTAGGCATCTCCATCGGGAGTTCGTTGGGGCGATCCACCCATTGCACCGAGGATTCTCCTTGGGATATACCCCACCTTGACCCACGAAGTCATTGCAGAAGGTCGGCAATTGGACCGGCTGGATCACCAAGCTATCTTCACTTGGAACACTGCCCGGGCACAGTCCTCTGAACAACGTCACAACGCCGGAGGGGCGACTGGCGAATGACCCCTGGTCAGCTTCTTTCAGATAAAAAATCTTCTCCTGCTTGTCGTGAAGATCAGGAGTCAGCGTCCACGACATCTTCCTAGGATGCGTCGCGTGGAAGAAGGCCGAGATGGGATAATCCCTCAGCATCGTTGGCAGGTACAAAACCAAATTCCCGGCTGAGAAGACCCAGGGCTCCCTCTTAGGGTTTGTCTGGGACTGTTTGTCGATCATGTCCCCAAAAAGGAAAGCCGGCTTTACGTACGGCTCTCCATCTACATAAGTCAGAGGCTCCCCGTTGATCATACTCAGTAGCATTCGCTCGCCCTGAGCCGATATTAAGACCCTCCTTCCTTCAGGGTACTGGGGTCCGGAGATAGGGAATGACACGTGGGACAGATCCTCCAGGTAGTTCGAGTGCAGCATCCCAGCAGCGGAGCCCATCACCTCGGCCAGTGGAGACTCACCCAAGCCAACTACAAAAGTGCAAGAAAAATACGTCATCACAAGTCTTGCACGAACATACGGACCGAAAGAAATAACAGTCTGTGCTCTACGCAGGATTGTGCAAATCTGGCAATTTTACGCCGGAGGTCCCCCCACAAGCGTAAAATTCAAATTTTACGATATACCCCAATTTTCGGTAGCCAGGGCTTCTACGCTCAGAACTACGAAAATATGGAGTCTTTACGCTAACACATTAGAAATGTGGACATAAAAGATGAAAATTCCTCCGTGCATCATCTTCCTCAAGAAGAGGCTATCAGCACAGAAGACGACCTAGCGCGGTCACGTTCAACGTGTGCGAAGGATTTTTTGTCGTTTTTGTCACCCCGAAGGCTTTACCTCTAAGACCGGGTGCACTATTTGTCGGCAGGACACTTCGCTCAGAAGGAAGTTTGCCTTGACCGACCAAAGACCCCCTCGCTGGGGCGGAAGAATGAGAAGAGGAACCTATACCCTTTCCCTTGGCAGAGGAGGTCTGTTTCGACGCCATTTTTCTGAAGACTCGAGATGCTTGGAGAGAGAACGAAGAAAAACTCGAACAGTCGAAAGCTCTCTTTCACAGAAGACGGATAAAAAGTTTCTCTCTCAGAGAACTTGGGATATATATAGAGTTCGGGCCGACTCCTCGAATCCTCACACGGACTCCTCGAGACCCTAACCAAATCTCGCAAAATTGAATAAAGGGTTATGATTGGATGCCATGTCAGCCCACTAACCTTGAAAGACGGACAGTCAGCAAATTCAAAAAGTTTTTTCGTGCAAAGACGGTTCAGCAGGTCCTACGCTGAAGGAGCTTTCTACGCTCGACAGCAACAGATCTACGGTTTTACACTCGCAAGCTATAAGTCTATGGTTTTACGCCCGGATGCCTTTATGCTCAGTAGCTTTTACGCTCGAGAGGCCACAAATCTATGACTTTACGCTCAGCAGATACCAAATTGATGATCTCACGCTCGATGGCGCTCAGTTTATGCTCAGAAACAACAGATCCGCAAGACTTCACGCTCGGAGAAATTTTCTTTTCAGGAGCTACATATATACATTTCTACGCTAAAGGAGCTTTCTACGCTCGACGGCTACGAATCTACAACTTTACGTTCGACAGCTACAAGTCAGGTTTTTGGCCCGGATGCCTTTGTGCTCAGTAGCTTTTATGCTCGAGAGGCCACAAACCCATGACTTCACGCACAGGAACTACAAGTCTACGATTTCACGCTCGATGGTGTTCTATGCTCATAGGCTACAGATATACAGTTCTACGCTAAAGGAGCTTCCTACGCTCGACGGCTACGAATCTACAACTTTACGTTCGACAGCTACAAGTCAGGTTTTTGGCCCGGATGCCTTTGTGCTCAGTAGCTTTTATGCTCGAGAGGCCACAAAACCCATGACTTCACGCACAGGAACTACAAGTCTACGATTTCACGCTCGATGGTGTTTTATGCCCGGAGGCTACAGACTGATGATTTCTCGCTCCATGACTTTCCGTATATTGGAACGGTCCCCGAGACGGTCAATTATAGGAGTTCACACAGAAGATACTCCTCCGTGGCCTCAACATATCCCAAGTACCCGAAACATACAAGAGTTCAAACATTGAGAAATTACTCTTCTCGGGTCAAATGGAGGTTCATCCAAACTCCAGTCTGAATATCTCGTCTATCAAAAGATGGCAACTCAGTTTTTGACAGCCATTCCTCGACCCTGTTCCAAGGTATTTTTGAGAAGTCACTCTTGAAGGCGAAGACTGAACAAAAATTCTATTTATCAGAAGTTCAGAGCTCTACGCGGTTCCTCAGTCCCAGCAACAGGACAGTTCTAAGATGTTCAAAATGCTCTACAGCGTTCTATGGACTACTCGCTATGCGTAAAGGACAGGACCTAGCACTCTTTCTACAGAGTCGGCGTACAGATTCAGACGTGTTGAAGCTGCACATATTCAGACTTTACAGCAACATATGGCAAGATGATCATATGAAGAAGAAGGACAATTTTTATTAAAGATCAAAATCATGATTACATATGAGGGAAATCCAATCTACAAGGGTTTTCTTTTCGTTTTCATGATTACATCTGAGGGGAACTCCGTCTACAAAGGAGATACACCCTCGTCGTCTGAAGATCGCCCAGAAGCTGTTCCGACAGGTTCTCGCTGGGCTTCAATTCTTTATCCATCTCCTCCGGCAGTCGGTCAGCTCCAGCAAACTGACCGACATGGCAATGATCACCAGTGGGCGGATATAAAACTAGGCCTGCATAGATTTTACAGATCCCATGCTCCGTGCACCGATCAATCCGGGACAGAACGAGTCTGTCTGACTCTCGTCACCGGAGGGCATCGAGAGAAGGCACGGCATGCTAGCCGCCGTGGTCAAATACGACCCTTCCTCTCTCCTGGGGCAACGCCATACAAAGTTGCTGATTATCCCGAGCAAGGGAGGCTAAGATATCCTTCCATGATCCATCGTTGCAGTGGATACTTGCTCCAAGATGCCGTCTTTTTCGGCTCCTTACACGCTGGAAGAACATGATCTCCTTCTTCCTCAAATCGACCCGGCGAACTCCGGTGATCATCTCTGCGTGGTGATGAAGATGTGGGGAGAACAGGCTAACTCCCCCAGCCTTTTATAGGCAAAAAAGATCACAGCGGTCCCCCATAAATCTGCCATAAAGTCTGCACCGACCGTTTTAACGCTCCACTCAGAAACGTTTCGAGTTACGAGGGGCCAGGTGATCATCTCTGCGTGGTGATGAAGGTGTTGGTTTATTAATATTTCTAGGGTTTCTTTGTGTAGTTGATATGTATGTGTGTTTTAGAGAGAGAGAGTGTGGGTAGTTTATGTAGGAGAGAGATAGGGGGATCTCTTGGGATTAGGGCTGGCTGGGATAGTGTTTTTGGGAAGTTGGGGAGCCTTCATCATGATGATGGGAGGGCTAGTGTTGGAGGGGTTTGAAATGGAGGATGGTGATGGTGTTGGGGAAAATTATAACAAGTACAATCAAATGAGTGAGAAAACTATGTTGATCGATCAAGGGAGGGGGGTTGTGTTCTTCATGTGTTTGGACCAATGAGAGGGGGACACCTCATTGCTTATTTGCATAAAAGTCCCTGAATAATTGGGAAATTGCACAATAATTGGAAATTAGGATTGGATGTGGCAAAATACCATGTTTGGTGTTAGGTATTGGACCAATATGGTGTGTGGTATTTAGTATGAGCCTTGAGGGTGTGGGTGTGGGTTTGGCTTGGAGTTAGATCTAGTTTGAGTGAGGTTGGGTCATTACATTAATTTAATTAAAATTAATACACAATGTGCTCTTTAATTAATTAAAAAAATATATGGGATCAAAATTGGGTGGGCACAAGCATCATGGGCGTAGTAGACTTAGAATAGAATAATGTCATAATTTGGATTGGATAAAACGGGTTGATGTTGTGTCCCAATTTTGATTGGAATGGACAAAGAATGTAAAGCTGGAATTAATTAAATTTACGTTCGGACGTTTGTAACAATTTTTGTGTGACTAAAATAAAGTATAAGAAAGAGTATTTGTGAGTTACACAAGGGTCAAAATAGTAGGATGGTATGTCTAGTCAAAGTGTATGGAATTTGTTTGAGGGTAATAGCTAGTGTAGTGTCCTAAATATCAGAGCAACGGTAATGTGCACTAAGCGATTATAATATCGTACCAAATTCTAAAATGTTGTAATCTAATTCTAATTATCTCCAAATTAAATCTAGTCTCTTTATCTAGACTAAGTAAACCTAAATTTGGTCGAGGGGGTTTACAATCTACCCAACTTATATGGATTTCATTCTCGAAATTAAAATAACACATAATAAGCTATAAATCATCAAACAATGCTACAGACATCTGGCATTTATGTTGGGTCAATCCGTATCTCAAACACAGTCCTAATCTTCTCCTATAATCTTTCTGGATATGTCCCTTCTTTCTGCAAAAGTGACATGTCGGTAGCTCTCTCTGTTGATATGGCACAATCTTCTGTTGCATCTGCACTCCTAGATGATGAATCGGTCCTCCTGCTCTGGGCTGAGCTCTGGCTGGTGCTGTCGTGCTGGAACATCTTGATCCTCTGCTAATGGCCTCCTGGATCCTAGCCTCTGATAGAACTTCCTCATAAGAGATCATCGCCTGAGTAGTAGTGTACCTCTGCAGCTCGTACGTTAGTCCATAATAGAATCTCCTGGCCTTCTCCAGATTATTGGGTATCAGGGCGGCACTAAATTGGCTAAGTCTACTAAACTCTGCATCGTATGCGTCTACGAACATAGTAACTTGCTCCAGGTGCAAGAACTAGGAGTAGAGGGCATTCTTGATCATAGCCGGGAAATACTTCACATTAAAGTACTCTAAAAACTGGTCCCATGTCTATATCTTACCTACGCTACGCTCTATGGAGTCCCACCAGTGATGGGCGTTGTCTTTCAGTTGGGCCCTTATTACGGTCATCCAAAGGTCTGGATGTAGCTGAGAAGCCTCTAGTAGCATCACCGTATTGGCGACCCAATCGGAGATCTCTTCTGCGGTCTCGCTGCCCAAAAAAGTATTCGAACCCATCTGGCGGAACCATCGTACAGTACCATCTGCCTGAGCTAGTGGAGGTGCTGGTACGGGTGCTGGGGCATGTATCCTCTCCAGAACTGCTATCAAGCTCAGTCTTAATATCTCGGTCTGATGCCATTATGCCTGTATCATAGTCTGAAAGAATTGGAACATCTGCAACTGTTCCTCTGGACGTGGCATCTGTGGTGGAAGGGACGGAGGTGATGGCAATAGGGCCTCTGGCTGCGTCATAGGAGTCTCCTCAGATGTTGGTCTCTCGGACTGAGGCATCGACATAGCCCTGGATGTCTGGCCCTCGAAGTGCTGCGGGATAGTCTGAGAAGTCTGGCCCTCTGGCTGTTGCGTCCGATCGTCAGGAGAAGTCTAGTGCCAATGTATCATCGGGGCCTGGGGAATCACCGGTGCCTGGGGTGGAGGCTGTTCTTCGGGTGGTCCAGGGGGTGTATCCTCCCTTGGTGCGGTGGCAGATGTCACTAAGGCACCGTATGCCTTGCGTCTACTGTGCAAGTTCATCTTACTACAAGAAATAGAATTTTATTAAAAGAGTACGGGAATAACAAACATGATGCAGATATTCAATTAATCAAATGCGAAGGAGGTTCATAGACGGAAATCAAAGTGGATGAGATCTATTAATTTCTATCCTATTGCAGGCTCGCTGGGCATGTTACCATACCTCAAGCAATAAACAGAGACCTGTATGGGCCACCACTAAAACCATGTCACGCCCAGTCCCAAAATACACGGGACCAGGCCACATGGCATTGGCCAGCTGACACGACACCGAAGGATATCCTAATTTAATGGATCCTAACGAAGCGTGCTACACTGTTGTAGAAGCATGAAAAATATGCTGGGAAGAGCTACACAGCCTCTTGATACAGAGCAGCGTAAGCAGAGGCCTTCAGAGCCATCAGGCGTACAACAGAGTTTTTTTCGCTAAAATACAGCGTGAAGAATAAAGCTCAAAGGACCATCCGCATAAGTGCAGTACGTCCAGGCCGCTCCAGCGTGAAACAGAGTTCTCCATCGCCTCCATGGCGTAAAACTCAACCGCTCTCAAAGCAGCGTGATAGCGTACGAGGAATGCTTCCTTCCCCGAAATGAACCTGTCAAGTCACGCAGTAAATTTGACCTCTGACTCCTGACAAAAGGTGATTCACGGCTACCCAGACGACGGTTGGAAACGATGGCAGACCTCTCGGGACGCGTCCCACAGTATGATGGTGGATCTCACCATTTAATGCAGAGGATTTGGTAAAACATCACCAAACCGTCGTTTACTGGAGTCCCCTCAGCATAAACCGCTCTTTTGCGTACAAGGGAATATGTCGCCCTATTTTACACAGGCAAACATGAGCTGTTTTACGCTCCGCAGCAGACAAACCGTCTGCCACGTCAAAAGCTGCACTTCGTACGGGATTCGAGGCACGTCTCCACGTCTAATTGCACAGAGCGGTGACAATTTCTCTCAAGACACGTCTCTGCGATGGGTGCACAAAAGGCCTGCAGACCTTCGAAACACGCCTCCGCATTTAATGCATAAGGTGATGGCAAATCTCTGCAAGAGATTTGGTTATATCTTCAAAAGCCGTAATTCCGACTAAGGCGTCCACATCAGCACGGTATGCAGCGGCTTCTACGCCCATTCAGGATCTGTGCTCAAGCGGTTTCTACACCCATTCTGGCACGATATGCAGCGGCTTCTACGCCCATTCAGGATCTGTGCTCAAGAGGCTTCTACGCCCATTCTGGCACGATATGCAGCGGCCTCTACGCCCATTCAGGATCTGTGCTCATGCGGCTTCCATGCCCACTCAGTCTCTACGACTACTCGGCTTCCACGCCTACTCGGCTTCTATGCCTGTTCGGCTTCTGTGCCTGTTCGGCTTCCACGCCTACTCGGCTTCTATGCCTGTTCGGCTTCTATGCCTGCTCGGCTTCCACGCCTACTCGGCTTCTATGCCTGTTCGGCTTCTATGCCTACTTGGCTTCTATGCCCTGGTGACGGACATTTGGCTTCTACGCCAACCTCTTCTACACAATGGATACCTACCCGCGTGGCTTTTACGCTGTGATCTTAGTAGCAACCGTACGTGTTGTGTCCCCTTAGTTGGACCCACGTCACCCGCTCAGTCAAAAGATCATCTATACGTAGGCATTGGTTACTTTAACCATTGTGTAAAAGGGTATTATATTTTCCACTCTTCGGTTGCTACACCAACGGAGTGGTCACTGTCACCAAAGACTCTATAAATAGAGGCCCCTGTCAATGGGGAACAAGGTCAAAAAATTGGTCAAGAAATCGATATCAGATCCTAAGTCAGAAAATTCGGTCAAGAGTACCAATATCAGATCCAAGGTCGACAATCGGAGAAGATCGAACAAGGAGGAGGGAGAGAGAGAGAGAGAGAGCCCGGAGCTCAGGCAAAGAGCGGGGATCGACGACTTCGGCATCGTGCATCCACCCTCTCCTACAATCTTCGAAGCTGCTACCTGTCTTCCACGGCACTTCTTCAACATCGCGTGGTCCAAGGGCTAAAGTGATCGACCGCAGATCAGACACCTATAGCAATTTATACCCAGATTAAATAAATTGTACTCCCACATCCTCGTATAGGATTATATTGTACAAGTTTGTTTGTAAACCAAAGGGCGCAGGTTTCGCACAAACCCCGTCATTGAAATACACTTTCATTCTTTCGTTTAATACCACAAACAGTTGTCCTAAAATACTAACAAGTCTACTATGCTAATATACAGCAGGTAATATATAATCTCATCCATAAAATATAATATCATAATGACTGAAACAAATACTGGTAAATAAAATACAAGAGTCTGAATATCCATAATACATCTGAAATAGTCTGATGGGGACAAACCCACTGAAATACAGCAATGGAATAAAAGTGCAGAAAGAAGTAAGATAACTAGACTAGAGTATCAACTAGCTAGATACGAAAACTCTAGTCCGAAACAGCTACATAGTCCAATCACGGGAACTCCTTTGGAAATGCCTCGAAGTCCTCAATCAGGAATCCTGTCTCTACTTCTGCTCCGTAGATGGTCGGGTACATGTGCTCGTCCGGATCTGAAAGAGAACCAGGTCCTCAGAGGGACATAACAAGATACAAAAATGCATGCCATAAAGTATATACTGTGTAAACTCAAGGGTGAACTAACCAGCAACGTGAAATACACTTTGAAGACAACCCTGGTATATATGGGTAGGTGAAAGGTATAAAGCATAGTGTCGAGCCAGAGGCTAAGTACCTGGCATTAGCTGTAAACTGGATGCCAGGAGTATATGCTGACTACATCACCGATCATGATAGAGTGCAACTAGTAACCTCTGCCGGATGTATCGACAAGCATATATGCCCATAATCGGGTAACACATGGCCCATAACCGGGTAATACTGAGGCTCACTGCCCCATAGTTTATTCTGAAACTACGACAGCCAAATGTCTATCCCATATGCCTACTAATTGTCTTCTTCGCCCAATGTCAATGTACAAGTCGTAAACACGACGTAGATATCTCATACTATGATGCAAGTCGCTACAGAAATAAATAACTAAGCTAAATGCCGTCATATGTGCTGCTCATACTGATGTCTAGTCAATCATGAAGCATGCGTCCCTACATGATCTCACTCCGTGACATATAATAATACGTGTTAAGGCCTGAAAAGTCATATTGATAACTTCTCAACTTTAGGTGGGTCCACTTGACACTAGGTCAGACACAAGTCCTAATATCTGCGCCTTCGTTGACTATACCCGAGTCTCTCTCGGATCCACATAATTAATATAATAAACATGCAGCTAATAATACAGAATTTAAACAGTACAACAAGACAATGTATACTTGCCTGGAACTCTAGTGTGCACAAACATTGCTCCGAAACCAATATTCAAAGTAGCACCATTTTGGATGCCTATGAACAGATAACAATAATTATTGATCACTCTAATACTCTATGCTTAATTACTTATACTTAACATAGTACATGTATACCTATAATATATACATATATCTATATTAAATATTTTAATAACATATGTATATATATATATATACAAGTACGTATATAGACATATTTATATATATACATTATACATATACACATATAAAATACAAACACATTAATACGTAAATACATTAAATAAGCATTTATATATAAATACATAAATATAAATACAATGATACCTTAATACGTACATAAATATATTTATACATCAGACATTATATAAATATATTATATAAATACCATAATACATTAATACGTATATAAATACATTAATACATATATATTGACAATAATATATTAATACATTATAAATACATTAATACATATATAATTACTTTAATACATTAGATATTATACATACAATAATATATTAAATATATAGATACATTTATACATATATACATATATACATATATACAATACATTAATACATTATATACATATATACATTAAATATATATATATAAATATACACATACATAATACATAAATAAATATACATACATATATACATATATATATATATACCATTATACATTATATACCAATATATATACTATATATATATATATATATATATATATATATATATATATATATATATATATATATATATATGGGTAAAAGGATATGAGCCATAGGCTCATATTTCTACATGAGTCATGCACATGTGGACCAATAGGAATAAAATTCTCCATCCCATGTGCACCCATGTACACTAGTATACTACATTTCTATTGGTCCACGTGTGCAATGGCTCATGTAGGAATATGAGCCTATGGCTCATATCCCTTTTACCCTATATATATATATATATATATATATATATATATATATATATATATATATATATATATATATATATATATACATTATATACATTATATACATACATTATACATAAATAAATAAATATATATACATATATATATACCATTATACATTATATACCAATATATATACTATATATATACATTATACACAGTCTATACAGTATATATATCCTATATATATATATATATATACATTATACATAGTTTATACAGTATATATGAACATATACTATTTACATATACATTATACACACTATATACATATACATTATACACATATTTATATACAATAACTAAATATATATTAAATATAATCATACCTACTGTGTCGTGTCCAGGGGGTGGGGGTGTCCGTTGTGCAGTCCTCGCCGGCGAGGGGGCGGCGGAGCTCCGGCAGGGGGGGAGGGGAGAACTTGACAGCAACATCAGCAACAGCAGTTGTAGCGGCTGCAGCGGCTCTGGCGAGGGGGTGGGTGGGTCGTGGGGGCCGGTCTTGGTGGTGATGGTGAGGTGGGGGTGACGGTGGTGGAGACGGCGGCGGGGGTCGGCTATGGGGGTACGGGTGGTGGTGATGATAGAGTCGGGGATGGTGATACCGGAGTTGGTGAGAGTGATGATGGTTTGGGGGATGGTTGCTGGTGGTGCGGGTGGTGGTTGCGGGTGGTAGTGGTGGTGGTTCAGGTGGTAGTGAGGGCGAGGGAGACGGCGAGGACGGTGGTGAAGACTTCGGTGGTGGTCGGAGTTAGGAGAGGGAGGAGACGGGCTGAGGGAGGAGTCGGGTCAGGGAAGAAGGAGTCAGGGGTGGTGGAGATGAGCTGCTGTGGCTGCTGGTGGGGGGGGTGGCAGCCATTGGTGGTGGCGGCAGTGGGTGCCTGGGAGGAGGGTGGTCAGAGGGGGAGCCGGCTTGGTGGTGGTCGGAGGCGGAAGTGGCGGCGGTTGGTTGAGGGTTGGGGTTGGGTTAGTGATGGGGGTGGCAGGTGGTGATGGTGAAGTTGGTGATGAAGGTGGCTGCTGGCTACGGAGCAGCGGCGGGTGGTGGTGGCAGGGGATGTCGTCGATGAGGGAGGTCGGAGGGGGAGCTGGTCCCGGGATGGCCGGAGGCGGATGTGGTGGTGGTTGGCTGAGGGTTGGGGTCGGGTAGTGGTAGTGTGGTGAGAGTGGTGGTGTTGGTTTATTAGTATTTCTAGGGTTTCTTTGTGTAGTTGATATGTGTGTGTATGTGTTTTAGAGAGAGAGTGTGGGTAGTTTATGTAGGAGAGAGGGAGGGGGGCTCTCTTGTGATTAGGGCCGACTGGGGTAGTGTTTTTGGGGAGTTGGGGAGCCTTCATCATGATGAGAGGAGGGCTAGTGTTGGAGGGATTTGAAATGGAGGGTGGTGATGGTGTTGGGGAAAATTATACCAAGTACAATCAAATGAGTGAAAATATGATGTTGACCGGTCAAGGAAGGGGGGTTGTGTTCTTTATGTGGTTGGACCAATGAGAGGGGGACACCTCATTGCTTATTGGCATAAAAGTCCCTGAACAATTAGAAAATTGCATAATAATTGGAAATTAGGATTGGATGTGGCAAAACACCATGTTTGGTGTTAGGTATTGGACCAATATGGTGTGTGGTGTTTAGTATGAGCCTTGAGGGTATGGGTATGGGTTTGGGTTAGAGTTAGACAAAATGGTTTGATGTTGGACAAAATGGTTGGGTTGGACAAAATGGTTTGATGTTGGGTCCCAATTTTGATTGGATCGAACAAAGAATGCAAAGCTAGAATTAATTGAATTTACGTACGAACGTTTGTAACGATTTTTGTGCGACTAAAATGAAGCATAAGAAAGAGTATATGTGAGTTACACAAGGGTCAGAATAGTAGGCTGGTATGTCTAGGCAAAGTGAATGAAATTTGTTTGAGGGCAATAGCTAGTGTGGTGTCCTAATTATCAGAGCAACGGTAAGGTGCACTAAGCAATTATAATATCGTTCCAAATTCTAAAATGCTGTAATATAATTCTAATTAATTCCAAATTAAATCTACCCTCTTTATCTAGACTAAGTAAACCTAAATTTGGTCGAGGGGGTTTACAATCTAGTTAATCTTACATGAGTATCCAACTCTATAAGGAGACACAGATATCATAATATAGTATGTAAATACTCAATCATGTAACTAAAGTATGATAAGATAGCAAAGAAAATAAATAAAATATAACAAGTCCAAACAGAAATAATCTAACTCAAATAATAACATCCAAGTCTCAAGTATGCCGGAAACAAATCCGGTACCATAATCTGCTAAAAGAAAACTAACTGAATAACAAGTGATCCCGGCTAGACCTCCTAGAATCACAACTGAACTACAAGATCCAAGGCTGCAGATACTCTCCCTATGGTCCATAATATGTCGGACACCAGTCCTCTAAGTAGTCTGGAAAAATATTTTCAGTCAGGATGGAACGAAATACATCTCTAATAGCAGTTCTAAATTAATGATATAAACTATGTAGCAGTAAATAGATGCAAATATACAAGATGCATATATACATATACAAGATATACACAATAAAGAAAATACTGGAAATAAATACAAGAATGAACAATATAACGATGAACAAGAATACTAATGACTATGTGTGTGAGTACTAAATTTAACATGTGATCGGCTTGGAAACTTGTACATGAATAATGGCCTGGTTAGTCATACGTGTGGTGTATGACCAACACTAATATGAGAATAAGACTTATATATGAAGGGTATGATCACATATCTATACTAAAATACTCTCCACCCCCGACTAGTATAGTAGATCCAACCATGGTATGCTATGGCACGGGATTCCCCAAGAAGATAGCTAGTCTTCCCGAGAATTAGTGTCTGTACATGTACAAGATAATCAATAAAATAAGACTTGCACAAGATACAGCATATACAAGAAATAATATCTCATGACGAGATCTGAATATACCAATCCATGTAACCATCGTGTCAAGAATTATGGATATCTACACTAAATACACTGAACATAGAGGATATCATAAACAAGAAACTATCAGAGAATATACTCGTCTGGGGTCCTTAGCTGGCAATACCAATGTCCTGCTCCTGTAGTCTCGCAGGATAACCCAATGGTCCTATATACATATAATATAATACAATATAGCATCAGTCGTTACACTAGCACACATAACATAATTACGCTGAACTCAGCAGTTACACTAGGGTGATACTAGTCAACTAGCAGGGTCAAACGTGCGTTTAAATGCAAGGGTGTCATATCTTTGATTGATATGCATAATCAGACAGTCAATCACTAATACATGTCTAAGCCAGTACTTCAGTGTACACAAGGTAGGCAGTTCACTAATATTCCGGGTCATATGGTTAATATAATTACGGGATATACATAATTATACTTATGGTCATACATAATTATACGGGATATCCTCAGTTTCCTAGGGTCATACAATATTCATTTTACGCTCACACCTAGTACTTGTAATTGATTACCACACAATATATATATATATACCAATTAATTATCATACACCCATGCACACACACACTAGCTACTAGATTTACCGACACAGGGTCCTCTGTTACTAAATTATCATGAAGCAAATTCTAATCCTTATTAGCATTCACACAAGCACATATACACAACTATGAAAGAAGTGGGGATAGGTTTGACCCTCGGGGTGCGCGTGATCGAAGAGGGTGCTCAGGCTCCGACGAGGTTGGTGATGATGACGATGATGTTGATAATGTTGATGATGATGATGTGGATGATAATGATGATGATGATGAAGGTGATGTTGATGATAATGATGAAGGTGATAATGATGATGATGATGATGATGATGATGAAGGTGATGATAATGATGACAATAATAAAGGTGATGATGATGATGAAGGTGATGATGATAATAATGATGAAGTTAATGATAATGATGATGATGAAGGTGATAATGTAATGGATAAAAAGGATATATGGTGTTTAGTATGAGTCTTGAGGGTGTGAATGGGAGTTTTGGTTTGGTGTTGGATCTAGTTTTGGGTCAAGTTGGGTCCTTACACCAATTTAATTAAAATTAGTGTAAAAGGTATTCTAAAATGAATTAGAAGTACATAGGATTAAAATTAGGTGGGAAACAAATATCATGGACATAGAAGACTCAGAATAGAATATTGTCATAATTTGGATTGCACAAAACGGATCAAGATCGTGTCTCCAATTCCAATTGGAACGCACAAAGATAAAAAGTTAGATTTATTAGAATTAAAAATAAACGTCCGTAATGAATATTGTGTGACTAAAATAAAGCACAAGAAAGCATATTTATGAGTTACACAAGGGTCAGAATGGGAGGTGAATACGTCTAGGACAAGGGTATGAACATTATTGGAAGGCAAAAGCTAGGGTAGCGTTCCAAATATTGAAGCAACGATAAGGCACAATAATTAAATAAAATTACGATGATTAAAAATAATCCTCAATAATTAATTCCCCAAATAATACAAATTAAAATCTCTAATCCTATATTTTGGTCAGAGGTTCATCTAGTGGGCTTCTAGGTCTAGTCTACTAACTCATGTATTAAAGAACATTATACTTATAATAAATAAAATGAAAAATTTACCCCTATTTTAGGATGCGGTAGTGACAGCTTGCTTCGCTTCTATATTTAATAATTATCATAGAAGAAGCCTATCATATGAATGGTGATACGATATTTTAGTAGCTGTATCGTAATAGAATCAGAGAGAACATCTCCTGATGGAAATGATTTTCTTTGGGTCCTCAAACAACATCCCATAGACCGTGTATTCGATGAATGAGAGTCTCCAGTCTTGGATGTTGGTGTCTGTCCCTACTGAATAGGTCAGGCACAGATAGAGGTTGCCCTTCATGCAGTTTAGTTCTTGGCCAATCATGGTGATCAATTCGTGAGTATTGGTCGGGACTGCTAAAGAAGAAGCGAGACCAGCCAGGACGTCAGCCTCGATATTTTACAGTCGGGGCATATGCTCTATGAAGAACCCATCAAAGGTAAAGATTGTACCGAGTGCAGCTTGGTGGTAGAGAATTAAGTCTTTGTGCCAGACTTCGTACTCTCCCCGGAACTTACTGACTTTCATCTTGGTATCACCGTAGGCCTCTAAGTATTCTAGTTCTACTTGCTTAGCAATTTAGAGTCCGATAAGGAGGACGTTATACTCTGCCATGTTATTGGAACATGATTCCGTGAGAGAGTAAGCACGTTGGATAACCAGATCATGTGGGAAAATTAATACTATCCCAACTCCAGTGATGATATCATCTTTGGGCCCTGTTCTTGATGTACTATCGAAGAATATTTGCCAAACAGCATGTATGTTTGTCATATTGGAGTCCACCACTTAATCTGGAATCTTATCATAGAGCTTTGAAATTTCTGTCACTGTATGGGTGGCCAGGAAGTTGGCTTATGCTGGGCCCTTGACCTCTTTCTATGGAATGAATACCTTATCGTATGGTGACAATAATATTGCCCACGTAGCCAAGAAGGCATTGAGCGCCACTGGTTTGGTCAAGAGAACCCTGAAAGGTTTGACTCGTAAGATCACATGGATTGTCTGCCCAGCCACGTAGTATCGAATTTTCTAGATAGCAAAGACTAGATCAAGATACTCCTTCTCGATGGGGTTGTACTTGTGTTTCGCATCTACCATCATCCTGCTGAGGTACTAGATGGCCTGCTCGTGATATGTATTACTTTTTTGGGTTAACAAAGATCCAAGAGAGTGATCCATTGTGCATACATAAATTAGGAAGGGTGTCCCCACTACCAGGGGTTTTAAGAATACTCTATGATGTCGTCGAATGCATACTGGCACTCTTTATTCTAGATAAAGGAAACTCCCTTCCTCATAAGCTGAGTGAATGGATGGCAACGTCCAAAGAGATTTGATATAATCTTCTAATGTATGCCAGTCTTCCTTGAAGGCTGCAAAGTTCTCTAAGGTTCCTTGACGGGTGCATCTTAAGGATTGCTTTGGTCTTGTCAGGGTCCTATATGGATACCCTTTGACGTTATGACGAAACCCAAGAACTTGCTGCTGGAGACTCCCAGGAAAGACTTTGTTGGGTTTATCTTAAGCTGGTGTGTGCGCATCATGTCGAACACTGTCCTCTGATCCTGGAGATGGTCACCTTAGAAGTGACTTTTGACGACGATGTCACCGACATAGCATTCGACCATTTTATGGAGGTATTTACGGAAGATGGTGCTCAAAGCTCGCTTGTATGTAGCATCTGAATTCTTCAGATCAAAGATCATGACTGTATAGCAATAAACTCCTATTGGTGCTCTGAACTACGCATATTTCTTATCGTCTGGAAATATCTTGATCTTGTTGTAACCCGAGAATCTGTCCATGAAGGACATGCATTCAAAGCCGCAAGTGTTATCGATCATGATGTCTGTGATCGAGAGAGAAAAATTGTCCTTTGGATATGTCGTATTTAGATCACGAAAGTCAATATAGATTCGAATCTTTTCCTTTTTTGAAGACGGACACGATGTTGGCTACCCAATTTGGATGTTGTTCCTCGTGGATGAATCCACTGGATATTAGTTTATTTACTTTAGCTTCAATATCATCCATGATATTCGGCAGAAACTGCCATTGCTGTTGTTAGACCGGCTTAGCGTTTGGCAAGATGTTGAGCTTATAGACTGCTATTTGGGGATCCAGTCCTGACATATCTTTGTAACTCCAGGAAAAGAGATCGATGTACTCTCTGACAAGCTTTAGTAGGGATTTTCGATCCTTATTGGACATACTTTTGTTGATAAAGATATGTTTAGGGGAGGATTCATCATCCAGAGCTTATAGACTTTTATGACTTCGTTCTCAGTGGGAGGTTCCCGTTGCTCGAACCGCATCTCCTTTTTATAAGTCTAGGCGTTAAGCCAATGGTTCTAATTCAAAGAGTTTTAGTGGCTCTATGTTATCTTGTCATGCCCCAGTCCCAAAATACGTAGGACTAGGACACGTAAGTATGTCAGCCGCATGTATATGGCAACTCTAATATATGAAAACTATAACACATGCGTATGCTGTATCATGAACAATAATTCATAAGTGGTAAAAACTATTACAAGTCATAATATATAATCTAATCTCATCCACAAAAATTAAATGAATAAATAAATAATACCTATGAAACTAGATCTCAATATAAGGTATCTAATGATGGTAGTCGGATGAAAACAAATGCACTATCGAACTAGAATATAGAATAAATAAGATAAATACAATATAAGAATATCAACTAACAATCACGGGCTCGAAGAGAAGACCACCTCAAAATATACATAGCAAGTTCAGATTTGCGCTTCTGCGAATACTCATGAATATCTACACCTGAAAAGGGACCAGGTCCACAGAGGGACATAACAAGATACATAGAAGCATGCCATAAAGTAAATACTGTGAAAACTCAAGGGTGACCTAACTAGCTAAGTAAAATATACTTTGAAGATAACCTTGGTACGTATGGGTAGGTGAAAAGTATAAAGCGTAGCATCGAACAAGAGGCTAAGTACCTGGCATTAGCTATAAACTGGATGCCAGGAGTATACGCTGACTATATCACAGATCATGATAGCACGCAGCTAGTGATCTCTGTCGGATGTATCGACAAGCATATATGCCTATAACCGGGTAATACTGATCCCATAACCGGGTAACCTGAGCCCATAACCGGGTAACATATAGCCTATAACCGGGTAACACTGAGGCTCATAGCCCCATAGTTTACTCTGAAACTACGGCAACCAATTGTCTGTCCCATACGCCTACTAATTGTCTTCCCCGTCCAATGATCTATGCATATTGTATCCACAACACGCTGTAGCTACTATACCGAGATAGAGTGCAAGTATCGGTGCCATAACTCTGGCTCATAGTCTATCGTTAGAACAATAGTCCAACCTCACAACCAAACAAGGACAAGGGTTGGACCTTCGTACTACGATAGTCTATGCTCCGACTACTAATAACTGCTAAGTCTCTAACATGCATCACTATTAGCAGTTATACCCTATCCACTGCATGACCTACACGTACAGGTGGCCAGCCACATACGCAAGTTCATGCCCTACATGAGACTCACAACACGTATAAGAAATATGTCAAGGCCTGGGGAGTCATACCGATAACTCCACAACTTTAGGTGGGTCTTCTAGACACTAGGTCAGACACAAGTCCTAACGTTAACGCCTTCGTTGACTACACCCGAGTCTCTCTCAGACGCGCACAATTAAAATAATAAACATACAGCTAATAATATAGAATTTAAACAGTACAACAAGGCAAGGTATACTTGCCTGGCAAGAAGTTACGTAGTCCCAATATCCGGATTCGAAAGTCACGCAGAATAATCCAATCGATCTTCGGGGTCAACCTGCACAGGCATGGGAATCGGGGGTGTCTGCTGCGGGTTGCCTGACAAAGGGGACGGGTCTATGATGACGACGAGGGGGATGATGATTGAGGTTGCTAAGGGTGATGGTTAAAGGTGATAATGACTATAGTGTTTAGGTGATGAGGTAAGGAGGATGTTGTAGATGGTGACTGGGATGATGGTGATGATGTAGATGATGACTGGAATGATAGGGTGATGATGGAGATAAGATAATGATGATGGGGTGATGATGATTGTGTTGATGATGGAAGGATGATGATGATGATGTGGACGATAGGATGACAAGGATAATAATGTGGATGATGGTGATGACGAGGATGATGATGTGAATGATGGTGATGACTAGGATGATGATGGTAATGGGGTATTAATAAGATGATGATGGTAATGGTATTTATATTGATAGTGGTGGTATTGATACTCCGGCCAGTGGGGGGAGGTCCGACCAGTAGGGGAGGTGCTGGTCGAGGTCAGGGATGAGGGAAGGTGGTGGTGGTGTTACTCAGGGAGAAGGAAGGATATGACAGAAAAGAGGGGACAGGTGGCTCAGGAGAGAGGAGAAGAGGTGGTGGCGGTGCTGGTGGTGTAGTGGCGTTGGTCGGGGTGATGGAGGGATCCCGACGGAGAGTGGTAGTGCTGGTGGGAGAAGAACGGGTGGAGAGGAGGTCGAGATCGACGTGGGGGCTTCAGCGGGCTGTGGTGGTGCTGGGAGGATCCAGCTGGGGTGATATCGACGAAAGAGGAGAATTTCTCAGGGATGAGGTCCGAGGTGGAGTAATGGTGAGGGGAGAAGGAGAGGGGGTCCGGCTGTCGTAGATGGCGAAGGAGGATGGTTGAAGGAGTGAGGTTGAAGGAGATGGCAATGGTGGCGGGGACTGCTTGGCGCTGTGCTGTTGGGGTCGTCGACTAGGTCCGGCGGGTTGGATCAGTCGAGAAGGGAACAGGGATAGGTGCAGTCAGGGACCGGAAAAGACATTCGTGCTGGTGGTGGTTGTGCCGCACGGAGGTGGTGGCAGTGGTGAAGAGGACAGCGGGGGAAGTCGTGGTCCGGTGAGGCATGGTCGAGTCGGGTGCTCCGACGAGATCGGCTTGGGGAGGAAGAAGATGAACAGTATATGGGAGATGGGGATTCGGCTAAATTTTAGTTTCAGGTTTGAGGGTTGACCTAGGATTAGGGCTTGGTCAACGCTCCTTGAGATTGGGCCTTGGGCTTACATGAGGATGTTTGGAGGGCCATAATTGTATTGTTTAAATGCAAGAATAGGTTTAAAATAAAGGGGGCAATATTGCACGTTGCACATTCCAAAAATTATAAAAAAATTCCTATGAAGGGAAAAGTTGGATTTCTTCATGTATTGTCCAATGGGGTGGACACCTCAATGCAATTTTGCATAAAGTGCCCAATAATTAGGAAAATTACACAAAGATGGAAATTGAGTTTTAATTAATTAAATTGAATACGCAATATATTCTTGAATTAATTTGAAGTACATGAGAATAAAATTAGGTAGGTATATTCGTCCACTAGTCAACTATTGTCACGCCCCAGTCCCAAAATACGTAGGACCAGGAATACGTGACACGCCAGCTACGCATTCGACCAGACTCTGGTCTGACTCGAATACGTATAAGCTGTAATATAAAGGGGCACTATCTAGATATTCCATAAATGTAAACCTCTAAGTCTCAATCCACAATGTACAACAGTATACAAAAAAGAGCTATATGTGCTAGAGTCGGCCGCCCAATAACACACTAACTCGAATAGACTCGAGAAGAAGTATGAGTCTATAAAAACTAGGCTATACAGCAGATGAAATAAATAATATAAAATAACCATAATGCCGGTAGATATAATGTGAGTACCTGGTACCATGCCTGCACGACATGCAACTCCAACAACAACTCCAAATGCTCCGTAATCATCTATGCTGCAAAACTGGCAGGGAACCAGGTCCTCAGAGGGACGTAACAAGGTACAGAAATATAGCAAGCCAAATAAACAGAAAGTACAAGTGCAACAACAGGGTACTCTATCATAACCAAACAAGTGTGACACAGTTTAAAGACAACGTTCGACGCGTGGGCTTTCTAAAATAAAACCGTAGCTCCGGACACGGAAACACACGGCACGTACCGCAGCTCCGGGCAAAGAGTCACACGGGTGAAACAGCTACACTAGATACATGTATCACTACAAAATACTACATATATATAAGCGCGTGCAGAGTAGCCCAAACATCTAGTAACTGTCTTGCCCTTCCCAAGCGGTCAACGATTGTACGTTGAACCTGAACCTCTAACTACAGTCTCGACACAAAGAATTAACTCAACCAACGCGACCCTAAGGTCGTCCCAGTCTCTGGTCATGATGTCAGTATCAGGATACAGGAATCTGGCATGATCACGGTGTATATGTGTGTCCTGGGGTGTCGATGTACTCAGGTACGTGCATCGAGGTGCTATGAAGTATCTAGCAATCTATTCTAAGATGTTACGTCGAATGTCAACACCCGATTGTGAACTGGACACGGAGTATCGAACGTCAACATAAAAATACGCACGAGTACATAAAGAACAAAAGTATCTGTAAACTAAAATACAGGGTGGCAAGGTACACCTACCTGCGTGCGGCTGCTGATGATGGGGATCTGGTACCGCGTCCAAGTCCTCAGGTCCCGCAGTACCTAGTGAAGAGATACAAACCCGAATCAAAAATCTATTTATGACTCTCAAGGGTAAGATACTAGAGGGCTGACTATGACTGACTAACGGTACGATAGTCCATCAACTAGTCATCTGTATATTCTCTTCGATTTTATTTCTCCGAATATAAGCTAACATTTCCACCATGTACGATACATCCCGATTAGTTAGCTCCAAGGTCAAAACTCTATTCTCCTCGATCACATATTTTTAATTAAATTATGATAATTTATGTAGAGGCCAAATCTAATTTCCATCCTAGTACCACATCCAAATCCAACTTCATAAACCACAAGATACATGCTCACTATACTACATAAATATCAAACCATGTCAACCTCATTAAACCCATCCTCAAGTCATTTAAATTTCCACATGCATTCACATTAAACCTCATTTGTCTTACCCAAGGTAAACCTTAACACATAGTTCAAAGTAAACCTACACTAACCATATATATCATCCACAATACAACACAACCATGATTTAAACACAAACTCATCTAAGGTACACAACCATATATATATCAAGAACCCTCATTCAAATCATACTTAAACCATAAATGATTTATTTAGCATTTCTTTGCACCATGTATATATATTCATGACATCTAATCAGGATCAAACCCTATACTCCCATGAAATTCTCTCATCATTTAATAATTACTTGTGTAAACACCAACCTAACCTACATTATTACATGCTCAAAAATACAATACACTACACTTACACAATATAAACCCTAACAATATATATGAACACATCCATAGCTAACATTCCACACATCCTCATATGTGAACAACACTAAATAATATGTTATTAATAATCTGGAATTTTTTTAAACAAAAGGGGGAGAGGATCGTATACCTCGACGAGGAGTTCGTCGGCCGGAGGGGTGATGGCCGGAGGAGGATGGGAGAGTGGTGAAGGAGGAGGAAGGAGTCAAAGGCCGGGGGGAGGATGGCCGGGGGCAGCCGTGGGCCGCTGGAGTGGGCTGCACGGCCGGAGGGGCTGGACCGGCTGCTGATGTGGGGCGGCTGCCGCTGCTCCGCCGGGGCCGGCTGCTCCGGTCTGGACCGGCGGTCGGGAAAGGATGGCCGGCGGTCGGGGGCAGCAATGGCCGGAGTGGTGGTGATGCTTCTAGTGGGAGGAAGAATGGTGAAGTGAGGAAGAAGAGAGAGTGGTTTCTTCATGAGGAAATAATGGAGGAAGAAGGAGTTTGCATGGGGGGGTTTTAAATAAAAGTGGAAGGAGAGAGAGAGAAATTTTCTTGGGATTAGGGTCGGTTGGTTTTTGTGTTGAGGGTGGGGGAAGTGTTACTTTATAGGGGTTGGTGAAAGGGGATGGATGGGTGAGATCATCCTATTCAAAATGGATGGTTGAGATTGATCATGAAGATGAGAGGGTTTCTTCATGAGGGAGTGAATGGATGGGTGAGAATGGGACCCCATTTTGGGACCTCTCCATTGTTCATGGCCAATAGGGTGATGACACATAATTTTATTTATTGCAACTTAGCCCCTTAAATTCGGGAAATTCCACGAACACATAAAATAACAAAAAAATTATGGAGAAAATTATGTTTAGTAATTTTCATGGTGAGAGGGTATTCTGCGTTAGGCACGGGTGTAATTAAATTGGCATTGGGATTAATTAAGGATTAATAATAGGATTGACAAAGTTGGTATCCCCGATTTAAATAGAAATAATGTGACCTGCGAATTTAAATTAAATGGGGGCACTTGGGGTCAAAATTTGAAAATGACACAAATGCCAAAAATGGTGGGGGCTTGTAGTCAGTGTTGGACCCTTTAGTTGGTCCGGCTCAACGGGTTAAGTTGGTATCTCAAAAATTAGGGTAATGACACAAGTGTCCGACGCAGATTTAAATATGGATTAGAGTTTCAGAAAATTGTGCAATTAATTTAGAGCACAACGAAAAGCTGATTTTGATCGACGAAAAAGTCCAGTGCCTAATTTGGTGGGTCAAGTCAGAAGTACAGTAATTGAACAAAATTTATGGGCTGATATTGGGCTCCGAATAATCAAACAATGATAGGGCGCGCCAAGGGTTTTAATTAATTGAATTAAAATAACAGTTAGACTCAACTCTACTCTAAACCTCAACATCTGCTGCTAAATCAAAAAATTTTCCAGTCCAAACCTGACTATCTATAGAATTAATCGAGGGGGTTTACATTCTTCTCAACTTAGAAAAATTTGGTCCCCAAAATTAAAAGTAAAGCACGATAATAGCTGAGGGAATTTAAAAACAACTAGTATTCACATGCCGTACGTAAAATTGTACCTTATTCCTTAAATAAGTACGGGAACCGCTGCCAAATAGAATCCTCGCGTTCCCAAGTATACTTGCCTGGTGAATGGTACTTCCATGCCCCTCTGACCAGTCGAATAGTCTGCCCCCTCTGAGTCTTCTCGCTGTGATAGAGAATCTCGACTGACTGCTCTACATAAGACAAACTGGGCCCAACTGTAATCTCCGAATGATCAAGCACGTGGCTAGGGTCGGTGACATATCTTCTCAGCAGCGATACGTGTAATACGTCATGTACTCCCTCTAATGATGGAGATAATGCAAGACGGTAAGCCACTTTGCCAACTCGTTCTAAAATATCAAAAGGTCCTATGTACCTCGGACTCAGCTTGTCTCTGCCTCCGAATATGATGGTACCACGAGTAGGTGATATCTTCAAAAATACATGGTCACTTTCCTTGAACTCCAATGGTCTGCGGTGCGCATCTTCCCAACGTTTCAGACTGTCCTGTGCTGCACGTAGGTGGCTCTTAATCTGCTTGACTTTCTCCACTGTCTGTGTCACCAACTCTGGACCAAGTATCTGACGCTCTCCCACGTCACTACAACATACTGGTGACCTATACTTCCTGCCGTATTGTGCCTCATAAGGTGCCATCTGTATGCTAACCTGGTAGCTATTATTTCAGGAGAATTCTACCAAGTGTAGATGATCCTTACAAGATTCTCCAAAATCAATCATGCACGCTCTCAGAATAGAATAATCGTACCATGAGCCTCGGTCATCAACTCTTGGCGTAGCTCGCCTCTTGGAACGTATAGGCAATCTCCATGCCTCCATGTTTCGTCTTCCTGAATCCTGAGTCCTGTTTGCATGTTGGTCTTTGTCCTGTCTTGCTGTCGTCTAAATCCCGTATCCATAGGCAAGGCTTCCTTGATCCTCTCAATAAATGTGGACTGAATCCTCGAGACTGTCCATCTGTCCATCCATGCTTGGCAATACAATATCAATCCTGAGTTCCTGAAAAATCCTCTAACCACTGGCGATGAGTCATAAAAATAGGCCATGGGCTTAGCTTAAGACATCCATCGCCAGGGTGGTACTGTAACTCGATATTATAATCTGTCATAAATTTTAGCCAGCGCATCTGTCTCATGTTGAGCTCCTTCTTCGTGTAGGCATACTTCAGACTTTTGTGATCTGTATCAATCTCAACACGCTCTCCATAAAGGTAGTGTCGCTATAGCTTTAGTACAATTATCACTGCAGCTAGCTCTAGATTGTGCGTCTGATAGTCCTCCTCATGAACCCTTAGTTGTCCTGATACGTAGACTATCTATTCTATCTAAACATAACTCATATTTGCTGAGCTTGGCATACAACCTTTCTGTCTCAGCGTCTCCAACACGATCCTGAGATGTCTCTCGTGCTCCTCCTGGCTCTTGGAGCATTCTAATATGTCGTCGATAATTACCACCATGAACTTATCTAAGTATTGGTGGAAAATACTGGTCATTAGGCTCATAAATACTTCTGGCACGTTGGTTAAACCAAACATCATGACTAGAAACTCATATTGTCCATACTATGTCCGAAAAGCCGTCTTCGGAAAGTCCTCTCTCCGTACCTTGATCTGGTGATAACTTGATCTGAGACCGATCTTCGAGAATGCATATGCGCTGCTAAGCTGACCAAACGTACCGTCCTGTCTTTCTTCGATATAATTAAGATGACACTAGCCCGAATGAAACCCTTGTCTAAGAGATCCTCTACTATGGAACTTCAATTCAACCAACTCTATCGGTGCTCGTCTGAAGACATAAAAAATAACTGGCTCGGCTCTTGGAGTCAACTTTATAACAAACTCTATCTCTCTGTCAGGTGGCAGGCCTGGAAGATTATCTAAAAACACATCCTCCTATTCTGATATAAGGCGGGGTACACTGATTGACCTTCTGCAATGTGTGACTCTAAAGTAGATGAGCGCCATACTCCCGGGCTCCCTGAAACTCAGGTAATCTGGTGGTCTAAATATAGTGCAACCATGTCGACAATCTAGTGTCGCGTGGTATTGGCTCAATCAACTCATGCTATGACGGTGTCATCGTCCAGACTAAACCAAAAATAAATTCTCCCGTTTTGTATACAACACTAATCCTCAAAAGAAAAAAAAAATTCTTCCATGCCTAAAGTATAAATTTTCCCCTCCTCAAAATTTATTCCTACATTTGTATTCCTCAAATTTCTCCTTTTCGTTATTTATCTGCCCAAGTCACATAGTGCAATTATAATAATGATGTCACCCAAGCACATACAAAAATTTCTGGTATTAGATCATCATCTTCCAAGTGAGAGCTTGAAATTTTATCTCCTCTAGTCCATAAGATCATTCCTGGTATTGCTATCATATACAACCACTAGTTTTCATCATTAGGCTATGCATTCACATAAATCATTCTAGGTCATGATCAACAATCCTTCTAGCTCTCCGTACTCCCAAGGTCACTGCTATCTCAAGTACGACTAGGGTACTACTGGCTCCAATTCTCTTGCTACCATCCATACTAGTTCTAGAATCCAAAGAACACATCAATCTATCCTGATATGGTAACAATCTCCTCAGAGAAAGGTATACGAATTCTGTCTTCTGCCGTCTGATCTTCAATCTTCTTCTGGAGGGAATCATCAGTCACAAGCATTCGTTTTCCCGAACAATAGGGGACGAGAAACAAGGATAGCGATATTGACGAAGATTGAACGAATGCAAAGTGGAAGTCCAAGGGCGATAATCACATACAAAGAGTTTTTAAAATCGATTATGGATTGAGATCCTATTCAACAATCATAACATCTATTCCTAATTTGCAGGCTCGCTTGGCACAGTCAGGTGACCAAGTCGATTTAAATCGGACCTGCATGGGCCACCATAAAAATAGTCACGCCCCAGTCCCAAAATACGTAGGACCAGGAATACGTGACATGCCAGCTACGCATTCGACCAGACTCTGGTCTGACTCGAATACGTATAAGCTGTAATATAAAGGGGCACTATCTAGATATTCCATAAATGTAAATCTCTATGTCTCAATCCACAATGTACAACAGTATACAAGAAAGAGCTATATGTGCTAGAGTCGGCCGCCCAATAACACACTAACTCGAATAGACTCGAGAAGAAGTATGAGTCTATAAAAACTAGGCTACACAGCCGATGAAATAAATAATGTAAAATAACCATAATGCCGGTAGATATAATGTGAGTACCAGGTACCATGCCCGCACGACATACAACTCCAACAGCAACTCCAAATGCTCCGTAATCATCTATGCTGCAAAATTGGCAGGGAACCAGGTCCTCAGAGGGACGTAACAAGGTACAGAAATACAGCAAGCCAAGTAAACAGAAAGTACAAGTGCAACAACAGGGTACTCTATCATAACCAAAGAAGTGTGACACAGTTTAAAGACAACGTTCGACGCGTGGGCTTTCTAAAATAAAATTGTAGCTCCGGACAGGGAAACACACGGCACGTACCGCAGCTCCGGGCAAAGAGTCATACGGGTGAAACAGCTACACTAGATACAGGTATCACTACAAAATACTACATATATATAAGCGCGTGTAGAGTAGCCCAAACGTCTAGTAACTGTCTTCCCCTTCCCAAGCGGTCAACAATTGTGCGTTGAACCTGAACCTCTAACTACAGTCTCGACACAAAGAATTAACTCAACAGATGCGACCCTAAGGTCGTCCCAGTCTCTGGTCATGATGTCAGTATCAGGATATAAGAATCTGGCACGATCACGGTATATATGTGTGTCCTGGGGTGTCGATGTACTCAGATACGTGTATCGAGGTGCTATGAAGCATCTAGCAATCTATTCTAAGACGTTACGTCGAATGTCAACACCCGGTTGTGAACCGGATACGTGGTATCGAATGTCAACATAAAAACGTGCACGAGTACATAAAGAACAAAAGTATCTGTAAACTGAAATACAGGGTGGCAAGGTACACTTGCCTGCGTGCGGCTGCTGATGACGGGGATCTGGTACCGCGTCCAAGTCCTCAGGTCCCACAGTACCTAGTGAAGAGATACAAACCCGAATTAAAAATCTATTTATGACTCTCAAGGGTAAGATACTAGAGGGCTGACTACAACTGACTAACGGTACGATAGTCCATCAACTAGTCATCTGTATATTCTCTTCGATTTTAATTCTTCGAATATAAACTAACATTTCCACCATGTACGATACATCCCGATTAGTTGGCTCCAAGGTCAAAACTCTATTCTCCTCGATCATATATTTTTAATTAAATCATGATAATTTATGAAGAGGCCAACCCTAGTTTCCATCCTAGTACCACATCCAAATCCAACTTCATAAACCACAAGATACATGCTCACTATACTACATAAATATCAAACCATGTCAACCTCATTAAACCCATCCTCAAGTCATTTAAATTTCCACATGCATTCACATTAAACCTCATTTGTCTTACCCAAGGTAAACCTTAACACATAGTTCAAAGTAAACCTACACTAACCATATATATCATCCACATTACAACACAACCATGATTTAAACACAAACTCATCTAAGGTACACAACCATATATATATCAAGAACCCTAATTCAAATCGTACTTAAACCATAAATGATTTATTTAGCATTTCTTTCCACCATGTATATATTCATGACATCTAATCAGGATCAAACCCTATACTCCCATGAAATTCTCTCATCATTTAATAATTACTTGTGTAAACACCAACCTAACCTACATTATTACATGCTCAAAAATACACTACACTACACTTACACAATATAAACCCTAACAATATATATGAACACATCCATAGCTAACATTTCACACATCCTCATATGTGAACAACACTAAATAACATGTTATTAATAATCAAGAATTTTTTTAAACAAGAGGGGGAGAGGATCGTATACCTCGACGAGGAGTTCATCGGCAGGAGGGGTAATGGCCGGAGGAGGATGGGAGAGTGGTGAAGGAGGAGGAAGGAGTCAAAGGCCTGGGGGAGGATGGCCGGGGGCAGCCGTGGGCCGCCGGAGTGGGCTGCACGGCCGGAGGGGCTGGACCGGCTGCTGATGTGGGGCGGCTGCCGCTGCTCCGCCGGGGCCGACTACTCCGGTCTGGACCGGCGGTCGGGAAAGGATAGCCGGCGGTTGGGGGCAGCAATGGCCGGAGTGGTGGTGATGCTTCAAGTGGGAGGAAGAATGGTGAAGTGAGGAAGAAGAGAGAGTGGTTTCTTCATGAGGAAAGAATGGAGGAAGAAGGAGTTTGCATGGGGGGTTTTAAATAAAAGTGGAAGGAGAGAGAGAGAAATTTTCTTGGGATTAGGACCGGTTGGTTTTTGTGTTGAGGGTGGGGAAAGTGTTACTTTATAGGGTTTGGTGAAAGGGGATGGATGGGTGAGATCATCCTTTTCAAAATGGATGGTTGAGATTGATCATGAAGATAAGAGGGTTTCTTCATGAGGGGGTGAATGGATGGGTGAGAATGGGACCCATTTTGGGACCTCTCCATTGTTCATGGCCAATAGGGTGATGACACATAATTTTATTTATTGCAACTTAGCCCCTTAAATTCGGGAAATTGCACGAACACATAAAATAACAAAAAAATTGTGGAGAAAATTATGTTTAGTAATTTTCATGGTGAGAAAGTGTTGTGCGTTAGGCACTGGTGTAATTAAATTGGCATTGGGATTAATTAAGGATTAATAATAGGATTGACAAAGTTGGTATCCCCGATTTAAATAGAAATAATGTGACCTGCGAATTTAAATTAAATGGGGGCACTTGGGGTCAAAATTTGAAAATGACACAAATGCCAAAAATGGTGGGGGCTTGTAGTCAGTGTTGGACCCTTTAGTTGGTCCGACTCAACGGGTTAAGTTGGTATCTCAAAAATTAGGGTAATGACACAAGTGTCCGACGCAGATTTAAATATGGATTAGGGTTTCGGAAAATTGTGCAATTAATTTAGAGCACAACGAAAAGCTGATTTTGATCGACGGAAAAGTCCAGTGCCTAATTTGGCGGGTCAAATCAGAAGTACAATAATTGAACAAAATTTATGGGCTGATATTGGGCTCCGAATAATCAAACAATGATAGGGCGCGCCAAGAGTTTTAATTAATTGAATTAAAATAACAGTCAGACTCAACTCTACTCTAAACCTCAACATCTGCTGCTAAATCCAAAAATTTTCCAGTCCAAACCTGACTATCTATAGAATTAATCGAGGGGGTTTACATTCTTCTCAACTTAGATAAATTTCGTCCCCGAAATTAAAAGTAAAGCACGTTAATAGCTGGAGGAATTTAAAAACAACTAGTATTCACATGCCGTACGTAAAATCGTACCTTGCTCCTCAAATAAGTACGGAAATCGCTACCAAATAGAATCCTCGCGTTCCCAAGTATACTCGCCTGGTGAATGGTGCTTCCATGCCCCTCTAACCAGTCGAATAGTCTGCCCCCTCAGAGTCTTCTCGCTGTGATAGAGAATCTCGACTGGCTGCTCTACATAAGACAGACTGGGCCCAACTGTAATCTCCGAATGATCAAGCACGTGGCTAGGGTCGGTGACATATCTTCTCAGCAGCGATACGTGTAATACGTCATGTACTCCCTCTAATGATGGAGATAATGCAAGACGGTAAGCCACTTTGCCAACTCGTTCTAAAATATCAAAAGGTCCTATGTACCTCGGACTCAGCTTGTCTCTGCCTCCGAATATGATGGTACCACGAGTAGGTGATATCTTCAAAAATATATGGTCACTTTCCTTGAACTCCAATGGTCTGCGGTGCGCATCTTCCCAACGTTTCTGACTGTCATGTGCTGCACGTAGGTGGCTCTTAATCTGCTTGACTTTCTCCACTGTCTGTGTCACCAACTCTGGACCAAGTATCTGACGCTCTCCCATGTCACTACAACATACTGGTGACCTACACTTCCTGCCGTATAGTGCCTCATAAGGTGCCATTTGTATGCTAGCCTGGTAGCTATTATTTTAGGAGAATTTCACCAAGTGTAGATGATCCTTCCAAGATTCTCCAAAATCAATCATGCACGCTCTCAGAATAGAATAATCGCGCCATGAGCCTCGGTCATCAACTCTTGGCGTAGCTCACCTCTTGGAACGTATAGGCAATCTCCATGCCTCCATGTTTCGTCTTCCTGAATCCTGAGTCCTGTTTGCATGTTGGTCTTTGTCCTGTCTTGCTGTCGTCTAAATCCCGTATCCATAGGCAAGGCTTCCTTGATCCTCTCAATAAATGTGGACTGAATCCTCGAGACTGTCCATCTGTCCATCCATGCCTAGCAATACAATATCAATCCTGAGTTCCTGAAAAATCCTCTAACCACTGGCGATGAGTCGTAAAAATAGGCCATGGGCTTAGCTTAAGACATGCCTCGCCAGGGTGGTACTGTAACTCGATATTATAATCTGTCATAAATTTTAGCCAGCGCATCTGTCTCATGTTGAGCTCCTTCTTCGTGTAGGCATACTTCAGACTTTTGTGATCTGTATCAATCTCAACATGCTCTCCATAAAGGTAGTGTCGCTATAGCTTTAGTACAATTATCACTGCAGCTAGCTCTAGATTGTGCGTCTGATAGTCCTCCTCATGAACCCTTAGTTGTCCTGATACGTAGACTATCTATTCTATCTAAACATAACTCATATTTGCTGAGCTTAGCATACAACCTTTCTGTCTCAGCGTCTCCAACACGATCCTGAGATGTCTCTCGTGCTTTTCCTGGCTCTTGGAGCATTCCAATATGTCGTCGATAATTACCACCATGAACTTATCTAAGTATTGGTGGAAAATACTGGTCATTAGGCTCATAAATACTTCTGGTGCATTGGTTAAACCAAACATCATGAATAGAAACTCATATTGTCCATACTATGTCCGAAAAGCCGTCTTCGGAAAGTCCTCTCTCCGTACCTTGATCTGGTGATAACTTGATCTGAGACCGATCTTCGAGAATGCATATGCGCTGCTAAGCTGACCAAATGTACCGTCCTGTCTTTCTTCGGTACAATTAAGATGACACTAGCCCGAATGAAACCCTTGTCTAAGAGATCCTCTACTATGGAACTTTAATTCAACCAACTCTATCGGTGCTAGTCTGAAGACATAAAAAATAACTGACTCGGCTCTTGGAGTCAACTTTATAACAAACTCTATCTCTCTGTCAGGTGGCAGGCCTGGAAGATTATCTAAAAACACATCCTCCTATTCTGATATAAGGAGGGGTACACTGATTGACCTTCTGCAATGTGTGACTCTAAAGTAGATGAGCGCCATACTCCCGGGCTCCCTGAAACTCAAGTAATCTGGTAGTCTAAATATAGTACAACCACGTCGACAATCTAGTGTCGTGTGGTATTGGCTCAATCAACTCATGCTATGACGGTGTCATCGTCCAGACTAAACCAAAAATAAATTCTCCCGTTTTGTATACAACACTAATCCTCAAAAGAAAAAAAAAATTCTTCCATGCCTAAAGTATAAATTTTCCCCTCCTCAAAATTTATTCCTACATTTGTATTCCTCAAATTTCTCCTTTTCGTTATTTATCTGCCCAAGTCACATAGTGCAATTATAATAATGATGTCACCCAAGCACATACAAAAATTTCTGGTATTAGATCATCATCTTCCAAGTGAGAGCTTGAAATTTTATCTCCTTTAGTCCATAAGATCATTCCTGGTATTGCTATCATATACAACCACTAGTTTTCATCATTAGGCTATGCATTCACATAAATTATTCTAGGTCATGATCAACAATCCTTCTAGCTCTCCGTACTCCCAAGGTCACTGCTATCTCAAGTACGACTAGGGTACTACTGGCTCCAATTCTCTTGCTACCCATCCATACTAGTTCTAGAATCCAAAGAACACATCAATCTATCCTGATATGGTAACAATCTCCTCAGAGAAAGGTATACGAATTCTGTCTTCTGCCGTCTGATCTTCAATCTTCTTCTGGAGGGAATCATCAGTCACAAGCATTCGTCTTCCCGAACAATAGGGGACGAGAAACAAGGATAGCGATATTGACGAAGATTGAACGAATACAAAGTGGAAGTCCAAGGGCGATAATCACATACAAAGAGTTTTTAAAATCGATTATGGATTGAGATCCTATTCAACAATCATAACATCTATTCCTAATTTGCAGGCTCGCTTGGCACAGTCAGGTGACCAAGTCGATTTAAATCGGACCTGCATGGGCCACCATAAAAATAGTCACGCCCCAGTCCCAAAATACGTAGGACCAGGAATACGTGATACGCCAGCTACGCATTCGACCAGACTCTGGTCTGACTCGAATACGTATAAGTTGTAATATAAAGGGGCACTATCTAGATATTCCATAAATGTAAACCTCTATGTCTCAATCCACAATGTACAACAGTATACAAGAAAGAGCTATATGTGCTAGAGTCGGCCGCCCAATAACACACTAACTCGAATAGACTCGAGAAGAAGTATGAGTCTATAAAAACTAGGCTACACAGCAGATGAAATAAACAATGTAAAATAACCATAATGCCGGTAGATATAATGTGAGTACCAGGTACCATGCCCGCACGACATACAACTCCAACAGCAACTCCAAATGCTCCGTAATCATCTATGCTGCAAAATTGGCAGGGAACCAGGTCCTCAGAGGGACGTAACAAGGTACAGAAATACAGCAAGCCAAGTAAACAGAAAGTACAAGTGCAACAACAGGGTACTCTATCATAACCAAATAAGTGTGACACAGTTTAAAGACAACGTTCGACGCGTGGGCTTTCTAAAATAAAACCGTAGCTCAGGACACGGAAACACACGGCACGTACCGCAGCTCCGGGCAAAGAGTCACACGGGTGAAACAGCTACACTAGATACAGGTATCACTACAAAATACTACATATATATAAGCGCGTGCAGAGTAGCCCAAACGTCTAGTAACTGTCTTCTCCTTCCCAAGCGGTCAACAATTGTGCGTTGAACCTGAACCTCTAACTACAGTCTCGACACAAAGAATTAACTCAACATATGCGACCCTAAGGTCGTCCCAGTCTTTGGTCATGATGTCAGTATCAGGATATAGAAATCTGGCACGATCATGGTGTATATGTGTGTCCTGGGGTGTCGATGTACTCAGGTACGTGCATCAATGTGCTATGAAGCATCTAGCAATCTATTCTAAGACGTTACGTCGAATGTCAACACCCGGTTGTGAACCGGACACGGAGTATCGAACGTCAACATAAAAATGTGCACGAGTATATAAAGAACAAAAGTATCTGTAAACTGAAATACAGGGTGGCAAGGTACACTTGCCTGCGTGCGGCTGCTGATGACGGGGATCTGGTACCGCGTCCAAGTCCTCAGGTCCCGCAGTACCTAGTGAAGAGATACAAACCCGAATTAAAAATCTATTTATGACTCTCAAGGGTAAGATACTAGAGGGCTGACTACAACTGACTAACGGTACGATAGTCCATCAACTAGTCATCTGTATATTCTCTTCGATTTTAATTCTCCGAATATAAACTAACATTTCCACCATGTACGATACATCCCGATTAGTTGGCTCCAAGGTCAAAACTCTATTCTCCTCGATCATATATTTTTAATTAAATCATGATAATTTATGAAGAGGCCAACCCTAGTTTCCATCCTAGTACCACATCCAAATCCAACTTCATAAACCACAAGATACATGCTCACTATACTACATAAATATCAAACCATGTCAACATCATTAAACCCATCCTCAAGTCATTTAAATTTCCACATGCATTCACATTAAACCTCATTTGTCTTACCCAAGGTAAACCTTAACACATAGTTCAAAGTAAACCTACACTAACCATATATATCATCCACATTACAACACAACCATGATTTAAACACAAACTCATCTAAGGTACACAACCATATATATATCAAGAACCCTAATTCAAATCGTACTTAAACCATAAATGATTTATTTAGCATTTCTTTCCACCATGTATATATTTATGACATCTAATCAGGATCAAACCCTATACTCCCATGAAATTCTCTCATCATTTAATAATTACTTGTGTAAACACCAACCTAACCTACATTATTACATGCTCAAAAATACACTACACTACACTTACACAATATAAACCCTAACAATATATATGAACACATCCATAGCTAACATTCCACACATCCTCATATGTGAACAACACTAAATAACATGTTATTAATAATCAGGAATTTTTTTAAACAAGAGGGGGAGAGGATCGTATACCTCGACGAGGAGTTCATCGGCCGGAGGGGTGATGGCCGGAGGAGGATGGGAGAGTGGTGAAGGAGGAGGAAGGAGTCAAAGGCCGGGGGGAGGATGGCCGGGGGCAGCCGTGGGCCGCTGGAGTGGGCTGCACGGCCGGAGGGGCTGGACCGGCTGCTGATGTAGGGCGGCTGCCGCTGCTCCGCCGAGGCCGGCTGCTCCGGTCTGGACCGACGATCGGGGGGGATGGCCGGCGGTCGGGGGAGGATGGCCGGCGGTCGGGGGCAGCAATAGCCGAAGTGGTGGTGATGCTTCAAGTGGGAGGAAGAATGGTGAAGTGAGGAAGAAGAGAGAGTGGTTTCTTCATGAGAAAAGAATGGAGGAAGAAGGAGTTTGCATGGGGGGTTTAAATAAAAGTGGAAGGAGAGAGAGAGAAATTTTCTTTGGATTAGGGCCGGTTGGTTTTTGTGTTGAGGGTGGGGGAAGTGTTACTTTATAGGGGTTGGTGAAAGGGGATGGATGGGTGAGATCATCCTATTCAAAATGGATGGTTGAGATTGATCATGAAGAGGAGAGGGTTTCTTCATGAGGGGGTGAATGGATGGGTGAGAATGGGACCCCATTTTGGGACCTCTCCATTGGTCATGGCCAATAGGGTGATGACACATAATTTTATTTATTGCAACTTAGCCCCTTAAATTCGAGAAATTACCCGAACACATAAAATGACACAAAAATTATGGAGAAAATTATGTTTAGTAATTTTTATGGTGAGGGGGTGTTGTGCGTTAGGCACGGGTGTAATTAAATTGGCATTGGGATTAATTAAGGATTAATAATAGGATTGACAAAGTTGGTATCCCCGATTTAAATAGAAATAATGTGACCCGCGAATTTAAATTAAATGGGGGCACTTGGGGTCAAAATTCAAAAATGACACAAAGGCCAAAAATGGTGGGGGCTTGGAGTTAATGTTGGACCCTTTAGTTGGTCCGGCTCAACGGGTTAAGTTGGTATCTCAAAAATTAGGGTAACGACACAAGTGTCCGACGCGGAATTAAATATGGATTAGGGTTTCGAAAAATTGTGCAATTAATTTAGAGCACAACGAAAAGCTGATTTTGATCGCCGGAAAAGTCCAGTACCTAATTTGGTGGGTCAAGTCAGAAGTACAGTAATTGAACGAAATTTATGGGCTGATATTGGGCTCCGAATAATCAAACAATGATAGGACGCGCCAAGGGTTTTAATTAATTGAATTAAAATAACAGTCAGACTCAACTCTACTCTAAACCTCAACATCTGCTACTAAATCCAAAAATTTTGTAGTCCAAACCTGACTATCTATAGAATTAATCGAGAGGGTTTACAACTATATATCTCAATCCACGTAAAGTAGTATTACGAAGGGCGAACCAAATGTACTAAGGTTAGCTAGTCCTTAATACACTGATTTTGATTAGAAAATATATTAGTAGGCATCCCCAATAAAATAATATTATGATCAAGCTCGATAAAAGAATAAGCTTGCAAAACTAGGCTATAATAGCGGCATAAGTCAAGGTAGTACAGAAAATATAAGTACGCTAGATTATGATGAGAGAATGTACACAATAATTCAAGTCACAAAAAGATATGACTCTACAGTCTCTACAGTTGTCATACTAACTCCTTGTCTAAGTCATCAGTCGACCAAATAGGGGTATGGACCTCTAATTTCTATAGTCTAAACTCTATCTTCTTATGCAAGTCTAAAGTTGTGCCATTCGGTTATGCTTTATCAATGGCTTAAGAGGACTATGTGATACTATGTTGTGAGGCATACTACCCAACTTAAAATAATTACTAATACTGTATTGCCTTAAGAATACAGTAGAAACTCCTGTTAAGGTCTACTAGAAAGGATCTTGGTACTTATTAGGGTATCCTCTTATATTATATAGTATTGGTCATCCTAAGTCTTAATCATAGTGCTCATAGAACAGAAGGGTTAACATTAAGAATGGAAGCGTTAGGTAGCACGACAGAAGAACATACTTAGTTGTTGCACAAATAGCGAGCGCTAGATTTTGGAGGAACAAGATGTAAAATTAAAAGAGAGAGACTCTTGATAATATCATGGTTTCCTAAGAGAAGATGCTATGCTAATCTCTGTATTTGAGGTATGATCAAGAAAATATTCTAAGCATTGCTCTTGGCTTTCTAGGGTATTGTCTGCTAATCTCAAGACAAGAATCTAAATGTATAGTTCTATAATACTATCCCACTATGAATGTTAGGTTTTAGTCCTAATCTTTATTCTTGGATTTTTATTAGTTCCTTAATACTAGGGTCAAATACTATGGTCAAATTTTAAACTAATCCTAGTAGCGCCTGTACTACTCTCAAGTCATTCATAAACATATCAAGGAATAATGGTAAATCAACCTATAGGTAAGAGATGCTAGGGTTCATTAGGTATTCTAACTCTGTGATGTGTTATTATCGTAGTTGTACTCTAATAGGAAGGTTATCCTACTTATTATCTAACAACAGAGACTTCTATATTCTAGGAGAAGGCTATACTCAAGAAACTATTAGGGAAGCACATAAATCAAGCAGGATATAGCTATTCAAATAGAACAGATTGGAAGGAAGGTGAATAATAGTCAATTGTGGATGAGATCCTATACTCTATTCCTCGGTGCAGGCTTGCTCGGTACAGTAACGTAACCGAGAAAATATGCTCTTGACCTGCATGGGCCACCACTAAAAATATGTTACGCACCAGTCCCAAAATACGTAGGACTAGGACACGTAAGCATGCTAGCTGCATGTACATGGAAACTCCAATATATGGAAACTATAACACATGCATACGCTGTATCATGAATAATAATTCATAAGTGGTAAAAACTATCAAAAGTCATAATGTATAATCTAATCTCATCCATAGAAATCAAATAAATAAATAACCAATATCTATGAAACTAGATCTCAATATAAGGTATCTAATGATGGTAGTCAGATGAAAACAAATCCATTATCGAACTAGAATATAGAATAAACAAGATAAATACAATATAAGAATATCTACTAACAATCACGGACTTGAAGAGAAGACCACCTCGAAATATACGTAGCAAGTCCGAATTTGCGCTCCTGCGAATACTCATGAACATCTACACCTGGAAAGGGACCAGGTCCTCAGAGGGACATAACAAGATACATAGAAGTATGCCATAAACTAAATACTATGAAAACTCAAGGGTGACCTAACCAGCTAAGTGAAATACACTTTGAAGACAACCTTGGTACGTATGGGTAAGTGAAAAGTATAAAGCGTAGCATCGAGCCAGAGACTAAGTATCTGACATTAGCTGTAAACTGGATGCCAGGAGTATATGCTGACTACATCAACGATCATGATAGCGCGCAGCTAGTAATCTCTGTCGGATATATCGACAAGCATATATGCCCATAATCAGGTAACACTGATCCCATAACCGGGTAATCTGAGCCCATAATCGGGTAACACATGGCCCATAACCGGGTAACACTGAGGCTCACGTCCCCGCAGTTTACTCTGAAACTACGACAACCAATTGTCTATCCCATACGCCTACTAATTATCTTTTTCGCCCAATGATCTATGTATGTTGTATCCACAACACGTTGTAGCTACTACACCGAGATGGAGTACAAGTATCGGTGCCGTAACTCTGACTCATAGTCTATCGTTAGAATAATAGTCCAACCTCACAACCAAACAAGGACAAGGGTTAGACCTTCGTACTACGATAGTCTATGATCCGACTATTAATAACTGCTAAGTCTCTAATATGCATCACTATTAGCAGTTATACCCTATCCATCGTACGACCTATACGTACAGGTGGCCAACCGCATACGCAAGTCCGTACCCTACATGAGACTCACAACACATGTAAGAAATATGTCAAGGCCTGGGGAGTCATACCGATAACTCCATAACTTTAGGTGGGTCTACTCGACACTAGGTCAGACACAAGTTCTAACTTCAACGCCTTCGTTGACTATACCCGAGTCTCTCTCGGATGCGCACAATTAAAATAATAAACATGCAGCTAAAAATATAGAATTTAAATAGTACAACAAGACAAGGTATACTTGCCTGGCAAGAAGCTATGTAGTCCTAATATCCGGCTTTGAAAGTCGTGCAGAACAATCCAATAGATCTTTGGGGTCAGCTTGCACAGGTACGGGAATCGGGGGCGTCTGCTGCAGATTATCTGGCAAGGGTGACGGGTTTATGATGATGATGAGGGGGACGATGATTGAAGTTGCTAAGGGTGATGGTTAAAGGTGATAATGACTATGGTGATTAGTTAATGAGGTGAGAAGGATGTTTTAGATATTGACTGGGATGATGGTGATAATGTAGATGGTGACTGGAATGATGGGGTAATAATGGGGATGAGACGATGATGATGGGGTAATGATGATTATGTTGATAATGGGAGGATGATGATGATGATAATATGGACGATGGGGATGACGAGGATGATAATGTGGATAATGGTGATGACGATGATGATGATGTGGATGATGGTGATGACTTGGATGATGATGGTGATGGTGTGTTAATAAGATGATGATGGTGTTTATATTAATAGTGGTGGTATTGATACTCCGGCCAGTAGGGGGAGGTCCGGCCAGTGGGGGAGGTGCTGGTCGAGTTCAGGGATGAGGGAAGGTGGTAGTGGTGTTACTCAGGAAGGAGGAAGGACAAGACAGGAAAGAGGGGACAGGTGGCTCGGGAGGGAGGAGAAGAGGTGGTTGTGGTGCTGGTGGTGTAGCGGTGTTGGCCGGGGTGACGGGGGTATCCCGGCGGACAGTGGTGGTGCTGGTGGAAGGAGAACAGGTGGAGAGGAGGTCGAGATCGACGTGGGGCGCTTCAGCGGGCTATGGTGGTGCTAGGAGGATCCCGATGGGGTGATGTCGATGGAGGAGAAGAAGTTTTCAGGGATGAGGTCCGAGGTGGAGTAATGGTGTGGGAAGGAGGAGAGTGGGGTCCGGCTGTCGTAGATGGCGGTAGAGGATGGTCGACGGAGGAAGGTTGAAGAAAATGGCAATGGTGGCAGGGACTGCTCGGTGCTATGCAGTCGGGGTTGTCGACTAGGTCCGGCATGTTGGATCAGTCGAGAAGGGAACATGGACGGGTGTAGTCAGGGACCGGAGGGGACATTCGTGCTGGTGGTGTCTATACTGTACGGAGGTGGTGGCGGTGGTGAAGAGGACTGCGAGGGAAGTCGTGGTCCGGTGAGGCATGGTCAAGTCAGGTGATCCGGCGAGATCGGCTTGGGGAGGAAGAAGGTGAACAGTATATGGGAGATGGGGATTCGGCTGAATTTTAGTTTTAGGTTTCTTTTGATGTGGGAAAAAATAAGAAAAAGAAAGAAAGTGGTCTATTTATACATGTTGAATTTTTAGGTTTAGGGGTTGACCTAGGATTAGGGCTTGGTCAACGCTCCTTGGTATTGGGCCTTGGGCTTACATGAGGATGTTTGGAGGGCCATAATTGTATTATTTAAATGCAAGGATAGGTTTAAAATAAAGGGGGCAATGTTGCGCATTGCACATTCCAAAAATTATTAAAAAATTTCTATGAAGGAGAAAGTTGAATTTCTTCATGTATTGTCCAATGGGGTGGATACCTGAATGCAATTTTGCATAAAAATGCCCAACAATTAGGAAAATTGCACAAAGATGGAAATTAGATTTTAATTAATTAAATTGAATGCGTAAGGTGTTCTTGAATTAATTTGAAGTACATGGGAATAAATTTAGGTGGGACACAAGTGTCATAGACGTAGAGGATTTAGTGTAGAATATTATCATAATTTTGGGTTGCATAAAACGGTCAAGATTGTGTCTCCAATTTTAATTGGAACGCACAAGGGTACAAAGTTATATTTTATTTAGAATTAAATAATGTCTGCGAGGAATATTGTGCGACTAAAATGTAGCACAAAAGAGAGTGGTCATGAGTTATACAAAGGTTAGAATGGTAGGCGGGCACGTCTAGGACAAGGTTGTAAAATTTGTAGATAGGCAATGGTTAGTGTAGTGCTCCAATTATCGAAGCAACGGTAAGGTGTGCCAATTATCGAAGCAACATCTAGGACAAGGGGATTTACATATCTTCCTCAGGGTCGGCTGACACCATATTGATGGACAATATTTTGTTGAGCATCTCACCGATGCTCATGTCCGAGTCCCACACGGGGGATTGCAAAGAGTGAGAATGCTATTTATCCTCTTCTTTCGAGTTTTTGGGAGTTGACGGGGGTGTAAGGTAGTCCAGACCATGTCGAGTCTTGTGGTAGTAATCCTCGTACTTACCTGTAGGAGCGAGAAGATACAGAGGTAACCGCCAAACTTTGCCATAATTCAGGCCTTGGTTACTTTTAAGATCATAACCCATGTTCTGAATAATGTGCTTAGTTATTGAACTGTAGCTGTGTATTTGTATTCTTTCGCCTTCAGGTTTTGGTTCTTGCTTCTCTGGGATGAAGGACTGAGGACATTCTATCCTGTGGAAGATGATGGATTTATCTCCCCTCTTCCTTATTGGAACTATAAAGTCGGAGTTTTGACTGGGAAGTATTCGATTTACTGCTTAAGTAGTAGTCACCTGTGTATATAGATGCAGGCCTAGACCATACTCAATGGAATACAAATGCTTAGATGTGCAACATCAGAGTAGTTCAAAGATAATATTTTATTCAAAAAAATAAGGTATCTTATCCTCAGGAATTACATTGTCAAGAGAAGGGATGTTAGCATGAGAGGCTATGTACTCCTCCAGTTTGTCCTTCTACCACAAGTGCGAGCGACGACTTCAGAGGTCTCCTGTGCAGCTTTACCACTAAAGTTTTGGAAGTTGTAGTAGGTGCTAGATCTTACTTCGGCGGTCGACTCGATCTCTGTAAGCGGACGACCAGAGGTTCAGGTGCTTTTTTGTATAGTTTTACCCTGAGGAAATGATCTGTGTCAGGGACAAGTCCTTCAAGGCAGACCTTCAAGGGATTATCCGATGTTGTGCCAATTTTTGCCTCATCATCAACATTATTGCCACCTTTGTCTTGGTGGACTTGCTTGTAGAGGATTGAGTGGGAGTAATAAGCCTTGACCCCTTTGAACGGGTCAACGTCAGCTAACTCCATCTTGACCGTATCGTGATCATCAATATACTTCAGGCACTGATGCAGAGTTGACGGCATAATCATGTACTCGTGTATCCATGGACGTCCCAATAGGACGTTATAGGATATGTCTACATCTATGACGTAGCATGTGACCTCTATTTTCAAGTCTCTAATCTGATATTTCAAGCAAATCTTATCCAAAGAGTAGCTTCTTCCAGCGTTAAAGCCACAAATGGTAGTATTTATTGCTGTCAGCCGGTGCATAGGGATGCCCAGGGTCTAAAGTAGACTTCTCCGGATGATGCTGATAGATAAATCGGGGTTGATGTGCATCCGGTCAACCTTGATGGCGCCGATATACCCTGTGTAATACAGGGGGCGATCATGCCTATTATTTTTTAGTAACTTGTTATGCTACGAGAACGTAATATTGGGTATCACCTCTGTCATATTATTATAATGTGGACATGTCATAGGGTTCTCAGCTGGAGGCTTGACCCATGCCAGGTAGGTGTTAGCATTCTGTAATGCCTCATTGAGAGCATTTCGAGTATCTTTGGAGATTCAGAGAAGCTTAAACAAGGACAACTTTATGGTATATCGGCCAATAATGCCAAAGTGTCAAAGTTGTAGGGCTTCTCGAGCCCTTGAGCCATTTTTTTGTGTAATGGCTTATCAAAGCGAGCCTCTTTCTGCTTCAGTTTGTCTGCTATAGGGGGTTGAGACAGACCCGAATCAGATATAGCTGGTGGAGGAAGGACATGCTCAGGGGCATCATAATTATGCTGGTAGGCGAGGCCCTACCATGTAGCTCCTGCTAATTCTTCCTCGGCAGATGGAGAAACCATATGACAAGCCTTGAATTTGTTCTCCTTAGACTTGGAGAAAGAAGGCGGTGCTTACTGTGTCATATCTTGAATAAGATTCGGGTGAACCCACAGAACCTTATCTCAGGGTGTGCTAAGTGGCACCATCCCGTTTGCTTGATTGCGAGCTAGAGGAAGATTGAAAAGCACCATTATTGATCTAAGGATCGGGATAACACCATCCTGGGTCTCCATTTCTAGGAATTCACCAAACTGGATAGATATCATGTTGGCGGTGATCGTCTTATCGTCGAAGTCCAAGGTAAAAGCCTTGGTATCAAGCAAGCGCTAGATGTACCGCTTCAGTGTATAAGAGTCCTTCATTGAGTGGTGGACATACCGATGGTAGTGGCAGTACTTGGGGTTATCCACCTGGTCCTTCTCAGGATGTTCGATCTCAGAAAGTCGAAGCTTGTTGCCGTTCATCAATATGTCGAAGATTGTCAGGACATTTTCTTCTTTGAAGGAGTAAGTTTCCTTTAATTTTGGAACCTCTGCAGGCTTCGGCTCGGACATCTTAGCTAAATTAGCAACAAGGGCCTGCTTTTTTTTGCCGTCATGGCTGCTATTGCTGTTGTTGTTGTTGTTATTGTTGTAAGGACGTCTTCCCCTATCATTAGTGATGGGAATGTATATTTCTAGCATTCGGGCATCCTTTACCTTTCTTTCAGTGCCGATGGAAGTTATGATTAACGCCGTCCAATCTTTGAACTGAGTGTCGCCCATCTAGAGACTGACTGTTAGCAGTAGATTCCTCCGGTATATATATATATATATATTCGTGTGGACTCAGGATTGTTGGGGCCAACTTCAACGCGGCTTACAAGTATCGTTCGATGTATTTCGATACATGCTCTTTCTCTTTTTGTATGGTGTCCATCAGAGAGGACATCCTTATGTCGTTTCACCTGTTGTAGAATCGGGTAAGAAAAAGGCTTCTGAGGTCGTCAAATGATGAGATACAATTGTCTTGGATACTACAAAACCAATCAAAGGTGACTCCAAAAAATATTCTGACAAAGAGTTTGGTGATGAGAGCATCGTTGCGAGGCAGATGCCCCGTTGCCGTCTTGAAGTAACTAATTTGTTGACGAGGAGAGATTTTCCCGTCAAGCAGAGTCAGATTAAAGGGCTTGTAATTTTGTGGGTATGACACATCTCTCCACTCGAGGGGATACGGTTGCCGTATTCCAAGCTCCCGCAGATTATCCTAATTAACCAGTGAGTCCAGGTGGGCTCGAAGTTCTTGGACCTCCCTACTTTCTTCTCGGGCTTCATCTACTTTAGAATGAGCAGATTATCTGGGCTAGGCGTGATTACCACCTATGATGGAGTGGTTGCATTTGAGTCCCTATTGGTCCTGGGATCTAGGCTTTCCTGACCTGAGGCCCTTGGTGGTTGTGACGCCATGCTTGATTTAATCTCCAACATCATCTGGGTCAAGGCTTGGATTGACGTGATCATGGTTTGCAGCATGGCCTTGAGGGTCTTGAGATGCTGTTGATCGCTGGAGCCCTCATGCTCGTCCTCTAACATATATATTGTTCTTATATGAGGAGAGATGGATAGGGGATATCGTAAACTCCGTCTTAGACTATTGTAGTGAATACTCCTCTGGGAAAGTTGGCAGTTTGACATCCTCTTCGGACTCAGAGGGAATGCTACCCCCAGTGTAGGAAGCTCCATCTTCTTGACAAGGGTGGTTACCCCCAGGAATCTTAATGTCAGTTCCTTGGGACTTTTGTCTCCTCGGAACATCGGGTTATTGTAGAGTTTTGAGGGATCACCACCCCTAGCTCGTAGAGTCATCTGGGGTCTCAAGGAAGGGCTACCCCCAGCAGCTGATAATTTTTTTTGAGCGTGTACCCAGGAATACGCCTTCAATGGGCACCGTAACTTGCCTCGGGTAACTTAATGCACTAGCTAAGAGTGAAGGATCGGAGGCGCTAGACTTTCGTCCTCCCCTTGTGGAAGGAGATTTCCATGTAGAGTAACATGAGGTGAAGGGCAACTCTTCCTCCTCTGGTGTTTGCACCTACTCTTCAGGATATTGTCGGATGGTTTCATTTGGTTGTAGTCATTCGAATGCTGACTGCCTGTTTACAGGTACTGCTCCTCTAGCACAACAGCAGTTAATGGTGATATGGGCATAGTGATGCCCAGAAGAGAATATCTCATGTGCCGTGGTTGCCTCCCTTGCCTTGCGTTTGTGATTGATCACGTCACGTAAGTCGGACGAGGGATGACTAACCTTTAAACCATCCTTATGAGCAAGGGTAGACCGAGCATAGGGGTATATAGGTGATGTGTTTGCTCCCTGACCTGGGGTTTGTATAAGAACTTTTCTCTGATCATTAGTGGAAGACTTTCGAGACCGACCCTGTCTGTTGCCGTCGAGGGCTGGATGCATGGTTTACTCTTGTACATCTTCCCGTCAGGAACATACATAATTGTTAGCAGTGCCTACTGACGGTTGGTCGAACGAGCAGCTTGAGCTTGACTATTCAAACCAATCCTAGCCACTCAAAAGAAAATCATATATCCAATGGATAATAGGGTGAGTCAATACTATTCACAGAAATATCTACACACTATTTACCAAAATATCTCACGAAAATATCTTGAAACTATCTCAAAAGCAAAAATAATATCTGCCGATCGTATACCATCGGTATGCCGTACTATGCCTTAGGTATACCGGTCAAGATTTTTTTTTTAAATGCTAAGTTTTAAAATCCTATAAAATTTAGAAAAATAAAATATGAGGTATAAAATACGTATCCATATACTGATATAAATACTATAAGACAGAGTCTTACATCTAGCGATGCGACTATAACTTTTATTTTATCAATTATAGCTGACATGTCACTAATATCAACAATGATTGGAGTAATAAGTAAGCGACGTAAAAATTTGATATGTCAATACGACGTGGAAAGTCATTTGGTAATGGCCAAAGATAAAAAATGACATATTTAACTGCAATTAAACTTTTTGTCGTGCCCTGCTCCTAGAATATGATAACGCGGGTGTGTAGCAACATCCCAGGCTACACACCATAATAATATGCTAGTATCCATATCTGTGATTGCCACCTGTAAAGTTTTAGGATAAGGAATGGACACTCTAGACTAATTACAATATTCCCATAGACATATACATCACGCTACGCTTAACTGTCCCTAATATATAACCAACTGCTATTTTTTCAAAATAATCAATTTACATATACATCCAAATTCAATTAATTTACTTTAATTGCTTGACTCTTCAATCTTTTGTCTTCTGACTTATCCACGTTTTACAACGACAATATCTCTTCTAGTGCATCATCTTTACCTTGCGAATAAATACTAGGTCATCAAAGATATATAAGTCATCGATCCTAGAAAGATAAAGAAATTATTAAAACATAATATAGATTGATAGTCGAGTTCCTATTCTCGAAAAGGAAGGAATTTATAATTAGACCCTAAGAACGTATTATGGTGTCAACTTTAAATATGGTTTAAGTGCAAACCTATTTCTAATGATCCTTAGTACGCTAGACTACATATACTAATAATTATTGTGATCACAACTACAATCACAATCATAATCACAATCACAATACAATTAATTGACCTAAATGGTTATATAATTTAGAGAATGGCTTGGATCTCATACTTAACTAGTTTTTCGGTAATAATCCCAATTATCTTGGATTAGGTTGTTTATGGATTAGCATGACACTTAGTAAACGCCCCACATATACTGTGGTAAAAATGATCAATTTAATTATTTTATTTTATTTTATTTTATTTTATTTTCATTTCATTTTATTTCATTTTATATATATATATATATATATATATATATATATATATATATATATATATATATATATATATATATATATATATATATATATATATATATATATATATATATATATATATTCTGGGTTCGACAATTAGTTAAGTTCTAAAATCCTCATTTTGTTAGGCCCTACGAAGTAGGTACTATTGATAAGCTTTTCTGTTATTATTATATTATAAAAAATTTGTACGATGTGATACATCATGTTCTCCACCGTCCAAGGACAAATTTCTACACCAAATCTTAGGTACTATTTCTATCGTTATCAGAAAGTTAGCTCACCCAGTATAGAACCTTTGTTTAATCCCAAAGCTTAGGTACTATTTCCATTTGGATAAAATCCTATTCTTGTATTATAGGACTACCCCAATCTTAATACTAGGTATTGTTATCATAGGTTTCTTAGAATCTATATCAATTGATTCTAAGTCTCGAACTTTGGTTACATTTAAGGTTACGGTTCCTGTATCTGCTAATTGCTAACACGGATCGATACAACCAATATTGTCACGCCCAGTACCAAAATACAAAAACGGACATGACCAGCTACTCGGTACAAGGTATGTAACATCGTATGACGATCACTGATGTAACTAGACAAGGGGGTGGATACTACAATCAAGTCACTTAGGGCTACATATAGCATTTATGTCTCAACCAGTAGAACAAGAAGCAGAAAACATAGAACATTCATGATAAAGTAGAAAATGCGTCCCAAATACTCTCTCAAAATATTTTGGAAACCAGCTGTATATAATGAGAAGCTGCTTGAGTAGCAAAAGTATAAGACCGAGATCAGCTGTAGTCTGATTAATTATAATAATGTAAAGGAAAGTAAATGTCCAAATAATCCAGCTAACAAGTGTCGGTGGCTAGACGACAAAAAAGAGTAAAGTTTATAATGACGAAACCCACTCGTGTCCCTGAGTGGCCATCCGCTGGGTACGCACCATTGTTTAGGGAATAGTAATCTGGATCATCAGGTGCTGGCTCTAAATTCGGTCATGAAAAACCAGTGGAGTTAGACCCCAAATAGCAAGTACCACAAGAAAGCAAGAATAAAGAAACAAAAACCCAAGCGGTATATATATACATAGTGCTTAAACCAAGAACCATAGGCGTATACACTATCATCGAGGCAGTATGACACTAATACACCAAACAAAGACAAGAAGTGCCATACCACATCGAGATAATACACATCCTCTGATTCATGTCAAGTTATAAAATTCTACATCACAATCTCAGCCCATAGCCTATCGTAGCACAATAGCCCAACCCTATAACCAAACAAGGACAGGGGTTGAACCATCACACCACGATAGCCCATGTTCCAAAACTGCTAACAGAAGATACAAACATAAACAAGCTTAATTATAAAAAGGCCAATCACTTGTACGACTTGTTAGGTGGAGTCTGGGTTATCCAGAATTATAAAGCAAATAATAGGAATCTTTAGATCGTGCATTTTTGAAATGGGCTAGCTGAGCTATGATGATTACTACGTAGCACGTAGTATTATGCACTGGTCCCTCATAAGGCCACCGTGCCAATATCGCATAGAACACATAGTACAATATAGTAATCAGATATTGCAATCCACTAATACATATTTAAACAATATCCATGGGGGCCTGTCTTGCATACCCCAGTTAGATAACCGAGGGCAGCTTAACATACACGATCCCGGTATTCTGTCCCTCCCAATGTTCTACAAGTTTTAGTTACCTAGTTAACCTTTTGGTGAGCTGGAATCACATGACGTGGTCACATGGTCATTCCTTCTATATGTCGTACCATGGTACGTGTATGCTAGGTATAAATCCATATTGTTCAATCTAGATTTAGCCAAGCATAATGCAACATTCATCAATCATCCTAAACACACTAAGGTTACTGACCCACTACAATGTCCGTGCTGGAGAAATCGGGATCATATAATATCACATGTTGCGTAGGATATGTCACGCTCCAATCTCCTGCAAGCCCAATAATCCCCGCCGAACATGAATCACCATGTTGCAGTGCTCCCATAGAATAATCGTTCTCATCGGGACGTAATGTTGTACGAGCCTGGAGTTGCGCTCGTACAAGGCGATGTTGTCAAACACCAAAGTTATCATCGAAAAGATCAAGTTGTAACGAAAGTCAAGTATTGTGTACCAAGCACACATCAGAGTATACGCAGTGAAGCTCTTGATAGGGTCCAAATGAAATACCACAATGAGAATGCCATAATGGGGATGCCAAAAAGGCTAATACAATACTCTTGCTCTTTCTCTAGCCTATAAAGTTACTTATAGTTTATACATCATGTCCCATATATCCAAGCAGTGCCACTACACCTGCGTACCAGAAATAATGACCACAAACGTGGGTCAGTACACAGCCGCACTGGTGAGCATGGTAATCCACTCGCCTAAGCCGACACTAAGTAAAATAGTGAATGCAAACAGTTATATGGCGATCTTTCTAGTTGACTCCTAGATTTATTTCTTGGCATAGGGATGACATGTTAAGGAAAGTGTAAAGTAGTTTAAGAATGCAAGCATTCAACTTAATCCAATCGACAAGCAATAAATAACCAACCCAAAGGATTCTAGCATGCAAACCATCCTACTCAAAGCCCAAGCAACACGAGAAACCATCGAACCAAGCCTCAATATCCATCCTCAACCAAAACTTACAATCCAATCTCAAAGTGCACACTCTTGCTGAGGCAAGGTGGCCGCGCCTACACGAAGCACAAACCAACCAAAGAAAAAGCAAGCCAACACTTATCTATATGAAGTCACTGGCCAAGCCATAAAGGACATTGATAGCGACTAATCAATAGGCAGTTCTACCCGATCCAGCAATGGGCATCTATCCCCCTCTGGTTCGTATCGAACTACTGGCACCGTGCCCAAGACGCCTTATCCTTGTCTTCTCCATGGTCGAATGGTCACGGTGCCCCAAAGCCTATCCTGTTCGAGGAAACGAAACCCTGTGCAATACAGGTTGTCCTTGACACGCAGACACCAAGTAGGTATGACGAGAGGATCGAACATTCTCGCCCCACCAAGCGATCCTAGACTTATTCAACCAAATATTCAACCAAAATATCCATAACCATTGTTCCAACATATAGCCCAAGGCACCAAATCTTAAGTTATCCCCATAGGCACAATGCCACTTCTCAATATAGTATTCCAATTGGTGCAATACCCTACGCTCAGAAAATCTCGTGGCATAATGCCCTAACAGTGGCATAATGCCCTCGCCGATACAGTTGCTTGGTTTCGAATCATAACTGCTCGCTTTCCAAGACAAAGTGCCCAAGTGATACTCGTGCACGGATGCACGCTCGCTCGTCCGAATTATCCGATGTTCCAATCAAGATGTATAATTCCAACTGTCCAAGCATAATTTGAATTATTCAACCAACTGCCCCAAGTATATAATCCAACTCTATCTCCAACTATCCCATGCGAAAACCAATTCAAGCCACAATCCTATCCAAGCAAATGACGTACACTCTATGCACACCTCAGTGTATTGATTTCCAAGTACCAGTCCAAGTGTTTAAGCCTTTACGTGTATTCCATATTATTAGGCATCAAGGAGTAGAGGTGAAGGGACAGAGCCCACTCACAATGTTTGATTCCGTTGAGCATCCTGTCCTGCCGATACGGCCGATCCCTTGAACCTGTGGTCTGATGCAAAGCACGATCTACTCAACTGGTATCACCATGCGAGCAGGCCATGCTCTCCAAATCATCCGACCGATCGGACTAAGTAAGACAGTATTATCGCTCCAATCCAGCTATCTCAGTACTGCTCTGAATGAATACCTGATTTCCATTGAACTCCGCTAGCCATCTACACATGAAACCAACTCAATCAATACTTCTTTCCAAAATCCAACAAGTCAAATGTAACCAGCTATTATTTTATTCAATCCGACTCAGCGTAACGTACCGTGCGGTTGAAGGGCGTTAGATAATATACCACTTAGAAATTAGGTTCGTCCACGAACCGTACTGGTACTCATTCCTATCACATACCGCTTGTCAAATTCATAACTCTGCTCTATGCAACTCTCATACTCACGATCCTGACTCAGCATCTTGCTTGGGCTAAATGCTCACACAAATTCTATATTCCCATATCCTCCTTGCAGCTCAATACTAATTCCTCATATCACTTAGTTTTGGATCATACACATATTTAAAGCATCCCTGAAATACATTTACTTCAACCGAGCTTAGCGATAGCAAATTTGGACAAATTCTAAGGGTATTTTTATGTTCGAGGCATGTATTTGCTTTACTCCCAATTGAACCAATCCCGATTTCCATTCCAACATATTCGCTTGAGCACTATTATCAAATATGATAATTTTCAACCGACTCAATCAGTTCGTGTTCTAACTCAATCCATCCAACTATTTCTGAATCCGTACTAGCAATATCTCTAAATATATCTTATGCACCGAACTATCATCTCAACTGATACTACCCCAACTAGGCGACCTACCCAAATATTAAACTTTGTTTAGATTAGCTCAGCCTAACACCTTTTCCTGCCATCTCAATACCTCACTGGGTGAATATCTATATTGAGGTTCGTGTGATCCACGAAGCTTTTGCCGCCATGCCAAAGGCATAGTGTCGCCACGATTTCAACATGGACACACTCGCCACAATTCCTAGGTTGCGCATGGAATAGTTCTTTGCGCTGCTTCTACTGCCTCGAAGCACAGGATATCACCTTTTCCTTCTGTACGAGCACGCATCCCAGACTAAGTTTTGATACATCTTGTAAATCTGAGGCACATCTATCCCTTCTAGTATTGCAATAATTTGATCTGAATGAGCTGCTGCTTTAACTTCATGAGCTAGTTTCACAGTCGTCAATTTATATGAATGCCATTCCCTTCCAGGGCACGACGAGTCAGAGGCGATGCTATCTACAAAAATCTGCGACTCTGAATCTCATCAGTTGACTTAGGCCAATCCCACCATCGCTTCGGTCTTCTTGCTGCTTCTTCAGCTGAAGGCAATCCCAAGGATCTCTCAAATCCAACACTCAGTCAGTAGGCCAATCTCCAACACACACTACTCACATCTGCCCTCGATGCATTCCCAAATATGCTACCACAAGGGTCATTCTATGGGTCTATAATATTTATCTCTGATCTAGCGGTCAAGTCGCTAGGGTCAACTGTCTCGAAGCTACGCTCGATAATTGTAAGTCATCACGATGGACAGTTACTATGAACCATGCTATATCTCCTCTGCAAATCTGAGCCATAATCCAATCATTCTATCCGAGCGAACTTTCGAATCTGAGAACTTCATGCACTACCTCTGTTGATCTGTCAACCAAATATCGCTTAACCACCTAGAGTCTTACTATCTATCCAAGCCATAAATCGAGAACTGCGCTCATTGAAACCATCTTCCATCAATCCGTCGTTCTGCCCTGAATCCATCAAATTTTCTGAACGGCCATGTTCGACTTCTTGCACTACCACTGCAATAATTTTCGAAACCAAAGACTTGCTCAAATTCTTATCCGTTTGTAGTATTTCACAATGCACGTCCAACTTGCTCAAACAGTACAATGATTTGCTCCGATGTTGCTCCCACGTTTAGCTATCTTCAAAAGTCAATCTGCCATAATCTTTGCCTTCAGTTGTTGCCTTAATCCGTTCATGTCTTCCAGAGAATCCGTCTACCATCGTTACAGTATTTTGGCTAAAATTCTACTTTCGCTAAACCTGAGTCGACTTCTCGAGCAGCAATATCCAAAATCCTTCAAGTCCATTCAAATCCATCGTATTGTCCCTCCAAGTCAGATCGTGTTTTATTACTCAACCAACAGATCAAATGTGTTGCCCAAAATTGTAGTTCGTGCTCGTTATCCTTTAATTAATCCATCGCTTTGCTCAAGCGTATCTCAACTGTTCATTCCTTATGCTCAACTCTCTCTTTGCATCCAATTGAATGTTCTACTAAATTTCCAAATCGTGCAAGCAAACTCTGGTATTCAGCTTTCTATCTGACTATCTCAACTGTTTCAAATACTTTATTTGCCTTAATCCTTCAAATCCCAAACACTCTTTTCCAATCTTGTTCCGTTCTCGTCCATCACTCAAGCCCAACGATACTTCTATCTGCACGAGTCCGTTCTTGAATTCCCAAGTCTAATGTATCGAAGAATACCCGAGTCAAATTCTATTGCACTATATACCACTTGGAAATATAGTTGCCCTCGTGCTTACTCTGTGCCAACCAGCGTCTGTGATTCTGTTGAATCATAACTCAATACTCGCTTGCTCCATGTTCCATTTCCTAACTCGGTCGATGTGCACCAATCAAGTTATATTCCTGCTACCCGATTCCGTTGAGGCAATTTCCATTGATGTCTATCCAAAATACTCCAATGCCTTCTCACTATTTGGTATAGCATATACCACTCCAAATCAAGCTTCTACTCGTATTATGATCCCTTGCACTGATCCAAGGTTCGCTCGAACTATCGCTTATGCGTGATCCTACCATTCCCAACTCAAGTCTGATACAAAATTTAGACAATGCCTGAATTATCCAACTATTTTTATCAATCTCGCGATACAACTCGTGCCATATTCCATTCTTAATACTTCCAACTATTCTTACCATCTGATACTTTCGCTACATGAGCAACCCGTGCAGCGATCTCTTCCAAGTAGTCCAACCTAATACCCAACTGTTCCTTATATTTGTTGTACAAGCAACTCGTGCAACACTATCCTGATATTCCTAAGCCAAACTCAAACCTGCTCAACCGATGCTCCACACAAGCAACTCGTGCAACACTCTCTGTGATACTCCCAGCTAAAATTCAAACTCCATCCAACAATTTTGCTACACGAGCAACTCTTACAATGATCCATTCTTAAATCTAATGCTTCTACTCACAACATATCACATAACCAATTTTGTCTGCCAACCAACTGAACTTTGATGCAACCAGAAACTCCCTAAACGACAAGCCAAGCCAACCCAACGATAGCTCTCAACTTGTTGCACAAATACAACAACGTCACCCAACTTGCTGCACGAATACAACGACGCCTAACGAGGCTAAGTGATCTACCGAAAACCAACAAAGGCAACGCAATGAAGCACAATATGCAGCCATAACCAGCAATATATAGACTTATTGCATAAAACATCTAATACGACACTGAGTAGAGTCAAGAGCTAGATGACACGGGAAAGCTATTTAGAGTTTGTGATGAAGCGAAGGACAAAGTCCAAGGAAAATGAACCGGGCGCTCTGATACCAATATGTCACGCTCCAATCTCCCGCAAGACCAATAGTCCCCGTTGAACGTGAATCACCATATTACAGTGCTCTCGTAGGATAATCGTTCTCATCGGGACGTGATGTTGTACGAGCCTAGAGTTTCGCTTGTACAAGGCGATGTTGTCAAACACCAAAGTTATCATCAAAATGACCAAGTTATAATGAAAGTCAAATATTGTGTACCAAGCACACATCAGAGTGTACGCAGCGAAGCTCTCGATAGGGTCCAAATGAAATACCGCAATGAGAATGCCATAATGGCGATGCCATAATGGCTAATACAATACTCTTGCTCTTTCTCTAGCCCACAAAGGTACTTATAGTTTATACATTATGTCCTGTATATCCAAGCAGCGCCACTACACCTGCGTACCTGAAATAATGCCCACAAACGTGGGTCAGTACACAGCCATACTGGTGAGCGGGGTAACCCACTCGCCTAAGCCGACACTAAGTAAAATAGTGAATGTAAACAGTTATATGGTGATCTTTTTAGTTGAATCCTAGATTTATTTTATGGCATAGGGATGACATATTAAGAAAAGCTGTAAAACAGTTTAAGCATGCAAGCATTCAACTTAATACAATCGACAAGCAATAAATAACCAACCGGAAGGATTCTAGCATGCAAACCATCCTACTCAAAGCCCAAGCAACACGAAAAACCATTAAACCAAGCCTCAATATCCATCCTCAACCAAAACTTATAATCCAATCTCAAAGTGCACACTCTTGCTGAGGCAAGGTGGCCGCGCCTATACGAAGAACAAACCAACCAAAGAAAAAGTAAGCCAAAACTTATCTATATGAAGTCACTGGCCAAGACATAAAGGACATTGATCGGACTAATCAATAGGCAGTTCTACTCGATCTAGCAATGGACAGCTATCCCCCTCTGGTTCGTATTGAACTACCGTCACCGTGCCCTAGATGCGTTACCCTTATCTCCTCCATGGCCGAACGGTCCCGGTGCCCCGGAGCCTATCATGTTCGAGAAAACGAAATCCTGTACAACATAGGTTGTCCGTGACATGCAGACACCAAGTAGGTATGATGAGAGGATCGAATATTCTTGCCCTACCAAGCGATCCTAGACTAATTCAACCAAATATCCAACCAAAATATCCATAACCATTCTTCCAACATATAGCCCAAGGCACCAAATCTTAAGTTATCCCCATAGGTACAATGCCGCTTCTCAACATAGTATTCCAATTGGTGCAATACCCCACGCTCAAAAAATCTCGTGGCACAATGCCCAACAGTGGCACAATGCCCTCACCGATGCAGTTGTTCGGTTTTGAACCACAACTGCTCGCTTTGTAAGACAAAGCGTCCAAGTGATACTTGTGTACGGATACACGATCGCTCGCCCAAATTATCCAGTGTTCCAACCAAGATGTATAATTCTAACTATCCAAGCATAATTCAAATTATTCAACCAACTGCCCCAAGTGTATAATCCAACTCTAGCTCCAACTATCCCACGCAAAAACCAATTCAAGACACAATCCTATCCAAGCAAACGACGTACACTCTATGCACGCCTCAGTGTTGTGATTTCTAAGTTCCAGTCCAAGTGTTCAAGCCTTTACGTGTGTTCTATATTATTAGGCATGAAGGAGTAGAGGAAAAGGGACATAGCCCACTCATAATGTTTGATTCCATTAAGCATCATGTCCGGCCGATACGGCCGATCCCTTGAACCCGTGGTCTGATATAAAGCGCGATCTACTCAACTGGTATGACTGTACGAGTAGTCCGTGCTCTCCAAATCTTTTGACCGATCAGACTAAGGAAGACGATATTATCGCTCTAATCCAGCCATCTCAGTACTGCTCTGAACAAATACCTGATTCCCATCAAACTTCGCTAGCCATCTGTACATGAAACCAACTCAATCAATACTTCTTCCTAAAATCCAAAAAATCAAATGTAACCAGCTATTATTTTATTTAATTTGACTCAGTGTAATGCACCGTGCGGTTGTTAGGCATTACAGGATCCAATGGAACCTCGGTGCATTGACAGGACATGTAACATGCTTAGTATATAGTCAGTGTATCAATATAGATACAAGTAGTCAAGTCAGGATACTAGGTCAATCAGTCAGTCACATGAATTCCTTTATCGTATTGCAGTACATTTATCAGGTCAAGTACACGGTTGGGGCCTTATAGAAAATGTTCAACCCATACTCGGGTCATGCCTATATTTTTATCAATTTGGGTACTGGTCACTGAGCATAATAATCTTGGGCACAGTGAGTCTCTAAGCCCATTGGTATTGTAACATACTAGGGTCTAGACATAGAATAAAAATAATCAAGTAAAAGCAACAAAACCAAGCAAAACAACCATAATGAGCAAAGCTGGTCTCGTAAGCAAAACTGGCCTCATAAGCAAGCTGGACGCAGAGACATGATGGACGCAGGGAATGTTGGACACATAAAATGCTGGACACAAGAAATGCAGGATGCAGGAAATATTGGTCAGCCATTCTCCCAACAAGATAGGTGCATGCTAGAATAGGCCGCATGAAGCCGGGCCGCATAAGACTCCGTCGTCCCAAAATAACACGAACTCCATAAAAAAAGCTCCAAAAATCTGAAAACATATATTTTTTATAAAATTTTCATTTTAAGTCCAAATTAAGTGAAACAAAAGTTAAAATCTCATGAAATTAAATTCTCTACCACATTGAATAATTAGTTTTTAAAAATAACAAGTTTTAATATTTAAAAAAACTCAAGGAACCCATAAAATTTTTAACTTTAAAATATAGATCTACTTAATTCTATCGATCGAAACCAAAAACTCAAAGTACTGAACCTGAAGAGGAACTCATGGCATACATATTAGACTAATAAATTACAAAGGAAAAATAAGAAATAAAATCTAGGATATTTTTCCATGTCTTGCAAGGTGTACTTGCCTAAATGAAGAAGGAGAGAAATAAAAAGAATGATGGAGAAGAAAGAGTTGAGGGTGTCACGATGCACACTCAGATGTTCGGTACGAGTATGTGGGTACGTTCAGCCTACGCCACACCATCAATGGTATAATATTGTCTAGGTCAACAATATTATCTAAACATCTCACACAATATATATATTGAACATGTCAATGATATCTTAACTCCAAACGGAGGATATAATGAAAATATATATGACAATCAATACTCGATTACAATATACTAAAGAAAGATAAAGGTACGATATAGAATAGAAGAAATAGAATCACAAAGTCACAATACAAGCAAATCAAAGTCTCATAGTCTAGCCACAACACAAATAATCTCATATATATATATATATATATAACATGCCTAATGTCTAAGCTGGAGACATATCCAGTATAATAAGAATACTAACTATCTCCTCAATAGCTAGTACTGGATCCTCCTGTACTACGATGCTATCTCAGCTAGCTCTCCAACATGTGGTCCATAATACGTAGGACACTAGTACTCTAAATAAATTATGTAAAAAATATATCCAGTCAGGATTGGAGTAAAGTACAAAACTCTAAAACCCGTTCCAAATATATGGTATAAAGTATATAACAAGTAATAGAAAAGAATACCAGATGTACAAGTAACTAGGAATGAAAATATAACCGAGATAAGGAGGTAAATACTAAAAATATAAATACAGGCAATATAGAATAAAATACAAGTAAAAGGAACAAAAATACTAACTAAGTGCCTTAGAGTACAAGTTCATTATGTGATCGGTTTAGGTTGAACACCAATACACTAAGGTAACTCGATTATACGTGAGGTGTATAATCTATATGAACACGAATACAATATAGGCTTGATCACATAACCAACTTCTATTCCCCCGTCCCAACCAATACTCATGGATTCGATCACAACACGTTACATACACGATTAATATAAGTACATGAAAAACAAAAATGAATACGAGCACAAGAAATACCAGATGCACACGATAAAGTACATGTGGAAGGAGTATCTAGAGTACACAATAAGGGATAACATCTTCTGACAGTATCAATATAGTACCAGTCCATGTAATATTGTGTCAAAATCAAGTATATAATTCTAAAATATGTGAAATATACACTATCATAAAATAAAAACTTACAGAAAGATGTACACGCCTATGGTCCTGAGCAATAGATGCAAAATGGTGTCTGAACTGGTGTCACACAGACCTATATATAAAATTTTATTTCATTGGATATAATAAAGTGATAAACAAGATAAAATAGGCTTGTCATACGTGGGTACGTCTAGCCTATGCCATAATATCGATGATAGAATGCTGTCTAGGTCAATAATACTATCTATACATCTCACACAATATATATAATGTACCTGTCATGATATCTCAACTTCAAATAGAAAAAATATGATATTATGATAATCAATACTCAATCACATTAATCTAGAGAAAGATATATCATAATATGGAATAGAAGAAATGAATCACAGAGTCACAAATACAATCCAAATCCAAGTCTAAATTCTAAGCACGCATAGTCTCAATATAATATAACATGCCAAACGTCTAAAATGGAGACATATCGAGTACAATAGGATATATAGCTAAGTCTGCTATACTAGCTGCGTCTCCTCAGTGGTTGGCACTAGATCATCCTGCTCTATAGGTGCTACCCCAGCTAGATCATCATCATGTGGCCCATAGTAAGTAGAACACACATACTCTAACCAATTATCTAAAAAATATATCCAGTCAGGATTGAAGCAAAGTAAAAAACTCTTAAAGCAGTTCTATATATATGGTAAAGAATATATGATAAGTAATAGAAAATAATACAAGATATATAAGTAACTTGAAATAGAAATATAACTGAGATAAACAGATAAATATTAGAAAGTAAAATACAGGCAATATGGAATGAACTATAAATAAGAGAACTAGGATACTAACTCTGTGCCATAGAGTATAAGTTTGTTATATGATCGATTTAGGTTGAACATGAATTTACTAGGGTAACTCGATTATACGTGAGGTGTATAATCGACATGTACACAAATAAACTAGGGCTTGATCACATAACCAACTTCTACTCCCCCACAACAACCAATACTCATGGATCCAATCATTACACGTTACGTACATGAATTTAATATAAATACACTGAGTACACGAATGAACACGAGCACAAAGAATACTCGATTCACACGATAAAGTATATCTGTAAGGAGTACCCTTTTGTATACGATAAAAAGGATAATATCTCCTGACATGATCATATAGTACCAGTCCGTGTAATAATATATCAGAATCAAGTATAATAGTTCTAGAACATGTGATATATACACTCTCATAAAATAAAAACTAACAAAGAGATGTAATCGCCTTAGGTCTAGAGCAATGAATGGAAAATGGTATCTGAACTGGTGTCACACTGACCTATATATGAAATATTATGTCATTTAGTATATTAGAGTAATAAACATGCTTAAATAAACTAAAATATAATTTTTAGGTCATTTATAGGTTACACTAGTCAAACTAGGTCAAACTAGGCCAATACCTTAATTTTAGACTCAAACTAGCTTTTAAATGGGTTAACAAGGCTAAATTGCTTGAAACTAGGTTATCTCTAGGTTGTGACTAGGTTTCTAGGTCCAACTCATGAGTATCTAGTTACTAGGTATCATATAGCTATATAGACTATATAGTATCTTATAATACTAGCTAATATTACTAGGTACTATATATATGACTTATAAATATACTAGTATTAAGTTATAACTAATACCTCACCTATGGCTTAATACCTTTACCTTGGCTATTAGTACTTACCTTGCCAAACCCTCAACTCTTAGTCATTACCTTAATAGTTAGGCTAATTACCCACACTATATAACTAATACCTTAGATTAAATAATATTATCTAATACACTATACTTTATATATCATGTAATGTGTATGCCTTTAATATAGCACTAATTTATTATAATTTTGCATATAACCTCATCACCTAACTTATTACTTGACATTCAATACTAATATTCTATATAATTATCTATCTCTCCCTAATACCTTAATATAGACCCCCCTACTGATACTTATTATTTCCTATTGCTTGTCTTTGGCTAATACCCTTAACTCTCATACAAACACATAATAGTTTCAGTCCTTTCTGATATCAACTAACTCCCTGTTGATACCTGAACATCTGATAGTAGATTTCCCCCAAAGCCCTAGTGTCATTCTCTCTAACAGCACCTGACTGTACCTGTAATGCACTAGTGTGCCTTATAAAGCATTTTCTCCTACATCTCCTACCTGATGCTGTTGTTGCTCTTCTAAACTTTGTGTTGACTGACTTAACCCCCTTACCTTACTGATACACCAAGTTTCCTGTGCAATCCTCACCCTCACTCATACTGTCCTCTCTCATAATTGGACACAAATAGATACACCAACACATGTACTAAACACTAACAGTCCTCCCATATTATTGATACATACATAAATTACCCTCTTTAAAGCCAATCTCATATGAATACTCTTCTAAGATGGGAAACTAATCCTTATATATAGGGTACACACCTACTACTAAGGTATCAACTCCTTACATATCCTCTCACTGGATTTCTCAGAACAGACCCCTAAACCTCTCACATTCACACACATTTAGCATATACTCTACTTTATCTATAACACTATCTTACCTCATGACCTACTGGCACACTACGACCTACTGGCACACTACTACCCAGGTTCACCCGCATGGCCCTTCACTCAACCACATAAGCCTATCCAACTCACAGTCTCCTCCTGAACTCCCTTCTCCTCACATCATAGCAGGTAACTTGATCCCCTCTTCCTTGTACCTTAACTTAAGTTCTGCCCCAACATACAAAGGCCTCATGTAGTGTTACCCGACTAAATTTTATAAAACATCCCAACTTTTTGTATTCCTCTACCATTATGCTCCTCTACCATTATGCACCGATGCTCATACCCGAGCCACATACCCAAGCCAATTGCCACTTCTCCTTTCTCCAACACCCATATTCTGCCATAAGCTTGACACACATTTGTTTATTATGAAACACAAAACACACATAGATGCATCTCTTTGTGCACAAGCCTATGCACGAGCAATGAGTTGCAACTTACTGGTGTTGCATCTAGGTGCATTGTGCAAAAGGCAAACTCCCCACTTCTTGCACAAATATACCATAATACCAATATAACACATATATCTTATTTGACTTATTCTTGTTTGATCTGTCTTCAGGATGTCGTCGAAGACCAAATCCCAGAGATCAGGACCCGCAGCTTCAGAGAGGTCTACCACCTCTCGGCCTGCAACCCGGACACCTGGAGTTGCTCCTTCTACTTCACCTGTTCATATAGGAGTTTTAACCAATTTTGGGAGTCCTCCTACCCATCTATTCAGAGGGTCATCCCGGCTATTACGGAGGACCTTCCACTACCGTCATAGATTCCTTTTCCGACAGGTGTGCCTGCTGATGGGGCACATATGTTTGCCTTGATCTAGGACATAGTAGAAGCTTAGAGGATGTCGACAGAGGATCAGTGTATTCAAGTTGAGGCACACAGGGTGTAGGCAGAGGTGCACCAAGCACAAACGAAGCTGATAAGAGAGAACATGGAGAATGCTCACCCGGTGACTCTACAGGTAGTGGAGAGAGTCCGCCCAACAGCATTCTGGACACCCGCAGTAGCAGAGGCTGGGCACTATAGTGGATTTCAAGAGGATGTCACCTAGGGAGTTCAAGGTTACCGAGGGAATACTCTATGTCAATGACTGGTTGGAGGATACAGAGATGATCCTATGCTTGGCCCAGATTCCCGAGAGCCTATATATTGAGGCAGCCGACAGCCAACTATTCGATATCACACTTACTTGGTATCGCATGGAGCCGAGGTTTACCGCTCGAGGACTTTCTTGGAAGGCTTTCAAAGAGCTTTTCAAGGAGAAGTTCTTCCCCGATGTGGCCCTAGAATATTTGAAGATTCAGTTTCATGACTTGGTCCAAGGGAATATGTCGGTTGACGAGTAAGCCCCAGAGTTCTATCATTTGAGCCATTTTGTACCGTCTATGATTTATAACCCAGGAGATCGAGCCCAGAAGTTTAGGAAGGGGCTGATAAGAGAGATTAATTCTTGTACTTCTGGTCGTCGTACCGCTACCTTCGAAGGTATTCTGAGGGATGCCCAGATTATTGAGGATAATCTGGACCTCAGAACCAAGAGAGGTCGCTACATTTTTGGAGGCACGAGTGGCAGTACGGGATCGACCAAGAGTTCCCACTTTCAACAGCAACAGAGGTCGTATTATCACCAGCTACACCAGACACTAGCTCATGGACATGTTCATAATTAACTAGGGAGGAGGGCCCAGCTAGCTATCCAGTGTGTTTACTCTGGGAAGACATGACATACTAGGGACATCTATCGGAAGAGGTTGGGCACATGTTTGTCATGTGGATCATCGGACCTTCAGTTAAGGGATTGCCTATTGATTCAGACCCCCCCGGCTCAGGGTGGATCAACTGCACAGAGGAGGCCAGTCAGAGCACATATAACACCTGAAGGCCAACAGAGGGGACCTCCACTTCCACAGTAACAACGAAGATTTATCCAGCACCAGCAGCAACAAAAAGGTGCACCTCAGGGGTGCGCTTTCGCCTTGACTATCGAGAAGATTGAGCCAGAGGGAGATATGATTTCAGTTTCAGTTCTTCTTGATTCTATGCCAGTATTAGCTTTATTTAATTTTGGTGCTTTCTATAGTTTTATATCTGTATCTTTTTTTTAAGCATCGTTTAGAGGTTGAAACTTTAGCTAGGACTTGCAAGATCATGACTGGGGGTGGTATTATCCTAGTCAGTGATATTTGCAAGGACTATAGAGTTATATTGGGAGGCCGAGAGTTGAGTGCGTGCTTACTTGTAATGTCACTTCTGAGCTACGTTATTATACTCAGGATGGATTGGTTGAGTAGGCACCATGCTAGTATAGATTATCGTGAGGGTGGAGTTTTGTGTCTACCGCCAGGAGGGCCAGAGTTTGAGTTTGCTAAAGAAGCAGCGGAGCAGAGCAAGGACATTATTTATGGAGCCATGATTGAAGAGGTGGAGTTGCCACATTCGCTAATAGCTGAGTTCCTGGATGTCTTCGAAGAGAAGTTGCTAGGATTGCCACCAGACTGAGATGTTGAGTTTTCTATAGATTTAGTGCCAGGTGCATATCCGATATCCTAGCACATCTATAGGATAAACAACAGTGAACTGACATAGTTGAAAAAGTAGGTAGATGAGTTACAGGATAAGGGTTTTATCAGATCCAGTTCATCACCGTAGGGTGCTCCGGTATTGTTTGTACGGAAGAAGGATCGGTCGGTATACATGTGTATCGACTACAGGGCTGTGAACAACCTTACTATCAAGAAAAAATACCCATTGTCAAGGATAGATGGTCTCTTCGAACAGTTGAGCGAAGCAAAGGTATTCTCAAAGATAGACTTGATGGTAGTCTACCACAAGGTGAAGGTGAAGAAGAAAGATATTCCGAAGATAGCTTTTCAGAGTCGATATGGCCAGTTTGAGTTTATGGTGATGTCATTTGGGTTGACTAATCCCCCAGCAGAATTCATGAACCTGACAAACAAGGTGTTCCACCAGTAACTTGAAAAGTTCATAGTGGTGTTCGTCGATGATATACTGGTATATTCGAAGAAGCCGGAGGAGCACGAGGAGAACCTAAGGACAGTTCTGGAGACTCTCAGGAAGGAGAAGCTTTATGAAAAGCTTTCAAAGTATGAGTTCTTCCTTAACAAGGTTTAATTTCTTGGTCATGTGGTAAAAGGAGATGGGATCTCAGTGGACCCGAAGAAGATCGCGACAGTAGAGTCGTGGGCTACTCCCAGTTCAATAGCAAAGATCAGGAGTTTTCTAGGGTTGGAAGGCTATTACAGGAGCTTTGTACATGACTTATCCAGGATTGCGGATCCAATGACTAGGGTGACCAGGAAGTATATAGAGTTTGTCAGGATAGAGGATTATTAGGCTATATTTGATGAGCTGAAGAAGAGATTGACAACAGCTCCGGTGTTGACGTTGCCATCAGGTACAGTGGATTCAATATCTATAGTGATGCTTTAGGGAAGGGTTTGGATTGCGTTCTTCCACAATACGAAAAGGTGATTGCTTATGCTTCAAGACAATTACTTTCTCATAAAAAAACTACCCCACCCATGATTTAGAGTTGACAGCGATTATCTTTGCCCTAAAGCTATAGAAATACAATATTTATGGAAAGCGTGTGGAGATCTTCACAAACTATAAGATTTTGACGTACGTGTTTACGCAGAAAGAGCTAAACATGAGGCAGAGGTGATGGTTGGAGCTAATAAAGGACCTTGACATTTTATTACAGTACTATCTAGGGAAGGCTAACATAGTCGCTGATGCCCTGAGCAGGTATCCAGTGGCTATGTACTTGATGACAGACCGACACTTGTTGGCCGATCTTGAGAGTTTAGACATAAAAGTGGTGGTTCTTGGTATCGAGATACAGATGTGGGGATTATAGATATGGTCAGAGTTGATGGACGGGATCCAGACTGCACAGTATAAGAATGTAGCTCTGAGGAGCATCAGGGCATAGGTTCTGGCAAGATTATTGGAGGGTTTTACCATTGCTGATGATGGATTATTATGGCACAGTACCAGATTATGTGTACCTATTGGAGAGTTGCACAAGAAGATTCTCTAGGAGGCGCATCGCTCTTAGTACTTGATGCATCTAGGTGCCAACAAGATATATCGAGACCTGATGGAACATGTATCGTGGTATGGTATGAAGCACGAGGTGGCACACTTTAGATAAAGACAGATAGACAGAGGCTAGGTGGATTGCTATAGCCTTTACCTATCCCAGAGTTGAAGTGGGAGTCTGTGACCATAGATTTTGTTTCAGGACTTCTGCATTCTCTAGGAGAAAAAGATGCTATTTGGGTCATCGTAGATAGGTTGACCAAATCATCCCCCTTTTTGCCATTTAAAGTGGGTACGTCTACGGAGAAGCTAGCAGAGATGTACATGCGACATATTTTTAGATTACATGGATTTTCTGTGGGCATCATCTCGGATTGGGTTAGTAATTTTACTTTCTACTTCTGGAGGAGTTTGCAGGCTAGCTTGGGCACTCAGCTCAAGTTTAGTAATGCATATCACCCCGAGACAGACGGACAGTCAGAGAGGACTATTCAGACTCTCGAGGATATGCTTCGTACTTGTATTTTGGATCTCGAAGGTTTTTGGAAGGATCATCTGTACCTGGAAAAGTTTGCTTATAACAACAGTTACTAGGACAGTATTGAGATATCACCATTTGAAGCTTTATATAGACGAAGATGTTGCACTCCTTTATTTTAGGATAATGTGGGTGAGAGAGTCTTGTTGGGACCAGAGATGGTCATGGATGCAGCTGAGAAAGTGAATCTCATCAGAGATAGACTTCGAGTGGCACAGAAAAGACAACGATATTAGGCCGACAGCCACCGGAGACCCTTGGAGTTTGAGGTATTATTTTTGTTGTAATTGCTTGTGATTGCTTTATTTTAGATTGTGTGTTAAAGCTATATTTTATTCTAGCTTGGCAATCTGATATTTCTGAGGATTTCTCCGATACAGCATGATTTGTTTTGGTGGAGACCGGAAGCTTAGTCCTCGGTACATCGGACCTTTCAGTATTCTTGCGAAAGTCGATGCAGTGGCCTACAGACTAAACTTGCTGCCTGTACTAGAGGGAGTACATGATGTGTTCCACGTATTACAGCTGAGACAGTATGTGCCAGACCCTAGTCACGTACTAGATCACTCGAAGATTGAAGTTGGTCCAATCCTCAGCTATCTAGAGCAACCAATAGAGATTTTAGATCGTAGGAAGAAGGTATTGTGGAACCAGACCATTCCTTTGTTTTATGTCATGTGGAGACATCACTTTCCAGGTGAGTCAACCTGGGAGAGAGAGGATGAAATGTGCGAGCAGTACCCATTTCTCTTCGAGCCTTGATGTATTGTTCTTCTTGTTTTGTTGTGTTCTTGTGCTAGTTTAGTTTAATTTCGAGGACAAAATTATTTTTAAGGAGGGTAGACTTGTCACTACCACATTTCTAGAATACATATATTTTTATCGTTTGCAATATTTATATATATTATGTTTATAGTTTATATATAATATATATATTGTATATATTATAACTATTAATAATATTGGTTAGTGGACTAGACTTGATAAGACCATGGAATCAATATTTCGACTAGTCACTTTTGGACCAAACTTAAATCATCCCATTCATTAATTAGAAATTAGATTAAGCATTCATTAGGATAGAAGCTCTATTAGTTAAATATCTCTTCATAACAACCCATAGTGGTATTGATAATATTGTGCATTAGCCAAACCCGAGGGTTTTAGTGGCCGACCCTATTTAGAAAGGGGAAAGCCTCCCTCCACTTCATTTAATAGCTCATAAACCCTAATTTAGCTATTTCCTCTAAATCCCTTCATTCCTCCACCAAAGTTCATCAAATTAATCCCAATCCCTCTCATTTCCATCATCTAAGAGGCCTAGAAGTTTGGATTGCAAGGAGCATTGGAGAAGAAAGAGTTTGGCTTGGAACTCTTTAGTTTTGCATTGGGAATTAATCTTCCAATAGGTAAAATTCTGAAATCATTCTTTAAATTCTGTTTTTATTATGAGATTGACCATTAGGATCCCATCCATAGATTAGGAATGCCCATAGTAAGGAGAATAAGTTTCTATTAGTTTCCATTATGATTTCTACATGGTGTTGTGTCTATATTAGGGGTTTTGTGCTTGTTGGAGTATTTCCCTCCATTCTTCATTGTAACTAATCATATTTTATATATATATATATATATATATATATATATATATATATATATATATATATATATATATATTTAATAATTATATTTGCTATTGGTTGAGTAATGGAGAATTTGACATGCAGATTGGTTGTCTATCATGAGTATCATATTTGTGCACTCAAAGTGCTTGATAAAATGCCTATCATTAGAAGTGTAGCTAATTAGATGTAAAGGTTCATTGATATATATATATATATATATATATATATATATATATATATATATATATATATATTAAGCATGACATCTATATTGGTGTGTGTTGTGCATGGGATTAACTTTGTATCAGTTATATTGGGGGTGTGTGTTGGTCACAGTTTTGTTCACAAGTGATGTGCAACTGTGTCGGGTCTATGAGAGGTCAATTTATGAATGTGGATGAAAGAGGTATCCTGTTTCAGACCTAGAAATAGACCTATCAATACTTGATTGAAGGTTGGGCACTGCCTTGCAACTTGCTATTGCAGGCAGAGGGGGTAGTCTGGCTTGTCAGTAGTAGATATGGAGGGTTATTGCTGTGCTTCATAGCAAGGTAGGGCAAGGTAGGGTGGAATTAGATGTGCAATGGTATTTCAGTTGTATTGCCATTGTTGTTGTGGTAGGAATGATGCCAGAATAAGATAATAAGGAAGATGATGCTCAGTTGAGTTGGTATTTTATTTAAGGGTGCCAGGCTCAATTGAGGCAGCAGTGCACTTGCTGTGCACTCAAGAAATGGGGTTCAGTCCTTAAGGGGGGTGGACTGATACATTGGTATCAAGTAGAGAAACTGACACTAGGGTGTATAAATCCTTAGTATCTGCAATGGCTAATTAATAGGTATAGAGGAGAGAACATCAGTGTCAATTAGTAGATATGATGGGGAGTTTGGTGTTAACTGATGCCATGGATCAAGCAAAGGATTATCTGATACTCACAAGTATAAGTGTTGGAGTTGCATAGGACCTGGGCAGGGGTTAAGGATTTTAAGTTGGGGGGGGACTAGTGTTCTAGTGTGTTAGTATCCGATGTAGGTGTTCAGTTGTGGACACAACAAGGTATAAGAAGGTTCGGATATGGGTAGTGTGACAACATATTAGTATTAATAATATGATATTAAGGGTTCCAGATTCATTGTAAGTCAATCGTGATGAGGTGTGGGTTTGTATCAGATAAGGGGACTTGAGCATTTAGATTATAGGTAATTGGATTAGCAGTGAAGTGTAGGATGGTCCTTGTATTGCTGTTGCTATTTGACAACAAGTGTTAAAGGTGCAGTAGCACTATGGTTGGACTGGTACCTTGTATCAGTGGAGGGATCTTGCAAAAGTAAAGTGTTTAGGGGGGGTCATGGTGTTACAGTTTTTAGCAGTAGTTTAAAGCCACACAAGCAAGTGTGTACCTGTGTGTGTGGGTGGTACTGATACATTAGGAGTTATCAGTAGCAATTATGGGGAAGAAATATGCTGTGCACATTGCTGTGCACAGTGGAGGGTGTCTAGTTTGGTACAAGGTTCAAAGTATCGGTATCGGAATCGGTATCGGACCATTCCTATGAGTATCGGGATCGGCGGTATCGGTAGTATCGGCGGTTTCGGATCGGAGTATCGGATTTTTTGGTATCAGAAAGCAAACAACTATTAGTAAATTATTAACATTTTAGAGAATATATTTTATACATTTATGCATAATTTAAAGTATTTCCAGTATTGTTTCTTAGTATTTTTGATATTGAATAAAATAGTAGTCATCCTTGTCGATTGATTTATATGCGACAGATAAATTTTCCTCTTTTATATGTTTTTACAACCTTACTATGCTTTTACACCCTTGCTAATTGGTTTTTTAATTCAATATTTTTTGCCGAATTGACCGGAAAAGAGACCTCTAATGTCGGTATCGGTCAGTATCGGATATCGGTCGGTATCGGATCGGGACATTCCAAACTGTATCGGTATCGGCCGTATCGGATCGGTATCGGCCGATACTTTAAACTATGGTTTGGTATCAATAGGGGTCTGTCAATGAGGGCATTATGGAGTGTTCGAGAGAAAAGTGGGTTAGTAGCAGCATTTATATGGTATCAGTTGAGAGTATCACTCTACTGTTAAAGGGGGACTAAAATCTGATACTCTTGATATTAGTGGACTTACCTGGGAGCAAGGGTTATTTGTATGCATCAAATGCATCATAAATAGGTTTCAGGTTCAGTCAAGTTTTAGCATGGTGTCATTAAGTATTAGGTTCAGTCAAGTGTTGGTATGGTGTCAGTTAAGTAGTAGGTATCAATCAAGTGTGGGTAATAACATATAGTACATGATAGCAACTAGAATTATATAAGTACTAACTAGTATAATTAGATATTTAATAATATATCTAGAAGACATTAGTACTAATTAGTACCAGCTAGGTAATAGCTAGTAGCAGTCTACTATTGACTTATAGACCTTGTTAAGACCTAATTAACCTAGTATAGACTCAGTTATGGCCTAGAAATACCACAATTAACTAGTTTCACATGTTTATCATTCCAAATACCATTTAATATTGATATCTTATATTTAGGTCATTGTGACTTTCTTTTGGATTGTGATCCTCACACTTTGCTCAGGACCACATGCGAGTACACTCTCTGACAGTTTTTATTATTTTGATGATTAATGTGATTCTAGTTTTGTAGTGTTATCCTTGATTCCTGGCACAGTGGATTCACAGGCTAATATTATCGATACCTTTCATGAGGAGTCATGATTGGATCCATTGTACTAGCCGAGGAAGGAGAAATATTAGCAAGTTATGTGTTCATACCCGACCTTACATATATCATAGCTCATCCTACATCTCACGTAGGTTAAAACCTGACCATATTATATTTGTCATAGCCAGTTATATATAATTCGCCTGACTTTTGCCCGCATCATAGCTAACCAAATGGTTAGCCTGAACTTACATGTATCATAGCTAATCATATATGGCAACCCTGATCTAGTCCCAAGCCGATCACATAATAAACTAATACTTCAAGACACTTAGCTAGTATTTTTATTTCTCTATTCCAGCTCATACTTGCTAGTATTCATATTTACCTGCTTACTCATTGCTTGTTACTTTCCTATGATATGATTATATGCTTCTCTAGACTCCTTACATTCCAGTATTTTATTTTTATTATGTATATTCATTACTCACTGTTTTATAGTCTTTATCAATATAATTGGAACTTCTGTTAGTTTATGTGCTTCACTCCTTTCCTGAATGGATAATATTTATAGAGATGCTCTCGAGGACTTTTGTTCCACTTATTATGGACCTGAAGTAGATGATGGTTATATCCAGGAGCTTCCAGAGGAGCCACTCCCTATAGAAGAGACACCACCCGCAGTTGCTTAGTTAGCACTTAGTTTATTTGTGTATTAGATTGTTCCAAACTTTGATACTATGAGTTATATTATGTTGAGACTTATATTGTGTTAAGATAGCTAGACTCTTAGACTCTGACTTGTTTGAGTTATATATTATTTGTCTTACGTGGTTCTTTACATCTTTATCGTGTCATTTATTTTCCTTATAGTTGTTGTGATTGAGTATATTGTGATTTGATGATTATATATATATATATTTATTGTCCTCCGTTTGGAGTTAAGATACATTGATAAGTTATGATATCATATATTTGTGTGAGATTGATAGATAGCTATATTGACCTAGACAGCGTTCTACTACCGATGCTGTAACGTAGGTTGGACGTACCCATGACTTATGTCCAACTTTCGGTTGCGAGTCGTGACAAAAATACACATAGATGCATCTCCTTGTATACAAGCCTATGCATGAGCAATGATTTACAACTTACTGGTGCAACATCTAGGTGCATTATAAAAATAGGAAAACTCCTACTTCAGTGCATACACACCATACTACAACATCCACATGCAAGCTACACACAAATTGCAACCACTGATACCAAGTTTAGACACCACTCATATCTTCAATTGATACCCGACCTCACCAATACCAACAGGAAACAAATTCTCCACACACACAGGCCACCATTTCACTGAGACACACATACACACACATTCACTCATACACTGATTTACCCATGGTTCACTGCCAAAATAGTCCCATATCAACTTACCTTTACTTGATAACTAAACCATAATTGTACCTAGTTCATATAACACTGGTACATATAATCCTATACTACTACTACACTAATGCTTCCTCTGCACATAGGTACTGTTACTTATACTAGTAACATGCAAAAAAACTATACATAAAATCCCTCCCCCATATCACTAAGAGATTTAATCCTCACTACCTACTACCTGGGCAGTGCCTGAGCTCCTTTTCTCCATCTTCCTGCACTAAAACATGCTACTCACAACTCCTGCACACAGTTCCAATTAGAATACACTCCTAACCTACTATATACCTGTGCACATATGCACCGAACTATGCTTGGAACCACCCCCCTCATATGCTGCAACTAAATGCAGGTGAACCTAAACTTTTATAACTCCAATGCATGCATTCATCCAACTCCCATGAGCTTATCCACTACACCACTGCCTAAATCTGACTATCGTCATGCTTCATTCCGTAGTGACTAAGTGACTGCTATGTACATCTACTACAGATGTACCAACAATAGTCCGAACTCTTCAAGCTCCCTGATTTCCCCTATCAACTGAACATAGGTCACCCCCTAACAGCCACTAACTGGACATAAACTATTATACTCCCATGACAAATATGTATCAAGTTTTGATACTCAAGACCTCTCAACCCTTGACACCAATCCAACCAAACAAATGGTACTTAACTTGTTACCAACTCTATGATATGCTCAAGTTCTGGCATAAATACACCATAATACCAATATAACATATCTATCTATCTCATACCCAATCCATATTCATACCTAATACACAAATATACCAAGATACTAGACACCAATCCCAATGGACCACCAAATACCTAAATTAAGACATGAATATATATTAACAAGTAGTTCTAGCACAATATATAGGGAATGGACACAAGGAGACACTAAAAGACTCTAATATGCACAAATTCTTAAATCTAACCATGCGTATCATAATATATCATGACATGACACCACGTATATAATTTTTGACACATAGGCACAATCTTAACTCAAATAGGACACAAACTTCCCTTTGGGGACTCGTGTCGAACACTTGGTGGACACAGCTCAAAATTCCTCCAAATTAAGCAAAAAAATATCATTCCACAAGAGAAAAATGTAAATCTATCAAAATGAAGGCTTACAACACCTAGATCTAGCAATAGAGAGTCAATTCCACCTATTGGAAGGTTTCTATAGGTTTAAGGGGTGTTTCTAACTGTAAAAATTAGAGAAAAGAGAGATTTACCTATTGGGAGTTAGATCCCAATAAATATCCACAAATTTGGGGAAGGATAGAAGAAGAAGTAACACTAATCCTCTTGGTAATGATCTTCCTTGGCTTCCTACTTGAGCTCCAAGCATTAGTTCTCCATATGAAAAAGTTTTAAAGGTAAAATGGTATGGTAATGGTAGAATTTTGGATTTGGTATAAATTAGAAAGTTTGGGTTTCCTCAATCTTGAGGAGATGAGAAGATGAAGTGAAAAAGAATAAGAAGTTGTGGAGGAATAAAATAAATTGAAGAAGGCTTGGAAAAAATGTTTTGTCATGATGTATTTGATCTATTTATAAGTTTTCCATTCTCCTATATTGATTTATAAACCTAAATGATTGGAATCATTTGATTATGGATGGCAACTAACTAACCAAAACAGAATATTCTAGTCATAACAATTAGGTGCTAATTAATTCTAACTAACCACTAAATTAAGTATGACTATATAATTAACCATATGCAAAATTATCAAAATATTCCTAAGGTGAAAAGTGGGTTAATAAGGTCAAACTAAAACATGCTATAGGGTACACACCTACTACTAAGGTATCAACTCCTCACATATCCTCTCACTGGATTTCTTATAACAGACCCCTAAACCTCTCACATTCACACACATTTAGCATCTACTCTACTATATCTACAATACTATCTTACCTCATGACCTACTAGAATACTACTTCCTAGGTTCACCTACCTGGCTCTTCACTCAACCACAAAATCCTATCCAACTCACAGTCTCCTCCTGGACTCCTTTCTTCTCATATCATAGCAGGTAACTCGATCCCCTCTTCTTTGCATCTCAACATAAGTTCTGCCCCAACATACACAGTCCTCATGTAGTATTACCCGACTAAAATTTGCTGGAAATTCCAATATTTTGTGTCACTACCACATTCCAAAATAGGAGTATTTTTGTCTTTTCATCTATTTAATTTAATGTGTTAATATTACATGATATTTATTTATATTTAATTATTGTAATTTTAATTAATTGTTGTACCTTGTCGTTGCTTTGATAATTGAAGCACTACTCTAGCCATTGCCATCCTAAAATTTTATACCCTTGTCCTAGATATGCCAACCTTCTATTTTGATCCTTGTATAACTCATAATTATGCCTTTTTGTGCTTCATCTTTGTCGCACAATATTTGTTGCAGATGATTATATTTAATTCTAAATAAATCCAAATTTACATCTTTGTGCGTTTCAATCAAAATTGGAGACAACCTTGACCCTGTTTGTGCAACCCAAATTATGACAATATTATATTCTGAGTTTCCTACATCCATGATATTTGTGTCCCACCTAATTTTAACCCCATGTACTTCTAATTAATTTTAGAACACCAATTATATTAATTTTAATTAAATTAATCCAAAAACCCCACTTTGTGTAATTTTTCAATTGTTGGGCACTTTATGCAAAAGTGCATTGAGGTGTCTACACCCCATTGGACCAACACATAAAGAAACCTCATTTTCTTTCATGTGATTTTTCTCCATAATTTTTGGAGTTTGTAACACTCAACATCAACCCTCATTAAACCTTAGCCCTCTATTTTGAAACAATGCAACATTAGCCCTCCAAATATCTACATGTAAAAGCCAAGGCCCCTTTCCAAATAGTGTTGACCAACGGTCAACCTCAAAACCCTATTTCCCATATATATTTATATATATAAAACTTTTCCTTACTTTTTATCACCCCAATACCTAAACTATTCCTAGCCGAACCCCTCCTCACCTCTCCTGTTCATCATCTCCCCTAAACCCGCAGATCAGAGCAGCCGTGTCCGTCCACCGCAACCCGCCTGTCAGCCCCTTCCTCCTTGCTCGCAGACTCGACCGACTGAATCTCGACCTCGCCATCATCGTCGGATCCCCGGTGAACTCGATCCCACGACGGCACCAGATCCATCCTCATCCTTGTCTGCCAGGCCACTTTTTGCTGATCGCCTAAGCACTTCCCGTCCACGACTGAACCGCTGACGGTGATCCCATCGACCGTCAACACCACCCGACTCCACGACTGGACCGCCAGACCCCGGAACATGCCGCCTCCATCGAACAAAACCCCGTCGGCTTCTTTCGCCTGATCCTGCTGTTCTCGACACCACCACTTCTAGTCGACATCCCTCCTCGACTAAACGCCACGGCAGCCGCCTGATCACCCGTCGGACCTCGTTGAATTACCCCGTAACGATTGAAACTGACCCCGTCTTCCCTCACGACTCGACGTTGAATACCCCCTTGTGCAAGTGCATGCCGAGGCCAAGGTGCGAAGTATTCTCTTGTGATTTCGTTCGTATATGAATGATGTTAGGATTTAGCGTGTTCAGTAGATATTGATTGCTAGACGTTATACAAGTAAAACCAAACTCATAGGCGTATACGTACGCATATGAGTATTATAATCAAATTGATATATATATATATATATATATATATATATATATATATATATATATATATATATATATATATATATATAAAAGTAATTGACTACTAATACTAGCTATGAACATATTTGTATATATACTGTATGCCCCTAGTGTTAATTATGGAGATCCCATATTTACATTGACTATGTGATCCTAATAATTGTGAGTTGACAGCCTTATGTACACTGACGTACTGGTGAGACATATATTAGTTATTGACTGTTTGATTATGCACAATATTTGATGACATGACACCCATGCAGTTAGACGCACATTCGACCCAGCTAGTTGACTAGTATCACCCCTAGCGTAGTCTCTGAGTTCAGTGTATTTATGATTACGTGTTAGAGTAATGACTGATGCTATATTATTATTAAATAATGTCTATAGGACTGTTGGATTATTCAGAAAAGACCTCAAAAATAGGACATTGGTATTGCCAACAGAGGACCACATGGAAGTACATTCTCTGACAGTTTTTATTATGTTAATTATCTATGATTGTAGTTGTATAGCGTACATAATTCTGATACTATGTATACATGAGTTGGTATCATCGAGACCGATCATGAGGAGTCATGATTTGGAATCCATCGTGCTAGCTGGGGACGGAGAGATATTAGTAGATTATGTGATCATACCCAATTCTACATGCATCATAGCTCACCCACACCTCACGTCGGTATTGCCTGACCATTACATGCCTTATAGCCAGTTACATGTGATTAGCCTGACTATTGCTCGCATCATAGCTATCCGGATGGTTAGCCTGAACTTACATGAATCATAGCTAATCATATGTAACAAGCCTGATCAGTCCCAAGCTGATCACATGATATGCTGATGTTTCACACACTTAGCTAGATAGTCTATACATGTATCTCTAGTTTATTGATCTAGCATTTCCTTATGTTCTAGTTACTATTCTAGCATTCACTTATATTCCAGTATATTATTCTAGCATGCACTTATACTTCTGTTCATTGCTAGTTGTACCATTGATGATGACTTATGCTCCAGTATTTCTATTTCAAGTATTTCATTATTCCAGTATTGTTAATTGCCAGTATTTGTATCCATCTTGTATTTCTTTATACTGTATTATAGTTTTTGTCAATATACATTGAACTACTATTAGTGCTTGTACTTCGTTCCAATTCTGACTGGATATTTTTTCCAGAGGATCTTGAGGATTTTTGTCGTATATAGTATGGACCTGGTATAGATGCAGACTACATGCCAGAGAGCTTAGATGAGTCTATTCCATTATAGGAGACATTACCTGCAACTATTTAGACAGTATTTATTTTATGCATTTGAGACTTATTTTTAGTTTATATTGAGACTTATGTTGGGTTTTATTTGAGACTTGTGGAGATTATTTATGTTGGACAACTAGACTGTAGTTTTCTCTATTTTGAGACGTTATATTTGACTTATGTCATTTTTTCTTATCTTTTATCGTACCATTTATATTCTTATAGCTATTGTGATTGAGTATACATTTTGAGATATTGAGAGATGTTATTTTATTGTCCTCTTTATGGTGTTGATATCATTGACAGGTTGTGAGTTATGTTTAGTATATTATTGAGACCTAGACAACGTTCTACCGCCGATACTGCAGTGTAGGCTGGACGTACCCACGTACTCGTGCCTAAATTCTGGGTGCGGGTCATGACATATTTTTAGTGGTGGCCCATGCAGGCTAGCTTCGTAAGTTATACGATATCGTGGTAGTGAATGGGATTTAGGATGAGATTATGCTCAATCACAACTAGGAATTCAGATCTTATAATGCTATTCTGAATGATTGCTTCGTTTGGAATTTTACTGTCCTTCCTTGATAATATCATATCTATTACCTTAATTAATTCTTTTCGATCTGTCTTCAGGATACCGCCGAAGACTAGATCCTTGAGATTGGGAGCAGCAGCTTCAGAGAGGTCTGCCACCTCTCGACCTGACGAACAGACATCTGGAGTTCCTTCTACATCTCCTTTTCATGTGGGAGTATCTACAGCTATTGGGATTCCTCCTCCACCTGTTCAGTGGATTGCTCCAACTATGATGGACAACCTTCCACCACCACCGACTCCGACTCCCGGAGGTATGCCCACTGACAGGGCACAAATGTTCACAATGATCTAAGGCATGTTAGATGCTCAGAGAGTGACAATAGAATCTCAGCATGTTCAAGCTGAGGCTCAGAGGGTGCAGGCAGAAGAGCACCAGGCACAGACAGAGCTGATGAGAGAGCATGGGGATTGCTCATCCGGTGGCTCTCCAGGCTGTGGAGAGAGTAGCACGACAACCGCAATATCCTGGCCAGCAGCACCCGAGGCCGGGTACTATAGTGGACTTCAAGAGAATGATGCCTCAAGAGTTCAAAGGCACCGAAGGGATGCTCTACGCTGATGAGTGGCTAGAGGATATAGAGAGGAACTTGTGTTTGGTGCAGATTTCGGAGATTCTTCAGATCGAGGCCGCTGGCAGTCAAATATTTGATATCGCACTGATGTGGTATCGTATATAGCCGAGACTCACTTATGGAGGACTTACTTGGGAGGACTTCAAGGATAAGTTCTTTCCTGACGTAGCTTTGGGAGCATTGGAAAGTCAGTTCCATGGCTTGGTCCAAGGAAGCATGTCAATTGATGAATACGGCATAGAGTTTTTTCGTTTGAGTCGATTTACGCCTTCGATATTTCGCGACCCAGGAGAAAGAGCTCAAAAATTCAGGAAGGGATTGAATAGATAGATTAAATCTCATACTTCGGGATGACGTACTGCTATATTTGAGGGTATTCTGATTGACGCCCAGATTGCTGAAGATGACTTCGACCTCAGGCCCAAGAGAGGACGCAACACTTCTGCAGGAACAAGTGGTAACACAGGACCGGCCAGGAGCCTATACTTTCAATAATAACAGAGGCTGTACCAGCTGCAACATCAGCAGCACCAGGCACCAGTTTGAGGACATATCCAGCAACAGCAGTCACAGAGACAGAATCAGTCCGTTGCCCAGTGTGCATATTGCGGGAAGATGTGACATACTAGAGACATCTACAGGAAGAGGTTGGGTACATGCCTGTCCTGTGGATCATCAGCACACCAGCTTAGGGACTGCCCATCTATTCAGACTCGTCAGGGTGGAGCAGCCGCTCAGAGAGGACCAACTAGAGTACCTACTGTACCAGGAGGCCAGCAGAGGGGACCTCCACTTCCACCAAAGCAATAAAGGTTTGCCTAGCACCAACAATAGCAGAGAGGAGCACCACAGGGACGCGCATATGCCATGACGATCGAGGAGGCCGAGCCAGCTGGAGACGTAATTTCAAATTCAGTTTCTCTCGATTCTATTCCAGCACTTGCATTATTTGATTCTGGCGCTTCCGATAGTTTCATATCTGTATCTTATGCTCTTAAGCATCATTTAGAAATAGAATCATTAGATAGGACTTGCAAGATCACGATTGGAGGTATTATCCTAGTCCGTGATTATTACAAGAATCGGAGAGTATCATTGGAAGGCCAAGAATTGAGCGTGAGTTTACTAGTCATGCCACTTCCGGGATACAATATTATACTCAAAATGGACTGGTTGAGTAGACATCATGCTACTATAGATTGTCACGGAGGAAGAGTAATATTTTGACCACCAAGAGAGCCAGAGTTTGAGGTCGCCAGAGGAGAAGCAAAGCAGAGCATAGGCACTTTTTATGGAGCTAGAAAGGAAGCAGAGGAGATACCACATCCTATGATAGCAGAGTTCCTGGATGTATTTCCAGAGGAGTTGCCAGGTTTGTCGCCAGATAGAGATGTTAAATTTTCTATAGACTTGGTGCCAGTAGCAGAGCCTATTTTATAACACGTCTATAGAGTCAACAACAACGAGCTGGTAGAACTGAAGAAGCAAGTTGAGGAGATGCAGGACAAAGGTTTTATTAGATTCAGTTCATCACCATGGGGAGCTCCAGTATTGTTCGTACCGAAGAAGGATGGTACGGTACGCATGTGTATCGATTATAAAGCTCTAAACAACCTCACTATCAAGAACAAATATCCACTGTCGAGGATAGATAATCTTTTCAATCAATTGAGCAGAGCGAAGGTGTTTTCAAGATATACTTGAGGTCAGGCTATCACCAGGTGAAGGTGAAGAGAGAAGACATACCGAAGACAACTTTTCGGACTAGATATAGACAGTTTAAATTTACGGTAATGCCGTTTGGTTAACCAATGCACCAGCAGTATTCATGAACTTGATGAACAAGGTGTTCTACCAGTACTTTGACAAGTTTATAGTAGTATTCATCGACGATATTCTCGTATATTCGAAGATCCCAAAAGAGCACGAAGAGAACCTGATGATGGTATTGGAGACTCTCAGGAAAGAGGAGTTATACGGAAAGCTTTCAAAGTGAGAGTTTATCCTTTAACAAATTTGAATTCCTTGGATATATGGTGACGGGTGACAAAATTTCAGTTAACCCAAAGAAGATTGAAGTAGTGGAATCATGGGCTACCCACAGTTCGCTAGCTGAGATCAGAAGTTTTTTCGGGTTAGCACGATTCTATAGAAGATTTGTACAAGACTTCTCCAAGATAGCAGGGCCAATGACTAGGATGAACAAGAAAGATTTGGATTTTGTCTGGACAGAGGAATGTCAGGCCGTATTTGATGAGCTGAAGAAGAGATTAACGACGGCTCCAGTTTTGATGTTGCCTTCAGGGACAGGTGGTTTCACTATCTACAGTGATGCTTCAGGAAAGGGATTGGGATGCATTCTTCAGCAGCACGGGAAAGTAATTGCCTATGCTTCAAGATAATTATACCCTCATAAAAGAACTACCCTACCCACGATTTGGAGTTAGCAGCAGTTATCTTCGCTCTAAAGTTGTGGAAACACTATCTATACGGAGAGCGTGTGGAGATCTTCACAAACCAAAAGAGCTTGAAGTACGTACTTACACAGAAGGAGCTAAACATGAGGCAGAGGAGGTGGTTAGAGTTGATGAAAGACTTTGACATCTAATTACAGTACCACCCAAAAAAGGCCAACGTAGTCGTCGATGCCTTGAGAAGGTATCCGATGGCTATGTACTTGACTATAGATAGACATTTATTGGTCAATCTTGAAAGCTTATGAATTAAAGTGCTAGTTCCAGGTGTTGAGATTCTGATGTGGGGATTATAGATACAATCAGAGCTGATGGACAGAATTAGAGCTACATAGTATGATAATGAGACTCTGAGGAGTATCAGGACACCAGTTCGGACAGGATTGACAGATGACTTCACTATTGCAGATGATGGATCTTTATGGCTTGGCACGAGGATGTGCCTGCCAAGTGGAGAGCTGCGCGAAGAGGTTTTGCAAGAGGCACATCGGTCTCAGTACTCGATGCATCCCGGTGCCAACAAGATGTATCGAGATCTGAGGGAACATGTATGGTGGTATGGTATGAAGCGCGAGGTAGCACGCTTTGTATCTCGATGTTTAGTATGCCAGCAGGGAAAATCAGATCGACAGAGGCCAGGTGGATTACTTCAACCTTTACCCATTCTAGAATGAAAGTGGGAGTATGTGACTATGGACTTCATTTCAGGGCTTCCATATTCTCCAGGAGTAAAGAACGTAATTTGGGTCATCGTAGATAGGTTGACCTAATCAGCCCACTTCTTACCATTCAAAGTGGGTACATCGACAAAGAGGCTAGCAAAGATGTATATGCGACAAATTATCAGATTACATGGAGTTCCTGTGAGTATCATCTCGGATCGGGATAGTCGTTTCATTTTCCATTTCTGGAGGAGTCTGCAGGCTAACTTGGGCACTCAGCTCAAGTTCAGTACCGCGTATCACCCCCAGACATACGGGCAGTCTGAAGGGACTATTCAAGCTCTTGAAGATATGCTATACACTTGCGTTTTGGATCTCGGAGGTTCTTAGGAGAATAATCTATACCTAATAGAGTTTGCTTACAACAACAGCTACCAGGCCAGCATTGAGATATCACTATTCGGGGCTTTATATGGACGAAGGTGTCATACACCGTTATCTTGGGATGATATTGGAGAGAGAGATTTGTTAGGACCAAAAATGGTCGTAGATGTAGCAGAAAAAGGTAAAACTCATTAGAGACAGACTACGAGTGGCGCAGGACAGACAGTGGCATTGGGCCGATAGCCACCGTAGACCCCTAGAGTTTCAGGTATAGGTTTTGTTATTTTGGTTTATGATTATTTTGTTTTAGATTACGTGTTAAGACTATTTGTTCTAGGTTGGCAATTTGGTGTTCCTACAAATTTTTTTGACATGGGGCACGATTTGTTTTGGTAGAGACAAAAAGCTTAGTCCATGATACATCAGACCTTTTAGTATTCTTGTAAGGATCGGTGCAGTGGCCTATAGATTGGACTGGCCGTCTACTCTAGATGGAGTACATGACGTATTCCACGTTTCGCAGCTGAGACGGTATATGGCAGATCCTAGTCACGTACTAGATCACTCAGAGATCGATATTGGACTGACTCTCAGCTATCCTGAACAGCCCGTAGAGATCTTGGATCGTAGAGAGAAAGTATACGGAACCAGACTATTCCTTTGGTTCGTGTTGCATGGAGACATCACTCTCCAGGCGAGTCAATCTGGGAAAGAAATGAAGAAATACGCAAGCAGTATCTGTATCTCTTCGGGACTTAAGGTATAATTCTTTTTTTGATTGTTTGTTCTTGTGCTAGTTTATTTTAATTTTGAGGACAAAAATATTTTAAGGGGGGTAGACTTGTCACTACCACATTCCAGAATAGGAATATTTTTGTCTTTTCATCTATTTAATTTAATGTGTTAATATTGCATGATATTTATTTATATTTAATTGCTATAATTTTTAATTGATTGTTGTACCTTGCCTTTGCTTCGATAATTGGAGCACTAATCTAGCCATTGCCTTCCTATAAATTTTATACCATTGTCCTAGACATGTCGGCCTTCTATTTTGATCCTTGTGTAACTCATAATTATGCCTACTTGTGCTTCATCTTAGTCGCACAATATTCGTTGCAGACGATTATATTTAATTCTAAATAAATATAACTTTACATCCTTGTGCGTTCCAATCGAAATTGGAGACACAACCTCCACCCTGTTTGTGCAACCCAAATTATAACAATATTCTATTATGAGTCTCCTACATCCATGACACTTGTGTCCCACCTAATTTTAACCCCGTGTACTTCTAATTAATTTTAGCACACCAATTATATTAATTTTAATTAATTAATCCAAAAATCCCACTTTGTACAATTTTTAAATTATTGGGCACTTTATACAAATGTGCATTGAGGTGTCTATACCCCATTGGACCAACACATGAAGAAACCCCATTTTCCTTCATGTGATTTTTTTCATAATTTTTGGAGTGTGTAACACTCAACATCAACCCTCATTAAACCTTAGCCCTCCATTATAAAATAATGCAATCCTAGCCCTCCAAATATCTACATGTAAAAGTCAAGGTCCCTTTCCAAGGAGTGTTGACCGGCCCAACTACCTAGATCAACCTCAAAACCATATTTTGCACACACACACACACACACACACACACACACACACACACACACACACATATATATATATATATATATATATATATAAAACTTTTCCTTACTTTTTATCACCCCAATACCTAATTCAAAATTATGAGTCAGGTAGTTCTTCTCATGATTTCAAAGCCGTCGAGATGCATAGGCTATGACCCTCCCATGTTGCATTAAAACATACCCTAGTGCCTTACTAGATGCATCATAATAAACTGTAAATCCTCTGAAACCTACTAGAAGCGGGAGATTCGGTACAAAAATGAACCTCCTCTTCAACTCCTGAAATTTTGTCTGATATTTTGCTGACCAAACGAACTTAGCTTCCTTAAGAGTCGACCGAGAGTGCTAAAATTCTTGCGAAGTCTGCCACAAACCTCCTATAAAATCCTGCCAAACCGAGGAAACTACACACCTCTGCTATTCTCTTAGGAACTGGCCAACTCTTCACGGCCTCTAGCTTCTTCAGATCTATCGCCACTCCTGCTCCTGAGATGATGTGACCTAAGAACGATAAGTAATCTATCCAAAACTTACACTTGCTAAGCTTTGCATACAACTAGTGTTCCCTCAGCATCTACAAGACCTTCCAAAAATATTCTTCATGCTCCTCTTTACTACTAGAATATACGAGAATGTCATCTATAAAAACTACCAAAAATTGATCCAAGTACAGTATGAAGATGTGGTTCATCAAATCTATGAACATTGTCGGAGCATTAGCTAGTCTAAATGACATTACTAAAAAATTATAATGTCCATATCACGTCGGTATATCTTGTTTCCGAACTCCCACTTCATGGTATCTTGACCGGAGGTTAATATTGAAAAAAATCTTAGCTTTACTCAACTGATCAAATATGTCATCAATCCTCGGTAATGGATACATATTCTTTGCTATCACCACATTTAGTTTCCTGTAGTCGATACACAACCGTGTTGATCCATCCTTTTTCATCACTAAAACTTCTGGATCTCCCCAGGGTAATCCACTAGTTCTGATAAACTTTTTCTCCTTCAGTTCTTCTATGTATTAATATAAATTGTTTAGTTCTGATGGTGCCGTAAACCTTACAAGATATGGGTCCTGCTCTGGAAGTCAATTTTATACAAAATTTTATATCTCTTACTGTAGTTGACCTTGGAAGATATTTGGGAAAATATCTAGGAATTCCCTGACTAACTCCAAAATCTTCTCTTCTATTGTCACTGCCGCTGCGATCCTTTTTTTATGCTGGTCTCCCAAAGATTTATCAAAGATGAAGCCCTCCATACCTGGGATACTAAACAATAATCTACCCCTACGATATTCTATCGTAGCATGACTGTCTCTCAACTAGTCCATGCATAGGATAACGTCAAAGTTACCCACAGGGAACTCGATCAACCTTGCGGGTAATGAACGCCCGTACACTATGATAAGACATGTTATACAGACTCTACTAACTCCTACAAGCCCAATGCCAGTGAGTATATACATCCTATCTGGTAATAACTCGAACTTCAATCCAATGTGTGTCACAAATCGTACAAATATAAAGGGATAAGATACACCAAAATCAAATAATGCTAAAGTAGGATAAGTTGAGACAAAAATATTACCTGCCACCATGTCGCCTGATGCCAAAGTCTCCTCCAAAGATAAGGTAAATGCCTGCCATATGCTCCTTTGTTGTTGCCTCCCTTAAAAATATTGTGGGGGCCTCTGCTGTCCTTCTTGATGGTTTCTCTGCTACTGGTACATCTGAGCTTGCGTCGGTAATGAACGTTGAGCTAATAGACTCACTGCTAATACTGGCCCTCTGTGCTGCACTATCCTTGGTGCTAGCAATGTCGAAAACTGTTAAACTTGCCCTTCTGGCCTCTACATCAAAGGATAATTGACAATTTGGTGATCTGGACTGCTATACCTCTCCGCCCTAGTCAAGATACTAGAGAAAATGGAGAATCAAAAGCCACCACTCTGTCGGTTAATGACGATCACATTAGGCCCAGATTATCTACTCCTTCTATAGTAGGTGAGGCTGGGGAAGCATCCGAGACTGGAGGCTCCCGTTTGTCGACTACGCAGTCTATAAAATCCTTCCCGAGAATCCATAGGAAGCCACTTCTATCAGAAGATGTTACCTCCATTTTAATTACGATTCGGCTACCAAAATATTGTATCGTTATTCCTAAGACGACCTTCTACTATGATGCCTATCGAATACAGAAGTGAAGAAGGCTCTACGCGAGGCCTACGACGGGGTTTGTGGTGCCCATCAGCCCGAGCCCAAGCTACAGGACCGTCTCTGGAAAATAGGTTACTATTGGCCAAAAATGGTCGCAGATGATGTCAACTACGCAGGAAAGTGCCTAGCATGATAAATCTATGTAGACTTCATCCACCAATACTCAGAGTTCCTACACCCGACCATTGCATCTTGACCTTTCAAAGCTTGGGGGGATGGACATTATCGGACCAATTAGTCCACCTTCATCGAAAAGAATATCAGTTCATCTTGTCCATCCCCGACTACTTTTCTAAGTGGGCAGAAGTTGTTCCGCTTGCTGAAGACAAGACATCGAACATATTCAGTTTTGTCAAGAATTAGGTCATATATTCCTTCGGCTTGCCATGGAGGATCATCCACGATAATGGTCCACAGTTTGCAAGTCATATTTTCTATCGGTTTTATGATAAGAACTGAATTCAAAATATAGCATCAACTGCTTATAATCCAGCATTAAATATTCTGGCTGAGGATTTCAACAAAACCATCATTAGTCTCCTCAAGAAGTTTATTTCATCTAAGCTCGACGAATGTATCTGGGAATATCGCACAATGGTCCAGACGTCAACTGGTAGCACACCATTCTCCTTGGTCTACGGGAGTGAAGCGGTCCTCCCCTTCGAGGTCCAAATTCCTTTATTCCGAGTGTCTCTCTCCAACCGGCTAACCGTCGACGATAATCACCGTCAACGGCTACAAGAGTTGGAAGCCCTCGATGAGAAATGCCTCTCATCTCAACAGCACATTGAACCATACCAATCACGTATCTCAGAGCCTTCAACAAATAGGTTAAGAAGAGGACCTACCAAATAGGTGATCTTGTCCTCACAGTAAGGAGGCTGATGGTTATGACCCAAAAGACGATCGGCAAGTTTTAACCCAAATAGGAAGGCCCATTAGTCATAGAATATATATTCTCCAATGACACCTACCGGCTCACGAAATTCAAGGGCGACTTACTCTTGATGCCTGTCAATGGCAAGCTCCTGAAGAAGTACTATGTCTAAGGCTAGGTTTATACTTCTTTCTATCCCCACTAGGACAACAAAGATGTACAAGGGGCCTGATCTTTGTTGTTCATCCCAGTACGTACTTATGTACACCATTTTTTCCTCGATAAGCAGTATTGAGGAGTCCTAGATACACAACCAATAATGGTTCCTCAAAAGCTTCCGAGAGGAGCAGACCTCATGTCCACATGCACACTACCGCAGGTACCACTCAAAAACCAGTCTCGTTAGACGCTAGCCATGTCCATTTGACCTCTAAACTATCAACCTAACAATCTTTCCAGTGGAGTAACCCTCAGGTCTATCTACATTCTTGGGTAGACCACACTCAATAAACCACTCCTCGGCGAGTTTCTCGGACGCTAGTTCACGTCCATACTACCTCTGGACTACTTTCCTAATATTCCTCCCCGGCCATGTTTGCCATGTCTATATTACCTCTGAGCAAACCTCCCGAGTTTGGTTATTGATTATCACGTCCATATTACCTCTGATATTTGTTGTCATCTTAACTTATCCTCGTACTTACCTCTAAGTATGCCAGCGGTGTTAAGTCCACAAAATCTGCCACGTTCATATCACCTCTGTCAGGGCTTGTCTTGAACCTACTACTTGCACTCCAGTGCACAAAAAGTAATAGGTCCACTTAAGTTCCCCAGTGGGATATCCTAAATAGACCAAGATATTGTACTATATCCATATTACCTCTAGTACGGTATCCAAAGCTCACACAAACAATTCCAAACAAATAAAATAACTTTTATTTCTTTCCACGAAGAGAAATTAAAAGCAAACTATATTTGAGGGATTGTCAAGATCCTAAGATCGAAGGCAAAATAAAGACACAAAAAGCAAAGAAAGAGATACTGGTACGGTGAGTCGGAGCATAACTGTAATGAGCTGTTTTGTTCAAGCGGACAGCCGATTCAAATAGTACAAGTGCAACGACCCGACCTACTTTGCTCAGCAAAAAGACTCGTTTGAGGAAAAGGATTTCCAGACTTGGCCCTTCAGGATTTCAGAGTTAGACTTTCAATGGCTCGCTTGGAGTATCGCTCGACCGAGGCAAATCATCGCTAATGTGGGTGGCTACGATAAACTTATCTTTGGTTAGCCAGCACACTTAAAATATGGACGATACATACTAGTCGCCAGGTGAATCATTCCCTGCTTGCTAATAGAGAATACAATGCACCTAGCTAAGAGAATAATCCTATCTTGTATTGCTTGTGTTAGAATATGGAAATAAAACTTGGCTTATAATCAGAACCTCATATTCTAACTTTGCTTCATGCAAGTAGACCCTGCTATGCCTCGAGTAGAACATTATACTCTTGATAGTGAACACTTCACTTGTTTACACTACACGCCTTAAGAACTATGTCGCTCGATATGTCCTTGTACGGTTGCACTCCACGCACTACCCCTTAGACAGTGCCAACGCAAATGCTTATATTTTATATAAATACATGCTTGCCTGCTTACACTATAGTTTGTACTCGTTGCCTCATTTTATTGCTTGTCACATAATTTATGCCATAATCAAGTAACACTATCCGTATCGTGCATGCATCTAGTTTGCCTGAAGACTATGAAATTGTCCTTCTGTGCAATATGAACCTCCAAGTATCCGAGATCGCTTGGTCGCTAAACCTATCCCCGAATGAGGGGAATGCATCGAGTCAAGTTGAACACTGAACGAGCATAATATCAAGTAAAGTAAAAAACACATCTCGGGGAGCAATACTCATTTAGAGCAAGAATTAAGATTTAAGCATTTCATGAATCTCGTGTATCTCATAAATCTGGAAGACCAAGACTTGCATGTCGTGGATAACTTGGAAACAAGGGGTATTTTCGGATCTCATTCCACAGACGATCTACCTGGCACCGGGGCTGATCCGATCCGGATGGAACTTATGCAGTCTTAATCATGTATAGCAGGATGGTACGTATGTGCTTCATATTGCACCATTATCGCTATAAGACTGATAGTCTCATATGCTGGATAGGATGGCTTGTAGCATACCATATACTTTCATTACATTCCATCCTCGTCAATAATTATAACTCGTCCTTTATAGCTATGCCAGCGACTCTTCATATAGATAAGTCATCCTCGCTTAGCGAAAATCTGCGTGGAAGTTATTGCATCGCATCCAGTAATAAAAAACACTTGAATGAATATGAGTATAACATACTTGTACATAATCGAAGATTTGAACATCTTCTGCAACACTTCTGGATAATCCGTGTAACTTGTGCACTTGAAAAAGAATCTCGCTCATGACACTTATATTTTCTTATACAATTGTCCCTGGATTTTATTATATATACTCGTGCTTGGTTTAACTTGGTTTTTCTTGGACAAGGATGGATGAATGGTAAGTTGGTAAGTCTCACCGTGTTCCTTTATATCATATGGTGCACTGCCACACGAGTTAGGCTTTTTATTATGCCATAAAAATGATCATAAGACAAGACTAGAAAGATAGCTTAATAGATGGTGCATGGAACTTATATAACGTGTTTGGATTTGTCGAACGGGCAAGAAGCCTCTCCACCAGTGCATTCATGTACTGATAACCCACCAGATTGCTTGTAGGGGTTAGGGAGAACCTTATTCGGTGCGAAAATCCCCTTCATGCATACTAAGGCACAGAGTTCGCTCTGGAGCCTTCGAGCATTGTGTCCTAAACTGAAGCACATATACAAGACATAATATTGGAACATCGTCTATGTATTATTCCACAAATATAGCCACTTGGCACACTTTTACTGTTCAGAGAGAGAAACTTGAGCGACTTGTAATCTCGGCCAAACGCCACTTGTAACACTTGTTCAATATCAGTAAAGTGCTTACTTTACTTCTATACTTGTGTTATTCAATATTTTCGCTATTGACGACTCTATGAACTTGTAACCAATCACTTGTTCATTTTTTATTCCACTATACTCAGACTATTTGTACGACTCTGTGGCTTAGCCTACTTACCACCTGCTCAGATCATGGCCTTGCACGGGCACAGCTTACGCTCGTACGACATCACGTCTAGATGGGAAAGTTTGTCCTGCGGGAGCGCTGGCACGGTGATTCGCGACCAGCGGGGACAGCCGATTACCTGCGGGAGATCAGGGCATGACATATTGGTATCAGAGCATGGCTTTACACCTTTGGACTTCGTATCAATTTTTTTAGCTTTGAAAGCTCGTTCATGGGTTATGTGCATACGCTCTTTCTCGTTGACCCGATGGAATATTCCATACAATGAATCTAAATACTTTTAAAAGTTGCATATAAATTATATAATTGCTTGTACAAAATTGTGATATAAAGACCCTTGTCCCAACCTGTGTTAGACTTTGTGGGAATGACTCATGCTAGAATTTACAAGTTATGTGCAAACCTGAATATCTATACGTGATTACCTAGCTGGTTAGTGTGCGAGATAGAATATCGTTCGGACGGTTAGCTATGCACATAGCCTTTTGGCTAAGTTGTGTTAAGTATCGTGCGCTAAGACCCTTTGGTGCAAGCGATATTGGGATATCGTTCAGATAAGAATAAGTCAGGCTTAGAATGACAACCGATAGGATATTATCAGTTTATCGCTAAGGTAAATATAGAGAATTGTGCTTAAATTTTGAGAAATAGCACGGACAGTATTTTGTGTCGGCAGATATAAATCAGATATGGCTTACTTGGATGGTTATCAACATGATAAATACAAGACTAAGATTTATCAGGCGATGCTTACGTATCGTGCAAAAATTCTAAGGAACGATTTGGTGAATATGCTAGTGATTGATATGAACACGATTGAGGATTTGATTTGGTGACTCAATTCCTGAGTAGTGTATGGATTATTTTAGAAATGTTCAAACAAAATCATAGATCTCGTATGATAGTTGGATTGAACTATTTGGGAATGTCTTGAAAGATTGATAAGGCTTATATCAAATACGGATTTAAGGTAATAAAATCAATAACTTGGTCAAGAAAACTTGGTAAAAACTTGATGGATCGTATGAGCGATTTTAAATTGAATCAAACATATTAAACTTGAGTAAGATATCGATCAAATAAAAGTTTGCTCGAGAATGAATATTGTGGTTTGATTAAAGAGATAAGTGATAACGGATCTGACCTAGAGTTTGGAAGAATAATCTTGAATCTAGTTCAAAAAGATAAACTTTAAAATCAGTCCCAACGAGACCGATTATCCCGCGGGAGCACCGTCATAGTGATTTCACGTACGGTAGGGATAATTGAACTCATGGGAACATGTTTGGTGATTATTCCAAATGAACTTGATGAATGAAATGTTTCAAAAGTGGATAAACTTTGGCTTGAATATTTGAACTTAGTTGTTTGAGGAATGCCAGAAATAGACTATGAATTTATCAAAAGATAACATTAAAGTTGGATAATTTTGCTAGCCGAATAATAATCACAGCATAAATAGACATGACTAGATGGATTTTATATATCTTGGATGGAGCAGGTTGAAATGATAAGGTATCTCACTCGTTTCAAAGATAAGCATAATATTCGATGTTTTTATCTTGTGCGAGCTTAACTTTATGCTCGTACATACGTCATGCCCGGATTAGGATGATTATCCAACAAAAATGTTAGCATGGTGATCTTACGTCCAACGAGGATGATAGAACTTGCGGAAGACCAGAATGTGACAACTGATGGATCATCTTACCCAGTGGTTCGACACGATAAGACAAATTTGGAAATATAAGTCAATCGAAAGTATTTCAAGGATAAGTTAGTCTAGAACATGGAGTAAATCACGCTTGATGGTTTCGTGAACGGATACATAAATTTTGGTGAACGACTTTGAGTTATAATCAAAGGTTTAAAATTAAAAAATAGTTTGGTAGTCTAGACTTAGAAACTGAAAAATATGTTCTATCAAACATGCTTAAGGGGATAGACTATGCGAGTTGCTAGGCTTGTCCTGCAACATGGATATATCATAGATTTGAAAAAACAAACTCGAACCCTGTACGAACGAACATGTTAATGTAAGTAGGATAATCCTTGCTCGATGTTTAAAAATTTGAGTGAAACGGGCTTGGGTAGAATATCCCGTACAGATAAACAATGGTTCAATCTTAGGAATTGGGGCGAGCATCGTACGACAAATTTGTATGATAAATTATGTGCTTGAACTTTTACCTATGACCTTGTAAGCTGACCTAGTTATTAGGCAGACGACCCTGTGTCGAGTGACAGAACTTGTGTAACCGACTTTAGAATATTGCCTGATCTAGCCATAGAACTGGAAAAGCAAGACTTAGAGTTACACTTGGAACTGTAAATTTATGCTATGTTTGACACAATAGGACATGGATTCTAGTCGATTGATTTGATAGATCTTGCTTAACGGTAGTACAATACTTGATTTGAGTCGGATTAGAAATTACTTAGAATTTTATTGACCCTGTTGTAAAGTATCCTTGTGATTCATAAGACGATAACCCTTGATATTTTGCAAGTAGCTTGTCCAAATTCACTATCGTTAAGTTTAGTGGAATGCATATGTTTGAGGGATGCCTTGAATGTGTGCACGATCAAAGATCCAGTGATATGCTAAACTCGAGTACAAAGACTTCACTATCACTAAGTTGGTTGACATGCATATATTTGAGGAAAGCTTTGAATATGTGCACGATCCAGACTCGCGATATGCTGATATCGAATACTATTGTAAGTAAAAGTATTAGACTCGCATGGATAAGTATAATGACTTATATAAGTTTGCCTCAGCCTTAGATCATAATTTAAGATGGATCATCCGTACCTAAGTTAAGCGATAATATGTTCTGCGCTAAGGCACAATAGAGACTAATTCAGAGCTTGGATTGAATGATAGAGTTATTCAATAAGACTGACCTACCATACACGCGATACTTTATAAGGAACGAGTAGGAAATTTTGTTTGAACGGATCTAGTGGTACCGATTGCTATGCTTGAGATATATTTAATAGTTGCGATAGATCGATTTACGCTCAGGAAGTCTCGAGGAGGAGACTTTTTCTGAGTGGTGTATAATATAATGACCTATTTCGTTCAAACGGACAACCAATTCAAATGATGCAAGTACAATAACCCGACCCACTTTACTCAGCGAGAAGACTCATTTGAGAAAAGGGATTTCCAGACTTGGCCCTTCAGTAGTTCAGACCTAGACTTTTAAAGGCTTGCACGGAGTATCGCTCGACCGAGGTAATTCATCGCTATGGTGGGTGGCTATGATGAACTTGTCTTTCCTTAGCCAGCACACTTAAAATATGGAGGATAAATCTTAGTCGCTAGTTGAATCATCCCCTGCATGCTAATAAAGAATACAACGCACCCAGCTAAGAGAAAAATCTCATCTTGTATTGCTTGTGTTAGAACATGGAAATAAAACTTGGCTTATAATCAGACCCTCGAATGCTAACTTTGCTTTGTGCAAGTAGATCCCGCTATGCCTCAAGCAGAATATTATACTCTTAGTAATGCACTGCTTCACTTATTTACACTGCACGTCTTAAGAACTATGTCGCTCGATATATCCCTGTACGGTTGCACTTCTCGCACTACCCCTTAGACTGTGCCAACGCAAATGTTTATATTTTATATAAATACATGCTTGCCTACTTACACTGTAGTTTGTACTCGTTGCCTCATTTTAATGCTTGTCACATAATTTATGCCATAATCAAATAACACTATATGTATCATGCATGCATCTAGTTAGCCAGAAGACTATCAAATAGTCCTTCTGTGCAATATGAACCTGCAAGTATCTTGGACAGTTTGGTCGCCAAGGCAGTCCCCGAACCAGGGGAATGCATCGAGTCAAGTTAAATACTAAACGAGAATTATGTCATGTAAATAAAGAAATACAGCTCGTAGAGCAATACTCGTTTAGAGCAAGAATCAAGATTTAAGCATGGCGTGAATCTCGTGCATCTCATGAATCTGAAGACCAAGACTTGTATGTCACGGACAACTTGAAAACAATGGAGATTTTTGGATCTCGTTCCACGGACGATCTCTGGGCACCGGGCCGATCCGATCCGGATGGAACTCATACAGTCTTAATCATGTATAGCAGAATGGCATGTGCACTTCATGCTGCACCATTCTTAATATAAGATTGATAGTCTCATGTACTGGACGGGATTGCTTGTAGTACACCATGTACTTTCGTTGTACTCCATCTTCGTCAATGACTATAACTCGTCCTTTATGGCTTTGCCAGTGACTCATGTTCATATAGATAAGTCACCCTCGCTTAGCGGCAATCCGTATGTGAGTCATTGTATGGCATCCACTAATAGGAAATACCTGAATGGATATGAGTATAACACACTTGTACATAATCGAACACTTGAACATCTTCTACAACACTTCTGGATAATTCGTGTAAATCATGCACTTGAAGTAGAATCTCACTCATGATACTTGTGTTTACTTATACAATTGTTCATAGATTTTATTATATATGATCCTTCTTGGTTTAACTTTGTTGCGTTGGAAAGGTAAGGACAAATGGTAAGTTAGTAAATATCGCCGTATTCCTTTATATCGCACGGTAAACTGCCACATGAGTTATGCTTTTTTATTATGCTATAAAACTGATCCTAAGACAAGACTAGAAAGATAACTTATAGATGGTGCACGGAACCTATATAACGTGTTTGGATTTGTCGAGTGTGCGAGAAGCCTCTCCACCAGTACTGATAACCCACCAAATTGCTTACAGGGATATAGGAGAACTTCGGTGCGAAAACCCCCTTCGTGCGTTCTAAGGTGTGGAGTTCGTTATGGATCCTTGGAGCGTTGCTTCCGGAACTGAAGCATATATACGAGACATAACGTTGGAATATCGCCTATGTATTATTCCACAAATGTAGTCACTTGACAAACTTTTATTGTTCAGAGAGAGAGGCTTGAGCGACTTGTAATCTCGGCCAAGCACCGCTTGTAGCACTTGTTCAATATCAATAAAGTGCTTGTTTTACTTTTATACTTGTATTATTCAATGCTTCTGCTATTGGCGACTTTGTGAACTTGTTACCAATTGCCTTTTTATTTCTTATTTTGTTGCACGTGGACTATCTGTATGACTCTATGGCTTAGTTATCTTACCACCTTCTTCGATCATAGCCTTGCACGAGAGCCGCTTACGCTCGTGCGATATCACATCCAGATAAGAAAGATCATCCTTCGGGAGCACTAGCACGGTGATTCGTTACCCACGGGGACGGTCGATTACCTATGGGAGATCAGGGTATGACAATAACTCTGTTATTCGCTCATAGAGATGGGCTATACGGCCATAGAGGCGCACTTGGGCCCGACGCTTAACCTCTTGACCATGACTTCGGGATATTCGTACTGAGTGAAGGACTCGTAGATATCCTTGAGTTTCTGTACCCTAACCTCACACTAGCTGTATTATTCGCCACTTGGCTCACCTCGGCTCGGATTGCCTCCACTTCCTGCTAGGTCTTCCGCTGCCTATTCTCCAGTAAAACAAGCTCGAACTGTAGTTTCCTAATGGTCTCAGTTCGGTCCCTCCGCCGGGAGAGACACCCTTCCCTGAGATCGTTCAGCCGATCGCGCTTCTCTTGCAAGTCCAAGAGGTCGCACTATAAAGTTTCTATAGAGGAATCAAAGGAGTTCTTCACTATCTTCATCTTCTTCTAGAACCGTTATACTCATAGGATATTAAAATCCCCATATCTTCCTATTGGTACTGCTGCAGCTCCATCATGCATTGCTCCACCACCACCAATATTTGGCCGAAGAGGTCAGTCATCTGTTCGAAACCTGAAAGACCCCTCAGAGAGTGGACCTGGCCTTCGGCAAAGTGCTTGGCCCAGGCGAAGGATTTATTACGTTCCAGCACGCCCATGACCCCTTATTTCAGGAATATATAGAAGATTTGAATGGAAAGTCTAACATTTTTGTCAAGATCTTCCAGTGTAGATAGAGTCAAAGGAGGCTGGAAGAAGGAAGAAGACATTGGCTCGATAGGTCATGCGATGATGCTCAAACATCCTGAGGCGATGCAACAATCGAGAAGCGACATGCGGTCCTGCTCGCGATCCGATCCTTCAAAAATGCATGGAATGCCTGAATACTCGACAACTGAGCAACAGATTATAGAGTGGCACCGTGAGTCAGGATAAAAGTACCTGGGTGCCATACTGCGTTGGCTTCCACTTGTAGGTCAATCACAGACTATGCTGCGGCAGCCACAGAAGATGACCCAGCAACCGTAGTACTAGAAATAGCTGGAACATCCTCCTCACGACGGCTTGCTACCCTAATATCTAGAGAGGCTTCAGCCGTCGAGCCTCCGACAACAATAATTGGGAATAAAACTGCCGTACCAGAAAGACCCACAATAATAGGGACCTCATCCACTGCAACCTCCGTACGGGGTACTACAGAAAGTCTATCACCCGAATTAGGGAGAGACATATGCTCCTTCCTAGCAAGTTCAATGCCCCATTTTCCAGGATATCCTTCTCTGCGGCCATGTCTACAGTCCTCAAAGGAGAGGCAAGGCCTAAAAAACCAGAACAATAAGTAATTAACTTCAGCCGAAGAAGTGAAAGATGGAGCCAGAAAATTTTTGCCTTATAAAGTTTTGAAATAAGATACCAGAGGGAGACAACACGTGTTACGGCTTGTCCAATATTGTCATAGCCTCCTCCATGGCTTCCTAGTCTTCTACAGATATATACTCCAAAGGGGTATAAGGCTGCTCTACTAAAGCTGTACTCAGGTCCTGAGCTCTTAAGGTCTCAGATACCGATTCTGAGGCACCCACATCGGACTCTGGGGAGGTTTCCTCTTTCGGTTTGGCGTAAGAAACCACTGAAGCGACTGCTTGCCAGAAATGGTCCCTTCTCTCATGTGTCTATAAATTTTCAAACAAACCAAAGTCGATATATTTATATAGATGACATGGCAGAATTAAACTAAGAGGGCTTACGGATATCCATTAAATCTAAAGTAGGCTCTACTTCAAAAGCTACTGGTGCAAGAGGTCTTACCTCTTTACTCACAGTCCCCCTCCCAGGAAACTTTAATTTTGCCTCCGGTTTTGGCTCTGGGTCCACATCCGTCCTTGTCCTCTTTGAGTAGCGAGCGTGATGCATCTCCATCTTTGGTTTACGCTTGGTAGGCAGGGGATCATCAGATAGATATGTTGTGTCTTCTCCGATCAACGGGTCTTGCTCTATGATCAGGGGCCTGGCCACTCCTTCACGCTTCTTGGGCGTCCTACGCGCTTTGGCATCCGGAGGCATCATCATGGTTCCTTCGATATAACTTTTCTCCGGATCGAAGTTAGTCGACAGAGTGTTCGTCGTACAATAATACTTCACCTCGGTGTATAATATTTTGGGTACTATTTTGGCTGTTCACTAATAGAACCTGACCCGGGTGCCTATAGCAGTATAGTAACTCCATGCTCGGGCCCCATCGAGTAAACTGCCACTATACCCAAAAGAATCGCTCAGATGACCCAGCAAAAGCTTAGTGTAGCCCAACTATCGAGCAAACCGACTAAGTAGGTAAGGCTCCACGAAGACGGCAGCCTTATTCTGATACAACAGGTGAGAGGGATGGATGGCTTGGAGCTAGCGAAAGATCTTCTTAGACAAGCTTCAAGATGCCCCCTCGTTATCGTAATGAATGACGTTCCTTTCTTCGGTGGTAAACTCTAGCTCGGATGTGAAAAAGGTCCAGCCAGTTATGAAAGAGGGCTCCCTCCTACCAGGAAGGACAGTATCGTATCGCCACTTCATCATTCGATACCTTCGGATTGGGGCATCGGTGACCACCATGTCCTCGTCAGTCCTAGGGCTCATCAAAGACCTATGATGCAGGAGAATCCAATCTATTAACTAGTGGTAAGGCTGCTTGAACCTGTTGAAATGCCCCTTACCAAGATGGTCGTCTACCTTCTCAGTAAAGTTGGGCAGAACACGATGGATGCAACACACCATGGCCGGTAGAAAGGCCATCTTGTGGCCGAAAGACAACTTTACGGCCGATAGGATCAGAGTACAGCTAATATGTTCTATTATCCCAGAGCCACCTGAGACTATGCAGTTGCCAAACCAGAGCATTAACTACCCTGCCAGCACAACCTTAGGTGACAACTGGTGTATATCCATATAAAAATAGCTGAGCTCCACTTCAAGGACACTCAGCTCATTAATGGGTTCGCTCTCTTCCCCTAAGGAGCCCTCAACTTCCTTATCCTCGGTGGCTAAGTCCTTCAACTCATAGATAGAGTCAGCCACTTTTTGTTTGGACTGCGGCGCTCGAATATGAACTCAATTAGACTCCTTTGGCTACGAAAAGAGGTGGCGAGTCCAGGTCGTAATGTGAGGAGAGGATCCCTCAGTAGACTTCTTCTTCTTCGAAGACCTCTGGCATATGTCGTGATGGCAAAGAAACTCTTGGTACATCGCCAAGATCTCTGGGTCCTCTACTTCCAATTCCTTGATCTTTTTATTGCTCGGGGTACATTCTTTATAAGTTTTATTGCGCAAAGGAAGTTTTGAGACGATATGAATCTCATGTAAGGACAGTCCCATCTCTCCACCGGGCATAAAGAAAGTCCCCGTACGAAGGTTGTACAGCTCCATCAGGGCAACGAACAAGGGTAGGTTCATCACCAAGCAAAAAAAGTACCGCTCACATCAAAGAATAAGTCGGCGGCTCTAGGTTCTCGCTCATATTTTTTTAAGATCCACTAGTTCAGGCGGCACCAGGAGACGTTGTAATGCGCCTAGCTGAGATCCCGCAACCATCGGGTGGGGTAGGTCCTTTTCTTAGCAACTTAGTGGTGGAAGGTGCCCGCCGCATATACGTTGATGTTCGGTCCCAGGTCACTGCCGATGAGACCAGGCTTCAGTCCCAGCATGGAGTACGAAGGTGACTCCTTACGCTATAAAAATCCCCCTGTTCTTTTTGGTCTCACCCCAAATATTGCCAAGGAGGGCCCCACGTGGCTCGTGGGTTAAGTTCTAGTCCATTCGTCGTGGTCCCATCATCACCTTCAGGTCCACCAGAGATTAATGACGTTCGAAAGAAGAATAAGTTATCTCCGTCTCGCGAAGGGTAAAAGACCAGTTCCCTGGTCGTCCCTATCTCGGATTGGGAAGACTCCAGTGCATCACCAAACAAGAAGTACAGCTTCTTGAAGAAATATTTTTCATCTTTGGCAAGGATCTCCCCCGAGTTGATTTGACTCAATAAGAAAGAGGGAGTCTGTTTGATGATATTTTGTTGTCGCTCGGGCGGGAGGTCCTTGTCAACTTGTTTCTGGATGGCCGCAGCCAGGTCCCAAGATTCAAGCTCAAGGGTAAGTGTTTGTACCCAAAGACCAGTTCGCTAGAAGGAATGGTGGGCAAAGTCATAGTAGAAAATATAAAGGAGTTAGATCAGAGTTAATGCCCTACAGCGATGTGCTCAAGCGGCCATGCCAAACATGCAGCCTAGGCACGCATACGACTAAGTCAGCCATAGGGCCAAGGAACCTATGCGGCCGAGTTAGCTATAGGGCCTAGGCACGTATATAGGTGCGTCAGCCATGAGTCCTAGGAATCCATGCGATTGAGTTAGCCATACGGCTGAGTAAGCCATGTGATAGTGAATAGTTGGCGCATAGACGCATCCATGCGTCCAACCATGCACATGTGTCTATGTGTTGCAAAATCCGAATGTCTTCTCCAGAAAACCTACCCTTGATCGGCAACTGAACTTCGAAGGGGGGTGAAGGGTACGTTGTAGTAGCTTGACTCTTTCCATTAGCCTTGTCCTTGCCCTTAGGGGCCGTCTTGGTAGCGGTGATGGAGGAGGAGACCTTGGGAGATATGGAAATAGCAAGAAAGAGGAAGAAGAGAGGAAAGTTTGAAGAGAGAAAAATACTTCTCTCTTTCCCCTATATATAGGGGTGACTATGCGACAAAGGGTGATGACGATGGTTATTCGAATCCCGATCCACCTTGATCCACGGAGTGACAATGTATGGCGATGACTCCTCGTTATTTGAGCCACTTTATCCCCCGACGCTGTAGAATCCTAAGAGGTTCGTGCGAGGATCAAAGAAAAATATCCTCATTAAATGATCGGATAGCCTGTCAAAGACAACTATGTAGCCATGGGACTATACGGTAAGCCTTGTATATGCGACCAATAGCGCTCGGCCATGCCTCTTTTAAAGTATTCAAAACTTCTCAATTTGGAAACTATGAAGGGGGTCTTATAGAAGCATAAATATCATGCAGGCCGCATAAAGTTCATGCCTCCTCAAAAATAAAATCGAGCCACAAAGAAGCCATATGGGGCCTGAACAACCAAGTAGCAGAGAAGCCGCATACGGCCTGAATAACCAAGCCAAAAAGAAGTCATATGCAGCCTGAACAACCAAGTCACAGAGAAGCCATATGCGGCTTTGTCAACCAATTATCTAGAAGTCGCATAGTATACTCTATGCGGCCTGAACAACCACAGAGAAGGAAGGCCGCATAAAATTCTTCAAACATCATTCGATGACTGTCAGGCTCTGACACATCACTCTTCACACTGAGATACTTCGAGATTTGTGACGACGATGGATCCGAGAAAGATAAAAGGTCATATTAACTCATTTATGGCCTCGATAGACTTGCCATGCCACGTGCCCATTCATATGAGGCTATATGCCCATGCGACCTTGTCTTCATGCGGCCAGAGTATCCATTCTACCAAGGCTAGATGAGAGCTTGCATGCGACTATATACCCATACGACCTCATCATCATGCGGCCAGAGTGTCCATCCGACCAAGGCCAAATAAGAGCACGTATGTGAGCACAGTAAAAATACGACCAGAGTGTCCATACGACCAAGACCAAACGAGAGCATGTATGCGACCACAATGATATATAGCCAAGATGTATGTAGCTCACGACTTACAGGATCCTTCTGTTACAAACGAAGATGATTTCTTGCACAATCAGTGTTGACTACGTGTCCAGCTATCCAAGTCACAGATGCAATAATCCCGAGATCTCTTCAATAACATATCTTAACCAAGACCACATGACAGCCAGCCGTGGCCTTCGACAGCAGTTACAACATTATTCTGTTGAAAGAGTCCTATGCGGCCACTAAACAGAGGCATATGTGGCACTTATAGTCCGTCAGCAGGATGACTATAAATAACAAGGGTAGCATACCCTACAACTCCCGACTAGCTATGTACGTACACACAAGCTCAAGAGAGAGAAGAGAAAAGAGCATCCTTATTCCCTTATCAGACCGTCAATGGAGTAAGGAGGCGCAGCCACGCTCAAGCTCCATCGTCACTACCCAGATCAAAATATTGTACTTAGATTTTCTATTTATAATCTCTTTGTGCTTCTTTGTTTATTATTTCAACGTTCAAAATAAGCAATGGTGGACAATTACCATAATACCCTATTCTATTTTTGATATCTAGCATATGCTTCTAATACGCATATTTTGATTTCTTATGCTTAAATTTACACTTAACATTCATATAGAATCATTTTAAACTGATTACACTAACTTACAACCTGAACTATCATCTCTGTATACTAAGATTAGCGTCAATATATATGAATTACTTTTGACACGCATATTCGTACTATAACATAATGATATATGAATTCCTAAATCTACCTTTTATACTAGAACATCACGATACATGAATCATAAGCCTAATTTCTATACTAAACAACATATAACATATATTGATTATAAGAATTTACAAAATTGAAAAACAACTTGATGAATTAAAGTAGGGGAATGAGAGGACTTGCCTTAGGGTTCTCGAGCTCGAGGTTGAGGAGAAGGAAATATAGATATTTCTAGGGTTATTGCGGCTATAGAAAGAGATGAGGCTTAGGGCTATCGGGCTGTCGGGATGTCAGGCTCGGGCTACTCGTAGAGATAAGGTCATGCTCAGGTTTACAGCATAAAAGAAGGGGTTTAGAGTAGTGGTGGTGTTGATTGTTTATGGTGATGGTGATGGTGATGGTGATAATGGGGGATGATAACGATGAGTAGCGATGATGTGGTGTCATGCCTCAGTCCAAAAATACGGATGACCATGTTACGTAGAAATGACCAACTATGTATCAAGTGGTCTCCAGCCCTACTCGAATATGTATATGATATCCAGAATTGTTAGTCTATTTTTATTATATCTATGCCTCAATCCATAATATTATAAAATATAAAAATAGACAATATATACCTTGGTGTGCATTTACCTGATTAGACTCGAAAGAAATAATATAAGTCTGCAAATACTAGACTATCAAGGATATATAAAAAACGAATTAAACTATATACCAAGGAAGAACAAATACTTGAGTCACTAAAATAATCATCGACAATCCATTAGAACAACTCCATGACAATCCATTAGAACAACTCTATAAAATTACTCAGCATACTTGGAAGGAAATTAGGTCCTTAGAGGGACGTAGTAAGATATAAAGCTAATAAAAACTAAAATATAATTATATAAATGGTGTTTCTAACCATTTATGTGTATACATTTGAGGACACATTTCTTATGCATGGGCAGGGATATGCTGAATAAAAAATGGTATAGCATGAGGCTATAGGTCTACAAATATACTGTAAACCAGTCATCTATAAATCGTACATAACGTTCATCGAACATCAAAGACCAACAGAACAAAAACTCGTCAACTCCTATAGTTTCTCTTGATACTATGGTTCACCAATTTAGACAGTCCATATGCCTAGTGACTGTCCTCCTCATCCCCATAAGACTGACCAAGCCATGTACACAATATGTCAAGTTTGAATTTTTATAGCAACTAACACACTAATAATAGTAGTTACGTTCTATTCGTCACATGTCCCATATATATTGATAATCAGTCGAATATGATGGAACAAGCCCAATCATGAATATCATATACTATGACAAGTAAGTGTTAAGTTAATAGAGATATGGGAATATCCAATAAACATTGGGTAGTCCACTAACAACTAGGTCAATATGTGTCACGATCCGCACCCGAATATTCGGGCATGAGTTCATGAGTACGTCCAACCTACGTCGCAGTATCGGCGGTATAACGATGTCTAGGTTAACAATACTAACTATCAATCTCATACAATAATATATCATAAACTGTCAATGATATCTCAACTCCATAAGGAGGACAAGATGATAATTTGTAATGATAATACTCAATCACAAAATTTTTATAAGAAAGATAAATGACACGATAAGATATAAAGAAAAAAATCCAAAGTTACAGTCTAGATAGTCATAATAACATCCACAAGACTAAATAAGCCATCCAACATCATCATCGGCTCTAAACCAAATATAACATCTCAAATAGTCTAAGAAATCTCTGGAGACATAACTAGTAAATAGGAAATACTAGGGAACTAACTAAGCTGTCATTATCTGAGTCTCTCCATCCACTGGGATCGGCTCCTCCTGAGCAACTTGATCAATAACAACAACCTCGCCCTCATGGGGCCCAAAATAAATAGGATAAAATTTCTCCAAGTCAAGCGCTAAAAAAATATTATCCAGTCAGGATTGGAGCAAAGCACATAAAATAATAGCAGTTCTATTTAATTGATAAAAATTATAAAATAATAAAGTAATGAGAATACATGATGGAATAGTAATACGGGTAATAAAGTAAAAAGATAAGATGGGTATCATATCATTGGCAGATAATGGAACAATAGTAGACAGGTAAATAGCATGTATCAACATGTATGAACTATAATAGAGGAATAACTGAAAGTATCTAAGTGTTTAAAATACTAGTTCATTATGTGATCGACTTAGGATACGATCAAGCTCTACCATATATGATTGGCTATGCACGAGTATATATAACAGGGTAAAGCAGAACCATATATGGGAAGCTATACACAAGTATACAAGATCCGACTACACCCTACATGAAGTATGGGGTAAGCTATGCACACGTATATAGGATCAGGCTACACCCTACGTGAAGTTTGGGGTGAGATATGGACAAGTATATGGGATATGATCACATAACCAACTAATACTTTTTTGCCCCCGACTAATATAATGGATCTAAATCATGACGTCTCCTGACCGGGATCCTGTATCGCAGTCTGTGTTTTATCGTATTTGGAATCAAGTATAACACTACTAGCATGTATCATAGTAATCATCAAATAAATAAAATTATTATAGAATGTACTTGCCTGAGGTCCTGAGCTGACAATTCCAATCTATGTCCAGACTGGAGTCCAAATTACATATATATAAAATTCTATGGAAAAAAGATCTTTAAGATTCATAATTATGGTTAAATAAGTTTAAACTAAGTTTCTAGGCCAAACTAAGTTTTTTTGGTCAAACTTGGTCAACATTCCAATTTAGATCCAAAACTAGCTTCTAAGTTATTTTTCTAGCGTCATACTTGCTAATACTAGTGTATCTAGGTTATCTCTAGGTTTATAGGTCATTCTGGTAAGATACTAGCTCTATATACTAATATCTATATTATTACCTATTATATATATATATATATATATATATATATATATATATATATATATATATATATATATACCTTAGTATATAAATAATTTCCTTGGTATCACTTGTAACATAGTATCACAAATAATCTATACCCACACTAACACAGACACTAATACCTCTCAAAGACATCTAACTATATACACTCACACATATATAACATACACACACTCGCTTAACTATATCTAACTATATTTAGTCATATATTGTAACTCCCTAATTCCGAGAGAGGGGTATTTTTGCCTTTTAATAATTGTTTAGTAATTATATTTATAGCAATATTATTATTATTACTATTATTTGTATATAATTGGGCCTTGTGTTAACTAGTTAGTTTGCATTAGTATATTAGACCTAGTTGACACCTTACATGTAGGCTCATGACCCAATTGATTAGTCATGATATAGTTAGTAGTATAATTAATTGAGTTTAGTTATATGATAGAATATTCTCTCTTATTAGGATGATTTCCTCCTTAACAAATTAAGAGAAGCCATATGAAATGTCAAGAAGCAACTAGAACCTAGTGGAAGGTTATGGAAGGAACTAGTGGAGTCACCAATATTTTCCAACCCAATCCCATTATGGCCGGCCCCTTAGGGAAGGGAGAGAAAAATCATTTGACACCCATTCATTTTATTTCATTAAAAAAATTCTTCTTCTTCCACAAGCAACCCATTCTCCACCAATTCCTATTCAATCCATACTTATTTCCACCATTCTCACCATCAAGAAGGCCTAAGAGCTTGGAGGACAAGGATATTTATTGGAGTGGTGATTGCAGCTCCCAATTGGTACAAATCTCACCCTTACTACTAATTTTATGGTAGAAAGTAGTGTTTGAGACTCTAGAAATCCATCCATGGCTATAACCAACCCATATGGCTAAGATCTAGGTAGTATTGTCGCCAAATCTAGCAGATCCATGTATGTTTGTGATCAAATTAGGAAAATTTTGAATTTGGGATACCAAGTATTTATTATTTGGTGAATTATGATTAATTACACTTGTATGGGTTGTATGAGGGTAGCTACATGCCTACAACTAGATACAATTAGGCCATATCATGATACACCATGATACGGTGGTGTAGTTTTGGTATTATTTTGTATTTCGTGATCCAAAATATGAATTCTCTATTTTGTATTAGAATGATTATTTCTAGTTTTAATGATATTATAATTTATGTTTTAGATGTGTTCATAATGATATGGAGGTGTACCATGATTGTAGTAGGGTATTTATGATGATATCATGAGTATCAAAAGGATAGGCACCAAGTGTTTGGTGAATTAACTAGCCTAGTATGTGTGTGTGAGTGTGTTTGATGAGGGGTAGTATGAGTAGGTGTCTGTTTGTATATGTTAGTAACTGTGTGTGTGCTGTGTGTATGTCTGCAGGCTATGTGTTTGTGTTCAATATCAAGTAAGGCTTGGGTAACATGATGCTAGGGTCTGTAAAGGGGTGCTCCTAGTTGTGTTGCAACTGCAATACTAATAATCAGTAGTACTAGTATATGTGGTGTTAGCATTTGGGTGATTAGATGATACTCGAGTTGTAGGGGTAGGATGTTGAGACTGCACAAAAGCAATAGGAGTAGCAAGTGAGTTTGGGGGATCAGGTTTTATGAACTAGAATGCACTAGTACATCTAATGGCTTGGGCATTGATATGGTACAACAAGATGAAGCTTGAGTTACAGTTATTAGCATGTGTGGGGATTAGCTCATTCGAATAACGATGAGGGTAAAGAGTGCCTGGACTGGCACTAGTTCCAGTGAGAATACTGAATTGTAGATTCAGGGAGGTAATACACTAGTTGGTTTTAGTATTAGCAACCAATGCAAGGGGGAGACTGGGTAACAGTGGCACTTGAGCAGCAAGATAGGCCAACATAAGTTTAAGAAGTGCTCACTAAAGTTGGGGGTAAGTGTGCAGGCCAGTAGAAGCAATTTAGAGTCGAGCCACACCTACAACAAGTGAGTAGTCAAATGCAAAATGCAGTGACAGTAGCATAAGGGGTCAGGTTTAGGTATTAGGCAAGGGGTTGTATAGTTTTAGATGTTGACTTAAGTGTGGAGTATTAAGTATAGAGGTCAGCAAGGGTTATTGGTTTGGTTTGGTTTGGTTTGGTTTGGTGTTGGTGTGTACTGTTAGTATTGGTTTGATGTTGGTTGGTTAGTTAATTAGGTGCAGGTGAAGGTGTAGGTGTTGGTGTGTGATGTTGGTATTGGTTTGATGTTGGTTAGTTGGTGAGGTAAGGTATAAGAGTTGGTGTTTTAGGAATGTATGTGAAGTACTAAAATATATACTCAAGGTATCTATGATACCTAGTATATGGATGTGTGTAGTTTAGTGTGGGTATGGGTTCATAACTGATATTAAGGTATCGGTGGTTATCATGATATGGGGTGTTATTAGGATACGGATTAGATATCATGATACGAGATGAGGTATCGTGATGCAGGGTAAGATATTGGCTCAAAGTCAAGGTATTGAACCTTAGCTAAAGGTATTTGAGGTATGTCTAAGGTAATTGACTATAGGCCAAGGTAATTGACTATTAGCCCAGTTATTAATATATTTAGTTGGTATTATTATAAATATTAGTGTATTAAGACAGTAAACTACCAGAATGACCTAGCTAGTTTAGCAAGGTTTTCCCTAGTTTGACAAGTTTTGACAAGTTTTGACCTAGAAATATGATTTAAATCTATTTAAGACTTATTTATGACTCCAACACACTCTTTGACATTAATATATCATATACAGGTCACTTGGACTCCAGTTCAGATACTATTTGATATTTATTGCTCTGGAACTCGGGCGAGTACATTCTCTGATAATTTTTATTATTTTGATGATTACTATGATATAAGTTTTGTTGTGTTATACTTGATTCCTGATACGTTGTTACACGGATTAGTATATCCTAGATCCCGTCATGAGATATTATTTATTGTGTATGCCCCAAGATTCCTGTATATGTATAGACGCCAATTCTGAGCAGGATAGCTTCCCGCTCTGCGAATCCAGTATCGAAACGTGTCATGGATAGATCTACTATAATAGTCGGGGGACATGGGAAGTATTAGAATATTATGTGATCATACCCGTTATATGTACATGCATCATATCTAACCTTATCCCTCACGTATTGGTAGTCTAACCTTATTACATGTCTCATAGCTTGCTATATATGATTGATCCTGACTCTATTACACACATTATAGCTAACCTTACGTCTCAAGTATGGTTATCCTTACCTTACTTGTATCATAGATAATCATATATAGCTAAGCATGATCATATTATATAAAAAACTAATATTTCAATCACTTAGCAACTTTATTCTATTATTCTATTCCAGCTTGTACTTGATGAGACTTATATTTATCTGCTTACTCACTGCTCATTATTTATATATGATAGGACTATCTTTGTTATCGGCTTTCTTATATTTTAGTATTACTATTCCATCATGTATTATCATTACTCACTGTTTTATAGTCTTTATTAATTTAATTGGAACTGTTGTTAGTTTATGTGCTTTGCTCCAATCATGACTGGATAATATTTTTCTGAGGACCTTAAGAATTTTCTTCCCAACCTACTATGGACCCCAGGAGGGAGTAGTTGGGGAGCTTGTTCAAGAGTTCTAGCAGGAGCCAGTCCCCGTAGAGGAGACACTACTAGTAGCGACTTATCTCGTATTTACCTTTATATTATTCTCGATTTGTTTCTAGCTTTGAGACTTATGATTTGTTATTATTTTGAGACTTATATTGATGTTGAGACTGCTAGAATCTTAGACTATCGTTGGTGATGTATATTTCTAGACTTCTCTTGGATTCTTTTATATCTTTTCGTGCTATTTCTCTTCCTTATAGATCTTTTGTGATTGGGTATTGATATTAACATTATATTGTCATATTGCCCTCCATATGGAGTTGAGATATCATTGACAGGTTATGATATATTATTGCGAGATATTGATAGATAGTATTATTGAACTAGACAATATTCTACATCATTGTTACGACGTAGGCTGGACGTTGCAACATACTCGTGTCTGATTATACGGATGCGGGTCGTGACATATAAATATATAACTATATGTATTATGCACAAACTATCACTATTATAACCGTGAACACCAATACTAATACTAAATCCAACTCCAACACCACTCCCCCTCTGCCATCCAGCATTAATACACATACACACCTCAACAATTCAACTACAACATACTAATTACACTCAAGAATACTAACATCTACTAATACTCACTACTGCTGCGTTGCAGCTGAACAAGACCACCAAACTAAGCCACCACCAGTACCATACTCTAACATAACTCAGTCTATCACCAACACTGCAAATCTGATCCCACCAATCACCTTCATATCACTTATACCTGACTACAATATTCAGTACTTGCATACAGTCACATCAGTAAGCCCCCTATCCCTCATACACCACCAAGGTCCAACCACACTCTCCTTCATCACCCTTTTTATTCAATACCTTGCACTGCCATACCCCGACCCCTAACACAGAACAACATTAACATTAACTACTTAACTAGTAACAAGCACAATACAACCAATCATCCAACATCACCCTTACTGTTGTGCCAAGGCCAAACAAAACCATGATTCCACTCCTCTCGATCAATACTAACACCTACACACCTTTGATACCACCAACAACTGCTATAATAATACCAATACCAACAGCAGCTACAAACCTGATCCTTGTGCCTAGATGAACATCCACAACAGTAGTTGCAACCATTACAATGCACACAGGTGCCCCTGAGCAACCACATACATCACACCAACAACAAACCAGTATCATAATAGCATACAACCCTTTGATACACTAACAACTACACATCCAAGCCCCACCACAAAACCAATGGCAACAATCAATATCCCCCATATAGCCACTCTAACTACAACACAACACCCACTATATATATCTACATCCATAAACACATACACAATACAACCAACACACATTTCCCAGTCATGATCCTTCACACACAACTAACACTGCCTAATCAAATACAAGTATCAAACACTTGGGGTGCACTTATGATACGTACATGTATCGCCCTCCAATACGAATGGTACGCACTACAAATCACTACACCATCAACATACTCACAACCACCAATGATTGGAACCTAAACACAATTCTAATAATAATATAATAACTCATATAATAATTAATTAAAAGAAATATAAAAATATGGTAGCTATTGGCACAATAACCCTATTCTACAGACATGTACCGTAACGTATCATGATATGACCTCTCCGTATCCAATTATAGATACGTACACCTCAATAATACATAGATTAGAGTCTCTAATACTCAATAGGTCATTCCTCAAATACTTGGTGGACCAAATTTGGAATTCCTCCAATTTGTCCATAAAAACTACTATAACTACCACAATAGGGACGTCTACACCTAGTTCTTCTCCCTAAGGGTGGTCATTTGCCATGTGTGGTTCCTAAAGGTCCAATACTATAAATTAACCATAAAATTGATCTAAATATGAATTTATATCTATTGGGAGTTGAATTCCAATGAAACTTCTCCAAATGGACACAAAATGGAAATAAGCTCCTAGAAATTATCCCTTCAAGTTGTGCTCCTTGCAATCCAAGCTCTTAGGCCTCAATGTGAATGAATTTGATTATGAATGGGAGTAATTTTAGTGAATTTGGTGGAGGTTAGTCTTAGTTTGGAAAAAAAACTAAATTAGGGTTGAAATGAATAGGAAATGACAAATTAAAGGTGGCTACTTCCCCTTTATTAGGGCTGGCCACTTAATCCCTAGTATTGGTCAATACAAAAAGTCTAAAGTGTCCATATTGGTTGTCATGAAGGAATATTTAATTACTGAAAGGGATCTATTCTCAATGAAGAAAATATTCTATCCATTAACTAAAAGAAAAATTAATTAAGCTAGTTAAGTCATGACTAGTCTAATAGGTTCACATAGTCTAGTATGGGTTGAACCAACACTAAGTCTCAACTAACTAGTTTGTACACTCATGACAAATAAATATATAATTATTTATATAATATAATAGCATTTTATGAAATGACAAAAATATTCCTATAATGGAAAAGTGGTGGTTACAATCCTACCCCCTTATAAAAAATTTGTTCTCGAAATTTAAGGAAGAAGCCAGCACTAGAATAGAACGAGCACGATCATAAAAGAATGAATACCTCATGACTCTAAGATAAGGTAATGCTCACATATCTCATCTCATAGGAATATCACATAATCATCATGTTGCCCACAATCTTGATTTCTCATTAAACAAATCTTGAAACTTCTAAGTACAAATTTTTTTTTACACTGTCCTTGATATATTACTCTCTGTCATATCCTTCAAACATTTAAAATTTATTGGAAATCCACCCTCCTTTATCCGTCACTATTACCTCTTTGTTATTTCTAATTATTCTTATGATCCTGCCCTCAATCATAATTTCTGAATTACAATTTCTGCAAGATATAGTTACCCAGTTTTCAATCTTATCCACATAAGAGTCCACCTTTTCAAATTTTTAATTATACTTCAAGTTCCCGTGTCCATTGTATCAAGTTTCAAGATTTCTATCACAAGTCAAAATATCTCGTATCTCGTCTTATGCCTCTTAACATTAATATTTTTATTATCCAATATTTGGTGTTCTTGTTTTCATTCCACTACTCTATTACTTTTACTCACCCTTTGTACCTTGACCTCTAGTTTTAATTCAATTCGTATCCTTTAAATCTGGTATTCTCATTTTATAAACCTTATCACTTCAACTTTTTATCCTGCTCCATTAGCTATGTTCGAATCTCAGTTTCGTGTTTTGATCGACATATTGTTTCCATTATCCCCTTGTACACTCTCTTATTATTCTCATTCTACTTATATTGTCACCAACATAATATTTCTTTAAATTGAATACGCATATAGTAAAACCTCATCATAAATTTATACCAGTTTCTATTTTTTCAAACCTTATCTTAGTTATTCTTTAATTTCCCTCAACCTGTAAGCACTAAAACTCAATATTTACTATAATTTTAGCAATATAAAATTTGAATCCTCAATTATATTTATTACAACTAGTCACTAGATTTACTAAAATAAGATTCTCAAGTTCAAAATGGCCCTCGTCTATTTTATTAGTCCTCAATACCACCTCAATTTGCACAACTTACTAATAAACAACACCTCCTTTCTTTAAGGTTCTTATTTTACTTCCTCTATTGCTACAAACTTAATTCCACTATATCAATCTTCAATGTTTTGATTCCCAAACTATCATTTCATTTGATAAAATCACTCAAGTGATCTCGTCCAATTTATATTTAGAGTTCTAATTATCCATACTTCTGACCTATGAAGTTCTATCATCAGTTTTCATGCATACAGTTCCATTGTCAAATCCTTCTTTGTTATCCTTTATACTCATTCACGATCTTCACTTATAATAGACCTTGCTGTCTCTACCAAGAGCTCCACCTATGAACTACCCCTCAAATGTCCTAATATAAATATCACTACTAGGATAGACAATAATATAGTCAAACTGATATGACAAAATATTGTAATAAACTTGGTATAAATTAATACAAGAGTTGAGTTAACAGTAAGATATGATAGATGGTCAAGAACTTTATTCTAGAATATCTGCTCGAACTTCCATAGAATTAATTATTTTTGAAGGTATACCCATATAATCTGAGAATCCAGTATTAGACTCCGTAATCCATCATCAAATCTGTAATCTTTAAAAATTATCAATTTTCTTAACTTGTGTTTTTAACTAATCCATAATCTTTAAGTCAAAATTTATATCCTCCATTCAACTTCAATCCCTTCATTTAATCTCGAATTATTCGTTGTATTCCTCAATACACTAAACTCTCATTGTTTATGTTTCTATCAATTTTTTATTTCATTCACCAATAATATATGTCGCTAAAATAGACCTTCACCTCAAAATATTTATAGTCTTCCAATCTTTGTTTAACAATTTCCTTCCATATAAAATTTTAGAAAGATCCTCAATTCTTAATCTGGTTGCCTATTACCATTCTCCATTTAAAGGGTTTTTCCCAAAAGTCAAAGATTACATACCGCACTCATTACTAATCCTTAATTTCCTTGTGTAAATTTATACAATAATTCTAATAACTTCTGATATATACAACTAAATTTTGATTTGTAACATCATCCTCAATACTTTCTCAATCCTTAAGGATATCATCTTTTAGACCTTTATAATATTTAAAATTATAATCTATGTACTTCTCAAAATTTAAGCCCTCAAAGAGTCCTTGTCGCCAGGAGGCTAATAATCTTCAAACTAACCTTCATTTTTTTATCTGCAACCATTCTCAATTTTCTATATATATGAGTCTCATAATTGCCTTAATTTATCCATCAATATACATCCAAAAGATTTCTCCAAAAGATTTATCAAATTCTAAATTAATAACTTTCCTCTATCCAGGGTTAGAGTTATTGTATCTTTTGAGGCTCTTACTATGCAACATTTTTGCTTGTATCTCCTGCCGCTATGTCGAAAGTCATCATTTCTAAGGATATAGATGAGCATACAATAAGTTTCAAGGAATACGAATTTAAATCTTAAAAGAAAAAACAAATATTCAAGGATCAAATAAGTAGAAATTTTTTCTAGATATGATTGAGTATTCTCTCATCCTAGCATCCTAGATTCCTATCTTAGGCTTGCAATAGTACATCTAAGCTGAAGTACTACCATGATATCGTACTAGTTGCAAAACCTGATCTGTATGGGCCACCACAAAAATGTGTCACGATCCGCACCCGGATATTCGGGCCCGACATCGTGAGTACATCCAGCCTACGCCGCAACATCGATGGTAGAACGTTGTCTAGGTAAACAATAATAACTATCAATCTCACACATTAGTATATTATAACTTGTCAATGATATCTCAACTCCATAAGGGGAACAAGATGGCAATGTACAATGATAGTACTCAATCACAAAAAATCTATAAGGAAGATAAATAGCACGATAAGATATAAAGGAAAAAAATCCAAAGTCGTAATCTAGATTGTCAAATTAACATCCACAAGACGAAATAAGTCATCAAACATCATCATCGGCTCTAAACCAAATATAACATCTCAAATCGTCTATGAAATCTTTGGAGACAAATCCAGTAAATAGGAAATACTAGGGAACTAAGTAATTTGTCACTATCTGAGTCTCTCCATCCACTGGGATCAGCTTCTCCTGAGCAACTTGATCAATATCAGCAACCTCGCCCTCCTGGTGCCCAAAATAAATAGCATAAAAGTCCTCCAAGTCAAGCCCTAAAAAATATTATCCAGTCAGGAATGGAGCAAAGAACATAAACTAACAGCAGTTCTATTTAATTGATAAAAAATATAAAACAGTAAAGTAATGGAAATACATGATGGAATAGTAATACAAGAATCATAGTAAAAAGATAAGACTAGTATCATATCACTGGCAGATAATGGAACGGTAGCAGACAGGTAAATAATATGTATCAACAAGTATGAACTAAAATTGAGGTATAACTGTAAGTATCAAAGTGTTTGAAATTCTAGCTCGTTATGTGATCGACTTGGGACAAGATCATGCTCTACCATATATGATTGGCTATACACAAGTATAAATAACATGGTCAGGCACAACCATAAATGGGGAACTATGCACAGGTATACAAGATCAGGCTACACCCTACGTGAAGTGCGGGGTAAGCTAGGCACAAGTGTAAACCCCCTCAACCAATTGGGGTTTAATTTAATTAAATCTGGAGACTAGGATTTATTTGGAATTTAATTAGAATTATGTGCGACAATTATATGTACCCCTCTGACCTTTGTGCAACCTTAGATGCTCGTCATTGCATCTCAACTTAGCTGCGCAATATTCATAAAATTTTTGCCTTGTGCCCTAATTATTAATCTAATTAATTTAAAGCCAATTTACCCCAAGCAGAACCAAACCCAGCCCACATGCGCTTTTGAGTGGATCATTTCCAACCCAACAAGCCGGACAAGCCTAAACCCTCGAGCTTAGCCCATCATCTCCACCACCCATATAAATATACCTCTATTCACTCAAACCCTAGATTTTATATCACCCTCCTTCCCTAACCCTAGCCGAGTACTCCTTTGTACCAACCATCACGACCACCCTCTCCATATATTGCCGACCACCACCCTCCTTATATTGCCGACCACCACCCTCCATATATTGCCGACCACCACCCTCCTTATATTGTCGACCACCACCTCCTTATATTGCCGACCATCGCCCCTACACAGCCGGAACTCCCCTGACCCGCTGCTCCCGAAACCCCCTGACCCGCTGCTCCCGAACTCCCCTGACCGCTGCTCCCGACCACCCTGACCCGCTGCAGCCGAACACCCCCGACCCGCTGTCCCGTGCACCGCTGCCGCACCTGCCGAGAGTGCCGCGGCTGCTGTCGAGACTTGCCGCCGACGCCAGGAGCTCCGTCCCGCGAGCAGAATCTCGTCCAGTCAGTCAGGTACTCGACCCCTAGTTCACTTCTCGCATAATAATGTTGTATGGTTGCTTTATCGAGTCATCGTGTCGACGTATCCGGTGTCGACACAAACCAGTTAAAACAAATTAATACAGATATGTATGCATGATGATGGTTAAACTAGATGATAACAAACAGAATTAACCATAATTATATAAATGTTAGTATGATGAGTAACAGGAGTTAGAAATTGGTTAGTAACTAGCAAAAACCTAAAGTTATGAGACCGGTCATATATGAATAGTAATTCACCTGGAATACTTAACATAGGAAACAAGGGCAGCTATTCATACCAAACATAGATAATTGGTAATCAATAACGTAGTAATTTGCCTCAAAACAACGTTAACCGAGGATAGAACGAGTGTACACCCTAGCTACGTGCACACGCGGTGCTGTAATCGATTAACCGTAAACTTGAGACAGACCCTCAAGAGCAACGTAGTGTCAGTACACTGGATCTTTTTGTCTGATGTAGAATTCTATATTATATTGTGTGCCAGGATCATCGGATCAGACAGGAGACATCGCTGGAACAGGCTTCTGGCATTCACAGCTTTCGGATACAGGCAAGATACCTTGCTATATTTACTGTCTAAATTAAATATACACATGTTGTATGGTATTGTTGTTGCTTGTAGTTGATACAACTGTGCGCGTCCGAGTTGTCTCGGGTGCATTCGACGGGTACGTCGATGATTAGTATATACATAGACTTAGCTCTTAGTAGACTCAACCCCTTGGGACGATAATTCTTTTATTGTCTATGACCTGACACCATACACGTTCACTAAGACATATTCATATTGGGATGTGGGTTTGCGTACTCGACTAGCTATCGTTGCGTACAACCTACCTCACGGTTAGCATGTAGCCAGGACATAATTTAGAGGCTTGGTTTATTGATTCATGGTAGGCACGTCGAGTAGTCGACTTGCGTATCTACATGGGGCGGGGAGGATAACTAGGAGGCGTATGGGATACACCCATATTGGAGCCGTAGTTCGGAGGAACCTCGGGTCCAATGATTTTTCCTTTATACTGATGCCACGCTCTTCGGAGTGATATGGACGATATACTGTACAGATGCCATTCTCTTCAGAGTATGGATGGTATGCCTATACCTACTCATACGCGTCAGAGTTGCCCTCACATTGCATTCACTTAGATGGCTAGCACACCCTTATTGTATTTATTTTATTCAGTGTTCATATATAGCATGTTGTTTTCTTGTATCTTGTTACGTCCCTCTGAGGACCTGGTACCTTTTCAGATTTAGACGAGGCTTACTATCCCACCATATACTGCCCAAGAAAGGAGACGAGATTTGCTACAGCCGAGGAGTTGGAGGTGCAGCCGTCAGAGTTCCCGTGATCAGCTGGTAGGACATTAGCCTAGATGGAGGGCAGCATTATCTTCTCAGCTGATGCCCTAGTTATTATCTTTTATATCTTCTTTCAGTACTTTATTTCGTCATAGTAGTGGGTTTGTTTCCACCAGACATCACTGGTTGTACTATGATATCTTGAGACTGGTATTTATCAACAAGCAGTTTATTTAGTATTTCTTGCTCTTTATATTGTGGATGAGATTAGATTACCTGTACTTGACTGATATTGGACATGTTAGTATTATAGGATAGCGTAGCACTCTTCGGGGATCTATTAAATTGGGATATCATCGGAGACGTGTCAGCTGGCTATTGCCACGTGGCCTGGTTCCATACATTTTGGGACTGGGGCATGACATGATTTTAGTGGTGGCCCATGTAGGTCCACTTTTCGCTTGGGGTATGGTAACATACCCAGCGAGCCTGCAATAGGATCGGAATTATAGGTCTCATCCACTTTTGATTCGTCCTTGAACTCCCTTTTGTACTGCTTCTAAATATCTGCATCCTGTTTGTTTGTTCACGTACTCTTTTAATAAAGCTCTATTCCTTGCAGTAAGATGAATTTGTGCAGTGGACGAGGAGCACCCCGTGCCGCAGTACCAGACAACACCCCTCAAGGAGATGAGGTACCCCAAGGGCAACCCCCGCTACAGACTCCGCTGATACATTGGCACAAGATATCGCAGGGAGATCCTACACCACAGCCAGAGGGACAGACTTCCCAGACGATCCCCACGCAGCATTGTGAGGGCCAGACTTCAGGAGCTACACCGATGCCGCAGACGGAGAGGCCGACATCTGAGGAGACGCCTACTGCACAACCAGAGATTCCACTACCACCGCCTCCACCTTATCCACCCCAGATGCCACAGCTAGATGGCCAGCCACAGATGCTTCAGTTCTTCCAGGCAATGATGCAAGCACAGTGGCAACAGACAGAGATACTGCGACAGAGTCTGATGGCAGTACTAGAGAGGACACCTGTCACGATACCAGCTCCAGCACCTCCACCAGCCCCGACAGGTGGCACTGTTAGATGGTTCCGACAGATGGGACCAGATACCTTCTCAGGCAATGAGACTGCAGAGCAGATCTCCGATTGGATCGCCAACACAGAGATGCTATTAGAGGATTCACAACTGCATCCGGATTTTTGGATGACCGCAGTGAGAACCCAACTAAAAGGCAACGCCCATCACTGGTGGGATTCCATTGAGCGCAGTATAGGCAAGAACCAGACTTGGGAACAGTTCTTGGAATACTTCAATGCAAAGTATTTTCCAGCAACAGTCAGAAATGCCTTGTACTCCCAGTTCCTCCACCTAGAACAGGGAAATATGACTGTTGATGCCTATGACGCGGAGTTTAGCCGCCTTAGCAGATTTGGAGCTATTCTGATACCCAATGATCTAGAGAAGGCTCAGAGATTTCATCACGGCCTCAACCTCGAGCTGCAGAGATATACCACCACATAGGCGAGGATTTCTTATGAGAAGGTTCTCGCAGAGGCGAGGATCCAGGAGGCCATTGTCAGAAGAGCGAGACGTCCCAGTACGACCGCGCCAGCTAGAGTCCAACCTGGAGCAGGAGGACCCATCCGTCGTCCCGGAGCGCAGAAACAACAGCGAGCAGCACCATATCCACCCCAGGAACTTCCGACTTGCCACTTCTGTGGTAAGAGAGGTCACTTCGAGAAGGACTGCCGAAAGAGACTTAGAACATGCATGATTTGTGGATCGAGCCAGCACCTTGCCAGAGATAGTCCACAGCGCCGAGAGGCAGCCCCACAGGCCGGACAAAGACCAGCAGCACCAGCCCCGAGGATACTACCCCCACCAGGAGGACAGCATCCACCAGCACTCGGAGGATTCCAGAAAGGACCACCTTTGCCCCCACAGTCGGCACAGTTTGATCGGGCCCGGCAGCAGGCAGGAGGACAGAGACAGGGACAGGCCTTTGCATTAGCAGCTACTGAGGAGAAAACAGAAGGAGAAGCAATAACAGGTACCATTTTAGTCGCATCCTTACCTGTTACAGCATTGTTTGATTCTGGTGCTACATTATCATTTATATCTAGTAGATTCGTAGCAATGCATAGAGTGGCAACTTTTCCCTTACCTAAGAGTTGGAAGATACTTACCGGAGGAGGTATCGTGCCAGTTACCAGCACTATTAGAACGTGCTCGGTAGTCGTATGTGGAAGAGAGATGAGAGCACGATTCTTGGTATTGCCTATGCCGTACTTTGATGTTGTGTTAGGCATGGACTGGTTAAGCCAGTATAACGCCGTGCTGAACTGCCGGAAGGGTAGCATCATTTTTAGACCACCAGATCAACCGGAGTTCGAGTACATGCGAGGGACCGTCGAACAAGGAGTAAGACAGGCAGCTGGAACTTGCATGGCTATAGAGCTTGCACCCCCGCCAATAGTTGCAGAATTCGAGAATGTTTTCCCCGACGAATTGCCAGGCTTACCCCCGGATAGAGACGTGGAATTCACCATTGAGCTAGTACCAGGAGCAGCACCGGTATCTTCTAATGTGTACCGATTGGCGAAGAAGGAGTTAGATGAGCTGAAGCTACAATTGGAGAAGTTTCAGGAAAAAGGGTTTATCCGCCCTAATGCATCACCATGGGGAGCACCCGTATTGTTTGTGCCTAAAAAGGATGGAACCGTACGTATGTGTATTGATTACAGAGCCCTTAATGCTTTGACTATCAAGAACAAGTATCCCCTACCACGGATTGACGATTTATTCGACCAGTTGACAGGAGCAGTGGTGTTCACCAAGATCGACTTGAGATCGGGTTATCATCAAGTGAAGGTGCGAAGAGAAGACATTCAGAAGACAGCATTCAGGACTCGTTATGGTCACTACGAGTTCTTAGTGATGCCTTTTGGACTGACGAATGCGCCAGCTATATTTATGAACTTGATGAATAGAGTATTCCACCAATACTTAGACCGGTTCGTGGTAGTCTTCATCGACGACATTTTGGTGTATTCGAAGAGCCACGAAGAGCACGAAGAACACTTGAGGCTAGTGTTAGAGACACTGAGGAGAGAGAGACTTTATGCCAAGCTGAGCAAGTGTGAGTTTCTCCTAGATCGTGTCGCCTTCCTTGGACACGTCATCTCAGGAGACGGTATCTCAGTAGATCCGGCGAAGATTTCATCGGTAGAGACATGGCCAACCCCTACCAATATCTCAGAAGTGAGGAGTTTTCTAGGACTTGCCGGATATTACCGAAGGTTCGTAGAGAACTTCGCGAAGATTGCATAGCCAATGACCCGCTTGACCCGTAAGGAGCAGGAGTTCACTTGGACAGAAGAGTGCCAGAAGGCATTCGAGGAGCTGAAGAAGCGCTTGACTACAGCACCCATCTTGACCATACCTTCTGGACCCGGAGGATTCGTAATCTACAGCGATGCGTCCGAGAAAGGATTAGGATGCGTCTTGATGCGGCATGGGAAGGTTGTAGCTTATGCTTCAAGACAGTTGAGGACACATGAGAAGAACTATTCCACCCACGACTTGGAGCTTGCAGCAGTGATCTTTGCTTTAAAGCTTTGGAGGCATTACCTATATGGAGAAAGAGTGGAGATATTTACTGATCATAAGAGCCTGAAATATGTCTACACTCAGAAGGACCTTAATCAGAGGCAGAGACGTTGGCTCGAGGTGATGATAGACTTCAAAATTGAGCTACAGTACCACCCGGGAAAGGCTAGCGTAGTAGCAGACGCACTGAGCAGAAGACCTATGGCATTCTTCTTGACTACCCAACAACATCTGTTGAGAGATCTAGAACAGATTGGTATAGAGGTTGTCATACCTGGAATAGACGGACAGTTATTGAGTCTCCAATTACAATCAACACTAGTAGAGAGAATCAAGGCTGCTTTGTCGACAGATGCCAGATTTCAGAGGCTCAGACAGAGGACAGAGGCTGGATTACAGACAGGACTACGGATACATGAAGACAGAACACTGAGATGCGGAGATCGTCTCTATGTGCCAAATGGAGAACTTCGACAGGAATTGATGACAGAGGCACATAGTTCCACCTATTCTATTCACCCAGGAGGCACGAAGATGTACAGAGACCTAAGACAGTACTACTGGTGGCACGGAATGAAGAGAGAGATAGCATGCTTCGTGGCCAAGTGCCTGGTGTGCCAGCAAGTCAAGGCTGAGCACCAGAGATCTGCAGGATTGCTTCAACCGCTTCCCATACCGGAGTAGAAATGGGAGCATATCACTATGGACTTTGTTACAGGCTTCCCGAGGAGTCCTAGTGGGCGCAACGCAGTATGGGTAATCGTGGATAGACTCACCAAGTCCGCACACTTTTTACCCTTTAGAGTTGGACAATCGACGAAGGCTTTAGCAGATATGTATATGAGGGAGATTGTGCGCCTACATGGAGTACCAGTTAGCATCGTGTCTGACAGGGATACGAGATTTACGTCTTACTTTTGGCGGAGTATGCAGGAGAGCCTTGGTACTCGCCTAAAGTTTAGCACAGCGTATCACCCACAAACAGATTGTCAGTCAGAGTACACCATTCAGACATTAGAAGACATGTTGAGAGCGTGCATGCTGGACTTCGGAGGATCATGGGAGGACCACTTACATTTGGTCGAGTTTTCCTACAACAACAGCTATCAAGCGAGTATTCAGATGGCTCCCTATGAAGCGTTGTATGGCAGGAAATGTCGTTCCCCAGTATGCTGGAGTGATATAGGCGAACGACAGATCCTCGGACCCGAGTTGGTTGTTCGGACGGTAGAGAAGGTAAAGAAGATCCAAGGACACCTTCGAGCAGCACAAGACCGACAGAAGCATTGGGCGAATGCGCATCGCCGACCCTTAGAGTTTCAGGTAGGAGATCATGTATTCTTAAAGATCTCACCTACTCGAGGGACTATCAGATTCGGAGGCAGAGGGAAGCTGAGTCCGAGGTACATCGGACCCTTCGACATATTAGAACGCGTCGGAGAGGTTGCTTACAGATTAGCGTTACCGCAGACCTTGGAAGGAGTCCACGACGTCTTCCACGTATCTCAATTGAGGAGGTACATATCGGATCCTAGTCACGTGCTTGACCATTCCGAGATCACGGTCGGCCCGAGCCTATCATATGAAGAGGAGCCTGTGGAGATTCTAGACAGAAGTGAGAAAGTACTACGAGGGCAGACCATTCCACTAGTGCGTGTTGCATGGAGGCATCATGCACCGGACGAATCGACTTGGGAATGTGAGGAGGATATTAGACAACGCTACCCCCACCTCTTCGAAGGACTAGGTACGTATTAGTACTTTACTTATTCAGTTAGAAATTCTTGCCATGCGTATGTTTTAATTTCGAGGACGAAATGCCCTAAGGAGGGTAGATTGTAAACCCCCTCAACCAAATTGGGGTTTAATTTAATTAAATATGGAGACTAGGATTTATTTGGAATTTAATTAGAATTATGTGCGACAATTATATGTACCCCTCTGACCCTTGTGCAACCTTAGATGCTCGTCATTGCATCTCAACTTAGCTGCACAATGTTCGTAAAATTTTTGCCTTGCGCCCTAATTATTAATCTAATTAATTTAAAGCCAATTTACCCCAAGCAGAACCAAACCCAGCCCACATGCGCTTTTGAGTGGATCATTTCCAACCCAACAAGCCGGACAAGCCCAAACCCTCGAGCTTAGCCCATCATCTCCACCACCCATATAAATATACCTCTATATACTCAAACCCTAGATTTTATATCACCCTCCCCCCCTAACCCTAGCCGAGTACTCCTTTGCACCAACCATCACGACCACCCCCTCCATATATTGCCGACCACCACCCTCCTTATATTGCCGACCACCACCCTCCATATATTGCCGACCACCACCCTCCTTATATTGCCGACCACTACCCTCCTTATATTGCCGACCATCGCCCCTACACAGCCGAAACTCCCCTGACCCGCTGCTCCCGAAACCCCCTGACCCGCTGCTCCCGAACTCCCCTGACCGCTGCTCCCGACCACCCCGACCCGCTGCAGCCGAATACCCCCGACCCGCTGTCCCGTGCACTGCTGCCGCGCCTGCCGAGAGTACCGCGGCTGCTGTCGAGACTTGCCGCCGATGCAAGGAGCTCCGTCCCACGAGCAGAATCTCGTCCAGTCAGTCAGGTACTCGACCCCTAGTTCGCTTCTCGCATAATAATGTTGTATGGTTGCTTTATCGAGTCATCGTGTCGACGTATCCGGTGTCGACACAAACCAGTTAAAACAAATTAATACAGATATGTATGCATGATGATAGTTAAACTAGATGATAACAAACAGAATTAACCATAATTATATACATGTTAGTATGATGAGTAACAGGAGTTAGAAATTGGTTAGTAACTAGCAAAAACCTAAAGTTATGAGACCGGTCTTATATGAATAGTAATTCACCTGGAATACTTAACATAGGAAACAAGGGCAGCTATTCATACCAAACATAGATAATTGGTAATCAATAACGTAGTAATTTGCCTCAAAACAACGTTAACCGAGGATAGAACGAGTGTACACCCTAGCTACGTGCACACGTGGTGCTGTAATCGATTAACCGTGAACTTGAGACCTACCCTCAAGAGCAACGTAGTGTCAGTACACTGGATCTTATTGTCTGATGTAGAATTCTATATTATATTGTGTGCCAGGATCATCGGATCAGACAGGAGACATCGCTGGAACAGGCTTCTGGCATTCACAGCTTTCGGATACAGGCAAGATACCTTGCTATATTTACTGTCTAAATTAAATATGCACATGTTGTATGGTATTGTTGTTGCTTGTAGTTGATACAACTGTGCGCGTCCGAGTTGTCTCGGGTGCATTCGACGGGTACGTCGATGATTAGTATATACATAGACTTAGCTCTTAGTAGACTCAACCCCTTGGGACGATAATTCTTTTATTGTCTATGACCTGACACCTTACACGTTCACTAAGACATATTCATATTGGGATGTGGGTTTGCGTACTCGACTAGCTATCGTTGCGTACAACCTACCTCACGGTTAGCATGTAGCCAGGACATAATTTAGAGGCTTGGTTTATTGATTCATGGTAGGCACGTCGAGTAGTCGACTTGAGTATCTACATGGGTCGGGGAGGACAACTAGGAGGCGTATGGGATACACCCACATTGGAGCCGTAGTTCGGAGGAACCTCGGGTCCAATGATTTTTCCTTTATACTGATGCCACGCTCTTCGGAGTGATATGGACGATATACTTTACAGATGCCATTCTCTTCAGAGTATGGACGGTATGCCTACACCTACTCATACGCGTCAGAGTTGCCCTCACATTGTATTTACTTAGATGGCTAGCACACCCTTATTGTATTTATTTTATTCAGTGTTCATATATAGCATGTTGTTTTCTTGTATCTTGTTACGTCCCTCTGAGAACCTGATACCTTTCCAGATTTAGACGAGGCTTACTACCTTACCATATACGGCCCAGGACATGAGACGAGATTTGCTATAGCCGAGGAGTTGGAGGTGCAGCCGTCAGAGTTCCCGTGATCAGCTGGTAGGCCATTAGCCTAGATGGAGGGCAGCATTATCTTCTCAGCTGATGCCCTAGTTATTATCTTTTATATCTTCTTTCAGTACTTTATTTCGTCATAGTAGTGGGTTTGTTCCCACCAGACATCACTGGTTGTACTATGATATCTTGAGACTGGTATTTATCAACCAGCAGTTTATTTAGTGTTTCTTGCTCTTTATATTGTGGATGAGATTAGATTACCTGTACTTGACTGATATTGGACATGTTAGTATTATTGGACAGCGTAGCACTCTTCGAGAATTCATTAAATTGGGATATCCTCGGAGATGTGTCAGCTGGCTATTGCCACGTGGCCTGGTTCCATACATTTTGGGACTGGGGCGTGACAACAAGTATATAGGATCAGGCTACACCCTACGTGAAGTTTGGGGTGAGCTATGCACAAGTATATAGGATCAGGCTATACCCTACATGAAGTTTGGGGTGAGCTATGCATAAGTTAATGGGGTATGATCATATAAATAACTAATACTTCTCCACCCTCGACTAATATAATGAATCCAAATCATGACGTCTCCTGGTCGGGATCCATCATAGAAGTTCGTGTAATATCATGTCCGAAATCAAGTATAAAACTTCTAGTACATGTATCATAGTAATCATCAAATAAAAAACTATCAAAGAATCTACTCGCCTGAGGTCCTGAGCTGACAATACCAACTGTATATGGATTAGAGTCCAAATGACCTATATATGAGATTACATTTCAAACGGGTGTTTCAGATTCATAATTATGGTTAAATAAATTTAAACTAAGTTTTTAGGCCAAAACTATGTTTTTATGATCAAACTAGGTCAATACTCCAATTCGGGTCGAAAACTAGCTTCTAACTTATTTTTCTAGAGTCATACTTGCTAATACTAGTGTATCTAGGTTATATCTAGGTTTCTAGGTCATTCTTGTAAGATACTAGCTTTATATACTAATATTTATGCTATTACCTATTATTTATAAATACCTTGGCCTATAGGTAATTTCCTTGGTATCACACATGTCATGATATCACACATAATCCATATCCACACTAACACCAATACTAATACCTCACAAACACATCTAACTATACACACTCAAATATATATAACTATACACACTCGCTTAGCTATATCTAGTCATATACATATATAACTATATGCATTATACACACACTATCACTATCTTAACTATGAATACCAATATTAACACAAAACCCAAATCCAATACCACTCCTCCTCTGCCATCTAACATCAGAACACACACACACACATACACACATACACACACACTTCAACAATCCAACCAAAATATACTAATTACACACAATAATAATAACTTCTTCAAACACTCATTACTACTGCGTTGCAGCTGAACACGACCCCCAAACTAAGCCACAACACCTGCACCAAATGCTAACACAACTCAGTCCAACACCAACACTGCAAACACGATCCCACCAATCACCTGCACATAACCTACACTCGACTGCAACATTCAGAACTTGCATACAACTATAAAAGTAAGCCCCATATCCCTTATGCACCACCAAGCCCAACCACACTCTCCTCCATTACCCCTTGCACTCAATACCTTAAACTGCCTTACCCTGACCCCCAACACAGAACAACATCAACAACAACTAAACCAATACCAAGAACAACAAAACCAATCATCCAACATCACCCTACTGTTGTGCCAAGCCCAAATATACTATGATGCTACTCCTCTCGACCAATACCAACACCTGTATACCCTTGATACCATTAACAGTAAGTGCAGCAATACCAACACCAATAGCAGCTGCAATCCAAATCCCTGTGCCTAGCTGAACACCTACAACAATAGTTGTGACCATTATAATGCACACAGGTACCTCTGAGCAACCACATACATCACACCAACAATGAACCAATGTCACAACATCATGCAACCCTTCGATACACTAATAGCTACACATCCAAACTCCACTACAACACCAATGGCAGCAATCAATATCCCCATATCGCTACTCTAACTACAATACAACACCCACTATATATACCTACATCTATAAACACACACAATACAACCACCACACATTTTCCCCTCATGATCCTTCATACACAACTAATACTACCAAATCAAATCCAAGTGTCAAACACTTGGGTGAACTTGTGATATGCACGCGTATCGCTATCCGATACGCATGGTACGTACTATAAATAAATACACCACCACCATAATCATAACCACCAATGATTGGAACCTCAACACAAGTCTAATATGATATAATAACTCAAATAATAACTAAATAAAATCAATATAAAGAATATGGTAGCTATTGGCACAATAACCCAATTCTACTGACATGCCCCATGACGTATCATGATACGTCTTTCCTGTATCCAATTGTAGACACGTACACCTCATTAATAAATGGATTAGAGTTTCTAATACTCAATAGGTCATTCCTCAAATACTTGATGGACCAAATTCTAATTTCTTACAATTTGTCCCCAAAAATCACTTGTACTACCACAATTGGGACCTCTAGCTCCTAGTTCTTCTTCCTAAGGGTGGTCCTTAGCTATGGATGGGTTCCTAAAGGTCTAGTACTAAAAAGTAACCATAAAATTTATGGAAATAGTGATTTATATCTATTGGGAGTCAGATCCCAATGAAACTCCTCCAAATGGACATGAAATAGACAAAAGCTCATAGAAATTATCCCTCCAAGTTGTGCTCCTTCCAATCCAAGCTCCTAAGCCTCAATGAGAATAAATTTGATAATGAATAAAAGTAATTTGAGTAGAATTTTGTGGGGGTTGGTATCAATTTGGGAAAGAACTAAATTATGGTTGAAATGAGTAGAAAATGACACATGGAAGGGGCTCCTTCCCCTTTTTTAGGACCGGCCACTTAATCCCTAGTATTAGTCAATGAAATAAGTCTAAATTATCCCCATTGGTTGTCATGAAGGATTATTTAATTAGGGGAAGGGATCTATTCTCAATAAGGGAATATTCTATCCATTAATAAAGAAAAAATTAATCAAGCTAGTTAAGTCATGACTAGTCTAATAGGTTCACATGGTCTAGTATGGGTTAAATCAAGACTAAGTCAAAACTAACTAGTTAGTACACTCATCACAAATAATATATTACTATTTATATAATACAATTATAATTTATGAAATGATAAAAATACCCCTATAATGAAAAGTGGTGGTTACGATATGCATATAAACAAATAATATAATATAGAAATATATGAACTAAAAACAAATAATAGTAATGTATACTTTCCTGAAGGTTGAATGAATTTTTTATGAAGATCTGGCTGAGAAATCGACAAATCAGTATTTGCACAAAAAATAGAAACAGAACGAACATCACAAGATGCTGAAATAAACCTCACAAATATGTCCGAAATGAGTAGAATATTAAGAAAGACGATCCATAATTCTAATTTGGACACATGAAAAAAATAATTAGTTTTGGATAAAATTGGTGTCCGTATATGGGTTTACAGGGTACCGAAATTAGATTAAACTAAGACCAATTTTGGCTAATCGCCAAATAGGTTAAGTTATATTCCAAATAAAATCTAAACAATTATACTCTCAATAGAGCTTCCAAAATTGAATTTTTGTGAGACGAACACAACAAACGTTTGCCAAATTATATCATGCGCCCGTAATCTGGCAATTATGTTGACTATCTCAAAATTGGATGAAACTTTGGTTACTACACAAGTCTGATGGTATGAATCAAAGGATGCAAGTCTCATTACGATATGACACGCATACAGAAACTAATTGCAAAATTTTTAAATTTTTTGATACAATGTTTTCTGAAAGATACGGGTCGAATTTGTCACGCACACGTGACCGATTTGAATTCCGTCAAATCCCACACATTTGGGAATACCATATGTGCCTTTTAGTGCAAACGAGTCGAGTTGGGTGGACAAATTTTTGGGAATACCCTCTATCAAGGATTTTTTTAAATAAAAATAGTTTCTGACCAGCCTACTTTGACTATATATTTGATCTACTTACAACTGGAATTATTTGATAAAATTTTACGGGTAATATTCTAGGTGAATGAGAACATACATGAGAAGGTTTCATGAAGAATTGCCAAACATGGATGGATTTCTTGGTCCTCAGAGTCGAGCAAAATACTCAACTGCTCTCTGTGCAACAAAGCATTCTCTATGCACGGGTTTTGTATTGGTTGTCGAAGGCTCATTGACGATAATTAGGGCATTGGAGTGGTGAGGCGAAGGTCCACATAGGGTCATAATCGACTAGTGAGTCCTCAGTGCGAATTCGGGGCAGTGGCATGATAGCCAATCATCGTCAACGTCAGAGTTTGGAAAGATTGACCGATCGTCCCCGATGGTTTTAGTCGTCTAGGTTGATTGGGAATTAGCCGAGAACGTTCATGAGGAATTGGCAAATAATCTTGAATTGGTTGTGAGAGATTTGAGGATGGATAATCTTATTAGCACATTCTTGTTTTTATTTTAATGAATTACATTATTAATTACTTGTATTGTTTTAGTCAAACTCCTCAATACAAAAATCTTAAATTTGTTAAAGTGCAAGTTGCTAGAAACAATTCAGAAGTATGCGCTCAAGTTTTCTTTTGCTATAAAACTAGTTTCATGATTCAGAAGAAGCCTAAAATTGCTACAGTCAATCAAGAGTCTGTAAAGTATCTTAGGAAAACTTATAAACACAAGAAATGGTTCGTAAAACCAAAATCTAGGCTAGAAAACAAACAAGGAACATATTTGGCATGCTGAATGGTATACCGGCGGCATACCATAGTATACCAACAATATATCATTCATTTCCAGCATATTTTGACCATATATTTTTATATATATATATATATATATATATATATATATATATATATATATATATATATCGACTGTATACCATAATAAACCGACAGTATACTGATTCATGTCACAACACTTAATTTGGCATACCGATGGTATACCATTTGACAAAATGTTGGCACATTAAATTCAATCCAATGGTCTGATTCAGAGTATTACATGCTATCCAATGGCTATAAATCCAGCCATTACTATATAATGTAGTATATTAGCAATATAACGCCTACAGACCCAAAGTTATATTAAATGCTCTTTTTTATTTTGGCTTTGTATTAAAGCTTTAAACCCCTTCATTCAAAGTTATCCCTTTGATTTTTAAATTTTCTCAACTACCAAAGACCAATCTCAATATACTCTACCAAGATTTTGTTTGCCATTCAAAAAGTGTTAGAGTATTAAATAGATGAAACTTTGATCTTGTCACTCCCTAGTACAGGAATAAAGAGACGGACATGGCTAGCTACCCCGTACAAGGTGTAGAACGCCGTATGGCAATCACGGATGTAGAAAGACAAGGGAGTACGTACTACAAGCAAGTCACTTAGGTTCACACAGAACATGTATTGTCCCAATCAGTTAAGTGAGGACAGTAAACATATAATATGTATTATAAAGGAGTAAGGCATCACAAACTTGCTATCAAAATATTCTAGAAACCACCTGTACAAAATGAGAAGCTGGCAGAGTAGCAAAAGTACATGCCCATGGTTAGCTCCAGTCTGATTAATTATAATCTTGTAATAAAACTAAATGTCCATATTTACAACTAATAAGTGTCGGTGGCTAAACGCCCAAAAAAGAAAAATGTACAATAACGATCGGGGAAGAAGAAACCCACACGTATCCCTCAACGGCCATCTGTCTAGTGTGCGCCAATTTTCTTGAGGAAGTATGCTGGATCTTGGGTGCTGGTTCTAAACCTGGCCATGCGAAACTAGTGGGTTAGACCCCAAATAGAAAGTACCATAAAAGAAGTATGAATGAAGAAATAAAACCAGTAAGAATATATATATATATATATATATATATATATATATATATATATATATATATATATAGTTCTGTCTAGTAGTTTCGGTTCATAGCATATCATGATACAATAATCTAACCTTACAACCAAACAAGGACAAGGGATAGAACATCGTACCATGATAGTCCATGTTCCTAACTATTTAACAGAAGATACAATACACATTCAAGCTAAGTTACATTATCGGCCAATCACTTCTATGGCTTCCTAGGTGGAGTATGGTTATCCCAGTGATATTATGCATATAATAGGAATTCTCAGATCGAGCCATGTTCTAATAGGGCTAGCCGAGCCATGAATAGTCACATAGCACATAGTATTATGGATCGGTCTCTCGTAAGGCCACCGTTCTAAGATCTCATAGAACACATAGTATAATATAATAGTCAGATATTTCCATCCACTAATGAAGATTTAAATAATATCCATGGGGGCCAGCCTGCACACCCTAGACAATTATTTTAGGGTGGCTTGGTAAGCACGATCTCGAAATAGTTGAGTCAAGTTACCAATCACTGGTAATTCACATAAGTTTTAGCACATAGGTCAAGTCAGGTACATAGGTACTCATAGTCACTTGGCCCATGGTCTATTTTTGTACATAGTCGGGTCAGGCGCATAGTCGGGTCTAACATGTGGTCACTTAGTTCTCATACAATTAAAATCATTAGAATCACACATGGAATCACAAAATTCAATAAAAGATCCAAACTAAGCAAATCAATAAAACGTGCACATAAGGTCGCACAGGAATCTGGGACGTATGGGATCAATGACTCAAGTACAGGGACACATGGGATCAAGGGCACATGTGCTTATGGACGCATGGGATCAGGGACACATGTACAGGGAAGCAGGGGGACAGGGACGTATGTGATCAGGGACGTATGTTATCAAGGATGCATGGGATCAGGGACGCCTGTGATCTGGGATGCATGGGATCAAGGATACATGTACAGGGACGCATGTAATCAGGGACACATGTGATCAAGGACACACATGATCAGGGACGCATGGGATCAGGGACAGTCATGCGCACAAAAAGATAGGCGCATGCTGGAAGGGCGCATAGATCTGGGCCGCATGGAACTCCTTCGTCCCAAAATAATATGAACTCTCTGGAAAAATGCTCCAAAAATCTAAAAACTTGTTTTCTTCATTAATTTTTTATTTTAACTCCAAATCACGTGAACCAAAATTCAAAATGCTCGAACAAATGCTCCATCACATAGAACAACTAAAGTTTTGAAGATACCAAGTTTTAAAAGACTAAAACCAAGAAAACACATAGAACCCATAAAAAAACCTAAACTTAAAATATTGATATACTCAAATCCACCCATCAAAATTAAAAATTCTAAGTATTAAAAGTGCTTAGAATCATAATGTACACATATTATACTAATAAAAAATAAGAAAAGAGTAAGAATTAAAATCTAAAAATTATTTTATGTCATGCAACGTGTACGTGCCTAAATGAAAGAAAGATGAGAAAATAAATAAAGTGGAAAGATAGAGAAATAAGTTGGGTTATATATCTAGGGTTTGAGGTTTGGACCATAAGATCAAATCATGACTAAGCCAACCCAACAATAAATCCATGAACCAAATGAGCCAAAGAATGTGTCTAGTCGCCATGACATGCATCATAACTACTATGCAAGCAATAAATAACATGAGTAAAAAAATAATATATTCTAAATACGTATATCAGAAACGGGGAGAGACATCTTTATCCACCTTAGAAAAATTCTGTCCTCAAAATTTAAATCCAAGGCTAGCTAGAGAAATCAGAATAAGCACTATACTAACTACAAGCACATCTACACTTGCAACCAACAATCAATCATATAACAAAGAAATGCAATATCTCCTAGCATGGGGAACAAATCATGAGATTCAAAATATAAAGGCATTAGAACAAATATACCTTCTGAGTCGAATATATACGGATACCGAGGCCGGATATCAGTCTCGCGCTCCCATGCCGACTCTCCCAAAGGGTGATGACCCCAAGCAACCCGAACAAAATAAATAGTTTAATTCTTAAGCGCCTTCTCCCTTTGGTCTAAAATGGATATGGGTTGCTCCTCATAAGACAAGTTGGTGCCAACGACTATCTCAAAATGGTCGAGGGTATGACTCGAATCTAAAATATACCTACGAAACTGAGACACATGTAATACATCATGCACCTCACGTAGCGAAGGCAAAAGGGTAAGAAGATTAGAAAATATTCCCCACCCATTCGAGAATATCGAATGGACCGATGTATCTCGGATTAAGTTTTCCGTGAACCCCAAATCTAATGACTCCACGGGTTGACAAAATCTGCAAGAATACGTGGTTATCGACACAAATGCTGATGCATGTCCTGCGCAACCAGAAGTAGATCTCTAATCGGCTTGACAACTTCTACTTTCCGTGTGATCATCTCGGGGCCTAATATTATTTTCTCACCTATATCATCCTATGCCAACGGTGACCTATATTTTCTCCCATATAATGCTTTAAAAGGTGTCATCTGGATACTATCATGATAACTGTTGTTGTATGAGAACTCGAGAAGATAAAGATAATCTTCCCAAGACCCTCCAAAATCTATGGTACAAGCTTGTAACATATCCTCCAATGTCTGGATGTTTCTCTCTAATTGTCCGTCCGTTTGAGGATGGTAAGTGTTACTGAATCTCAACTTGGTGCCCAAACTTTGATGCAAGCTCTTCCAAAAATACGAAGTGAAGCGCGTATCTCGATCTGATAAGATACTCACTAGGACTCCGTGCTATCTCACTATCTGTCGTATGTATATTTTTGTTAACTACTTTGTGGACTGTCCTACTCGAAAAGGAAAAAATGGGCTACTTTAGTGAAACGATCTACTATCACCCAAATATTATCACGACCAATCGAGGATCTAGGTAAGCCGATCATAAATTCTATCATGATATGTTCCTACTTCCACTATGAGATAGGAAGCAGCTGTAATAATTTGACCGGTCTCTACTGGTCGGCCTTCACCTGCTATCAAACCAAACACCGATAAACGAATCATGCTATCTTCCTCTTCATCCTGTTCCACCAGAAATATTGCTTGATGTCTTGATACATCTTGGTATCTTCTAGATGAATTGAGTATTAAAAATTATGTGCCTCGGTAATAACTTATTGTCGGATATCTTCACTTGGTACACAGAGACGATGCCTAAATCTATGGGTCCCATCTTCATGAATTATCAACTCCTTCTTGAGACCAAACTCATATTTTGTTCTAAGTCACTAAATTCGCGGATCCTCTGCATGAGCCACCTTAATCCTTTCTTGTCTTGCCCTAATCCCAAAATACATACGACTAGAAATACGTAACATGCTAGCTACGCATTCGACCAGACTCCGGTCTGACTCGAATACATATAAGTTGTATTATAAAGGTCACTATATAAATAATCAAAAAAATATAAATTTCTATGGCTCAATCCACAATGAACAAAATACGTAAGAATGGGCTACATGTGCTAAAATCGGCCATCTAGTAACACACAAACTCGAATAGACTCGAGAAAGAAATATGAGTCAATAAAACTAGGCTACATCAGCAGATAAATAAACAATATGAATAAATAACCATAACCCTGATAGAAATAATATAAGTACTTGGCACCAATGCCCGCATGACAAGCAACCTACAACAACACCTCCAAAGGCTCTATAATCGTCTTTGCTGCAAAAACTGGCAGGGCACCAGGTCCTCATAGGAATGTAGCAAGGTACAAGAAAATAACAAGCAAGAAGTAAATAGTATAATAAAACATAATCCAGGATAAACTGCTGTAACCAACTATGTGACATATAAATGAGAGTATGGTATCGTACCCCGGGCTGGTACTCAGAAAGATCCCAATGGACACTTCCGTAATCTAACAGTACACTCAAGGCTCCGTGTGGGAGAACTAGGAGGAAGATATATATATATAAATAAAAAACTTTAGATTCTGCATAGGGAACCTAAAGCCTAATACACATAAATAGTAATAGTAAAATATGTCTAGAGCACGATGAAGACTCTCTCGACCCAATGTAATCCCACGTCTCAATAAAGACACGTAAGATCATGACCTCTAACTATCAACACAAGTCATAGCCAATATGTACAATTATAATAACTACTATAACATGCATCATGTAGTCCTATCTAGAGTCCAAGTACCACAATCAAGTCGAGAAAGACTCTGCCACATGAATATCGTATCAAGTGTCCTACAGTCGGATGTATAAATAATATATGCATAAAATATGGGTTCGTAAGAATGACTTTCTAACTACGATACTCGACTCCGTAGAGGATGTCGATACCCAAATCTTGTCCGGACACAAAGTATCGTATAACGGCCCTAGGCTCACAAGTACAATAACCAAGCCACACAATTATAGTATCTAATGCATACATAATATCAAATAAATAATGTATAACTGTAAATATCTTGGAAAGGTACACTTGCCTGGTTCTGTAGTCAGTGGTGGCAAAGATGATCCTGCGTTCACTCCTTCGAAATTCAATAGAACTAAACACCAATTAAATACTTAAGGGTCCAATCATGAATTCTTTTAATTATAACTTAATTCTATAATTTCTTCGATGCCATACAAAACTAAGCCCATTATTATTTTTAACAACTTTGTTTACTTTTATAGGATATCGGGACCTAGTTTCTTGGTTTTTGACTTCCAAAAAGTTAAATTTAATTCCCCAATTAAATAATATAAATATAAATAATAATAAATCATATAATCTTGATTTAAATATAATTTATATTCATTTTAACAATTAATTTCTAGATTTGACAAAATAATATATTTCAAGATTAATATGGCTACTTTAGGTTGACTAGTTTTGTCCGAAACTGGTTCAAGACATTGCTAGTCCATTAGTATGGTTTATATTTATGAAAAATTAGTTTATATTATATTATATTCTGATTTAATCTCATAAAATATTCACCCATTTATTCCTTCCAAAATAACCTCTATTTACTAGCAAAACAATGTCATAAAGTCACCCAAAATATAGGCTAGTGGCCCTTATTTTTAGGGTTCATGTTTGACATATAAATACCATAAATATAAATATAAAATACTTTATTTCCAGAATTAAAACACATAAATTCATTTTTAGGAATTAAGATCAAACCCTCCAAGAATCGTATCACAAAGTCATGTTGTGCATCGACTAGAAATTTAATAATAATTATATTTATAAATAATTATATCACATAATTCATACAACCATCTCAACTACGCTATCTAGCTATTCTTGCAACTTGGCCAAGTAGTCCTTGCATCCAATCTTTCCATCAGCATAAAACATGATTAATTATGTAATTATAATATTTTTATTCTGAATTAATAACATATAATTTTTTGGAATTATTTTATATATATTTATCATGGCAATACTCATTGAACCTTGTCTACCATTGGTGCGTCGTATCCGTGTCATGATTATTCGATTTTCTTGGAATAGTTTCTACATAGAAATACGGGTTTCTCATGTATAGAGTTAATCATACTCATCATCTAATATTATCATGAGTTACACAATCTTTGGTTCATGGAGAATAGGAAAAAGAATCTAAGTTGGAAGACTTATACGTATGTGATTATGACGTGGTCCTTTCTCGCGACATGGACCCTTTCGGAGCACCAAACAGACTCCAAACTCCATAAAACTTGAGGGGGTGCTTGGGGTATTCATATAGGAGGTAAATATTCAGTTTATAGGTGGTTTTTAGGGCTGTGTTGGGGGCGGGCAGTAGCTGTAACCAGCCGCAAGCAGTCGGCCTCTAGGGGTGGCTAATCTCTTGCTATAGGGCTTGTCAGCTTGTAGAGGATGAAGTGGAGGTTGGGAAGGAATGAAAAGAAAGTGGAGAAGGAGAGGGAGAGGCTGAAGGGGTCGGGGACGAGAGGAGGGAGGGTATAGGGGCGGCCACAAAGAGGGAAGTAGATGTTAGGGTTAAAGTTTGGTGATAAGTTAATATATATATATATGGCCTTTTTAAATAGATTTAAATATAGGGGGTTATCCTAATGCTAATGGGATTCGGCCAAAGGAGTGCTGCTCTTGGCCGAAAATGAGAGGGTGGAATTGGTTGTTATTGTTCGGATTGGGTAAGGTTTGGTTCTTGGGTTGGTTAGGTAGTTATTTGCCAACTAGGATGCCACATATACTACTTTCTATTAATAAAACTCCTATAACTAGAAATAAATAAATTAACTATATATATATATATATATATATATATATATATATATATATATATATATATATATATATATATATAATGTACATTGGAATATTTGGTTGCACTACATGCCTACATGTGTTTGGTTCATATGCTAGTCAAAATGAGATAATTTTAAGGTAACCATAATTGTAGGCGTTCACTAATATTTTTGGAGCATGGGAGAGATAAAATAAATGCAACATCCATGTTCCAACTATATTAGACTCAATTAAAATTATTATTATAAATTTTGAACAAAATAATAAAAATAATTACAAATTACCAAATTACCCATATCCAAAATGAGCGGACTTACAATCTAACAACCATAAAAGAATTTCGTCCTAGAAATTTAAGATCTTCCATAACATATATATATATATATATATATATATATATATATATATATATATATATATATATATATATATATATATATATATATATATATTTCTCTATTATAATTCAAGCAATATAATCATGAAGTCAAATCACTTTTGTTATTTAACAAAGTCTTCAAAATTTACTTCATCCCCACAGCTTAAAATTTGAAAGTAAATCTTTGAAATTCAAATTTATCTTCAAAATTTTAAAATCCAATATATTTTTTTTAAATCAGATTCTCAAGTCGTAACTATTAATTATAATCTAACATTATTTTCTCAAAATTTTAAATCTCATTTATGACTATCTTTAAAAATTTAATAATTCAATCCTTCAAATTTAATTCCATATACAAACTTAAAGAAAATCAAATCCAAAAATTTATTTTTATCCTTGAAAATTTGTATATCATATTATGTTTATTTCTCAAAATTTTCTAATAATTCGATTTGTCCTTATAGCCATAATTTGTCTTGTCCTTACTGCCATTACGTATATATGAAATTTTGATATTTAAATTAATGGTCATCATCAAACATCAATTAATGAGTCAATCCTAAAAATTTAAATGTTAAAAATAATTTCTTAATTTAAATTCTACTAATGCATATCTCATGAATAAATTTAAAAATTTAAAAATTCAAAGTATCATCATCAAATTTTGGATTCGAAGTCTACTCGATCAATCGTATCTCTCAAAAAAAATTCTTTAAATTTTGAATCCAAATTAAGTCCTTAAAAGTCAATTTATAAGTGATAAAGTCAATCTTTATATTGTTATTACTTTGGTATAATCCAACCCATTAATTAATTTTTAATATTAAATTGAACTCCTAACACTCAAAATTCTTAAAATTATTCTTGAATTCCTTGAATTTTAATTCAAACTTCTAATTATATTTAAAAATTAAATATTCAAAATTTAACCACTTCAAGATTTAAACTCCTCAAATTTAAATTAAACTCAATTCTCACCTTTAAAAATTATTATTATTCTACTGATTCAAATTTCTTTAAGATCCTCAAAATTAAATTCATAAGATCCCAAGTCCTTAAATTCTTAAACTTTAATTTTATTCCAACCTTCAAAATATAATTTGAATCCATATCTTGTATTTCACTATCTATGATGTTAATCTTCTTAATTTTCTTAAAATTTAAATTTAATAATCCAATACTCAAAATTTTAAATCCCATCTTCAAAATTCTATTCTCCAAATTTAAAATTTAAAATTTAAAATCTGCTATATTTAAGCCCTATAAATTTAAAAATATATCAATTCCATATCATAGCCTTTTCAGAATTTAAAATTCAATCTTACCATATAATACCTTTAAATTTCATCTTCAAAGTTTGTCTCATTTCACTATTTTAAAATTTAATTCTCAAATAGTCTTCTCAATTAAAATTTTTTTTTTTCGAAACTATAGTACCGATAACTTAATCAATTTTACCCTCTATAACATCACTAAACCAAGCAATCATAAAGCACCCAACAAAATAATTCATATATAGCATATCTAATTCTAGCCAACCATCAAATCAAATCCCCAAAATTTATAATCTTTAATGCTTTATATCTTTATCTCATCAAAACTCAAAACTTAATTTAATTCCATCTTTTCTTAAAATTTAAATCCAACACAAGGTTTAAAATAATCTCATCTAAAATTTTGAATTTTGAATTTTAAAAATTTTTCCATCAAATTTTACTCCTCTATATTTCTTTCTTTATATAATCAACCACAATTTCTGCGCCATAATTTCTACTTACCTTTAATTCAACAATTATCGCAAAACTTACTCAAATTTACCAAATATTATTTAACCTCTAAATTTTTTTCAAGAAAATATAAATCTATTTTATCAAACTCTTCCCAAAGTTTTAAAAGTTTAAATTCTATTATTTAAATTTTTCAATTTAAATCCAATTCCTCAAAACTTTATTTAATAACTCAATCTCAATAATTCAAGTTTAAATCCAATCCTCTAAGTTAAATACAACCATTGCATATTTTCTTAAATAAATTTTAGTTCAAATTCTCATCCACAAAATTTGAATTTAAAACTATTCTCTCGATCTTTTCCTTTATATTATTATTTTTCACACCATACTCAAACAATAAAATAATTATAAAATATTCAAATTGAGATTCACCAACGTTCTGTCCCATTATATCCTAAAATTCTCAAATTTAGATTTCAAGTCAAATCTTATCAAAATCTGCAAACTTATACCCCACAAAATTTAAATGCCTAAAGATTCTTAAAATCTAAATTTATATTCATCACATAATCTCTTTTAAATTTAAACACAAATCCAATCATATCATAATTTTCAAAACTTATGGTTTAACAAAATAGTCAATGTTGTCATATCAAATTATCAACCCATTATTTAAATATATGTTTATCCTTAAAAATTTAAACTCTATAATATTTAAATTTATCCAAAATATTTAAATTTTAAATTTTATATCCATTACATCATAATCGCCTTAAAATTTTAAATTAAATAAATCTCTAGCTCCTTATCACATCATTTTTTTCTCAATTGAAAATAAAATACTCATTTTTTTCAAATCACATAGAAGTGTAAGCCTCGAAATACCAAAATTTGACAATTCTCATCTTCATCAATTGATTAACCTCCAAACCAATTCGCTAGTCAAGAAGCCTTCCCACCTTAGATAAAACTCTCTTATCAAAGTACAATATTATATCTTAAAATAAAACCACTCGCATACATCTAAAATATTTATCGAATAGTAACACATCACTTCTAATCTAGGAAATTGATAGAGTTCATCTTGTTTTAGGTTCCTACTAGTCATGTCTTAATCTATTCTCACTCTAATATCTAGAAATTATCTACCATAATCTTCATTACTTAGGTAACCATCTACTTACAAATAATCTATCAAATATGTCTTCTCCATCTTGACAAAAATCTTCTCCTGGGAAGATCATCGCGCACGAGTGTTCGTCTCTCCGAATTAGAAAAAATGAGAATCAAAGAATAAGAGTTCAAATAAAGTATGGATGATTACAATTTTGAGGTTCAAGGACGATATTAGAAATTAAAGGAAGTTCCAATAGCAATTGTGGATTGAGATCCGAACAACCTTATCCTAACTGCAGGCTCGCTCGGCACAATAACGTAACCAAAAAAATATGCCCAGACCTGCATGGGACACCACAAAAATATGTCACGCCCCAGTCCTAAAATACGTAGGACTAGAAATATATAACATATCAGCTACGTATTCGACCAGACTCTGGTCCGACTCGAATACATATAAGTTGTATTATAATGGTCACTATCTAAATAATCAAGTAAATATAAATATCTATCCCTCAATCCACAATGAATAAAATACACAAGAATAAGCTACATGTGCTAAAGTCGGCCGTCCAATAATACACAAACTCGAATAGAATCGAGAAAGAAATATGAGTCTATAAAACAAGGCTACATCAGCAGATAAATAAACAAAATGAATAAATAACCATAACTCTGATAAAAATAATATAAATACCTGGCACCAATACCTGTATGACAAGCAACCTACAATAACAACTCCAAAGGCTCCATAATCATCTTTGCTACAAAAATTAATGGAGGACCAGGCCCTCAAAGGGACGTAACAAGGTACAAAAAAAATAACAAGCCAGAAATAAACAGTGTAATAAAACCATAATCGAGGATAAACTACTATAACAAACTATGTGACACGCAAATGAGAGTATGGTATCGTACCCCAGGCTGGTACTCACGAAAGATCCCAATGGATACTTCCATAATCTAACAGTACACTCAAGGCTCCGTATGGGAGAACCAGGAGGAATATGTATATATATAAATATAATACTTTAGATTTTGCATAGGGAACCTAAAGCCTAATACACATAAATAGTAATAGTAAAATATGCCCAGAGCACGATGAAGACTTTTCCCACCCATTGTAACCTCATGTCTCAATCAAGACATGAAAGATCATGGCCTCTAACTATCAACACAAGTCATAGTCAATATGTACAATAATAATTACCACTATAGCATGCATCCTGTAGTCCTATCCAGAGTCCAAGTACCACGATCAAGTCGAGAAAGACTCTGCCACATGAATAACGTGTCAAGCTTCCTACGGTCGGATGTGCAAATAACATATGCACAAAACATGGGTTCGGAAGAATAACTCTCTAACTACGATACTCGACTCCGCAGAGGATGTCGGTACCCAAATCTTGTCCGGACAGAAAGTATCGTATAACGGCCCTAGGCTCACAAGTACAATAATCAAGCCAAAAAATTATAATATCTAATGCATACATAATATTAAATAAATAATATATAACTGTAAACATCTTGACAAGGTACACTTGCCTGGTTCTGCAGTCAGTGGTGGCAAAGATGATCCCGCGTCCACTCTTTTGGAATTCAATTGACCTAAAAACTAATTAAATACTTAAGGGTCCAATCATTAATTCTTGTAATTATAACTTAATTCTATAATTTCTTCGATATCATGCAAAACCAAGCCCGTTATTATTTCTAACAACTTTGCTTACTTTTACAGGGTATCGGGACCTAGTTTCTTGGTTTTTGACTTCTAAAAGTTAAGTTTAAGTCCCCAATTAAATAAAATAAAAATAAATCATAATAAATCATATATTATTGATTTAAATATAATTTTATTTATTTTAATAATTAATTTTTAGATTTGAAAAAATAACATATTTCAAGATTATGGCTACTTTAGGTTGACTAGTTTTGTCCGAAACTTGTTAGAGATATTGCTAGTCCATTAGTATGGTTTATATTTATAAAAAATTATTTTATATTATATTATATTCTGATTTAATCTCAGAAAATATTCACCCATTTATTTCTTCCAAAATAACCTCTATTTACTAGCAAAACAATGTCATAAAGTCACCCAAAATATAGGCTAGTGGCCCTTATTTTTAGGGTTCAAGTTTGACATGAAAATACCATAAATATAAATTTGAAATACTTTATTTTCAGAATTAAAACACATAAATTCAGTTTTAGGAATTAAGATCAAACCCTCCAAGAATCGTATCACAAAGTCATGTTGTGCATCAACTAGGTATTCTGGCAACTTGATGCTAGTTTGTACATACAATATTACCAACTTGAGTAATAAAGTATTTTTAATATAAAATTATATTATTTAATTTTTTTAAATTTAATAATAATTATCTATGTAAATAATTTTATCACATCATTCATGCAACCATCTCAACTACGCTATCTAGCTATTCTAGCAACTTGGCCAATTAGTCTTTGCATCCAATATTTTTGTCAACATAAAACATGATTAATTATATAATTATAATATTTATATTCTGAATTAATAACATCTAATTATTTGAAATTATTTTATATATATTTATCATGGTAATACTCATTGAACCTTGTCACCATTGGTGCGTCATGTCCATGTCATGATTGTTCAATTTTCTTGGAATAGTTTTTACATAGAAATATGGGTTTCTCATGTATGAAGTTAATCTTACTCATCATCTAATATTATCATGAGTTACACAATCTTTGGTTCATGGAGAATACGAAAAAGAATCTAAGTTGGAAGACTTACTTGTATGTGATTACGGCGTGGTCCTATCTCTGGACATGGACCCTTTCGGAACCCCAAACGGACTCCAAACTCAGCAAAACTTGAGTGGGTGCTTGGAGGCTTCATATAGGAGGTAAATATTCAGTTTAGAGGTAGTTTTTTGGGGTTTGATGGGGGTGGACAGCTGCTGCAACCAGCAACAAGCAGTCGGCCTCTAGGGATGTCTAATCTCTTGCTCTAGGGCTTGTCAGCTTATAGGGGATGAAGTGGAGGTTGGGAAGGAGTAAAAATAAAGTAGAGAATGAGAGGGAGAGGCTGAAGGGGTCATGGAAGAGTGGAGCGAGGATACAGGGGCGGCCACAAAGAGGGAAGTAGATGTTAGGGTTAGAGTTTGGTGAAACGTTGATATATATATATATATATATATATATATATATATATATATATATATATATATATATATATATGGCATTTTTAAATAGATTTTTATGAGGGGGTTGTCCTAATGCTAATGGTGTTCATCCAAGGGAGGGTTGCTCTTGGCTAAAAATTAGAGGGTGGAATTGGTTGTTATGGTTAGGATTGGATAAGGTTTGGTTGTTGGGTTAGTTAGGGAGTTGGTTAGGTAGTTATTTGCCAACTAGGATGCCACCTATACCACTTTCTATACATAAAACTCCTATAAATAGAAATAAATTAATTTAAATATCATATATATATATATATATTTATATACATGGGAATATTTTGTTGCACTACATGTGTTTGGATTATGTTTGGGTCAAGTTCTAGTCAAAATGAGACAATTTTACGGTAACCGTAATTGTAGGCGTTCGCTAATATTTTTAGAGAATGGAAGAGATCAAATAAATACAACATCCATGTTCTAACTATATTAGACTCAATTAAAATTATTATTATAAATTTTACTGGAAGGGAAAATGTCGTGCACTGCTCAAAATATCAAAGCCATGACAAATTATTATATATATTAGAAAAGATTTTAGAAATTAATTCTTTAAATCTATCTAATTAAACAAAATAATTATAAACTACCAAATTATCCATATTCCAAAATGAGGGAGCTTACATTTCTACCAAGGTAGACTGAATCTATAAACTGACCAATACATATACGTCATGCAGAAGAGCTACCTTTATACCCATCTCTTGAAGGTCTTCTAAGATATGCCGCTATGATGGCAATATGTATGCACTATCCCTCCTATTAAGAGCATCTACTACCATATTTGCTTTGCCTAGATGGTATTGAAGTTTTATGCCATAATCTTTTAAAAATCCTAACCACCTCCTCTGCCTCATGTTCAGGTCATTCTGAGTGAATACATACTTCAGGCTTTTGTGATCCATAAATATCTCCACCCAATCACCATAAACATAGTACCTCCATAGCTTAAGTACAAATACTACCGTCGCCAACTCCAAATTGTGAGTAAGATAGTTATTCTCATGATCTCGAAGCTGTCGAGATGCATAAGCTATCAGCCTTCCATATTGTATTCATACACACTCAAGTACCTTACCATATGTAACACAATATACTGTAAACCGTCATGAACCTACTAGAAGGGTGAGAATTGGTGCCGAAATCAGTCTCTTTTTTAACTTCTCAAATATTGTATGTTACTCTGTTGACCAATCAAATTTAGTCTCTTTGTGCATAAAATGAGTTAATAGGGTTAAAATCCTCGCAAAGTCTGCTACAAATCTTCTATAATATATTGATAAGCCCAGAAAACTATGTACCTCAGCTACTGTCTTAGGGACTGGCCAACTCTCTACGGCCTCAAACTTCTTTGGGTCCACTTTCACTCCTGGTCCTGAGATGATGTAACCCAAGAATGACACGTGATCCAAACAAAATTTATACTTGCTGAGCTTCGCATAAAACTGGTGTTCCATCAAGATCTATAAGACCTTTTGAAGTTGCTCTTTGTGCTCCTCTTCGCTACTGGAATAGACTATAATGTCATCTATAAAAGCCACTATAAATTGATCTAAATACGGCATAAAGATGCAGTTTATCAAATACATAAATATACCCATATTGCGACCTAAATGTTGTCTTGGGTATGTTTTACCCCCGAACTCTTACTTGATGATATCAGATCGGAGATAGATTTTGTAGAAAACCTTAGCCTTGCTCAAATGATCAAATAAGTTGTCGATTCTCGACAATGGGTACTTATTCTTCACCATAACTGCATTCAGCTGCTTGTAGTCAATACATAACTGTGTTGACCCATACTTCTTCTTTACTAGAATCACTGGCGATCCCCAAGATGGTCCACTGCTTCAGATAAAATTCTTTACCTTCAGCTCTTCCATGTATTGGTACAACTTGTCTAATTTTGATGGTGCCATCTGGTATACATTACATGATAGTGATCCTGCTCCAAGAATCAGCTCTATATAAAACTTCACATCTCTCACTGGTAGTGACCTTGGAAGTTCTTCAGGAAATATAACTAAGAAATTCTTGACTATCTCGGGAAGCTGTTCTTTTGCTATTGTTGCCGCTGCGATCGTCTCATCATGTTGGTCTCCTACAATTTTGTCAAAGACAAAATTTTCTATGCCTGGGATACTAAACAATAACCTACCCCTATGGCAATCTATCGTAGCATGACTGTCTCTCAGCCAGTCCATGCCTAGGATAACATCAAAGTTACCCATAGGAAACTCGATCAATCATGCACGTAATGAATACTCGCACACACTATGACTGGACACGCTATACACACTCTACTAACTTCTATGAGCCTATTACCAATGAGTATATTAAACCTCTCTAGCAATGCCTCAAACTTCAATCTAATATGTATCATAAATTATACAGATATAAATGAATGAGATGCACCTGAATCAAATAATGCTACAACAGGAGAAGATGCGACCGAGATGTTACCTGACACCACGTCTCCTGATGCCAAAGCTTCTTCCAAGGATAAAGTGAATGCTTTTCCTTGGCCCTGCTGAGCTCCTCGTTGTTACCTCCCTTGGTAGCATTATTGTGTCCTCTACTAGCCCTGCTTTTTTATTTTGCTATTGTTTGTACATCTGAGATTTCGACGATAATGGACGCTGAGCTAATGGTCATAATGCTATCGCTGGCCCTCTGTGCAAAACTTCCCTTGGTGCTGGCAGTGCTGGTAACTATTGGACGGACCGTTCTGACCACTATAACATCAAACAATTAGCAATCCGGTGATCTAGACTACCGTACCTCACACACAGCCTATTAGCTTCCCTTCATAAATCTTTGGTGTGGCCTCCCTTGCCACAGTAAGTGTAACCCACTGGTGCTTCCTGGCACTGCTGTTGTTATTGCTGCCTCGGCTGCTGCCGAGCTGGTACAGTCACTGTTGAAACTGCAATCCTCTATGGCACTGAATCATGAATATGAATGCCATGTAATGGTGCTGACGTTCAAGGTATACTTCTACCTCCTCCTTTACTCAGAGTATGAGACCTCTTCTGGCCTTCTGCCCTTGCTGAAAACCTATACATGGTAAGCTCGTGGCTCCAGCAACTGAGGAAGCCCTAAAAAAAAGGACAAAAAATATCAAGAATAGGACATGAAGGATCAAGTAGGCAAACAGTTTTAACAGGTCAAGCATTGGTATCGATTAAGACGAAATAAGATATCAAATGAGACTTATTGGATTGAGACTCCTATGACCATAACACCCCACAGTCCAAAAATACTGACCTGTATCGGCTACCACTAAAATCTTATACTACCCTGGTACTGGAATACAGAGACGGACATGGCCAGCTACTCCGTACAAGGTATAAAACGTCGTTCGATGATTACGTCTGTAGCAAGACAAGGGGGTGCGTACTATAAGCAAGTTACTAAGGGTCACACAGAACATCTATTGTCTCAATCGGTGAAGATAGGACAGTAAACATAGAATATGTGTGATAAAGCACTAAGGCATCCCAAACGTGCTTTCAAAATATTCTAGAAAATGGTTATACAAAAGGAGAAACTGGCAGAGCAGCAAAAGTACATAACCAAGATCAGCTACAGTCTGATTAATTACAATCATATAAGGAAACTAAATATCCAATTTTATGGCTAACAAGTGCCTGTGGCTAAACACCCAAATGAGCAAAAGGTACAGTAACGAGCAGGGAAGAAGAAACCCACTCGTGTCCCTCAACGACTATCTTTCTGGTGCGCTCCATTATTTTGGGGGAAGTACGTTGGATCCTCGGGTGCTGGCTCTAAACCTGGCCATGCAAAACCAGTGGGTTAGACCCCAAATAGCAAGTACCACAAAAGAAGCACGAATGAAAGAACAAATCCAGCAAGAATAAACACACACACACACACACACACACACACATATATATATATATATATATATATATATATATATATATATATAGTTCTTTCTAGTAGTTTTGGTTCATAGCCTATCGTGATACATCAATCGAACCCTAAAATCCAACAAGGACAAGGGTTAGACCATCACACCATGATAGTCCATGACCCTAACTATTTAACAGAGGATACAATACACAATCAAGCTCATTTACATAATCGGCCAATCACTTTTTCGGCTTGCTAGGTGGAGTATGGGTTATCCCAGAGATATTCTGCATATAATAGGAATCCTCAGATGGAGACATATTCTAGCAGGGCTAGCCGAGCCATAAATCACGCATAGCATATAGTATTATGCACCGGTCCCTCCTAAGGCCACTATGCTAAGATTGTATAGAAAATATAGTATAATATAATAGTCAGATATTGCCATCCACTGTTGAGGATTTAAATAATATCTATGAGGCCAGCCTGCAACCCCAGACAATTGTTTGAGGGTCTTTAGGTAAGCACGATCTCAAAATTCCGTCTGTCCCAATGCTCTACATATTTTAGTTGTCTAGTTAACCCTATGGTTATCTAGAAGCACAAGGCATGGTCATATGTTGTTCCCTATATATGTCGTACCGTAGTAAGGGCATGCTAGATGCGAATCCACTTTGTCACTTGATAGTTCAATTTCAATCCACTCGAGCTTGATGCAACAATCAAATATATCCTAGCCACGCTTTGGCTATTGACCCATCATGATGTCCATGTTGGAGAAAATCGTATCATATCATATGTCACATAGAACGTAGGTATACCACGGTGTAAATCATGTAACATAATTGTATAGGAACACTTAGTATGTAGGAACACATAAAACGTAGTAAGTGTATCAGCACATATAATAATAATCGAGTCAAGTTACCAATCATTTGTAAATTACATGAGTTCTAGCACAAAGGCCAAGTCAGGCACATAGGTAGTCATAGTCACTTGGCATATGGTCTATTTCAGTACATAGTCGGGTTAGGCGCATAGTCGGGTCCAATGTGTGGTTACTTAGTTCTTATACAATTATAATTATTAGAATCACACATGGAATCACAAAACCAAATAAAATATCCTAACTAAGCAAATCAATAAAACTTGCATATAAAGCCACATAGGAATTAGGGACGCATGGGATCAGGAACGCATGTGCAGGGATGCATGTGTAGGGACGCATGGGATCATGGACACATAAGATCAGGGACACATGTGATCAGGGATGCATGGGATCAGGGACACATGGAATTAGGGATTCATGTGCAAGGACGCATGGGATCAGGGACACATGTGATCAGGGACGCATGGGATCAAAGATGCATTTGATCAGGGACGTATGGGACACATGGGATCGGGGACGCATGGTACCTAGGACAGTCTTATACCTAACAAGATAGGCACATACTAGAAGGGCGCATAGAGCTAGGCCGCATGGAATACCTTCATCCTAAAATATTACAAACTCCAAGAAAAAAAGCTCTAAACACCCAAAAAATTATTTTCTTCATAAAATTTTTAGTTTTACTCCAAATCAAGTTAACCAAAAGCCAAAATGCCCGAAATAAAGTGACCCATCACATAAAATAACTATAATTTTAAATATACCAAGTTTTAATACATCAAAACCAAGAAAACACAGAACCCATAAAATAATTTAAACTTAAAATGTAGATATACTCAAATCTACCCATCAAAACCGAAAACTCCAAGTACTAAAAGTGCTTAGAATCATAATGTACATATATTAGACTAATAAAATACAAGAAAAAAGAATTAAATCTAAGTATTTTTCAATATCATGCAAGGTGTACTTGCCTAAATAAAAGATAGAGGAGAAAATGAAAAATGAGGGAAAAGAGAGACATAAGTTGGGTTATATAGCTAGGGTTTGGGGTTTGGACCATGGGATCAACTCATACCAAACCGACCCAACAATTAAACCATTTGCCAAATAAAATAAAGAATGGGTCTAGTCTCCATGACATGCATCCTAACTACCATGCAAGCAAGAAATAACATGAGCAGGAAAATAATATGTTCCAAATACGTATATCGAAAATGGGGAGTGACAGATCTTCCAAGTATTCTTAAAAATCTAAACCTTTTTTTCTAAAGAAGAAGTCTGCAAGCATTCGGTGCAAGAAGTTTGTGAACCTTCAAATTAAAGCTCGTGTTGTACTATTTTCGATAATAGTGGATTAAAATAGGATGAGTTTCAGAACTAGATTACCTTCAAGAAGGATACTAGGATACATCGAGTGTTTAATTTCTTGCACCTTTTTTTAATTGCTCATTATTATTAATTGTGTTACCTAGTTTTTATTACCTAATTCAGCCATTTTTCTACAATTATATCAGATCTTGGACTCTAGTTTTTGGATTAACATCCTCAGAGTGATCAAATGGCAACCAACCCTAGTTTAGCTTAAATCATATTGAGGTACACTCTACCAATAGACCTCCCCTATTTATTTCGGATTGAGCGACCAAAATGCCTTATCCTCCACTTCTCTAAGCCCTCATACAATAAATATTTAACTCTTAAATTTGCCTCCACCAATGAGTCTCTGAAAACCTGGTCCAGTCTGCTCGTCATTCAATACCTTATTTTCTCAAGTCTAAGAGTTCCCAAAGTTTACTTACACAAGGTATGTTTCTCAAGTCCTACTACGCTCATTCCCGGTAGAAATTTTTCATCAATCGGAGGTAGCCTAGCTAGTCTAGAGCTTTGGTTATGTAGCTCCTAAGTATATTACTCGATATTATTATATGATCGTAATACCAGTCCATTACTCTATCTTGGATACTAGTTCATCAGTCCCATTATTAACAGTAAAATCCTTGGAGTCCAACTATTTATATCTCTCACTATCAAACACAATGGTCAAGTTTCTATTTTAGATTCTGAAGGCTACATCTTTAGTTACCTAAGCATCAACCAACAGATCAATCACACCTAACAATTTATCTATGGGGTCTAGTCGACATAGTCATCAACACCCTATATGTGCTCAAACCTCAAGATCGCAAGTATATTATTAAATTTCTCTATTCACCGCTAAAACAATCTTTGTCTTATTATTCTATCAAAATCTATATTAAAAATATTAGTCCTTTAATTCGTTCATTATAATCATGCCTAATAGACTCTAAATCTAATATAACAAGTTACTTATACCTAGCCAAGAAACTTAACCTAATTAATCTCTAAGAAAATTTACCCACTCTTGACTACCCAAATATCATAATTATGCCAACAACATATCTTGGTTATACTCTATAATATAACTACAAGTTTTTATTTTTAATTCATTCATTTATAAATAAAAAGGTAATAAGGTCTTAGGACAAGGTCAAGTAATCCATACCAATGCCAAATAAAATTTAGGGCTAAGCAAAGCTGGAAGGAAATATCGAATATAAAGTCAATCAAGATGCGTAGGACACAGTCTAGGTAAAACTCGAGAACTATATACCTTCGTGTTCATATTACCTATATTTTGCCTTGCCAGCATAATTCTGGCTACAGGAACTCTTGATTCTGTAATACATGAATGGCTGCAGGGCATGTTTGTCTCTCCAAATAATATAGGTTCTCGAACCTACCCTTGGCTAAGTCAATAAGATATTTTTCAAAATAATTATTGAATAAATAAAAAGAGTCAAACAACAAATCAATAGGAAATGATTTTAGTCGAAGCTCGCCATCAATCATGCTGGAATATTAAGAAATAATCATGTTGGAAGGATCCTAGAGAAGCCAATAGTCCTAGTTGTGGATGTATTCTAAAATCCCTAATTCCTTAATTTGTCGCATACTCGCTGTAGTACGACTAACCTAGGTACAACCACAACTTTCCATCCTTTACAAAGAAAAGACCTGCATAGGATACAAAAAAAACTATGTCATACCCTAGTCTCCAAATATGCGGGACCAAGCCACGTGGCAATGATCTACTACGCATTCAAGTAGACCCCAGTCCGACCCGAATATGTATAACCTATCCAGATGAGATAAAAAATTCATATATCCACTAATAACCTCCATAATATTATTTATAATATTATAAACTATGAAAAAATTAATTATGAAAGAACAAATAAGAAGGCATCATCTAGTGATATATGAATCTCGAAAAAGTATTCCCAATAATCCTATATCAGATCTCAAAAATAATCTGAAAGAAAACTAGGTCCTTAGAGGGACGTAGCAAGATACATAATATGCATGCCATATATGATAAATAATAAATATCATGTAAAAAAAGTAAACAAGTGATCCAGGAATTAAATATGTGATCAAGTAATACTACTACTAGATAGACTATCTAGTCTATATGAAATAAAATTGGGCACAACATTCACATGTATGGGGCTATCTCTAATAGGGTGCACTACAGATATTAGTCATCAAAATAAAATAAAAGTACTAGCCCCTCCGTTCTAGTAATTATCTTCCCTACCCAATGCTACTGCCCTTATCGCATCTACAACAGATCCAGTTTGACTCTAACAAGTCATAAGTCAAATCAATATGTACACAGATAAATACTAAAGAAATATAGTTAAATAGCGACGAAATAATATCCTTTGTTGATTAGCGACTAACTAACGACAGAATTATAATAGACTTTTTATGTAAAATAAATATTTATGTCCATCGTTGGTTCTGTCACTGGTCAGTCTTTCATTAGGGAGCACGCCTTACCGACGGATTGTGTCCGTTGCTGGGCACAACTAAAATTAAAATATCTTCCTTTCATTTTCATTCTAAAAATTTTGAGCCCAAAATATTTTCCTTCAAACCTGCCCTCCTCCTCATCCTTAACCCCCACTGCTCCTCCCCAACAACCGTACGTCTCTGGCGGCCCCCCGACCTCTCTTCCTCCCCGAACACTACTCCTCCTCCTTTATCTCTGACTGCTCTCCCCGACCACTGTGCGTTGCTGGCGGTCCCTCAACCACCACTCCTTCTCTTCAAGCTCGGGCGACCCATCACGCTTCCTACATCTCATTCTTCTCCTCTTCGATCTCCGATTGGCAGCCCCTGTCCTCCTCTCCGAGCTCCATCCCACCCATATTTCCTTCTCTACCTCCTCCTTCTCCTCCTCCTCTCTGATCTTCGATCTCTGATCGACAGCCCCCCTCCTATCTCTCCCTCTCCGATCGATAGCTCCCTCTCCTCCTCTGCGATGATCGGACTCCATCCTCATTGTGAGATTTTTAAACCTATATTACAAAGACATAAACATACGGACACGACATGTAAATTTCTAAACCCAATTCTTTTATGTTATAAAGACACATAGATACGGACACGACCTATTATAAGATTTCTAAACCCGTTCTTTTATGAGTAACTATTTACAGAGATGGATACACCATGCAAATTTTTAAACCATATCTTAATAACTATTTACAAAGATACGGACATGACACATATATATACAAACACATTATGGGAGGTGCATATTCATTTTGTACTTCAAATGAGTATATTTGTATATGCATTTGATCTTGAGTTGTGTACTTCAAATGTGTACCATTACTATGAGTATCGATATCGGCGGTATCGATGTTATCGACAGTATTGGGCCGGAGTATCATATTTTTTGGTATTAAAAAAATAACTATTAGTAAATTATTAATATTTTAGAAAATATATTTTTATTTTTAGGTATAATTTTAAGTATTTCTAGTGTCATTTCTTAGTATTTTTGAATTGAATAAAATAAGTGTCACCCTTTTCGATTAATTTATATCCGATAGATAAGTTGTCACGACCCGCACCCGAATGATTAGGCACGAGTACGTGGGTACGCCCAGCATATGCCACAGCATCTATACATCTCACACAATAAAATATATAATCTGTCAATGATATCTCAACTCTAAACGGAGGACAAGATGAGGATATAAAGTCAATATCAGTACTCAATCATGAGAGAATCTATAAGAAAGATAAATGGCACGATATAATAAAAAATAAAGTCACAACCCGCAACACTATTAATTCCAATATTAGTAATAATCCAAATAAGTCTATCAGTAATCTATAAGTCTAGGAGTAAAAATAATACATCTCAATGACTAATATACTGGAAATAAATTAAATATTATAATGCTAATAAGGGATAACTAGAATAAATAGTGATAGCGGCTATGCCTCATAGTAATCACTCCTTATCTAAAGGGTCGAAAGCTGCATCTGCTACCTCTAACGGTTCGTAATACGTCAGACACAAATCCTACAAGTAATCGTCTAAAAAATATATTCTGTCAGGATTGGAGCAAAGTATGACCCAATTGCAGTTCTAATTAATTAACAAAGACTATAAAATAGTAAATAGTGATGTAATACTTGATGAGCAGATAATAAAGAAGTAGGGTACAAAATAGAGTCAGAAGATAAATAAGAAAGCAATAAAAAGCAAGAAGGAAGAACAAATAAGTATGTAAAGACAGACATATATGAGAACTAGTAAACCTGTCAATGTAAATATGTAACCAGCAGGTATAAAGTAATCCAGAAAAGACTGTATCTAAACTAGTATTTTGAAATACCAAGTTGACTTGTGAACGACTAGGGGATAAAATTTGGCAAACCGCACGTATCACGTATGGCTGCTATTATTTCAGTTAGACCATGGGATAGAAAGGGTATGTTCACATGTCTCCTAGGTATTTTTCTGTTCGACTAGTACTCATGGATCTCGGTCCCGACATAAAGAATCTCAGTAGTCCAGAATAGATCATTAGGCCCGAATGTATATTAGTCCAATCAATACATTAGTCTAGTAATATATTAGTCCAAAATAGTTAATAGACCTGAAACCACGTATCTTAAGACAATGAATTCATTCAATACCAATATGTGTATCCAGAGTTTCAGGAATTAGTTAAAGCAATACTATAAAACATGAATCATAGTCAATATCAAAAAAACTATTAGAAAATATATTCGCCTTTGGTCTAGAGCAATGAATGTCAAACCAAGTCCGTATCAATGCCTCAAAGTCCTAAATATGAAATATTTAGTCAAAACAGTATTTTGAAATTATAAATATGCTATAGTAGCTTGAAACTGGGTCTCTAAGTCAACACTAGGTCCAACTAAGTCAAACTAGATAAACTAGGTCAAATATGGTCAGATTTAGTCAAACTAGGTCAACACAGTCAAATTATGTCATTTTCTAGTTTCTAGGTTGATTTTACATATTTACAAGATTTATAAAATTATACTAGGTCTTTACAAGTCACTATTTAATTTTTAGGTAATAACTAGGTCAAACTAATTAGTTTTTAGCAAATATTACCTTAATATATATTTTTACGTATAATTTTTAGCAATACCTTGGCCTATAGCTATTTACCTTATCCTGTATCACGGTATTCGAACCTGTATCACACATTTACGTATTAGCTTAGCCTGTATCTCAAATACCTTAACTATTAGTCAATACCTTATTCTAGGGCCAATAATACCTTAGCTCTAGGGCCAATACTTTGGCTAAACTAGGTCCCGTATCCTAGTTACCTTAACCAATACCTTAGCATATTATCCCGTATCCTAGTTTCAATACTAATACCTTAGCTAATATCATTACCTTGACCAATACCCAATATCTTAACTCATACGTTGGTACCTAACCTATTACCCAAGCTAGACACTATTCTTACCATGGTATCTTAATCCAATACCTAATATCATAACCTTACCTTAGTGTCCTAGTATTACCTCATAGTATTTCTAATATTTTGGTATATTGGTATTCTAAATTCCTTGATACATCCTAGGATACCATACTCTAATTTATCCTACACATATTCTACTTTTGTGTACATGGTACCATGGTATCACATTAAGTATCATATTATACCAACCCCCAAGATACTAACCCATGACCATAACCTATACCTACCTTACATCCAAGATACTCACCATACTATTGGCACTTGACATTTTAATATTTACCCATTACCTAGATCTAATACCTAATATCTTAGTATCTTGACCAATACCTTATCCTCCTAGATACTTACCCAACTAACTCTGATACTAATACTTGATACCAATTAAGATATCTTACTCAAACCCCAATACTCACTTACCCTCACTCATGATACTTTAATATCATGATACCAATATCCTCATGGTACCTAAGTATCACACTAGTACCTTGCCCCAAACTCTAATATCTTGACACATAACTTACCTATACTTGGCTCACTTGATAAACACTTATAACAATACTAACACACACACTAACTAACACCTATTACCTAACACACACACACACACACACACACACATATATATATATATATATATATATATACTTGGTAACCTATGTTACCTACACTCACCTTATATCCATACTACCTAGGCTCATAGGATACACAAAATGTCTATGTCATATTGTCAGTTCTCCACTTATAACCAATACTGTACCTAATACCCCTATTCAATAAATTATAAGATTAAAGTATGCCGTAGACCTTCGTATCATCTTTTTAAAACTTTAAACGGATCATATTTTCATGTCCGAAAGCTCCCAAAATTATGAAAACACCAAAATATATTCGTTTTTCGGATACTTGACACTTAAACAGTTTTACAAAAAGTTCCAAAAAGCCTTTGGCCCATTAATTTATATATTTGGAAAGCTAACTTCGATACGGTTCTTTAAAATAAATAAAAGATTAATCGGAGTCCTGAGTTAGGAGTTATAGTATTTCTAAGTTGCTATGACTGCAAAAAATGAGGCTGAATACTGTGACGAATTTAGGCTATTTTGAACAAAAGAACACATGTATACATAAACAAAAGAACACATGTATACATTCAATTTACTAAAATCTACATATACGTATCATGGCGTATCATGATACGGACTCTACTTGTCCAATTTTGGACATAAGAACACCTTTACATCATCAAATAAATATTAATAGTCCTCATTAGGACACAATACATACACTCAATGGACACAATTAGGATTTTTTCTATATCAAGCCCCAAAATTATAACACCGACTTAGATCTACCAAATTGATAGCTTCTAGTGCCTATATCTACCATTGGAAAGTCAAATCTAACCATAGAAATGTTTTTACATGATCAATGGGTGTTTCTAACCATAAATTTGATAAAATTGAGAGAATTATCTAGTATTTTGGTAGCCTCCTCGGAGAATTCCGAATTTGGACATGGAAGAGATGAGTCAGACATAATCTTCTAGCAAGCTCCTCTCCTATGGATCTCCTTGTGCTCTCCAATGTTCTAAGCCTTCATGATGGTGAGAATGAGTGGAATTGGAAGTGGATTAAGTAAAATTTATAGGGAATTTGATTTGCTTGGGAAGGGAGTAGCTTTGGGAAAAATGAAGCTAATGAGTAAAATAAGATGAATGGATGAGCCCTAAATTAAGCTTGTCTCTTATAGTAGGGTTTGGTCATACCAAAATACCAAGTTTGCCCCTCTCCATTTGTCATGAATAGAATCTAATTAACTAAAGAAAAAAATCTCTAAAACTAAGAGGAATATTCTCTTCATGCAAACTAAACTTAATTAATTCTAATTACTAAAGTCATGACTAATAATAACTAGCACTAACGAACATTTATAAATTCTAATTGGCTAGCTACTAACTAACACTAATATAATTCTAGACAATCACTAATATAAAATAATATAAAAAATTTAACAACATACAAAATTATTAAAATATTCCTTTAGTGGAAAGTGGTAGTTATATAAGTTTTTCTCGCTCATATCTTTTACAATCTTATTATGCTTTTACACCCTTACTACTTGGCCTTTTTTATTCAAATGGGCGACCAATTTGGCCTTTTATATAGGTAAGTTTTCTTCTATAGTAGATTATACATAGGTACCTATATAATCTTAGTATGCTTTTACAACCTTACTATAGATAAGTTCTCTTCTATAGTGTTATGTTACATAGGTACTCATAGTAAACTAGTCCAAGGTTTAAAGTACCGGTATCAGAATCAGTTGTATACTAATACGAGTATTGGGATCGGCGATATCGCTAATATAGGCCGTATCAGACCGGAGTATCAGTTTTTGGTATAAAAAATAACTATTAGTAAATTATTGACATTTTAGAAAATATATTTTATACTTTAGGCATAATTTTAAGTATTTCTAGTATTATTTCTGAGTATTTTGAAATTGAATGAAATAGTAGTCACCCTTGTTGATCGATTTATATGTGATAGATAAGTTTTTCTCTTTCATATGATTTTAACAAGTATCCTAACTAGGTACTAATAGTTTTTTATATTTTTTCTTTTAACATGGTACTTGCATAATTATTCACGTCTAAGAAAGCAATGAGTCGATACTTAGTTTACCGTTTGTGGATGTAAAATCGGCAACATAAAAGCATGATTGATTTGACGAATGATTTCAAGGCAGACGTTGAGGAATTTCTCAAATACTAAACTAGCCAACCTTATTTCATGGATGAGAGGCCAATCAGGTGCCCTTGTGTCAAATATAATAATATACCATTCAAAAAGGTAGATCGCGTGAGGGAGCATCTCTACAAGAAGAATTTTTTACCGAACTACAAGAAGTGGACGGCTTAAGGAGAACCTTTGTTTCTACAGTATCAATCGTCCTTCAATACTGATGTAGAAGAGTCCACTCTGGGAGTCACTTCGAATATCGACAGCAAAACCTGGCATATAAGTTGGTATTTGATGCGACCGGTCCTAGTTTTGATCCGGAGGATCCGAATCCGGATGCAAAGGATTTCTACGATATGTTCAAGAATATCGATACACCTTTATACTCGAGTTTTTATTCTTATTCTATCATGTCGGTGGTGATGTGGCTGTTGAAGCTAAAGTTTGATTTTAATCTACCATAGAAATGCTACGACCGAATAATTTAGTTTGTTAGAGAGTTATTGCCAAAAGGATCAAAGGACTTGCCAGAATTTTTTTTATAAATTGAAGATGATGATGCTGAAACTCGAATTAGGCTATGAAAAAATAGATTATTATCAAAACGATTGTATGTTATACAACAAGAAGAATAGTGATAAAGACAGATGTATTTTCTATCACTTGAACCGGTACAAGCCAATTTAGGACAAAAGAAAATTAACTGTCCGAGCGAGGTTGCATCCCAACAAGTAAATATAATTTTTGCCAATAACAAAGAGGCTACAAAGAATGTATATGTCTGCAAATATAGCTTAACACAAGACATGGCATAGAAAGGAACGAAAGATGGAGCTAGGATAATTATCTCATCCTTCCGATGGAGAGGCATTGAAGCATTTTGATCGATGTCATCCTAAATTTGCTGTGGAACCTAGGAATATTCAGTTGGATTTATATTTTGACGGATTCACTCCTTTTGGACAGTCAGAATCTCAGTACTCTTGTTGGCCGATAATTTTGACCCCTTACAATCTACCACCGTAGATGTGCATGAAGACTTTGTACATGTTCTTGACACTTATCATACCCGATCCAAATAATTCAAAGAAGAACATCAATATATATTTACAGCCATTGGTGGATGAGTTAGAATAATTATGGCAGTTTGGTGTTCAGACGTATGATATATCGAATGAACAGAATTTTCAGATGAGAGCGTCACTCATATGGACCATCAATAATTTTCTGGCATACGAGATATTATCGGGATGGAGTACTTATGGTACTATGTCTTGTCCACTATGTATGGAAAAGTGTAGGCCATTCGGTCTAAGGAATGGAGGAAAATTATTTTTTTATAGTCATCGTCAGTTCCTGCCTGTGTTGCATCCTTGGAGAAGGAACAAAGATGCCTTTAGAACTGGTAAACATGAACTTTCTCCTCCTTCGTTGAGATTGTCAGGAGAAGCTGTTTGAAAAGAGGTAGAGGAATTACCGACTGTATTGGAAGATCTGCGATCGGGCCTTCACTTTGAAGGATTCAGACATAGCCATAATTGGACGAAGAGGAGTATCTTTTGGGACTTACCTTGTTGGAAGGACAATCTCATAAGACACAATCTTGATTTTATGCATATAAAAAAATGTATTCGACAATATCTTTAATATGGTGATGGATATCAAGAAAAAAATAAAAGACAATCCCAAAGCGAGAAAGGATGATGAGTAGGGATGATAGATTGATAAATGAAGTGCCAATGTTAATTTGGTCAAGCCTCCAGCACTATTTATATTGTGTAGGGATGATTGATTGATAATATGCAACTTGATTTCAATGTTGAGATTTTCTGACGGCTGTTTCAAATCTGGCTAGATGTGTCAAACTCAATAAACGCAAGATGACAGAGATGAAGAGTCATGATTGCCACGTGTTCATGGAGTTACTTTCTATTGCTCTGAGGAAAATGCTTCTTTCTCAAGTATAGACTCCGCTGGCATAGATATCTTTATTCATTAGAGATTTGTGTTCAAGCAAGTTGATGGTACAAAATATGTTGGAATTTGAGGAAAAGATTGTATTGACATTGTGTAAGTTACAAAGGGTGTCCCCCCCCTTAGTTTTTTGTGATAGTATGAAACATTTTTTGATTCATCTTACATACGAAGCACGTACTGGTGCTCCTGTCCATTATCAATGGATGTATCCATTTGAGAGGTATACAAAAATTTTCTTGTACTAGTAATTTCTTTATTCAAATAATTCTAATATTCAATATATTATTTATAGATATCTACATCACTTAAAGAAGAAGGTGGACAATAAGGCTCATGTAGAAGCTTTGATATGCGAAGCATATATCATTGAGGAGGTTTCAAACTTCTGCTCCATCTACTTTCATATTGCATGACATGCTAGGTGACCCGTATATGATCCCTGACATTTACTTGATGGACTTGTCAGTTTACATGTCTGACTATACTTATCACCTTTAGAGACCAGTCGTGTCACTCAATTTTTTTTGCAGTGGCATTAGGTTGGGAGGATAGTGACTAGGCACCTGAGCAATTTATACACTATTTTAGTGGCTCGCATGCGGTATGTTGTGTTCTATGCCAGAATGGTAGCATCTTACATGTGTATATAGCTGACAGAATCCTTAATACCGCTCATTAGCTATGCGCGGGTGTTTAGCCAGGTGTTAGTGCCTCTACGGAGGACATTGCTGACATTACCCTTACTTCCACTGCTCATGTGTACTAACATTTTTCTCAATTGCATTTCACTTATAATCTGGTTCGATTGATCTTTAATAGTGACACCAGGACCTCCTAGTTACTTTCTCACTTATTATTTACTATTTTTTATATGGCATATTTCTATATATCTTATTACGTTCCTCCGACGACCTGGGATATAAGAAAATATTGATTAAAGGATAAGGATTAATAGGGAATTAATGGACTGGACCTTGATCTTTAGGGTTAAAGTAATGTAGAAAGAAAATAATTTTTATTGATAGGCTGCAAAAAATATTCGACGGAAGGATATTGAATGGAGTTGTCAAAATAGTTAGGAAATGAGCTAGATAGACAAACAAAGAATGGTCTAAAGAAATTTAAGAGAATATTAGATCCTTAATCCTCTAGTAAGAACATAAATGCTAATATGGAAAGAAAAGATAGCGAGCTTGGCTTTCCTAGTTTTAGCTAAAAATTATTATTTTACTGAAAACGAATTAAGTTGGAAACTAGGGTTTGGCTTAGGGTTAGAATTTGGTTGGAAAGTAAATTATAAATAGATGGGATGGCCTATATTTTAATAATTGATAGGAAATGAATGGATTGGGCCAGCTTTGTATTTTATTAAGATGGATAAATTGAATTAAATAATTTTGGCTTTAAAAATAATTAGGTTGGATAGTAATACTAGGAATTAGCATTGGGCTTACCATGGCTAGGCTTAGGATATAAAAGGAAATAGATAAATATTTATGTATTGGGATTAGATTTGATTTAAGGAAAGGACGAATATAAATAGAGGTAAATTATGGGCTTAGGTTTGGGTAATGGCCTAACTAATAACCGCCATATGTATGGGCTTTCTGGCCCACAAATAAATAAATGGTATATTTATATGGTTTTTGGCCCAAATTATATATATATACCCATTTGTTAATGCCATACAAAATTTTGTGAAGAACCTTTATACATATAACATATATTCTTACAAATGTACGTATGTAGCACTCTTTTGTCTATTTATGAATTTATATACCAGCCCATAGCAAAATACATACTCTACTGCTATTACATATACGTATAAAAATACTTAGATTATATCATTATGTATATAACATTAGAACTTATGTTTTATATATATAACATACAAAATTATTTTATATCATTATATAAATTCTTTCTCGCTTGCATAGCTATAACTACTATTCGATTCTTTTTTCCTTCTCTGGTTGAATAGTGGCTGATGTTGCTGCCCTAGACTCCTTCCCCGCATTGCTACGAGTAAAAGAAGAGTTTTCCTTGCGATACTGAATGTTTATGGGATATTGACGGGGAAGGGTGATGGTTCGATATTGCACGCGTAGAGGATCGATCGGGGATAGGAGTTGTGCTGGATCACATAGTTGGATGGTAATGGTGGTCTATAATAACCGTGTAGGTAATGAAGAATGGCGAGAAGTAAGGAGGGAAGGTAGTGCAAAAGCGGCTGTAGAGGTGGTGTTGGTATGTCATCACCGATTGTAGAGTTGTCGATATGAGGGTAATATTGCACTGTCACTGGCGATAAAGAAATGTGCTGGAGGAGGCTCCAACCCGTATGACGATGATTTGGAAGGAGTTTGACGGTTGCACGAGGTTTGAAGTTCTGCGGGTGTTGTGGGAATCTATATGGAAGAAGGTGGTCGCATGGTGATGCGAAGAAGAGAAAGTGGGAGCTGGGTGCATGTCACAACCACATTTCTAAGAAAGGGTATTTTAGTAATTTCCTATTTAAATAAAATTGTGCATGATAAATAATTATTTGTTGTATTATTTAATTATTATTAGATATTAATTAATTATTTTGGACTTGTGTTAGTGGACCTAACTAGTTTAGTTTGGACCCATGGACCAACATGAATTAATTAGTTAAACTTAGCCCATTTAGAAAGTCCATTGTTAAGGAGATAGATTAAATTAATTAAATCATTGGACTAGAAGCTTTCTTCCTTAATTATTTCTTCATGAGAGGCCCCAAGGGGTATAATGGATATTAAATGATTACTTGAGGGAGAGGAATAGGGGCCGACCTATATAAGTAGAGGGGGAAAATTCTCTCTCCTCTTTTTTACTCCAAATCTAGATCTAGAATTTTCCACTACCAAATTCATTCTAATTCCTTTCTAAATTACCATTAGAGACTTGAGAAGCAAGAATCTAGAAGGAGGAATTAAGAATCTACAAAGAGGAGCAATGATCTATAATTTGGAAGCAATTTTATCTCAATTGGAGGTTTCATTAGAATCCATCTCCGAATAGGTACAATTCAGTTTTTCCCATTAAAATAGCTTCTAAATTTGAGATTTAATCATGGAAAATCAACTCATATGCATATACTACCTATAGGATTTGGTTTTGTGTTCATAGGAGGCCTATTGAGAAAGTTATGGTATTTTTTGTGTCAATTTTAGGAGAATTCCGAGAATAACATTTGTTGTGTGTGTCAATTGATCCTATAGATCAATTTGGCATATGTTTATATATTTGGGGCTAGTGTTGTGTCCACAATTGGGTACGTGTAGGTCGTATTCCAATAATTTGGTGATACATGTTATTTTGGAAGTTTTCTCTCCGACACGGTACTTTGTACATGTCAAATTTTGACACGGACACGTAGATCTATATTTGACACTTTGTTTTGTTCATAAATATTATATGTGACTTGTTTGTGTCCTTTGGGGTCAATTGGATGTGTGGTGGACTCGTGTCGCATGCGTATCCTAGATCTAGTGGGATACGATGTGATACTTTCCATGTGTTGTGTATTTATGTGTAGATCTAATAATTGTGCTTTTAATTCTTGAGTTATAATTGTGTATATATATATATATATATAATATATGTGTTATGGTGTATTTATTATAGTATTTATTGTATCATAGATCTATGTACTATATATGTACTAATAGAATATATATATATATATATATATAGCTTTCTTCTACATGCATTAATATATATATGTTATAATATATATTAGGGATATAAATATATGAATATATTTTTATAAAATATATGTGTATGTTTAATTAAGTAATTAGATTATTTATAGTTATTATATGATTATTTATATATATGTATAGATGTATATTTATTATATATGTTGTATGTGTGTGTTGTTGCTATATTAAATATGTACATAATAATAGGAGAGGGTATGTATAGTTATTATATATATATATATATATATATATATATATATATATATATATATTTTGGGTGATATATATATATGTTATATATATATATATATATATTTGCAGATTTTTAGTGACAGAGAGTTGGCGACAGCAGCCGCTTCACAAAACAACAACAGCCGCTGTAGCTAGAGGCGGCGCCATTAATGACAACAGCCGCTGTCATTAATGAGAGGCAGCAGCAGCGGGAAAAGAGGCGGCAGCCGCAACGGTTAATCGGTGACGGTTGCAAACCGTCACCAAAGCAGCGGAAGCAGTACAAGATCCCACAACAACAGTGACGGCAGCTTCAGTGACAGCCAGAACTGTCACTAAAGGCAGTGTATCTGAAAATCAATGTTTTTCAAGACAGTTTTTAGTGACGGTTTGGCAGATTTTTATATATTGTTTATATATTTATATATTTATATATTTATATATTTATATATTTATTTATATATATATATGTATTGATATAATATATTATTATTGCTATATTCTTTATTTGTATAATATTAGTGTATATTTATATATTATATATGAGGGTATTAGTATATCAAGGTATTGAGTATTACCTTGTGGAAACCAAGGTAAGTGGGATACTCAAGATACGGGGTTTGGGTATCAAGATTGTAATTTTTGTTGAGATACCAAGTTGGTTCAAAACCACGGTACCTATTTGATGTTGGTATTATCATACATAATTGTTTGATATATATGTATTGTGATGTTTACCTTAGAATTTACGTATCCGAAGATACGGTATCCTAATATTTTAAGATGTGGTTTTTATGACTTAGATTTTAATATCTTGACCCAAGTTTTTTTTGTTAGACTTGTACACCCTAGAAATAGATAGTTGACCTTGGTTTGACCAAAGTTGACTTTAGAGTTGACCATAGTTGACTTTTGACTTAGAATTGACTTATTGACCTAGAAGTTGACTAGTTTAACTTATTCTCTTTTCGGAACCATGTATTGATGTTGTATTTCATATCTAGGTCTTCGAGACACCGTATCAGACATCTGTGAGACTATTCATTGGACTTCAAGCGAGTACATTCTCTGATAGTTTCTCATTTATGATATCCTTTTTGTTTATTGTATCTAGTATAGATATCCATATTCTCTTGACACTATGGTTACACGGATTGGTATATCTGAATCTTGTCATGAGATGTTATTCCTTGGTATATGGTGTATATGGTGCAAGTATTGTTCATTGGTTATCTTGTACATGTACAGACACCAATTCTCGGGAAGACTAGCTATTTTTTGGGGAATCTCGTGCCAAAGCATACCATGGTTGGATCTATTATACCAGTCGGGGTGGGGAGTATTAGTATAGATATGTGATCAATATCCCTATTGTATCAAGTACTGATTACTGAATAGTTTTGATCATCATCGCACGTATGATTAGCCAGGCCGCATTATATCTTGCCCAAGCCGATCACATGTTAAGCTAGTACTCACACACTTAGTCATTAGTATTCTTGTTTCATTCGCATATTATTCATTATTGTATTTATTTCCAATATTTCCTTATTATATATATATCTCTTGTATCTATTGTGTATCTTGTTTATCCACAGCTATTTACTGTTACATAGTTTTTATCATTGATTATAACTGCTATTAGAGATGTACTCTGCTCCTTTCCTGACTGGATATATTTTTTCAGATGACACTGAGGAGTGGTACCCTACCTATTATGGACCCCAGGATATTGTGGGTTTAGATTCTGAGACCCTGGCTCAGGAGGGACTTATCCCAACTAAGACGGTTGACCCAGGAGTTGTAGCTTCGTAGTATTCTTTTGTACTGGATTTGTCTTCAGCTTATTCTGTATTTTCCTCTGACTCATTGATGTATTATTTTAGACTCATGAGTTATATTGTGACTATTCTATTCTTTATCTGATTTATTCTTTATCTGATTTGTGCTTTCCATCTTAGTTCTGTGATTGAGTATACTATCATTATTGGTGGTTTGTTATATTGTTAGATAGATTATCTAGACAGCATTCTACAGTCGATTCTGTGGCGTAGGCTGGGCGTTGTTTCTGAATTGTACCCTTACACCGGGTGCGGGTCATGATACATTTTTTGTGGTGGCCCATGCAGGTCTAGCTTCACAAAGTATGTGATGTCGTGGTAGTACGAAAATTTAGTTATACTATTGCGAGCCTGCGATAGGATATAGGATATAGGCTGAGATACTCAATCACATTTAGGAAAATTCTTTTGATTCAACTACTCTCCTTTGATATTGATACTTGATCTCTTAATATGTCCTTTCCTTGATGTCTTACATCTTGTGCTATATTGATTCTTTCTTTTGTTTTGTCTCAGGATGCCGCCTAAGACTAGATCACAGCAGGGGAGAGCAGTTTCTGAGAGGTCTGCGATATCCCGAGGGCCTGTACCAGTCACTTCTTCGTTGATTGGAGTATCAGCTGCTTTCGGAGGTCCACCACCTACTCAGAGGACTGTGCCATCTATATTTAAGGGGCTTCGACCTCCACCTCCTGTGCCAGCAGAAGTATCACAGATGTTTACACTGTTTTGTGAGATGCTCGAGGCACAAAGGGCTCAGTCAGAGACACATCAGAGGCAGACCGACGTTCTACTGCAGGACATCGAGAGTGCTCATCAGCTTGCTCGTGCTGTAGTTGAGAGAGGAGTTTCGGTCCGGCAGCAGGATATTTCTCAGGTTGCTCAGCTTCTGCCAGGTAATATTCAGGACTTCAAGAAACTAGAGCCCAGGGTTTTCAATGGGACGGAGGGAATCGTCTATGCTGATAATTGGCTTAAAGACATTGAGCGTCTTATGAGGGTGTCCCATCTTTCTGAAGATCTAAAGGTTGAGGCGGTAGGACTTCAACTATTCAACGTCGCTCACACTTGGTTCAGGAATGAGCCGGTTCTGGTTGACGCAGGACAATCTTGGAAGGTATTCAAGGACCTTTTCAAGAAGAAGTTTATCGCTCGGGCAGACAGGCTAGACTTGGAGAGACAGTTTAAGAGTCTCATTCAGGGGAGCATGTCTGTGGAGGAGTACACTGCAGAGTTCGGCAGGTTAAGCTGATTTGTAAAGTATCTAGTGAGAGAGCCGGAGGTTCGAGCTATTCGTTTCCGTGAGGGTCTAAACTGGGAAGTAAAGATTCTCATTCCATCTTTTTATGAGACATACTCGGAGATACTTGCAGAGGCACGCAAGATTGAGCGGGAGTTGGGTTTAAAGCCCAAGAGAGACCATAATTCTTTTCTGGGGGCCAACGACAGTGCAATATCTGCCAAACGTCCTTATTTTCAGTTCAGATCTTTCCAGCAGCCACAGAAGAACCAGACTCCAGCTAGGGTATCTTTTCACCAGGCACCTTAGCAGCAGATACAGTTACAATAAGCTCCATACAACTACTGCAAGAAGTTCGGCCATATCTGGGAAGTTTACAGGAGGAGGTTAGGAGTTTGTTTGTATTATGGTACTGAGGGGCATCAATCGAAGGAGTGTCCTCGTCGTGCAGTTCAGGGAGCAGCTTCAGCTCCGAGGCGCAAACGATACCACCTGCAGCACAGCCGAGGGGACCGCTTTTGACACAGCAACAGCATTTTGTCCAGCATCAGCAGTAGGAAGGTGCTCGGCAGGGACGAGCGTTTGCTATGACCGTCGAGGAGGATGAACCCACCGGAGATGTCATCGCAGGTTCTATTCTTCTTGATTCTATTTTAGCTTTAGCTTTGTTTGATAGTGGTACTTCTCATAGTTTTGTATCCATTTATTTTGCTCTGAAGCATGGTTTGGTAGCTGAGTCTTTGCTTAGGACTTGCAAGATCATGACCGGGGGAGGCACTGGTTAATAATATTTGCAAGGATCAGAGAGTTACTCTAGGAGGCCGGAAGTTGAGTGCGTGTCTACTTGTAATGCCACTTCCGAGCTACGACATTATACTCGGGATGGATTAGTTGAGTAGGCACCGTGCTAGCATAGATTGTAAAGGAGGTAGAGTTTTGTTTGGTCCTCCAGGAGAGCCAGAGTTCGAGTTTGCTAGAGGAGCTGTGGAGCAGGGAGAAGGCATTATTTGTGGAGCTATGGTGGAAGACAAGGAGTTTCTACATCCGTTGATAGCAGAGTTCTTGGATATGTTTCCTGAGAAATTGCCAGGATTACCACCAAATCGAGATATTAAATTTTCTATAGACTTGGTGCCAGGTGTAGAACCAATTTTGCAGCATGTCTATAGAGTAAACAACAGCGAGCTGGTCGAGTTGAAGAAGCAGGTGGACGAATTACAGGATAAGGGGTTTATCAGATCGAGTTCTTCACCATGGGGAGCCCCGGTATTCTTTGTACTGAAGAAGGATGGATCGGTGCGCATGTGCATTGATTATAGGGCTTTGAATAATCTTACTATCAAAAATAAGTATCCTTTGCCATGGATTGATGATCTGTTTGATCAATTGAGTGGTGGGAAGGTGTTTTCTAAGATAGATTTGAGATCAGGCTACCATCAGGTAAAGGTGAAGTCGAAGGACATACCGAAGACTACTTTTAGAACTTGGTATGGTCAGTACGAGTTTATGGTGATACCGTTTGGTTTGACTAATGCACCGGCGGTATTTATGAACTTGATGAACAAGGTGTTCCACCAGTACCTTGACAAGTTTGTGGTGGTGTTCATCGACGACATACTCATATACTCGAGGACACCGGAGGAGCATAAGGAGCATTTGAGGATTGTGTTGGATATGCTGAGAAAGAAGAAGCTGTATGGGAAGTTGTCCAAGTGTGAGTTTTTTTTGGACAAGGTGGAATTCTTGGGGCATGTTGTGACTGGTGATGGTATTTTCGTGGATCCGAAGAAGATTTCAGTATTAGAATCTTGGAAGACTCTGAGTTCATTAGCAGAGATCAAGAGTTTTTTGGGATTGGCAGGCTACTACAGGAAGTTTGTGCAAGATTTTTTAAGAATTGTCGAGCCGATGACCAGACTCACAAGGAAGGATGTGGAGTTTGTTTGGGCAGAGGATTGCCAGGTTGCTTTTAAGGAGTTGAAGAAGAGGTTGATGTCTGCTCATATTTTGATATTGCCATCAGGGTCCGGAGGTTTCACTATTTACAGTGATGCATCGGGGAAAGGGTTGGGTTGTATTCTTCAGCAGCATGGGAAAGTGATTGCCTATGCATCCAGGCAATTATGTCCTCATGAAAAGAACTATCCTACCCATGATTTGGTATTGGCAGCAGTCATATTCGCTCTAAAGTTGTCGAAACATTATTTGTACGGAGAGCGTGTGAAGATCTTCACAGACCATAAAAGCTTAAAGTATATTTTTACACAAAAGGAGTTGAACATGAGGCAGCGTTGGTAGTTGGAACTGATAAAGGATTTTGATATCTCTTTACAATATTATCCTGGGAAAGCCAATGTAGTTGCTGATGCTTTGAGCAGGTATCCGGTAGCTATGTTCTTGACGCAGGATCGATATTTGTTGGAGGACTTGGAGAGCTTGGGCATTAAGGTGATTATTCTTGGTGGTGCTATACAGATGTGGGGATTGCATATACACTCAGATTTGATGGACAAGATCAAGGCAACACAGTATGAGGATGTATCCCTGAGGAGTATCAGAGCTCAGGAAAGAGCAGGATTGGAGGATAATTTCACTATTGCAGAGGATGGATCTTTGAGGAATGGAGATAGATTGTGTGTGCCTAGAAGGGAGCTGCATGAGGAGGTATTGCTGGAAGCGCATCGCTCTCAGTATTTTATGCATCCAGGTGCTAACAAGATATATCAGGATATACGAGAGAGTGTATGGTGGTATGGCATGAAGAGGGAAGTGGTACAGTTTGTATCCAGATGCTTAGTGTGCCAGCAGGTAAAAGTCGAGAGGCAGAGGCCAGGAGGTTTACTTCAGCGATTACCCATTCCAGAGTAGAAGTGGGAACACATTACTATAGATTTTGTGTCCGAACTTCCACGATCTCTAGGAGAAAAAGACGCAATTTGGGTCATCGTTGATAGGTTGACCAAGTCGGCCCATTTTTTGCCTTTCAAGGTGGGTTTGTCTACGAAGAAGCTAGCAGAGATGTATGTGAGACAGATCGTTAGGATACATGGAGTTCCCGTCAGCATAGTCTCAGATCAGGATAGTCGTTTCACTTCTCACTTCTGGAGGAGTTTGCAGGAGAGTTTGGGCACTCAGCTAAGGTTCAGTACTGCATATCATTCCCAGACAGATGGGCGATCAGAGAGGACTATTCAGACTCTCAAGGATATGCTGTACTCTTATATACTAGATTTTTGGGGTTCTTGGGAGGACCATCTCTATTTGGTAGAGTTTACTTACGACAACAGTTACCAGGCCCGTATAGAGATGTCACTTTTTGAAGCTCTGTATGGTCGGAGGTGTCATACTCTTTTGTCATGGGACAATATTGGAGAGAGAGTTTTGCTTGGGCCTGAGATGGTTGTGGATGCAGCTAAGAAGCTTCAGTTGATCAGAGACAGACTTCGAGTAGCGCAGGACAGACAGCGGCATTGGGCCGATAGCCATCGGAGACCTTTGGAGTTTGAGGTATAGTTTAGAATTTTTGTGTTTGTTCTTGGTTGTTTGTTATAGATTAAGTTCTTAAGATGGTATTTTGTTCTAGGTGGGTGGTTTGGTGTTTCTGAGGATTTCTCCGACACGAGGCACGATTCGCTTCGGTGGAGGCAAAAAGTTTAGTCCACGATTCATCGAACCTTTCACTATTCTAGAGAGGGTCAGTGCAGTGGCTTATAAACTAGACTTGCCACCTGCATTAGAGGGAGTGCACAATATTTTTTATGTTTCGCTGTTAAGATGATACATGGCGGATCCTAGTCATGTATTGGATCACTCGGAGATAGAGGTAGGCCCTACTCTTAGCTATCCAGAGCAACCAGTTGAGAATCTAGATCGGAGAGAGAAGGTGCTGAGGAACCAGACTATTCCTTTGGTGCACGTGGCATGGAGGCATCACTCTCCAGGAGAGTCTACCTGGGAGAGAGAGGATAAAATGCGGGAGCATTATCCATATTTGTTTGTGCCTTGAGGTATGTTATTCCTAGTTAAGTTTTATTCATTGTTATACTCTTTCATAGTTAGTTATAATTCTTTAGTTCTGTTCTATTATTTTTGGGGGTAGTTTTCGTCTTTGAATTTTGAGGACAAAATTATTTTTAAGGAGGGTAGACTTGTCACTACCACATTTTTAAGAAAGGGTATTTTAGTAATTTCCTATTTAAATAAATATTGTGCATGATAAATAATTATTTATTGTATTATTTAATTATTTTTAGATATTAATTAATTATTTTGGACTTGTGTTAGTGGACCTAACTAGTTTAGTTTGGACCCATGGACCAATATAAATTAATTAATTAAACTTAGCCCATTTAGAAAGTCCATTGTTAAGGAGATGGATTAAATTAATTAAACCATTGGACTAGAAGCTTCCTTCCTTATTTATTTCATCATGAGAGGTTCCAAGGGGTATAATGAATATTACATGATTACTTGAGGGAGAGGAATAGGGGTCGCCTATATAAGTAGTGGGAGAAAATTCTTTCTCCTCTTTTTTATTCCAAATCTAGATCTAGAATTTTCCACTACCAAATTCCTTCATTTCCACTTTATTTTCCTACCAAATTTATTCCAATTACTTCCCAAATCACCATTAGAGACTTGAGAAGAAAGGATCTAGAAGGAGGGAGCAAGAATCTACAAAGATTAGCAAGAATCTATAATTTGGAAGTAATTTTATCTCAATTGGAGGTTTCATTGGGAATCCATCTCCCAATAGGTACAATTCAGTTTTTTCTCTTAAAATATCTTTTAAATATGAGATTTAATCATGAAAAATTAACCCATATGCATATACTACCCATAGGATTTGATTTTGTATTCATAGGAGGCCTATTAAGAAGGTTATGGTACTTTTTGTGTCAATTTTGGAGAAATTTCGAGAATGACATTTGTTGTGTGTGTCAATTGATCCAATAGATCAATTTGGCATGTGTTTATGTGTTTAGGGATAGTGTCATATCAACAATTGGGTACGTGTAGGTCGTATCCCAATAATTTGGTGATACGTGTTATTTTGGGGGTTTTCTCTTCAATACGAGACTTTGTACATGTCGAATTTTGACATGGGCACGTAGATCTATATTTTATACTTTGTTTTGTTCATAAATATTATATGTGACTTGTTTGTGTCCTTCAGGTTACAATTGGATGTGTGGTGGACTCGTGTCGCATGCGTATCCTAGATCTAGTGGGATACGGTGTGATACTTTCTATGTGTTGGGTATTTATGTATAGATCTAATTATTGTGCTTTTAATTCTTGAGTTATAATTGTGTATATATATATATATATATATATATATATATATATATATATATTATATGTATTATGGTGTATTTATTATAGTGTTTATTGTATCGTAGATCTATGTACTATATATGTACTAATAGAATATATATATATATGTAGCTTTCTTTTACATGCATTAATATATATGTTATAATATATGTTAGGAATATAAATATATGAATATATTTTTATAAAATATACGTGTATATTTAATTAAGTAATTAGATTATATATAGTTATTATATGATTATTTATATATATGTATATATGTATAATTATTATATATGTTGTATGTGTGTGTTGTTGCTATATTAAATATGTACATAATAATAGGAGAGGGTATGTATAGTTATTATATATATATATATATATATATATATATATATATATATATATATATTTGCATATTTTTAGTGACAGAGAGTTGGCGACAGCAGCCGCTGTCACAAAACAGCAGCAGCCGCTGTAGCTAGAGGCGGCGCCATTAATGACAACAGGCGCTGTCATTAATGAGAGGCAGCAGCAGCGGGAAAAGAGGCGGCAGTAGCAACGTTTAATCGGTGACGGTTGCAAATCATCACCAAAGTAGCGGCAGCAGTACATAATCCCACAGCAACAGTGATGGCAGCTTCAGTGACAGCCAGAACTGTCACTAAAGGCAGTGTATCTGAAAATTAGTGTTTTTCAACACAGTTTTCAATGACAGTTTGGAAGATTTTTATATATATATATATATATATATATATATATATATATATGTATTGAGATAATATATTATTATTGCTATATTCCTTATTTGTATAATATTAGTATATATTTATATATTATATATGAGGGTATTAGTATATCAAGGTATTGAGTATTACCTTGTGGAAACCAAGGTAAGTGGGATACTCAAGATACTGGGTTTGGGTATCAAGATTATGATTTTTGTCGAGATACCAAGTTGGTTCAAAACCAAGGTACCTATTTGATGTTGATATTATCATACATAATTGTTTGATATATCTGTATTGTGATGTTTACCTTGGAATTTACGTATCCTGAGATACGGTATCCTAATATTTTAAGATGTAGTTTTTATGACTTAGATTTTAATATCTTGACCCAAGATTTTTGTGTTAGACTTGTGCAACCTAAAAATAGATAGTTGACCTTGGTTTGACCATAGATGACTTTAGAGTTGACCATAGTTGACTTTTGACTTAGAATTGACTTATTGACCTAGAAGTTGACTAGTTTAACTTATTCTCTTTTCGGAACCTTGCATTGATGTTGTATTCCATATCTAGGTCTTTGAGGCATCGTGTCAGATATCTGTGAGATTATTCATTGGACTTCAAGCGAGTACATTCTCTGATAGTTTCTCATTTATGATATCCTCTATGTTTATTGTATCTAGTATAGATATCCATGTTCTCTTGACACTATGGTTACACGGATTGGTATATCCGGATCTCGTCATAAGATATTATTCCTTGGTGTATGGTGTATATGATGCAAGTATTATTCATTGGTTATCTTGTACATGTACAGATACCTATTCTCGGAAAGACTAGCTATCTTTTTGGGGAATCTCGTGCCATAGCATACCATGGTTGGATCTATTATACCAGTCGGGGGTGGGAAGTATTAGTATAGATATGTGATCAATATCCCTATTATATCAAGTACTGATTACTGAATAGTGTTGATCATACACCGCACGTATAATTAGCCAGGCCGTATTACATCTTGCCCAAGCCGATCACATGTTAAGCTAGTACTCACACACTTAGTCATTAGTATTCTTATTTTATTGGCATATTATTCATTATTGTATTTATTTTCAGTATTTTCTTATTGTATATATATCTGTTGTATCTATTGTGTATCTTGTTTATCCACAACTATTTACTGTTATATAGTTTTTATCATTGATTAGAACTGCTGTTCGAGATGTACTCTGCTCCTTTCCTGACTGGATATATTTTTTCAGATGACACTGAGGAGTGGTACCCTACCTATTATGGACCCCAGGATGTTGTGGATTTAGATTCTGAGACCCTGCCTCGGGAGGGACTTATCCCAACTGGGAAAGTTGACCCAGGAGTTATAGCTTCGTAGTATTCTTTTGTACTGGATTTGTCTTCAGCTTATTCTGTATTTTCCTCTAACTCATTGATGTATTATTTTAGACTCATGAGTTGTATTGTGACTATTCTATTCTTTATCTGATTCGTGCTTTCCATCTTAGTTCTGTGATTGAGTATACTATCATTATTGGTGGTTCATTATATTATTAGATAGATTATCTAGACAGCGTTCGACCGTCGATTCTGTGGCGTAGGCTTGGCGTTGTTTCTGACTTGTACCCTTACGTCGGGTGCGGGTCGTGACAGTGCACCGATCATGGAGGCTTAGTGGAGATGACACCGAGTAGAATGTGTGGTCGAGTATGTGGTAGGGAATGACCATAAAGGCAGAAAGATTGTTCTAGTGGAGGACGATCGAAAGGCATGGCTACTCGAAGACCGGGTCTGCTGTCTAGAGAAGGCAGGGCTACTACGTTAGTATGAGACTAGCTATAAGGGGTGATATTGCGTGGTCACGATGGTCGGCTAATGTCACTACCCCATTTCCAGAGCCGGGTATTTTTATTTTAATTGGGTTAATTGTGTATTATTTATAATTATTTATATTTATATTTAATTAGTGATTATATTATTTTTTATTGATTGTTTTAGGATTTTGGCTAGTCTGGACCCATGTCAAACCCTAGTGGACCCATGTCCAACCCAACCAACACCCTTGTGAGACCTATTTTGGGGTTTAGAATTATTATTATATTTTATTTTAGTTAGTTGGAGAGATTGGGAGTTAGTTTGAGTGCTTTTGGAACCACAAACCCAAAAACCCAAGTTAGGGGAGGGCATTTTGGTAATTTCCCACTATGTAAACCCTTTTTCTTCTGTGTGGCCGACCCTATTTCCTTTCCATTCCCGACCACACAGCAGCCCCCCTCTCCACTTCTTCACTTCTTCTTCTTCTTCTTCTTCTTCTTCTTCTTCTTCTTCTTCTTCTCCACTCTTTCTTCTTCCTTTCTTCTTCCCACATCCAAGTAAGTGCTCTATTTTTTCTCTTTCTTCTTCTATTCTTTATGGATATTAATCCTAACCCTACATTTTTCCCTAACCTAGATGGGTAGAGCTTAGATTTGGTGTTGGAGCTTGGATTGGAAGCTTGGTGTGATGGATTTGGAGCTTTTTGAAGACTTTGGCTTGGGATTTCAACTCCAAAGAGGTTAACTCTAATTTTCCTCCTTGTAATTACTCTTATATAGTATAATTAGTGGTTTAGAACCTTCCTAGACCCTAAGGCTACCCGTGGGAGAAAGTTGGAACAAGTTTGGTTGTGTTTGGAGACTTTGACACTAGGTTTTGTGTCAATTTCGGTTGAAATCCGAGATTGGCCCAATTTTTGGTGATGCCCTTGGTTAGATAGACCTAGGTAGACATTGTCGAGTATCTTAAGGGTTAGTACGTGTCTCCATTCGGACACGTGAAGTCGTGTCATGGAGAAATGGGCGTTTCGAGCATTTTAGGGGTTTTCGTTGTCGCCGGATCTATGTGCGTGCACGTTTTTGCCACAAATCTAGAATCAATGAGTTAGCATTTTTTCTATGATTTAGACATCGTTTAGAACCCATGGGTAAATTTTGGGCCGATTCTGAGTTGGTTTGGTGTGCGTTTCAGGAGATTTTGCGAACCGCACACCACGTGTTCGTCGAAATGACCGAACAGTCATTTCGACTTGGTTTTTTAGTTTCGGGCTTATGCGCACGTTGGGTTAGCTTCGGAGAGTGTGTGCTAGAGTTCTCGGGTTATATATATATATATATATATATATATATATATATATATATGTGTGTGTGTGTGTGTGTGTGTGTGTGTGTGTGTGTTTATATATCTATATGTGTGTGTGATTATAGATGTATGTGCATATAAATATATGTGTCTATATATAAATATGTGTGTTTGTATATAATGTCTGTGTGTTTCTATATATATATATATATATATATATATATATATATATATATATATATATATATATATATATTTGTGTATGTGCATATATATGTTTATATATGTTGTGTGTGTGTTAGTGTGTGTGAGAGTGTGTGTGTGAGGGTGTGTGAGAGTGAGTGTGTGTTTATGAGCGTGTGTGTGTATGTTTGTGTGTGTGTGTGTGTGTATATATATATATATATGAGTGTGTGTGTGTGTTTATATATATATATGTGAGTGTTTGTGTGAGAGTGTGTGTTGGTGTTAGTGTATGTGTAGGTGAGTGTGTGTGTGAGTGTGAGTGAGTGTTTGTGTGTATATATATATATATATATATATATATATATATATATATATATATATATATATATATATATATATATATATATATATATGTATGAGTTTGTATGTATATGTATATATATATATATGTGTGTGTATGTATATATATATGGGTTTGTGTGTGTATATAAATATATGGATATGTGTGTTTATATATATATATAGATATGTGTGTGTTTACGTGTGTGTAAGTATATATGTATTAGTGTGTGTCTGTATATATATATAGTTGTATATATATATATATATGTGTGTGTGTCTGTGTATGTGCGATTGTATATATATATAGATATATGTGGGCGTGTTTGTGTGTATATGCATGTGGCAGTGCAGCGAGCAGCAGGGGGGGAGGGGCAACAGTGCACACCGCGCTGCTGTGCATACAGCAGGCCCTAGCAGCAGCGGCAGCAGCTTCGTGGCTTGGCGTTTGCGCGCCGCTTTGCTCTAGCAGCTAGGTAGCGAGAGGTAAGAGATATGTATGTATATATATCTAGAAAGATAGATATATAGATTTATGGATAGATATCTAAATAGTTTGATATATAGATAAATAGATAGATAGATATCTAGATAGCTAGATAAATAGATAGCTAGATTGATAGATAGATAGATAGTTAGATAGATATCTATTAGATAGATAGTTAGATAGATAGATACTAGATAGATATATAGGTTGATAGATAGATAGATTTTAGATACATAGATAGATCTATATGTATAGATATAGATATATATGTATTTGAGAGTGGGTATAAGGTAAGGTATAAGTTGTTTGTGGATATATATATATATATATATATATATATATATATATATATATATATATATATATATATATGTAGGTATATATATATATATATATATATGAGCTAGATATATATATTTTAGCCTAGATTATTAACTAGGTATATATCTATATGCTTAAATAGCTAACTAGAGGGGTAGTTAGAGGGGTATTGGGAGATATCTCAATACCTTGAGATATCAAGGTATCTCAATACCTTGAGATATCCAAGGTATTGAGTTTCGAACGGGATTTTTGAGCAATTGCCTAGGTTTGAGTTTAGAGATAGGTTTTTATGTATATGTGTATATATTTACGCATGCTAGCATATGTTTTAGCGGGTTTAGATGGGGCGTATAGCGTAGGTTGAGGTATCGGATACCGAGGGTATCCCGGTATCTCAAGGAGGCGAGTTTGAGTGTTTATTAACTTTTGTCCTAGCTTTGGCCTAGAATTTTAGGGGTACCCTTGTTTGACCTAGAGTTGACCATAGTTGATCCGGTTGACCACCAAAGTCAACTTTTGACCTAGTTTTGATCCAGGGTTGACTTTTTAGACCTAGAGTTGACTTTTTGACCCAGATTTCACCGGTTTGACCCGTTTGACCTAGAACGACCCTAGAAGCTTATTTTTAGCTATTTTATATCTGTTTAACTCATTAAAAACCTGTTTAACCTTGCTTTTCGCAATAGGTCTTTGCGATACCAGTTCGGATCGCCAGTTGCTCAAGACGTCAGGCGAGTACATTCTCTAATAGTTTTTATTATCTGATGATTATTATGATTCAGCTTCTAGTATAGTATCATCTAATTTTTTTGGCACAACACGGGACACGAACTGGTATTTCTAGATTTATTTACTTATGACACGTATATTTCATGTTTCTGGCCTCTATTCTGGAATTACCTACTGGTATCACCTACAGGCATCACTACAGGCATCACTCATATTTTAGGCTGGACTCATACTTGATTTACGTGTCGGGTCTTGGATTCACTTGTACTAGTCAGGACGAGAAAATACTCGAGTAGACATGTAAATATTCATAACTGGAATCACCCTCTCTAGTCTAAACTGGAATGATAGCAGCCGCACACCCAGTGTGCGGTGAGCCGTATTTACCTCCTAGTCGTTTATATGTCAAAACAGGTATTTCAAAGACACGAGTTCATTCTTTATAGTTTGGACTCTCTTGTATTTTTTGCTGGTCTCATTTATAGTTTCTGGACTTGACTCATTACATGTATTCTTGCTGGACTCAAAACACGTTCTTGTGCACATACTTACTCTTAGTTTAGATTTCCTGTATCTAGCAGTCATTAATATCTTGCTTCTGATATTCATGCATCTTTACCTTTATGTACCAGTGATATGCATATTTCTTGTTCCATACTTTATTTTATTCTTCTTGCTTCTTGCTACAACTGTTTTATAGTTTTTATCATTTAATTGGAACTGCTGTTAGAGGTGTACTTGCTCCAGTCCTGACTGGACATATTTTTTCTATAGTATCCGGAGGATAGGTGTCCGACGTTTTATGGACCTCAGCCTGTCGATGGTGCAGACATGGACCCTCTAGTTTAGGAGTGATTTTCGGGTTGGTAGCCGGGATCACTAGGACCTGTTGTTGTTTTGATTAGCTTTTAGCACCGGATTTGTCTCCGGTTTGGATTGAGACCTTGTATTGTATATGATTTAGGATGTATTATTATTATTATTGATGTTGTGGTATTTTAGCAGCAGTTGTTTAGACTTGGTAGTTATTAGTCTTCTGTGTTATCTTATCGTGCTTAGATTCGTGATTGAGTACATTGTGATTATCATTATAATATTGCTCCTCCATTTGGAGTTGAGATCTTGACAGGTTTATATATTGATTGTGTGAGATTGTTAGCTAGATAGTTGACCTAGACAGCATTCTACCGCCGATGCTGCGGCGTAGGCTGGACGTACCAACGACTCATGCCCAATTTTTCGGGCATGGGTCATGACACATTTTTGGTGGCAACCCTATGTAGGTCTCAATTCGCAATTAGTGCGTGTCGTGGTGGTACAACAATTTAGTTGTACTGCTATGAGCCTGCTATAGGATCTACGATCTAGGATGAGAGTGTAATCAATCACGACTAGGAACAATTCTAATCTAATTATTCTGAAATTGGTTTCTTTTGAAATTTTCTGTCCTTCTTTGATGATATCGTATCTTGCGCCGTATTGACTTCTTTTGATCTGTGTTCAGGATGCCTCCGAAGACACGATCTCATTGTACCGCCCCAACAGTTGCCACCGAGAGGTATGCTACCTCTCTTTCAGCTCGTATTCAGGTAGCTGCTACCGCTCCACTCACCACTCCTATGGTTGAGGGAGCATCTGCTTCTCTCGGGGATCCTCCTCCACTTGTCGATCCGAGGACTACCCCAGTCATTCCGGCGGTTCCTCCACCACTTCCTACACCAGTAGACGCCGTGTAGTTGTTTGCGTTCTTCAGGGAGATGATGGACGCGCAGCACCGTCAGGTGGATGTGATGAGGCTGGGCATTGAGAACGCCCACCAGGTGGCCATAACGGCAGTGGACAGAGTGGCACAGATTCAGCCACAGGTAGATCAGATTCAGCGCCCGAGGCCGGGCATTATCATTGACTTCGAGAGGATGCGGCCCAAGGAGTTCTGGGGTACAGAAGGGATCATGTATGCGGATGACTGGATAGAGCAGATTGAGGGCATCTTCAGGCTGGCACAGATTCCAGACAGCATGCAGATAGAGGCAGCGGGCAGTCAGATGTTCGACCTTGCTTTGACATGGTATCGCACAGATACGAGGATCGCGATACTAGGGCTTACTTGGGAGGCTTTTAAGAGGCTTTTTAAGGAGAATTTTTTCCCAAATGTGGCGCTCAGTGATGGTGGATGAGTATGCAGCGGAGTTCTGTCGTCTGGGCAGATTTGTAGAGGGCTTGAGTGAGGCAGCAAAGGCGAGGAAGTTTCGCAAGGGCTTGGTCATGGCGGTCAAATCTTTGACTAGGAGCTACCGCGAGGCAACTTTCTAGCAGATAGTAGGAGACGTTCAGAGAGCAGAGGATGACTTGGAGGTCAAGTCCAAGAGAGACAGGAATGATTCAGGTAGTGCGAGTGGCAGTGTGGGACCGGCTAAGCGTCCCTATGTGCAGAAGGCTGCACAGCAGGGTCAGGATCAGAGGGTGCCCACTTGTGCCTACTGCAGGAAGGCAGGACACACTTGGGATATTTTTAGGAGGAGGCTGAAAGTGTGTTTGTTATGTGGATCCGTTGCTCACCAGATGCGAGATTGCCCCACTGCACCTCCATTTGGTGGAGCACAGGATCGGAGAGTTGGAGCTAGGCCATCTGTGGCACAGCATCATGCCCCACACCACTAGAGGGATATACCCCAGCAGGACAAGGCTTATGCGTTGACGGTCGAGGAGGCCGATGCTACGGGTGTCGGGTTAGCAAGTCTGTCTCTTTGTTCTTCTTTTTGTCCTTTTCCATTCCTTGTGGTGTGTTTCATTAGTACCTGTTAGACTTTCTTTGTGTTATGGTAGATAGAGTAGTGACCCTGATTGAGACTGTGATAATACAACCAGAAGGACCATGATCTTGCATGTTGTTTAGGTAGAATTTTTTGACTGTGATTGTTGGGGGTTTGACCTAGAGGGAGTGCGATTGACTTTAAATTTTGAGGATAAAATTTTCTAAGGAGGATAGGCTTGTCACTACCCCATTTCCAGAGCCGGATATTTTTTTATTTTAATTTGGTTAATTATGTATTATTTATAATTATTTATATTTATATTTAATTAGTGATTGTATGTAAACCCCCTCGACCAAAATTCCGGATTAATTAACTTAAATAGTATAATTAGGGTTAATTAGTTTAAATTAAGATTTATTATACAAGTATTATAATATTTGTGCAGTGTTTTGATACTTAGGACACCTTACCGTTGTCCCGATATTTAGGACACTACCCTAGCTGTTACCCTAAAACAAATTTCATACACTTGGCCTAGACATACTAACCTACCATAATGACCCTTGTGCAACCCCCGGATACTGATTTTTGTGCCTAATTTTAGTCGCACAAAAGTCGTTACAAATGTCCGTACGTAAATTAAATAAATTGTGTATTTACGTTCGTTGTCCGTCCCAATCGAAATTGAGATCCAACCTCAACCCGTTTTGATCAACCCACATCATGACATTATTATACTCTGAGCCTACCACACCAATGACGCTTGTGCCACCCAAATTTAGACCCCCGATATTTATTAAATTAATTTAGAGACACCCGGTGCATTAATTATAAATTAATTAATGTAGTGACCTAGCCTCATTTAAATTAGACCAAACTCCAATCCAAACCCACCCACACACCCACAAGCCTCATACAAAATACCATACACCATCCTAGCCTAATACAAAATACCAAACATGGTGTTTTGTTACATCAAATTCCTAATTCTAAAATTTGTGCAAATTCTAATTTGTTCAGGGGCCTTTGTGCAAAATTGTAATGAGGTGCCCCCTCTCATTGGCCCAACCACATGGAGAAAGAGCCTACATTCCTTGACCGGTCACCATGTATTTTCCCCCTATTTTTTATGTACTTGCATCACTTTTTGGAGGGCACATCATGACCCTTCATTTGAAATGCTTCAATCCTAGCACTCCCCTCATCATGATGAAGCCTCCCCAACTCCCCAAAAATAACACACAGCCGGCCCTAATCCCAAGGCAGCCCCCCCACTCTATCTTCTACATGTACATCAAGTTATATCTCATTAAATGCACAAAACCCAAGAAATACACCACACAAAACTTTAGTTCAAAAAACCTTCAGCCCGAGCTCAACCCCAATCCGAGCAACCCGCCGCCCTCTCCCGGCCAGCCCCCGCCTCCGGCCACCCCCGCAACCACCCGACTCCCTCCGGCGACCTTTCCCCTACCTCCAGCCACCGCCACCCGCCACCAAGTCCGCCTGCAGCCACCGCCAGAGCCACCCTCCTCAACCCGAGCTCACCCCTCCCCCGAGCTAACCCGACCACCCGAGCTCCAACTACTCTGCCACCGCAGCACGCCCGGCCGCCATACTTGGCCGACCTCTTCCCCGACCGACCACCTCGGTCCCCGCCGAGTTCCAGTCCCGGTCGACGCCTCAGCTGGCCGCCCTCGCCCCCGCAGCACAGTCGACCACAGACCGCTGCTGCTGTTGCCGACCCCCCCCCACCCCGAGCACTGCCGGAGCTCCGCCCTGCCACCCCCGCCGTCGACGATCAGTCACCGGATCCCCCTCGGCCTGATAAACATATAGGTATAATATTTTATGTATTTATACTATTATTTATGTACGTATATAATGTTGCAATGGTTATATACATGCATATATATAGGGTTCTGTAATTTATTCTAGTATTTAAATACGTATTCTGTATATTATATATATTATTCTGTATTTCTTTATATTTATGTATATACTTATATGTATATACTTTTTTACTGTATTCTGAGTGTATTTTATATATAATATAAATATATATGTACATATTTTATAATAAATATATGTATATACATATTATGCAATATATACTTGAGTTTAAATACTTTATATATATTAATACCTAATATGTATATGTATATATATATATAAATGTATGTATATATTTTAGAAATACATTTTATGTGTTGGTATATTACATAATTATTATATGTTGTGTAAATATATAAATATATATTTGGTATATTTATTGTTTTGTGTATATATAAGTATATATGTATTTTGTGTATATAAATGTGTGTATATATAAATATATATATATACCTTATGTATTTAGTATATTAGTGTAATAAATATATGTATATGCATACATATATATATTAATAGGTATTGTGTACTTAGTATATAAATTTGGGTATATATCTATAAATATATATATATATATATATATATATATATATATATATATATATATATATATATATATATATATATATCTATATATATATATATATATATATATATATATATATATATATATATATATATATCTATATATCTATATATATATATATATACTTGTGAATATTGGTATGTATATGAATATACATATATATTTAAACATATATAAATATGTTGTGTATTTATTTATGTACATAAATTGTATCTAAATATATGTATATGTATAGATATATGACATTATGAATTTATCTATTATATACATATATAAGTAATTATTAATATGTGTATATATACATATGTATTGGTGTGTTATTAAGTAAAATATAAAGATGCTATTTTAAATGTACTATTAAACATACATATTATTTTAGTATATTTAAATATGTATTAGTGCACATATATATATATAAATATATATATATATATATATATATATATATATATAAATATATATATATATATATGTGATATCTATATATAAATATATGTACTAAAGGGTCCCACTAATTGTACAGTCCATACCCTGTGTCAGTTATTGCTGCAAGTAGTGTGTCTTGGTTGTGCTATTGTAGCGACTGATATTGACATTATTATATCATATATAGGACTGCTGGACCGTATAGCCGAGGCTTCAGGAGCAGGACATTGGCTTTCGCAGCTACCCGACACAGGCAAGTATACCTTGCTGGATTACTGTTTAAATTAAATGATAAATGTTACAATATACATAAACTGTGCGCGCCCGAGATTGACTCGGGTGCAGTCGACGAATGCGTCGATGAGTAGTGTACTTGACCTAGATGCTAGCTGACTCACCTACTACTGTGAGGATATTTTGATATCTTCCTAGACCGTGACACTTTACACGTATCACAATGGTACCTTCATATTGGGATGCGGGTCCGCGTACCCGATTCGCTATTGGTGCGTACGACATGCATCACAGACTAACACGTAATCTAGAGTAATATAATTAGATGTGACTTGGCATATAGATACGGGATCCTCATGTCGTGTATTCGACTTGTGAATCCACATTGGGCGGGGAGGACAATTAATAAACGTATGGGATACACACATCGGACTCCGTAGTATCCAGAGGAGCCACAGACCCGATGACTTCCTATATTCAGACACCGTGCTCTTCGGAGTGTTACGGACGTATATACATTGCAGATACCACATCCCTTAGAGTGTTGGACGTTATATATATACAGATACCTCATTCTTCGGAATGATGGATGTTGCAGATACCACACTCTAGAGGACGTTGGACGTTATGCCTATACCTACTTATACGTTCCGAGGTTGTCCTTACATTGCATTCACTTAGATGGTTAGCACACCCCTTTTATTTTATTCAGTACTATATCTGGCATGCATTTTGTATCTTGTTACGTCCCTCTGAGGACCTGGTTATCTTCCAGATCTGGATGAGGCCTATTACCCCACTGTGTACGGACCAGGAGTGGAGACGAGATACGCTCTAGAGGAGGAGCTAGAGGTCCTTCCATCGGAGTATCCCTGATCATCTTGGTAGGCCTTCCGCCTAGGACTGGAGCTTCTTATCTAGTTAGCAGTTGTTTCAGTCACACTCTTATTTCAGTCTTCAGTACTCTATTTTCATCATTTGTAGTGGGTTTGTTCCCACCGGACATATTTTGGTTTGTACTATGACATTCGACTATGTTCTTATATTCCAGTCTTTCATTTCAGTATTTTACTTGCTATATTTGTGGATGAGATAGGACTCTGCCTGTTGTTGATATTAGACTTGTTAGATTTAGGACAGCGTAGCACGCTTCGTTAGTATCCATTAAATTAGGATATCCTCGGAGATGTGTCAGCTGGCCAATGCCACGTGGCCGGATTCCATATATTTTGGGACTGGGGCGTGACATGGTTTTAGTGGTAGCCCATGCAGGTCTCATCAAAATATCAAATATTTATCGCTTGTGGTATGGTAACATGCCCAACGAGCCTGCAATAGGATAGAAATTACTAGGTCTTATCCACTTGATTACGCCTTTGAACCTCTTCCGTATTTTAAAAAAAATATTTGTATCCTGTTTGATTGATTCTGTACTCTTTTTTAATAAAGTTCTATCTCTTACAGCGAGATGAACCTACGCAGCAGACGTGAGACACTTGGTGCCCTAGCACCATCAGCCCCCGCACCGAGGGAGGAGACGTCCCAGGGACCACCCAGAGAGCAGCTTCAGCCACAGGAACAGGTGATCCCCCAGGCCCCGATGGTACACTGGCATCAGATCTCTCCCGACGAGAGGATGCAAAAGCTAGAGGGCCAGACATCGCAGACGATCCCGATGCAGCACTTCGAGGGACAGACCTCGAGGGCCACTCCGATGCCGCAGTTCGAGAGGCCAACATCCGAGGAGACACCGATGAGGCAGCCGGAGGTACCACTACCACTACCTCCGCCATTTCCACCTCAGATGCCACCAGCGGAGGGACAGCCCCAGATGATGCAGTTCTTTTAGACGAGGATGCAGGCCTAGTGGCATCAGACGGAGACCCTGAGACAGGGCCTGATGGCGGTACTGGAGAGGGCACCTGCCCAAGCACCAGCACCAGCACCTGCACCTGTCCAGCCAGTGGGCCCTGTACGAGGCTTCCGACAGATGGGCCCGGGAACCTTCTCGGGCAAGGAGACTGCAGAGGAGATCTCAGACTGGGTCTCCAACACTGAGATGCTACTGGAGGGTTCGCAGCTACAACCCAACCTCTGGATGACCGCAGTGAGGGCCCAACTCACCGGCAACGCCCATCACTGGTGGGATTCTATGGAGCGCAGCATCGGCAGGACGCAGACTTGGAAGGAATTTCTAGAGTACTTCAATGCGAAGTATTTCCCCTCTACGGTCAGGAATGCCCTATACTCCTAGTTTCTGCACCTGGAGCAAGGGAACTTGACCGTGGATGCCTACGATGGGGAGTTCAGCAGACTCAGCCGATTCGGTGCAGCCCTGATCCCCAACGACCTAGAGAAGGCCAGGAGGTTCCACTATGGCCTCTCTTTCGAGCTGCAGAGGTACACCACTACCCAGGCGAGGATCTCTTATGAAGAGGTCCTATCAGAGGCGAGGATCCAGGAGGCCATAGGCGAAGGAGCGAGATGTTCCAGCACGAATGTACCAGCCAGAACCCATCATGGAGCAGGAGGACCGATCCGCCATCCAGGAGCGCAGGTGCAGCAGAGGACAGCGTCGTACTAGCAGAAGGAGCTTCCGACTTGTCACTTTTGTGGCAAGAGGGGACACATCATCAGAGATTGCCGAAAGAAGCTCGGGCTCTGCATGGTTTGTGGAGCGAGCCAGCACTTTGCCAGAGACTGCCCACAGCGCAGAGATACAGCACCCCAGACCGGGCAGAGGCCAGCAGCACCACCCTAGAGGATACTACCCCCAGCAGGTGGTCAGTGTCCACCAGCTACCGGAGGACAGCAGAGAGGACCACCCTTGGTCCCACAGGAGGCACATTTCAACCAGGCCCAACAGCAGGCTGGAGGGCAGAGGCACGGGCAAGCCTTTGCTTTAGCCTCTATCGAGGAGGAACCAGAAGGGAAGGCGATCACTGGTATAATTTTAGTTACATCATTACCTGCAACTACACTGTTTGATTCTGGAGCTACACTGTCATTAATATCTAGTAGCTTCGTAACCATGCATAGAGTAGCAACTTCCCCCTTACCTAAGAGTTGGAAGATACTTACCGGAGGAGGCATCGTACCGGTTACCAGCACTATTAGAACGTGCTCGGTAGTAGTTTATGGTAGAGAGATGAGAGCACGATTATTGGTACTCCCAATGCCAACTTTTGAAGTTGTTTTGGTCATGGACTGGTTAAGCCAGTATAATGCCGTACTAGATTGCCGGAAGGGTAGCGTTACTTTTAGACTGTCAGGACACCCGGAGTTCGAGTACATGCGAGGCACCATCGAGCGAGGAGTAGGACACGCAGTTGGAGCTTACATGGCGATGGAGACGGCACCCCCAGAAATTGTTGCAGAGTTCGAGGATATTTTCCCAGAGGAGTTGCCAGGCCTACTGCCTGATAGAGAGGTGGAGTTCACCATTGAGCTAGTACCTGGAGCAGCACCGGTATCATCAAATATGTACCAGTTGGCGAAGAAGGAGCTTGACGAGCTGAAGCTACAGCTAGAGGAGTTGCAGATCAAGGGATTCGTCCGTCCTAGTGCATCACCCTGGGGACCACCAGTATTATTTGTACCAAAGAAGGATGGGACATTCCGGATGTGCATTAATTACAGAGCCCTAAATGCTTTGACTATCAAGAACAAGTACCCTATACCGCGAATTGACGATCTGTTCGACCAGCTGACAGGAGCAGTGGTGTTCACAAAGATTGACTTAAGATCGGGCTATCACCAGGTAAAGGTGCGAAGGGAAGACATTCCAAAGACAGCATTTAGGACTCGTTATGGTCACTACGAGTTCTTAGTGATGCCTTTTGGATTGACAAATGCGCCTGCTGTATTTATGAACCTGATGAACAGAGTCTTTCACCAGTATCTGGACTAGTTCAATGTAGTCTTCATCGACGACATCTTGGTGTATTTGAAGAGCCACAAGGAGCACGGGGAGCACTTGAGGCTAGTGCTAGAGAGGCTGAGACGAGAGAGGCTTTATGCCAAGCTGAGCAAGTGCGAGTTTCTTCTAGATCGTGTCGCATTTCTTGGACACGTTATCTCAGGAGAAGGCATTTCAGTAGATCTCGCGAAGATTTCGTCAGTAGAGACGTGGCCGACCCCTAACAACGTCTCGAAGGTGAGGAGTTTCCTAGGACTTGCCGGATATTACCGGAGGTTCGTAGAGAACTTCGCAAGGATCGTAGAGCCGATGACCCGCTTGACCCGCAATGATCAGGAGTTCACCTGGACAGAGGAGTGTCAGACAGCATTCGATGAGCTAAAGAAGCATCTGACTACAGCACCCATCTTGACCATACCTTCTGGACCCGGAGGATTCGTGATCTATAGCGATGCGTCCGGGAAAGGATTAGGATGCATCTTGATGCAGCATGGAAAGGTTGTGGCCTATGCCTCTAGGCAGTTGAGGACCCATGAGAAGAACTATCCTACCCACAACTTGGATCTTGCCGCAGTGATCTTTGCTTTGAAGCTTTGGAGGTACTACTTGTACGGAGAGCGCATGGAGATATTCATCGATCACAAGAGCCTGAAGTACGTCTACACCCAGAAGGACCTGAACCAGAGGCAGAGACATTGGCTCGAAGTGATGGCGGACTTCGAGATTGAGCTACAGTACCATCCGAAAAAGGCTAATGTGGTAGCCGATGCTTTAAGCAGGAAGTCCATAGCATTTTTCCTGACTACCCAACAACATCTGTTGAGAGATCTAGAACAGTTGGGTATCAAAGTCATTTTGCCCGGAGTAGACGGCTAGATGTCGAGTTTCCAGGTGCAATCAACATTGGTGGAGAGAATCAAGGCTGCGTTGCCGACAGACGCCAGATTTCAGAGGCTTCGACAGAGGAGAGAGGCTGGAATACAGACGGGACTGCGTATACATGAGGACGGGACTTTGAGATGTGGAGATCGTCTCTATGTTCCGAATGGAGAGCTTCGCCAGGAGCTGATGACGGAGGCGCACAGTTCGACCTACTCTATTCTTCCAGGAGGCACGAAGATGTACCGAGACCTGAGGCAGTACTACTGGTGGCACGGGATGAAGAGAGAGATAGCCCACTTCGTGGCTAAGTGTCTGGTGTGTCAGCAAGTCAAGGCTGAGCATCATAGGTCTGCCGGATTACTTCAACCGCTCCCGATACCGGAGTAGAAATGGGAGCACATCACTATAGACTTCGTTACGGGTTTCCCGAGAAGTCCTAGTAGTCGTAATGCGGTATGGGTAATCGTAGATAGACTCACCAAGTCTGCCCACTTTTTATCCTTCAGAGTTGGGCAATCTACAGAAGTCTTGGCAGACACGTACATGAGGGAGATCGTGCGATTGCATGGAGTGCCTGTCAGTAACGTGTCTGACAGGGATACGAGGTTCACATCGTACTTTTGGAGGAGTATACAAGAGAGTCTTGGTACCCGCCTTAAGTTCAGTACTTCGTACCACCCGCAGACAGATGGCCAATCCGAGCGCACCATTCAGACGCTGGAGGACATGTTGAGGGCATGCATGCTTGACTTTAGTGGTTCATGGGAGGACCACTTGCACTTGGTCAAATTTTTTTACAACAATAGCTATCAGGCGAGTATCCAGATGGCTCCCTATGAGGTATTGTATGGTAGGAAGTATCGTTCCCCAGTATGTTGGAGCGATGTAGGCGAGAGGCAGATTCTAGGGCCATAGTTGGTCATCCGTACAGTGGAGAAAGTGAAGAAGATCCAAGGGCATCTACGAGCAGCATAGGACAGGCAGAAGCATTGGACTAATGTGCATCGATGACCCCTAGAGTTCCAGGTGGGAGATCATGTGTTCCTGAAGATCTCACCTACCAGAGGAACCATCAGATTTGGAGGCAGAGGAAAGCTGAGTCCGAGGTACATCGGACCATTCGATGTGCTAGAGCACGTCGGAGAAGTTGCTTACAGATTGGCCTTGCCGCAGACACTGAAAGGAGTTCACGACATCTTCCATGTATCTCAACTGAGGAGGTACATACCGGATCCGAGTCATGTGGTTGACCACTCGGAGATCATCGTCGTTCCAAGTTTGTCATACCAGGAGGACCCGGTAGAGATCCTAGACCGAAGCGAGAAGGTACTGCGAGGCCAGACTATCCCTCTAGCTCGTGTCGCATGGCGGCATCATGAACCAGGTGAATCAACCTGGGAACGAGAGGACGATATTCAGCAACGCTTTCCCCATCTCTTCGAAGGCCTAGGTATGTGATAGCATTTTATTTCAATCAATAGTTTTTCTATATGTCTGTTTTAATTTCGAGGACGAAATGCTCTAAGGAGGGTATGTTGTAAACTCCCTCGACCAAAATTCAGGGTTAATTAACTTAAATAGTATAATTAGGGTTAATTAGTTTAAATTAAGATTTATTATACAAGTATTATAATATTTGTGCAGTATTTTGATACTTAGGACACCTTACCGTTGTCCCGATATTTAGGACACTACCCTAGTTGTTACCCTGAAACAAATTCCATACACTTGGCCTAGACATACTAATCTACCATAATGATCCTTGTGCAACCCCCGGATACTGATTTTTGTGCCTAATTTTAGTCGCACAAAAGTCGTTACAAACGTCCGTACGTAAATTAAATAAATTGCGTATTTACGTTCGTTGTCCGTCCCAATCGAAATTGAGACCCAATCTCAACCCGTTTTGACCAACCCACATTATGACATTATTATACTCTGAGCCTACCACACCAATGACGCTTGTGCCACCCAAATTTAGACCCCCGATATTTATTAAATTAATTTAGAGACACCCGGTGCATTAATTATAAATTAATTAATGTAGTGACCTAGCCTCATTTAAATTAGACCCAACTCCAACCCAAACCCACCCACATACCCACAAGCCTCATACAAAACACCATACACCATCCTAGCCCAATACAAAATACCAAATATGGTGTTTGTTACATCAAATTCCCAATTCCAGAATTTGTGCAAATTCTAATTTATTCAGGGGCCTTTGTGCAAAATTATAATGAGGTGCCCCCTCTCATTGGCCCAACCACATGGAGAAAGAGCCTACATTCCTTGACCGGTCACCATGTATTTTTCCCCCCATTTTTCATGTACTTGCATCACTTTTTGGAGGGCACATCATGACCCTTCATTTGAAATGCTTTAATCCTAGCCCTCCCCTCATCATGATGAAGCCTCCCCAACTCCCTAAAAACAACACACAGTCGGCCCTAATCCCAAGGCAGCCTCGCCCACTCTCTCTCCTACATATACATCAAGTTACATCTCATTAAATACACAAAACCCAAGAAATATACCACACAAAACCTTAGTTCTAAAAACCTTCAGCCCGAGCTCAACCCCAGTCCGAGCAACCCGCCGCCCTCTCCCGGCCAGCCCCCGCCTCCGGCCACCCCCACAACCACCCGACCCCCTCCGGCGACCTTTCCCCTACATCCAGCCACCGCCACCCGCCACCAAGTCCGCCTGCAGCCACCGCTAGAGCCACCCTCTTCAACCCGAGCTCACCCCTCCGCCGAGCTAACCCGACCACCCGAGCTCCAACCACTCCGCCACCGCAGGACGCCCGACCGCCATACTTGGCCGACCTCTTCCCCGACCGACCACCTCCGTCCCCGCCGAGTTCCAGCCCCGATCGACGCCTCAGCTGGCCGCCCTCGCCCCCGCAGTACAGTCGACCACAGACCGCTGCTGCTGTTGCCGACGCCCCCCCCCCCCCCCGAGCACTGCCGGAGCTCCGCCCAGCCACCCCCGCCGTCGACGATCAGTCACCGGATCCCCCTCGGCCTGATAAACGTATAGGTATAATATTTTATATATTTATACTATTATTTATGTACGTATTTAATGTTGCAATGGTTATATACATGCATATATATAGGGTTCTGTATTTTATTCTAGTATTTAAATACGTATTCTATATATTATATATTATTCTGTATTTCTTAGTATTTATGTATATACTTATATGTATATACTGTATTACTGTATTCTGAGTATATTTTATATATAATATAAATATATATGTACGTATTTCATAATAAATGTATGTATATACATATTATGCAATATATACTTGAGTTTAAATACTTTATATATATTAATACCTAAAATGTATATGTATATATATATATATATATATATATATATATATATATATATATATATATATATAAATGTATGTATATATTTCAGAAATACATTTTATGTATTGGTATATTACATAATTATTATACCTTGTGTAAATATATAAATATAAATATTGGTATATTTATTGTTTTGTGTATATATAAGTATATATGTATTTTGTGTATATAAATGTATGTATATATAAATATATATATATCTTATGTATTTAGTATATTAGTGTAATAAATATATGTATATGCATACATATATATATTAATATGTATTGTGTACTTAGTATATAAATATGGGTATATATCTATAAATATATATATATATATATATACTTGTGAATATTGGTATGTATATGAATATACATATATATTTAAACATATATAAATATGTTGTGTATTTATTTATGTACATAAATTGTATCTAAATATATGTATATGTATATGTATATGTATAGATATATGATATTATGAATTTATCTATTATATACATATATATGTAATTATTAGTATGTGTATATATACATATGTATTGGTGTGTTATTAAGTAAAATATAAAGATGCTATTTTAAATGTACTATTAAACATACATATTATTTTAGTATATTTAAATATGTATTAGTGTACATATATATATATATGTGATATCTATATATAAATATATGTACTAAGGGGTCCCACTAATTGTACAGTCCAGACCCTGTGTCAGTTATTGCTGCAAGTAGTGTGTCTTGGTCGTGCTATTGTAGCGACTGATGTTGATATTATTATATCATATATTGGACTGCTGGACCGTATAGCCGAGGCTTCAGGAGCAGGACATTGGCTTTCGCAGCTACCCGACACAGGCAAGTATACCTTGCTGGATTACTATTTAAATTAAAAGATAAATGTTGCAATATACATAAACTGTGCGCGCCCGAGATTGACTCGGGTGCAGTCGACGAATGCGTCGATGAGTAGTGTACTTGACCTAGTTGCTAGCTGACTCACCTACTACTGTGAGGATATTTTGATATCTTCCTAGACCGTGACACTTTACACGTATCACGATGGTACCTTTATATTGGGATGCGGGTCCGCGTACCCGATTCGCTATCGGTGCGTACGATATGCATCACGGACTAGCACATAATCTAGAGTAATATAATTATATGTGACTTGGCATATAGATACGGGATCCTCATGTCGTGTATTCGACTTTTGAATCGATATTGGGCGGGGAGGACAACTGATAAACGTATGGAATAACACATCGGACTCCGTGGTATCCAGAGGAGCCACAGACCCGATGACTTCCTATATTCAGACACCGCGCTCTTCGGAGTGTTACGGACGTATATATATTGCTGATACCACATCCCTTAGAGTGTTGAATGTTATACATATATAGATACCTTATTCTTCGGAATAATAGACGTTGCAGATACCACACTCTAGAGGACGTTGGACGTTATGCCTACACCTACCTATACGTTCTGAGGTTGTCCTTACATTGCATTCACTTAGATGGTTAGCACACCCCTTTTATTTTATTCAGTACTATATCTGGCATGCATTTTGTATCTTGTTACGTCCCTTTGAGGATCTGGTTATCTTCCAGATCTGGACGAGGCCTATTACCCTACTGCGTACGGACCAGGAGTGGAGACGGGATACGCTCTAGAGGAGGAGCTAGAGGTCCTTCCATCGGAGTACCCCTGATCATCTTGGTAGGCCTTCCGCCTAGGACTGGAGCTTCTTATCTAGTTAGCAGTTGTTTCAGTCACACTCTTATTTCAGTCTTCAGTACTCTATTTTCATCATTTGTAGTGGATTTGTTCCCACCGGACATATTTCGGTTTGTACTATGACATTCGACTATGTTCTTATATTCCAGTCTTTTATTTCAGTATTTTACTTGCTATATTTGTGAAAATATAGGACTCTGCCTGTTGTTGATATTAGACTTGTTAGATTTAGGACAGCGTAGCACGCTTCGTTAGGATCCATTAAATTGGGATATCCTAGGAGATGTGTCAGCTGGCCAATGCCACGTGGCCGGGTTCCATATATTTTGGGACTGGGGTGTGACATGGTATTATTTTTCTATTAATTATTTAAGGATTTTGGCTAGTCTGGACCCATGTCAGACCCTAGTGGACCCATGTCCAACCCAACCAACACCCTTGTGAGACCTATTTTGAGGTTTAGAATTATTATTATATTTTATTTTAGCTAGTTGGAGAGATTGGAAGTTAGTTTGAGTGCTTTTGGAACCCCAAACCCAAAACCCAAGTTAGGGGAGGGCATTTTGGTAATTTCCCACTATGTAAACCCCTTTTTTCTTGTGTGTGGCCGGCCCTATTTCCTTTCCATTCCCGACCACACAGCAGCACCCCTCCCCACTTCTTTACTTCTTCTTCTTCTTCTTCTTCTTCTTCTTCTCCACTCTTTCTTCTTCCTTTCTTCTTTCCACATCCAAGTAAGTACTCCATTTCTTCTCTTTCTTCTTCTATTCTTCATGGATGTTAACCCTAATCCTATGTTTTTCCCTAACATAGGTGGATAGAGCTTAGATTTGGTGTTGGAGCTTGGATTGGAAGCTTGGAAGCTTGGTATGGTGGATTTGGAGCTTTTTGGAGACTTTGGCTTGGGATTCCAAATCCTAAAAGGTAAACCCTAATTTTTCTCCTTGTAATTGCTCTTATATAGTGTAATTAGTAGTTTAGAACCTTTCTAGACCCTAAGACTACCCGTGGGAGGAAGTTGGAACAAGTTTGGTTGTGTTTGGAGACTTTGACACTAGGTTTTGTGTCAATTTTGGGTAAAATCCGAGATTGGTCCAATTTTTGGTGATGCCCTAGGTTAGACGGACCTAGGTAGACGTTGTCGGGTGTCTTGAGGGTTAGTACGTATCTCCGTTCAGACACGTGAAGTCATATCGCAAAGAAATAGGCGTTTTGGGCATTTTAGGAGTTTTCGTCGTCGCCGGTTCTATGTGCGTGCACATTTTTGCCACAGACCTAGAATCGACAAGTTAGCATTTTTCAAGGATCTAGACATCGTTTAGAACCAGTGGGTAAATTTTGGGCCAATTTAGAGTTAGTTTGGTGTGCGTTTCAGGAGATTTTGAGAACCGCACACCACGTGTTCATCGAAATGATCGAACGGTCATTTCGACTTTGTTTCTTAGTTTTGGGCTTGTGCACGCATTGGGTTAGCTTCGGGGAGTATGTGTTAGAGTTCTCGGATTATGTTTTATATATATATATGTGTTTGTATATCTACATGTGTGTGTGATTATAGATGTATGTGTATATAAATATATGTGTCTATATATAAATATGTGTGTTTGTATATAATGTGTGAGTGTTTCTATATATATATATATATATATATATATATATATATATATATATATATATATATATATATATATATATTTGTGTGTGTGCATATATATGTTTATATATGTTGTGTGTGTGTAGTTGTATTTTTGTTAGTGTGTGTGAGAGTGTGTGTGTGAGGGTGTGTGAGAGTGAGTGTATATTTGTGAGCGTGTGTGTGTGTGTGTGTGTATATATATATGTATGTGTGTTTATATATATATATGTGAGTGTGTGTTAGTGAGTGTTTGTGTGAGAGTGTGTGTTGGTGTTAGTGTATGTATAGGTGAGTGTGTGTGTGAGTGTGAGAGAGTGTTTGTGTGTGTATATATATATATATATATATATATATATATATATATATATATATATATATATATATATATGTGAGTGTGTGTTAGTGAGTGTTTGTGTGAGAGTGTATGTTGGTGTTAGTGTATGTATAGGTGAGTGTGTGTGTGAGTGTTTGTGTGTGTGTGTATATATATATATATATTATATATATATATATATATATATATATATATATATATATACATATATATATATATATATATATATATATATATATATGTATGTATGAGTTTGTATATATATATATATATATATATATATATATATGTGTGTGTGTGTGTATGTATATATATATATATGGGTTTGTGTGTGTATATAAATATATGGATATGTGTGTTTATATATATATATATATATATATATATAGATATGTGTGTGTTTATGTGTGTGTAAGTATATATGTATTAGTGTGTGTCTATATATATATATATATATATATATATATATATATATATGTGTGTGTGTGTGTGTCTGTGTATGTGCGATTGTATATATAAATAGATATATGTGGGCATGTTTACGTGTGTGCGCGTGTGGCAGTGTAGCGAGCAGCGGGGGGGGGGGGGGGGGGGGGCAGCAGTGCACTGTGCGCTGATGTGCACACAGCAGCAGCAGCAGCAGCAGCTTCGTGGCTTGGCGTTTGTGCGCCGCGTTGCTCTAGCAGCTAGGTAGCGAGAGGTAAGAGATATGTATGTATATATATCTAGAGAGATAGATAGATAGATTTATGGATAGATATCTAGATAGTTTGATATATAGATAAATAGATAGATAAATAGATATCTAGATAGCTAGATAAATAGATAGCTAGATTGATAGATAGATAGATAGTTAGATAGATAGATACTAGATAGATAGATAGATAGATAGATAGATAGATAGATAGATAGATAGATAGATAGATAGATAGATAGATAGATAGATAGATAGATTGATTGATTGATAGATAGATATTAGATAGATAGATAGTTAGATCTATATGTATATATATATATATATATATATATATATATATATATATATATATATATATATATATATATATACCTATAGCAAGATAGATGTATAGATACTAGATATAGATATATATGTATTTGAGAGTGGGTATAAGGTAAGGTATAAGTTGTTTGTGGATATATATATATATATATATATATATATATATATATATATATATATATATATATATATATATATGTATATATGTTGGTATATATATATATATGAGCTAGATATATATATATTTTAGCCTATATTTTTAACTAGGTATATATCTATATGCTTAAATAGCTAACTAGAGGGGTAGTTAGAGGGGTATTGGGAGATATCTCAATACCTTGAGATATCAAGGTATCTCAATACCTTGAGATATCCAAGGTATTGAGTTTCAAGCGGGGTTTTTGAGCAATTGCCTAGGTTTAAGTTTAGAGATAGGTTTTTATGTATATGTGTATATATTTATGCGTGCTAGCATAGGTTTTAGCGGGTTTAGACGGGACGTATACCGTAGGTTGAGGTATCGGATACCGAGGGTATCCCGGTATCTCAAGGAGGCGAGTTTGAGAGTTTATTAACTTTTGACCTAGTTTTGGCCTAAAATTTTAGGGGCACCCTAATTTGACCTAGAGTTGACCATAGTTGACCCGGTTGACCGCCAAAGTCAACTTTTGACCTAGTTTTGACCCAGGGTTGACTTTTTGACCCAAATTTCACCGGTTTAACCCGTTTGACCTAGAACGACCCTTGAAGCTTGTTTTTAGCTATTTTATATCTGTTTAACTCATTAGAAATCTGTTTAACCTTGCTTTTTATAATAGGTCCTTGTGACACCAGTTCGGATCGCCAGTTGCTTAGGATGTCAGACGAGTACATTCTTTGATAGTTTTCATTATCTGATGATTATTATGATTTAGCTTCTAGTATAGTATCATCTGATTTTTCTGGCACAACACAGGACACGGACTGGTATTTTTGGATTTATTTACTTGTGACACATATATTTTATGTTTCTGACCTCTATTCTGGAATCACCTACTGGCATCACCTACAGGCATCACTCATGTTTTAGGCTGGACTCATACTTGATTTACGTATCGGGTCTTGAATTCACTTGTACTAGTCGGGACGGAGAAATACTCGAGTAGGCATGTAAACATTCCTAACTTGAATCATCTAGAATCACCCCCTCTGGTCTAATCTGGAATGATAGCAGCCGCACACCCAGTGTGCGGTGAGCCGTACTTACCTCCTAGCCGTTTACATGTCGAAACAGGTATTTCAAAGACACGAGTTTATTCTTTATAGTCTGGACTCTCTTGCATTTCTTGCTGGTCTCATTTATAGTTTCTGGACTTGACTTATTACATGTATTCTTGCTGGACTCACTACACATACTTGTGCACATACTTACTCTTAGTTTAGATTTCCTGTATCTAGCAGTCATTACTATCTTGCTTCTGATATTCATGCATCTTTACCTTTATGCACCAGTGATATGTATATTTCTTGTTCCATACTTTATTTTATTCTTCTTGCTACTTGCTATAACTATTTTATAGTTTTTATCATTTAATTGGAACTGCTGTTAGAGGTGTACTTGCTCCAGTCCTGACTGGACATATTTTTTCCAGAGTATCCGGAGGATTGGTGTCCGATATTTTATGGACCTCAGCCTGTCGATGGTGCAGACAGGGACCCTCTAGTTTAGGAGTAATTTCCGGGTTGGTAGCCGGGATCACTAGGACCTGTTGTTGTTTTGATTAGCTTTTAGCACCGGATTTGTCTCCGGTTTGGATTGAGACCTTGTATTGCATATGATTCAAGATGTATTATTATTATTATTATTGATGTTGTGGTATTTTAGCAGCAGTTGTTTAGACTTGGTAGTTGTTAGTCTTCTGTGTTATCTTATCGTGCTTAGATTCGTGATTGAGTACATTATGATTATCATTATGATATTGCTCCTCCGTTTGGAGTTGAGATCTTGATAGGTTTATATATTGATTGCGTGAGATTGTTAGCTAGATAGTTGACCTAGACAGCGTTCTACCGCCGATGCTGTGGCGTAGGCTGGACATACTCACGACTCATGCCCCATTTTTTGGGCACGGGTCGTGACAACTAAAAAAATATAGCAACTACGGCAGGGATACTAACGTGGAGGTGTTGTAGTGGTCGATGAGGCTGTGAAGATGGACTGGTGGCAGTGGGAGTCGAGTGGTACTAGTGGTGGTGGTGGTGGTGTTCGGCCGATACAGGGATGACGCAAGGGAGAAGCAGGTGAAGAAGATCGATGGGGGAAAGGAGGATTGCAATTTTGGCTAGGGTTTTCCATATAGCAGTTTCCACTATATATAGAGAGAATGAGGGATTGAATGATTTGGGCCCTAGGTGTTGGGCTTATGGCAAAAGGCAAAGGTTATTTAGAGGGTAAGTATTAATGGATAATTATGGACCGAGCCTTGGTGTTTAGGGATAAAGTAATATAGAAAGAAAAGAATTCATATGGGTACGCAGGGTATTGAATAGAGTTGTCAAAATAGTTAGGAAATGGACTAGATAAACAAAAAGAGAATGGGTAATTTTTTTTAAGAGAATATTAGATCCTTAATCCTCTAGTAAGAATGTAAATGCTAATATAGAAAAAAAGTTTAGTGGGCTTGGCTTCCTAGTTTGGGCTAAAAATTGGTATTTTAAGGAAAAAGAATTAAGTTGGAAACTGGGGTTTGGGATTAGGGTTAGAATATGGTTGGGATATAAATTATAAATAGGTGGGCTGGCCTATATTTTAACAATTGGTATAAAATGAATAGATTGGGATGGCTTGGTGTTTTATTAAGATGGATATAGTGAATTAAAAAATTCATCATTACGAATAATTTGGTGGAACTAGCTTTGGATAAAAAAGATAAGGAATTAACATTGTGCTTACCTAGGCTACACTTAGGATATAAAAGAAAATGGATAATATTTATGTTAGGTTTGGATTTAATTTAAGGAAAGGAAGAATATAAATGGAGGTAAAATGTGGGCTTAGATTTGTGTTAAAGGACCAACTAATAACTACCATACATATGGGAATTAAGGCCTGCAAAAATATAAATGGTATATCTATAAGGGTTTAGACCCAAATACAATGAACACACACACACAGTACAAACAATTCCATACTATTTGCATGGGTTATATAAAAGCTAAAATTTTCATTAATAAAAATATTTATAATAACACTATTACTAAGAAAAATTCATTATTTTTAATAATATATATATATATATATATATATATATATATATATATATATATATATATATATATACTTGGATCTAATGACAGATTTGATAGCTTGCTAAAAAAAAGGACTAAAATTTGGTTTAACAATATATATATAAAAAATTAAGGAGGGGTTTTGCAACCTGAAGTGAGGTATTACATTGATCACATAAATCTCTATATGATTCCAATATCAACTAGGCACTTCAATCCAATAAAGTTGTGTAATGCATCTGTCACTCTCCCATCATGATATACGTAATTGATACATATATTGCCAGATTGTTTTGTTATGCAGCGATAATTGCATGAGAGAGAACATGGATTCATGACCTGGCTAGATAATCCTTTTCCTATATGTATGTGTTTGTGTGTGTATATACACTTATTTTTCTCGCTCCTATCTTCTCTCATTTACTTTCTTTCTTTCTTCTTTCCTTCTTCCTTCTTTCTACATTCTCTTCTCCCCCCCCCCCCTTCCCCCTCAAGATAAAAAAAACCCTAGGACTAGAAATTAGGAAGTAATTCTTAATTTCCTTGAAGGAAGAGTAGAAGGCTACAAGGTAAGTACACCTTGCTCAAAGTGGGGACAACATAATTTTTCTCATATTTTTGTTTTTAGTAATTTTAAAATGTTTAAAATGTTTTGATAAAAAAAATGTGTCTTTGAATTTCCTTCAACTTTAGTATTTGGTATTTTTGATTTTTAGTGAATGGTTTTGAGTAGATCTAAGTTTTAAAATGATACTTTTAGAGTATTTTGTGGAATTGATCTCTCAAATATAAAAATTTATGGAAATAATTCTACCATGTTGTAGAGAATTCAATTCATGCAATTTTGATATTTAAAATTCTATAGTTGTCACTATACTCTTCCTCAAGTTCTCTGCCTGGCGTTGTTGGGCCTCTTATTGAATCTATTGTTAGGCTTGTATCATTGCATAGAACACCTGAAATAACTAATGCCCGTCCATAGTTTGCCCTGGCAGGAAAGCTGGTAGTGGTGGTATCGGGAGAGTAAATTATGGTGGTGGTAGAATATCGTCTTTCTGGAACCTCGATCAGTCTCTCCGGAACCTCAAGGCGGGCTGATCTACAGGGTTGCTTTATAGAGTAGATGGATCTCCACCCATTGGTGTTATCCCATCCTCGTAAGTAACCACAACACCTGGTGGTGTACCCGTGGGAATCTTGTTGCTAGCTCATGGATCCATTACTCTGCACACAATTAATTATGAGGACCACACAGACGAATCAAAGCATGAGGCAAGTCAAGATATTAAATTTGAATTTAATGTAGAGGTCAAGAAAGTGTCAATTTGTGGATGAGATCCTATTAGTCTAGCCTAATCGCAGGCTGCTCAGTCCCTTAGTTAGAACCAAAGCAATATATTCATAGACCTGCATGGGCAACCACAAAAACTATGTCATGCCCCAGTCCAAAAATATCGAGGGACTAGCCTCGTGGCAATGGCCAGCAACACAACTCCAATAGGCAAACCCAATTTAATGGACCCTTTAGAGTGCACTTAAGCTGTAATCAACTATAATAGTCTACAATATATGTAATAGTTAATATATCTAATCTCATCCACCAATTCATAAACAAGAGTCAATATGATAAACCAGTCTCAACCATCAATGACATAAAAGAAACAGTCTATCATAATATAATTAATAAATATTACGGAGAATAACCCGTATCAAAATAATGAGAAAGAAAGTATCTGAATCCATAACTAAGAATCATAGGGCATCAAACATAAAGATAATCTAAGAACTCAAGAGAAGTCCTCAAGTACCACCTCGTCCTTGGTTGCTGGCACTGCTCCGATATCAGCTCCTGACCCGTAAACCTCAGGATAAACCTCCTCAATACCTGGGGACATAATCCATATCCAGGTCTTCAGGGGACATAACAAGGTACAATAAATACTCAAGCCAGAAGTAAACAGTATAGTGTTATAAAAAATTAGAAAAACTACAACAACCAACTATGTGATATGCAAATAAGAGTATGTTATCGTACCCCGAGATAGAACTCACGAAAGATCTCAAGGACACTTTCGTAATCTAATAGTACACTCAAAGCTCCGTATGGGGGAACCAGGAGGAAGTTGTATATATAAATATAATAACTTAGATTTCGCACAGGGAACCTAAAGCCTAATACACATAAATAGTAATAAGTAAAATATTTCCAGAGCACGATGAAGACTCTCCCCACCCAATGTAACCTCACGTCTCTATCAAGACACACAAGATCATGACCTCTAACTATCAGCATAATTCATAGTCAATATGTATAACTATCCGTATCACTATAGCATGCATCATGTAGTCCTATCTAGAGTCCAAGAGCCACGAACAAGTCGAGAAAGACTGTCACATGAATATCGTTTCAAGTGTCCTACTGTCGGATGTGCAAATAATATATGCACAAATCATGGGTTCCAAAGAATGACTCTCTAACTACGATACTCGACTCTGCAGAGGATGTCGGTACCCGAATCTTGTTTGGACACAAAGTATCGTATAACGATCCTAGGCCCACAAGTAAAACAATAAAGCCACACAATTATAATATCTAATGCATAAAAAATATCAAATAAATAATGGATAACTGTAAACATCTTGTCAAGGTACACTTGTCTGGTACTGCAGTCAGTGGTGGTAAAGATGATCCCGCATCTACTCATTCGAAATTCAATTGTCCTATAAATCAATTAGTACACTTAAGGGTCCAATCACGAATTCTTGTAATTATAACTTAATTCTATAATTTCTTTGATGCCAAGCAAAACTAAGCCCGTTATTATTCCTAACAACTTTGCTTACTTTTACAGGGTGTCGAGACCTAGTTTCTTGGTTTTTGACTTCCAAAATTTTACTTTAAGTATCCAATTAAAGGACATGACCATAAATTATAATAACCATATATTCCAGATTTAAACATAATTTATATAAATTGTTTAGCAATAATTTCTATATTTGACAAAATCAACATATTTTAAGTTTTTTGCCACTTTAGGTTGACTAGTTTTGTCCGAAACTTGTTCGAGACATAGCCAATCCATTATTATAGTATATATTTATTAAAAATTATTTTATATCCTATTATATTATGTTCTAATCTCAAAAAATATTTACCTATTTATTTTATCCAAAATATCATCTATTTACTACCAAATAATGTCATAAAGTCACCAAAAATCCTAGGCTAGTGGCCCTTAGTTATAGGGTTCAGATTTGACATTAAAATATTAGAAAATAAATTTAAAAATATTTATTTTCCAGGAATTAAACATCAATTAATTCAGTTTTAATAATTAATATGATTCCCTCAAGTAATCGCATCAAAAAGTCCTAAACTAGTTCTACTGACAAGCAAATTATCACCAAACTATCATAAAAATTCCATATATTCTACTATGAGGACACGATTGCAAAACATGGGTTATAAATCAGTAATTTGACATAACCAAAAAGTATCATGTCATGGAATTTGAGAAAGAAGGATTTAAGATTTACCAAAACCGTTGGAGGATTGGAGGATGGTGCTTCTTCTTGTCCAAGAGCACTCCTCCTTACATGTGCTTGGCTTGCTAATAACTTTTTGATGTATGTTGATGAAGAAAAGGTTTCTTGATATATTTATGGGGAATATGGGGTTCTTCTTGAAGGTTTAATGGTGTTTGGATGGAGAGATGGTGGAAGGATGATGAAAAGTGAAGCTTTTAGAATAGAGGAGGGGACTCTTGGTGAAGGATATAATGTTGTGAGGGTGAGAGAGGCAAGGGGGATATTTCCATGCATGAGGGAGAGGGAGAGGGGGAGGGGTCGGCTTGCTTTGGAAAAGTGATTTGATATGGTTAGGGTTAGGGTTTAGTGGTAAGTTGATATATATATGGCATTTTTAAATAGATTTAAATATAAGAGGGGGTTATCCTATTGCTAAGGAGGTTTGGCCAAGGGGGGCTGCTCTTGGCCAAAAAATTGAGGGTGGGGTTGGTTGTTATGGTTAGGTTAGATAAGGTTTGGTTGTTGGGTTGGTTAGAGAAGTAGTTAGGTAGTTATTTGCCAACTAGGTTGCCACCTATAAAACTTTCTATAGATAGAACTTCTATAAATAAAAATAAATTAATTTAAATATAATTTATATATATAATACATATTTATATGAGAATATTTGGGGTGCATTTTGGGTCAGGTTCTAGTCAAAAAAAGATAATTTTACGGTAACTGTAATTCTTGACGTTCATTAATATTTTTGGAGCATGGAAAGATCAAATAAATACATCCATGTTCCAACTATGTTAGACTCAATTACAATTATTATTATAAATTTTGTTGGAAGAAAAAAGGTCGTACATTGCTCAAAATATCAAAGCCATGGCAAAGGGTCATATATCTAAAAGAAGGTTTTAGAAATTACTACTATATTCTATTTAATTTAAATAAAATAATTAAATAAATAAAAAATATGAAAATAACACTATTAAAAAATGAGGGGGCTTACAGGTTCTATTTGTGAAGCCTATGTTCTTGAGGAGGTTACAAACTTTTACCCGATGTATTTTAAGCCGTATGTTGCTACTAATAAAACAAGAGCTCCGAGAAACGATGACATATATCACGAATCTAATGATGCAATACTAAAAGTATTCAATAATTTTGGTAAGCCTTCGGGCAAAATAAAGAAGAGATATCTGAATGACAACGAGCTAAGGGCTGCTCAGTTGTATATATTACTCAACTGTGACGAGGATAAAGTAGAGAAGCTAGAGGGATAAGTAATTAATACGTCAATATTTAAGTCATCTTAATGTAATAGTATACACTAATTTTATTACATTAATCGGACGATGTTTTATTATTTTTAGCATATTTAATAATGAGGTGAGGTCGATGAGACCATACATAACAGATGAAGAAGTAGAACATAAAATGAGACTTTATTTTTCTTCTTGGTTGGGTGCATATATAAGAATCTTTTTGTGTATATACTTGCATAATCATTAATATAACGTTGAACTTAATATCATTTCCTTGATATTTAGGTCGATCGTTCCCACAAATACTCAAAAATGAGTCTATTAGAACTCTAGCCAAGGGACCAATTTATGCTGTCAAAATCTGGCAAAGCTACTGTGTAAATAGATTTAGGTTCAAGTCAACAAAAGTTCCGATAAGAGACAGTTCTTGGATCTCGATTCTACGAAAAATAGTTGTTTGTGTATCAGATCTTCGAGCTACAAAAATTTTCATCCAGACAATAATTTCTGTGGCGTCTTACAAGAGATTATGAAGTTGACATATAATTATAGAACAGATCCTGCTAAGATCGTGTTATTCAGGGGTGATTGGTTCAATCCGATCCAAGATCAAGGTTAGAAAATAGACAAACATGGTCTTGTGGATATAAACTACCGGCGTCGATAATAAGTCTATGAACCATTTGTACTATCAAGTCAGGCTCAGCTTATGTACTTCACAACTTATCCTAAATGAAGAACAACAAGGTCAGACTGGTGGGCATTATGTAAGACGAAAGCTAGAAATACCTTTGACGTTAACGAAATAGCTTATTAGGAGGATAAGCTACATATTGTAACAAATATTATAGATGTGGACGTAACGAAAGTTCTTTATTACACGTCTGATCATGTAGAAGAAGTAGATTTATCCGAAGAGGAAGACGAAGTAGATAAAGGCAAAGATGAGGAGGAAGAGGAAGAGGAAGATGAGGACGAGAAAAACGAAGAAGATAAATTTTTAGAAAATAATTAAAAATAAAATAAAATCCATTTAGAACTCTATCAATGTACTGTATTTTTAATGTGGAATGTAACATCTATTTTTACTTTATGAATACGTATATTTATATATGTTATGAATTATATTCTTTGTTTCCATCTATCTTACCAGATGGCACCCATGACCGAGCACGTGCACATCGCTTGAGAGAGGCACCTCCTACTATTAAGAAGGAAGTGACTGTTAGAAATAAGTGGCACCTCTAACTGTTATGAAGGAAGCAGCTGTTAAGGAGAAAGTGGTATCTACTACTGTTAAGGAGGAAGGCACCAGTCATAGGGGGGATTCCAGTCACCCAGCACCTATAGCGAGGATTGATCACCTAGACGCTTCTTATGCGGAGTATCTGAGGGACTGGGTTTTGTCCAAGCGTATTGGATTTTCTTTAGAGATTGAAAAATTGGATTAGACTTATGGTATGACTGTGATACTTTTATTATGCTTATTGTATGAATGTGATACTTTTATATTGTGTTTATTTTGTGATTGTGATAACACGGTCACGGTTATCCCAGACTACGTTCCAAAAAAAGTAGCCTTCTTGACAGAAAAGGGCGGGCACTCTCGACTTAAAGGTAGCTCGTGTTTCAACCGCACGTTCTTTTCTAGTGGGTATCCTTAAAGGAAATACCCTTTCACCCCTCAGTATCTGCCTTCTCCAACCCAGAATAGATGGCTCATGCTGACTTATTTCAATTTTGACTTTATCCCCTAGCAGTATCTGAATAAAACTATGTCGGATCCTACCTTAAATATAATCTAAAATTCAATAGCTCAGTGGCTTCTCTAAATATCTCTTATAGGCCTTTCTAGTAGCCTTCTTGAGCACGAGATAGAAAAAAGAAGAATATAGATCTTTTATTTCTAAGACGAAGGTTATACTTTTTTTTGCTTTTTTTTTGGCTTTTTTCATTCTTGCTCAAAAAATTGACCAAACGCTTTTGAGTTATTGGCTCGTCCGATCCGGCTGCATTCATGAGTCGCTCATGACCTAGGAAAGGTACAACCCAACTATGAGGTATATCAACAGGTGTTACAATCATACGTAGATGAGTTTTGGCTAGTACAACCACTCTATTATCCACTTCTAATAAACATGATTGACCCAATTCTGGATCATCTTCTGGAATCGTAAAACTGTAATCGGCATAAATATGTTTTTGACTATCTTACAAGTAAGGCCCTTGATAACTATCTTTGTTAGATTATCCCCTTTTTTGCGTAATCAAATACAAAATGAGATGAAGAAGCGAATGCACCAAAGATGCACCAACTTTTTAGTGGAAAAGGAAAGAAAAAGAACGAAGAGCATTGGCCTATCACTCAAATTCTATTTTATTACACGCCAACTGGAGGGGTTTCTTACAAAAGAACTCCAACAACCCGCTTGAAGAGAGAGGCAACTACTATTTCTGGCTCGCAAGAAAGGCGAAAAACTGCAACTAAATCGACATAGATGAACTTATGATGTACCATGAGATGAGGTATCGTAATTCTCGCTCAGAGTTGCCAAGAAATAGTTCATTTTCATGAGTAAAAAATGGATGTATTTCAATGGGTCACCCTCGTGCCGTAGTTGTGTTCCAGTCAGGGCGCCCATCGACATGGCGGAAAAGCCTAGCATAATAGCTATCCCATACTTGTTCGCTAGGTCTATTCCATTGAGGCTTGATAATCTTTGTATCAACACCCTTCCCTTCGGGGGCCTCTTCCTCTTTCCGAGAGATTCATGAAGAACAATGTGCTTGAAGCAATTGAAGAGCTCGGTCGAGCAATTCAACTGAATCAAGAACTGAAACAACCATCATCAATTTAGCTAACCGGAGTGCTACAAACTCTAGAGGAGACAATCTTCCCGAATAGGGCAAGATTTTGTTGCTTACTACTTATTTTACAAAATATTCAAGAAAAGATGACTATGAAAGATACTTTCAGTAATTCTCGTTCTCTTTTAAATATTTTGGAACTGTGCTTATTGCTAGCTTAGTTGCTAGTACTTAGGCCTCTTAGTAACCCTTGCTATAGCTAGCATTGGGCCTTCCTCGCGGTATACTTACTTGACTATATTTATAGCATGTGGTCGCACTACCTATGCTAGTTTTGGTCCCTCTATATTAGCTCCTTTGGTTCGGGGCCGAAGATGCACAGTTGAGCCTAGTTAAAGAGGCAAACCATGCATCGAAGGTTTTCCAAAACTGTCCTAAAATTGCCTAATCACTCGATTAGACTAAATAGTAAAATATGTTTATTCATGTTAACCATACTTTTCGCAGATACATCAGTAGATATTGGTACCACTTATGCCACAGCTGACACTGCAGTTGATGCCAATTCTTCTGAGGTTCTTTCTGGAGCTTACTAAAGGAGGCATTACCTTGAAAGCTTTGTCCCGGTCTATTGAGTTTAGAACCCAGAACAGACTAATGGTGATTATATTTTACTTATTGTGTGACTGTGATATTTTATATACTTTTATAATATTTTGTACCCAAAAAATTCAACGGAGGGTTGCTACGGGTCTGTTAAATTTTATGAACTGTTGTAAGTCTGTGTATTTATTTTATCACCAAATATCATTATCAGGTATGGCAGGACGATAAGGATTATATGATATATCGGTATATAAGTAGGCCAATATTTATATTGGCAAATATGATGTTTACAAATTCATGCCCAAGTACTTATCACTTCTTGGGTCATAATTTCTATCTTATTAGGTTCAGTAATCATAACTGTTCAAAATCCATAAACAATTCCTACCAATGGTCAAAATTTCTTCGAATATGTTCTTGAATTTATTGGAGACTTGAACAAGATTCTGATTGGAAAAGAATACGGCCTCAATAGCCCCCTAAGTAATTCTTAAGATTTATACAGATCGTTCGGAGGTACATCCTCTAGACAGAGTGCTCCTCCCATACCGGCCAATATTTCTGGAACCTCGTTGTAGAGTACTCCAGTGTACCGACCAGTCACATCTCCGACTCCGTCGATGATATGTGGCAGTACTCCTGGGACGAGCAGTTCTAGGCTTGAGACTACTCCCCCATCCAGCCTTTCTCCTACTGATAGTACCATGGAGACAGAGGAGCAGATGGAGGAGGTCGAGCCAACTTCATCTGTGCATTATCAGAGCGATCCTCAATGTGCGCCTTCGGACAAGATAGGGATAGAGATTTGGAGGGACGTGCCTATCAAGTAAGTTAATTATTAATATTTTCTAAATAATCATATCTATATATTCATGAATTTAATTATCGTTGTATAGATATCCTCCCTCAGCGGTACAAAGAGCACTGTGGGTGTTTCTGAGGCAGAACTATGGTGTTCTTTGGATCAACTACTCAGATGCTCCTGAAGATAGGAAGGCATTCTGGTTTGCCCACTTTAAGGTAAAAATATTTATCTACTTTTAATATCAATAATCATGTATACATATTATATAAATCTCTATTTTAATTCTTGTAGAAAATCTATTTTTATTTACCACACCGGGCTGAGAAGATCAAGGAGGAGTTCCCTGCCATCGTCGCTAAGTTGATCCATGATGAGAAAATGACAAGAAGGATCATAATCGCTCCAAAAAATAGATCTAAGGTTGGATCACGCTTGAGCAGTGGACTGCGATGAAGGCGAGATTCGATGAACCCAGGTACAAAGAAAAGTCGAAGAAGGCGAAGGCTGCTAGGTCGGAGGCAAAAAAGTGGTATGGTGGCTCAATTTTCATGACGAAATATTTTTATCGTCTGGTATATATTCTATTAAATATATATTATTTTAATGAAATCAGGATAAGATTTTAAATTGTAATAATAAACAATAAATTTTTAATAGGTACAAAGGGATGAGGACGCCAACATGGTGCCCGTCTTCCTGGCCATCCAACGAAAGGTCGAGAAACTCATCGATGAGAAGGCCACACAGACCTATGTATGTTTTACTACCCTATTTTATTTAAATATAACTTAGAAAATATGCAAATAGATATATATATATATAGTTACTAATAAGTATATTAGACGTTAGCAACCACTTTTCTAGGATGAGTACATTAAACTATGTGAGGGGCGACTGCAAGTACTGTCACGACCCGCACCCAGTGTAAGGGTACTAGTCGGAAACAACGCCCAGCCTACGCCGTAGAATCGGCGGTAGAACGCTATCTAGATAGTCTATCTAACAATATAATGAACCACCAATAATGATAGTATACTCAATCACAGAACTAAGATAGAAATGAGCACGAATCAGATAAAGAATAGAATAGTCACAATACAACTCATGAGTCTAAATAATACATCAATCAGTCTGAAAAAAAAACACAAAAAACTGGAGACAAATCCAGTACAAAGAATACTACGAAGCTACAACTCCAGGGTCAACTGTCTCAGTTGGGATAAGTCTCTCTTGAGCCAGGGTCTCAGAATCTAAACTCACAACATCCTGGGGTCCATAAAAGGTAGGGTACCACTCCTCAGTATCATCTGAAAAAATATATCCAGTTAGGAAAGGAGCAGAGTACATCTCTGACAGCAGTTCTAATTAATGATAAGAACTATGTAGCAGTAAAGAGCTGTGGATAAATAAGATGCACAATAGATATAAGAGATATATGTACGATAAGGAAATACTAGAAATAAATACAATAATGACAATATGCCAATGAAACAATAATACTAATGACTAAGTGTGTGAGTACTAGCTTAACATGTGATCGGCTTGGGCAAGATGCAATGCGGCCTGGCTAATCATAAGTGCGGTTTATGATCAATACTATTCATTTATCAGTACTTTATTCAATAGGAATTTGATCACATATCTATACTAATACTCCCCACCCCGACTGGTATAATAGATCCAACCACGGTATGCTATGGCACGAGATTCCCAAAGAAGATAGCTAGTCTCCCCGAGAATCGGTGTGTGTACATGTACAAGATAACCAATGAAATAATACTTGCACCATATACACCATATACCAAGGAATAATATCTCATGACGAGATCCGGATATACCAATCCGTGTAACCATAGTGTCAAGAGAACATGGATATCTACACTAGATACATTGAACATAGAGGATATCATAAATAAGAAACTATCAGAGAATGTACTCGCCTGAAGTCCAATAAATAGTCTCACAGATGTCTGACTCGGTGCCTCGAAGACCTAGATATGGAATACAATATCAATACAAGGTCCCGAAAAGAGAACAAGTCAAACTAGTCAACTTCTAGGTCAATAAGTCAATTTTAGGTCAAAAGTAAACTATGGTCAACTCTAAAGTCAATTATGGTCAAACCAAGGTCAATCCTCACAAAACATCTATAATAATATAGAATAATAAATTAACCAATTTGGAACCATAGTTTTAAACCATCTTGGTACCCACACAATGTATGCTTAAGATACATATAATATATACTTTAATATAATATATATACAAACCAATATTTTATACAATTAAAATAATATATCAATACTAGTATTATACCTCACAATAAGCACATATATATATACATATATATATATACAATTATAATATATAATATATAAATTAAATCTGTCCAAATGTCACTGAAAATAGTGTGCTAAAATATAAATTTCAATAAACAGACTTATAGTGACAGTCCCGACTGTCACAGAAAAACTGTCGCCAAAACGCTGTATATATAACCCACTGTTGTTACAGTTTGATGACAGTTCAAACTGTCACAGAAAACTGTCGCTGAAGAATTGCCGCTCAAATCCGCCCACAGCATTAATGTCAGAACTGTCATTAATGACGAAATACTGCTACAGCGGCTGCTGTTTTAATGACAGCAACTGTCATTAAATGCCACTGTCGCAAAATAAAACAATAATATATAACTATATATATTAATAAAAATCAATATAAATCAATATATATATATATATATATATATATATATATATATATATATAACAATTAAATAAATATATATACTTATATATATATACATAAACCTACACAATTAAATACTAATAGTTACAAAACACATTGCAAGTATTAATATACATATTTTACATGGCTAGAAGCACACATAAAATATATTCATTAATATATAATTAATTATATAATAATTATAATTAATATAATTACTCATTTAAACACATAAATATATTTTATAAAACATTTATGTATAATTTATTTTATTAATATGTAGTAACATATATAATTACATGTAAAGAAAACTACATATATTTTTATACATCAGAGTAGCACACATAAAAATATATAGATCCATGCTACAATAAATACCATAATAAATACACTAAAATAAATATATAACATATATATATATTTACTAATTATTATACAAGAATTAAAGCATAAATAATTAGATCTATACAAAAACACACACAATTGGAGAGTATCACACCGTATCCCACTAGATTTAGGATACGCATGCGACACGAGTCCAACACACAACCAATTGCACCCCGAAGGACACAAACAAGTCACAAATAATATTTATGAACAAATCAAAGTATCAAAAGTAGATCTATGTGTCCGTGTCAAAATACGACATGTACAAAGTCCCGTGTCGGAGGAAAAATCTCCAAAACGACACGTATCACCAAATTGTTGGAATACGGACTACATGTACCCAATTATGGACACGACACTAGCCCTAAACACATAAGCACATGCCCAATTGATCTATAGGATCAATTGATACACACAACAAAATATAAATTCGGAATTCCATCAAAATTGACACAAAAAGTACCATAACTTTCTCTATGGGTCTCCTATGAACACAAAACCAAGTCCTATGGGTAGTACATACATATAGGTTGATTTTACATGATTAAATCTCAGATTTAGAAGCTATTTTAATGGAAAAATTGAATTATACTTATTGGGAGATGGATTCCCAATGAAACCTCCAATTGAGATAAACTTGCTTCCAAATTATAGATCCTTGCTCCTCTTTGTAGATCCTTGCTTCCTCCTTCTAGATCCTTGCTTCTCAACTTTCTAATGGTGAATTGAGAAGAATTTGGAATGAATTTGGTAGGGAATTGGAATGGGAATGAAAGGAATTTGGGAGTGGGGAATTCTAGATCTAGATTTGGAAATGAGAATGAGAGGAGAGAGAAATTTCCCCCCTCTAATATAGGCCGGCCATGCCCCCTTTCCCAAGCAATTATAAAATGTCCAATGTACCCCTTGGGGCCTCTCATGAAGAAATAATTAAGGAAGAAAGCTTCTAGTCTAATCATTTAATTAATTTAATCCATCTCCTTAACAATGGGCTTTCTAAATGGGCCAAGTCTAACTAATTAATTCATGTTGGTCCATGGGTCCATACTAAACTAGTTGGGTCCACTAATATAAGTCCAAAATAATTAAATAACATCTAATAAAAATTAAATAATACAACAAATAATTATTTATAATGCACAATATTTAATTAAATAGAAAAAGACTAAAATACCCTTTCCTAAAAATTATGGTAGTGACAAGTCTACTCTCCTTAAAAAAATTTCGTCCTCAAAATTTAAAGATAAAAAACTACCCCCAGAAAATCATAAAACAGAACTAAAGAATCACAATTAACTAATGAACAGAACATAACTAGAAAATAACATACCTCAAGGTACAAACAAATATGGATAACGCTCTCGCATGTCATTCTCTCTCTCCCAGGTAGACTCCCCCGGAGAGTGTTGCCTCCATGCAATGCGCACCAAAGAAATAGTCTGGTTCCTTAACACCTTCTCTCTCCGATCCAGAATCTCAACTGGCTGCTCTGGATAGCTAAGAGTAGGGCCCACCTCTATCTCCGAGTGATCCAATACATGGCTAGGATCGGCCACGTATCGTCTCAACTGTGACACATGAAACACGTTGTGCACTCCCTCCAATGCAGGTGGCAAATCTAGTCTATAAGCAACTGCACCGACCCTCTCTAGAATAGTGAAAGGTCCGATGAATCGTGGACTAAGCTTTCCGCCTCCACCGAAGCGAATCGTGCCTCGTGTCGGAGAAATCCTTAGAAACATCAAACTACCCACCTAGAACAAAATACCATCTTAAGAACTTAATCTATAACAAACAAGAACAAGCACAAACAAAATCTAAACTATACCTCAAACTCCAAAGGTCTTCGATGGCTATCGGCCCAATGCCGCTGTCTGTCCTGCGCCACTCGAAGTCTGTCTCTGATCAACTGAACCTTCTCCGCTGCATCCACAACCATCTCTGGCCCAAGCAAAACTCTCTCTCCAACATCGTCCCAAGAGAAAGGAGTACGAAACCTCCGACCATATAGAGCTTCAAAAGGTGACATCTCTATACTGGCCTGGTAACTGTTGTTGTAAGCAAACTCTACCAAATGGAGATGGTCTTCCCAAGAACCCCCAAAATCTAGTACACAAGTGCGCAATATATCCTTGAGAGTCTGGATAGTCCTCTCTGACTGCCCATCTGTCTGGGAATGATATGCAGTACTGAACTTGAGCTGAGTGCCCAAACTCTCCTACAAACTCCTCCAGAAATAAGAAGTGAAACGACTATCTCGATCTGAGACTATGCTGACGGGAACTTCGTGTATCCTAACGATCTGCCTCACATACATCTCTGCCAGCTTCACCGTAGACAAACCCACCTTGAAAGGCAAAAAGTGGGCCGACTTGGTCAACCTATCAACAATGACCCAAATCGCGTCTTTCCCTCCTGGAGATCGTGAAAGTCCGGACACAAAATCCATAGTAATGTGTTCCCACTTCCACTCTGGAATGGGTAATGGCTGAAGTAAACCTCCTGGCCTCTGCCTCTCGGCTTTCACCTGCTGGCACACTAAGCATCTGGATACAAACTGTGCCACTTCCCTCTTCATGCCATACTACCACACACTCTCTCGCATATCCCAATACATCTTGTTAGCACCTGGATGCATGGAATACTGAGAGCGATGCGCTTCCTGCAATACCTCCTCTCGCAACTCTCCACTAGGCACACACAATCTAACTCCATGCCTCAAAGATTCATCTGCTGCAATAATGAATTTATCCTCCAATCCTGCTCTCACCTGAGCTCTGATACTCCTTAGAGATACATCATCATACTGTGCTGCCTTGATCATGTCCATCAAATCTGAGTGTATCTGTAATCCCCACATCTGCATAGCACACCCAGGAATAATTACCTCAATGCCTAAGCTCTCCAAGTCCTACAACAAATATCGATCTTGCGTCAAGAATATAGCTATCGGATACCTGCTCAAAGCATCGACAACTACATTTGCTTTCCCAGGATGATATTGCAAAGAGATATCAAAATCCTTCATTAGTTCCAACCACCGACGCTGCCTCATGTTCAACTCCTTTTGCGTGAAAACGTACTTCAAGCTTTTGTGGTCTGTGAAGATCTCCACACGCTCTCCGTACAAATAATATTTCCACACCTTCAGGGCGAATATGACAGCTGCTAACTCCAAATCATGGGTAGGATAGTTCTTTTCTTGAGGACGCAATTGCCTGGATGCATAGGCAATCACTTTCCCATGCTGCGGAAGAACACAACCTAAACCATTCCCCGATGCATCACTATAAATAGTGAAACCTCCGGACCTTGATGGCATGGTCAAAATAGGATCAGACGTCAACCTCTTCTTCAACTCATCAAAAGCAACCTGGCAATCCTCCGTCCAAACAAACTCCACATCCTTCCTCGTGAGTCTGGTCATCGGCTCGGCAATCCTCGAAAAATCTTGCACAAACTTCCTGTAATAGCCTGCCAATCCCAAAAAACTCCTGATCTCTGCTACCGAACTCGGAGTCTTCCAAGATTCCACTGCTGAAATCTTCTTCAGATCCACTGAAATACCATCACCAGTCACAACATGCCCCAAGAATTCCACCTTGTCCAAGAAAAACTCACACTTGGACAACTTCCCATACAACTTCTCCTTCCTTAGCACTTTCAACACAATCCTCAAATGCTCCTCATGCTCCTCCGGTGTCCTCGAGTATATGAGTATGTCGTCGATGAACACCACCACGAACTTGTCAAGGTACTGGTGGAACACCTTGTTCATCAAGTTCATAAATACCGCCGGTGCATTAGTCAAACCAAACGGCATCACCATAAACTCATACTGACCATACCGAGTTCTAAAAGCAGTCTTCGGTATGTCCTCCGGCTTCACCTTCACCTGATGGTAGCCTGATCTCAAATCTATCTTAGAAAACACCTTCGCACCACTCAACTGATCAAACAGATCATCAATCCGTGGCAAAGGATACTTATTCTTGATAGTGAGATTATTCAAAGCCCTGTAATCAATGCACATGCACACCGATCCATCCTTCTTCGGTATAAACAATACCGGGGCTCCCCATGGTGAAGAACTCGATCTGATAAACCCCTTATCCTACAATTCGTCCACCTGCTTCTTCAATTCGACCAGCTCGCTGTTGTTTACTCTATAGACATGCTGCAAAATTGGTTCTGCACCTGGCCCCAAGTCTATAGAAAATTTAATATCTCGATCTGGCGGCAATCCTGGTAATTCCTCAGGAAACACATCCAAGAACTCTGCTATCAATGGATGCGGCAACTCCTTGTCTTCCACCATAGCTCCATAAATAATGCCTTCGCCTTGCTCTGCAGCTCCTCTAGCAAACTCGAACTCTGGCTCTCCTGGCGGACCAAACAAAACTCTTCCTCCTCTACAGTCTATACTAGCACAGTGCCTACTCAACCAATCCATCCCGAGTACAATATCGTAGCTCGAAAGTAGCATTACAAGTAAACACGCACTCAACTCCCGGCCTCCCAGAGTAACTCTTCGATCCTTGCAAATATCATTAACCAGGATAATGCCTCCCCCGGTCATGATCTTGCAAGTCCTAAGCAAAGACTCAGCTACCAAACCATGCTTTACAGCAAAAGAAACAGATACAAAACTATGGGAAGCACCACTATCAAACAAATTTAAGGCTGGAATAGAATCAAGAAGAATAGAACCTGCAATGACATCTCCGGTGGGTTCCTCCTCTTCGACGGTCATAGCAAACGCTCGTCCCTGTCGAGCACCTCCCTGCTGTTGATGATGGACAAAATGCTGCTGTTGTGTCGGAAGTGGTCCCCTCGGCTGTGCTGCAGGTGGTCTCGTCTGTATCCTCGAAGCTGGAGCTGCTCCTTGAACTGCACGACGAGGACACACCCTCGAATGATGCCCTTCAGTACCACAATATAAACAAACTCCTAGCCTCCTCCTGCAAACTTCCCAGATGTGGCCGGGCTTCTTGCAGAAGTTGCATGGAGCTTGCTGTAACTGTCTCTGCTGCTGAGGTGCCTGGTAAAAAGGCACTCTCGCTGGAGTATGGTTCTGTTGTGGCTGCTGGAAAGGTCTGGACTGGAAATGAGGACGTTTGGCAGATACTGCACTGTCGTTGGCCCCGAGAAAAGAATTATGGTCTCTCTTGGTCTTCAAACCCAAATCCCGCTCAACCTTGCGTGCCTTCGCAAGTATCTCCGAGTATGTCTCATAAAAAGACGAAATGAGAATCAATATGGCACATGATGTAAGACATCAAGGAAAGGACAGATTAAGAGATTAAGTATCAATATCAAAGGAGAATAGTTGAATCAAAAGAATTTTCCTAGATGTGATTGAGTATCTCAATATATATCCTATATCCTATCGCAGGCTCGCAGTAGTACAACTAAGTTGTCGCACTACCACGACATCACATACTTGTGAAGCTTGACCTGCATGGGCCACCACCAAAAATGTGTCACGACCCGTATCCGGTGTAAGGGTACTAGTCGAAAACAACGCCCAGCCTACGCCGCAGAATAGGTGGTAGAACGCTGTCTAGATAGTCTATCTAACAATATAATGAACCACCAATAATGATAGTATACTCAATCACAGAACTAAGATAGAAATGAGCACGAATCAGATAAAGAATAGAATAGTCACAATATAACTCATGAGTCTAAATAATACATCAATGAGTCTGAAGAACAACACAAAAAGCTAGAGACAAATCCAGTACAAAGAATACTACGAAGCTACAACTCCAGGGTCAACTGTCTCAGTTGGGATAAGTCCCTCTTGAGCCAGGGTCTCAGAATCTAAACCCACAATATCCTGGGGTCCATAAAAGGTAGGGTACCACTCCTCTGTATCATCTGGAAAAATATATCCAGTCAGGAAAGGAGCAGAGTACATCTCTAACATCAGTTCTAATTAATGATAAGAACTATGTAGCAGTAAATAGCTGTGGATAAACAAGATGCACAATAGATATAAGAGATATATGTACGATAAGAAAATACTGGAAATAAATACAATAATGAACAATATTTCAATGAAACAATAATACTAATGACTAAGTGTGTGAGTACTAGCTTAACATGTGATCGGCTTGGGCAAGATGCAATGCTACCTGGCTAATCATAAGTGCGGTTTATGATCAACACTATTCATTTACCAGTACTTTATTCAATAGGGATTTGATCACATATCTATACTAATACTCCCCACCCCCGACTGGTATAATAGATCCAACCACGGTATGTTATGGCACGAGATTCCCAAAGAAGATAGCTAGTCTCCCCGAGAATCGGTGTCTGTACATGTACAAGATAACCAATAAAACAATACTTGCACCATATACACCATATACCAAGGAATAACATCTCATGACAAGATTCGGATATACCAATCCGTGTAACCATAGTGTCAAGAGAACATGGATATCTACACTAGATACAGTGAACATAGAGGATATCATAAATAAGAAACTATTAGAGAATGTACTCGCCTGAAGTCCAATGAATAGTCTCACAGATGTCTGACTCGGTGCCTCGAAGACCTAGATATGGAATACAACATCAATACAAGGTCCCGAAAAGAGAACAAGTCAAACTAGTCAACTTCTAGGTCAATAAGTCAATTTTAGGTCAAAAGTCAACTATGGTCAACTCTAAAGTCAATTATGGTAAACCAAGGTCAATCCTCACAAAACATCTATAATAATATAGAATAATAAATTTACCAATTTGGAACCATGGTTTTAAACCATCTTGGTACCCACACAATGTATGCTTAAGATACATATAATATATACTCTAATACAATATATATACAAACCAATATTTATACAATTAAAATAATATATCAATACTAGTATTATACCTCACAATAAGCACATATATATATACATATATATATAAAATTATAATATATAATATATAAATTAAATCTGTCCAAATGTCACTGAAAATAGTGTGTTAAAATATAAATTTCAATAAACAGACTTATAGTGTCAGTCCCGACTGTCACAGAAAAACTGTCGCAAAAATGCTGTATATATAACCCACTGCTGTCACAGTTTGATGACAGTTCAAACTGTCACAGAAAACTGTCGCTGAAAAATTGCCGCTCAAACCCGCCAGCAGCATTAATGACAGAACTGTCATTAATGCCGAAACACTGCTACAGCGGCTGCTGTTTTAATGACAACAACTGTCATTAAATGCCACTGTCGCAAAACAAAACAATAATATATAACTATATATATTAATAAAAATCAATATAAATTAATATATATATATATATATATATATATATATATATAATAATTAAATAAATATATATACTTATATATATATACATAAACCTACACAATTAAATACTAATAGTTACAAAACACATTGCATGTATTAATATACATATTTTACATAGCTAGAAGCACACATAAAATATATTCATTAATATACAATTAATTATATAATAATTATAATTAATATAATTACTCATTTAAACACATAAATATATTTTATAAAATATTTATGTATAATTTATTTTATTAATATGTAGTAACATATATAATTACATGTAAAGAAAACTGCATATATTTTTATACATCATAGTAGCACACATAAAAATATATAGATCTATGCTACAATAAATATCCTAATGAATACACTAAAATAAATATATAACATATATATATATTTACTAATTATTATACAAGAATTAAAGCATAAATAATTAGATCTATAAAAAAACACACACAATTGGAGAGTATCACACCGTATCCCACTAGATCTAGGATACGCATGTGACACGAGTCCAACACACAATAAATTATACCCCGAAGGACACAAACAAGTCACAAATAATATTTATGAACAAATCAAAGTGTCAAAAGTAGATCTATGTGTCCGTGTCAAAATACGACATGTACAAAGTCCCGTATCGGAGGAAAAATCCCCAAAATGACACGTATCACCAAATTGTTGGGATACGAACTATATGTACCCAATTATGGATACGACACTAGCCCCAAACACATAAGCACATGCCCAATTGATCTATAGGATCAATTGACACACACAACAAAATGTAAATTCGGAATTCCATCAAAATTGACACAAAAAGCACCATAACTTTCTCCATTGGTCTCCTATGAACACAAAACCAAGTCCTATGGGTAGTACATACATATAGGTTAATTTTACATGATTAAATCTAAGATTTAGAAGCTATTTTAATGAGAAAAACTGAATTATACCTATTGGGAGATGGATTCCTAATGAAACCTCCAATTGAGATGAACTTGCTTCCAAATTGTAGATCCTTGCTCCTCTTTGTAGATCCTTGCTTCCTCTTTCTAGATCCTTGCTTCTCAACTTTCTAATGGTGAATTGGGAAGAATTTGGAATAAATTTGGTAGGGAATTGGAATGGGAATGAAAGAAATTTGGGAGTGGGGAATTCTAGATCTAGATTTGGAAATGAGAATGAGAGGAGAGAGAAATTTCCCCCTCTAATATAGGCCGGCCATGCCCCCTTTCCCAAGCAATTATAAAATGTCCAATGTACCCCTTGGGGCCTCTCATGAAGAAATAATTAAGAAAGGAAGCTTCTAGTCTAATCATTTAATTAATTTAATCCATCTCCTTAACAATGGGCTTTCTAAATGGGCCAAGTCTAACTAATTAATTCATGTTGGTCCATGGGTCCAAACTAAACTAGTTGGGTCCACTAATATAAGGCCAAAATAATTAAATAACATCTAACAATAATTAAATAATACAATAAATAATTATTTACAATGCATAATATTTAATTAAATAGGAAAAGACTAAAATACCCTTTCCTAAAAATTATGGTAGTGACAAGTACACTTATAGAGGGAGGGACTGGTACTTTCTCGTATCCCTCTATAGCTCCATCGACGGATGAGCCCTAAATGACTGCCCTTGGTGGTCTTCAGAGGGGGCACGTACTATGGTACAAAATCCTATGGTGCCTTTGTTATGATGCAGTCATCCAGGGCCCCCTCTGTCAGTGTGTATTCCACGCTGCATTCGCAGGTGTCGACACGAGCCCAGGAAATTGTTAACCTTTATATTGCTGACCTACATAATGAGTCGCTATAGAGTATTACAGAGCAGCCCCAGTCTGTGATGTAGATAGACGATGCGACGATCATCGTATATTTTGATACGAACGAGCGTAGCCTTATGGAGCTTAAAAATCTGAGCCAGACGACAGAGCACGGAATTACGGATCTTAGGACTATGAGCCAGAGGACTGAGTGCAGCTTGGAAACTCTGGTCACGTCTATGGAGCACAGACATACGGAGTTGGAGGGGTCGCATATGGCCATGAGGTACTCACTTGCGAGGATACATGCGACGCAGGATTTATTGAGTCGGTCGATAGTAGATAGAACTTCGAGGACAGTATGTGTCATGAATTCATACAATGCTCGACTGCTAGCATTGTAGAAGATACGTCCTCCTGGTCTGCCGGCATCAACACCGACTCCATCGATTACATTGCCTCCTCTATCGGGGCCGATAATGCTTTCACATGAGCAGTATAGCTTCCTCTTTTCCCAGATACGCGAAAGTGCTCCTCCTCTTCCTGATCTGCAATAGTTCTTATTGGGACATTTTTAGTATGTTTGTGTGTATTGGCTCATTCTTGGTTCTTTGATGTACTTATTTCATACTTTTTACTAGATTATTTGGATGAGACTATCACTCCATGTTCCCGATATACGTATTTGGAACGTATTCTTACTTGCTGGCATAGTTGTTGGTGACTTAGTTTATTTTGAGATCAGAGCTTGTTTATGACTAGAACCATTGGTTAAGTGAATCCAAACCCTTCCTATATAAATCAAAACACATTATCTCTCTTCTCATTATTTCATTTCCATTCTCTCTCTTAGGTTTTCTCCCTCCAAAGGCAATTACAACTTACATAAAAATAGAGAAACTTTCTATTTTATGAGTCCTTTATGTTTGTTATGTGATTCTCCTTACATTTAGAACTTGATATTTTCGGTTTTGGCGGATGGATTACTGTAGATCTATATTTTTTAGTTTAGAGCTTTTTATGTGTTCTTAACTTTTCTTTGGTTTTGATATCTAAAAACTTAATTCTTTTTCGAAAATTATTGTTCTATATTAATGAGCATTTGATTTTTAGTAGTTTATAACTTTTTTTTGTTGAATTTGGACTTCGTTTGAGGTTTCTATGGAAGTAACAAAACTTAGATTTTTGGAACTTCCATGGCCGAAACCTGCTATTCTTGGATGAATGAGCTCCATGTGGCATGCTTAGCTTGCGCCTAAACTTCTTGCTCCAAAGTCAGCATGCGACCATCTTGTTGGACACATAACTGAAATCTGTACAAGCGCCCCTTGGCCAAATGCATGAAACTTAAACTAATAAAATTCTACTAAGTCCAAAATATTTTGTGTGGCCAAGTATTTATGCGGCCAAGAGGAGCATGCGACCTCATCGCCATGCGGCCTCGAGCCATGTGTTTTCTCTTTCTTTGAAGGCATAACTTAGCACTACCATGGCTCATCTTTTTATAATTTTGTCTTTTTCTTCTGACACACTTTATTGCATGTTATATCAGTCACATCCATCACTTTATGTCACCTTTCTGACTTGTATTTATTTTTGATAACTTTGGAACTTGTCCCAAAGAGTGGACCTTGCCACACCCATGTGGCCTTGACATCCATGCGGCCCACGACTGCATGTGGCCTTGACATCCATGCGGCTTCGACTTCGTGCGGTACCCTAGCTATGCGCTTACTATTTCATGTACACGTTGAACACTTGCTTGGTTTAAAAATGTTCTTGTTTGATTGAATGATTGTGATACTATGTGTTAAACTTAGAAAGGACTTGTATGACCCAGATGTGACTCTGTGCTAAATTAACTAAGTACCTGACATAAGTCCTGTATATCTGGCCTTATATGCACTTATTAATTTTTCTTGATCATCTTATTATACGTTGGATAGGATAACGGGCGTATTTCAACTCAGGGAGGTATGCAATCCCGGTCCTTGTTTGGTTTAAGAATTATGGATCTGATCTCAAGGAGTTCTCGCACTATTATCATTCTCATCTATCGATATAATAAAGTGACAATTAATATGACTAGTGTTTAATTTTCCTGTCCAGAATGACTTGCTACTTGATAACTTGTCCATGATCTTGACCTTAACCTTGATACTAGAACTTGTTTATGTCCTGACTATTGTATTCGTGCTGATATACTTGATCACACCGAGAGTGCTACTTGATATATATATATATAGTGAGCCATCTGTAGAAGCATGAAAAATACGCTGGGAAGAGCTACACAGCGTCTTGATACAGAGCAGCGTAAGCAGAGGCCTTCAGAGCCATCAGGCGTACGACAGAGTTTTCTCCGCTAAAATACAGCGTGAAGAATAAAGGTCAAAGGACCATCCGCATAAATGCAGTACGTCCAGGCCGCTCCAGCGTGAAACAGAGTTCTTCATCGCCTCCATGGCGTAAAACTCAACCGCTCTCAAAGTAGCGTGATAGCGTACGAGAAACGCTTCATCTTTTCTGAAATGAACCTATCAAGTCACGCAGTGAATCTGACCTCTGACTCCTGACAAAAGGTGATGCACGGCTACCCAGATGACGGCTGGAAATGATGGCAGACCTCTCGGGACGCGTCCCTCAGTATGATGGCGGATCTCACTATTTAATGCAGAGGATTTGGTAAAACATTACCAAACCGTCGTTTACCGGAGTCCCCTCAGCATAAACCGCTCTTTTGCGTACAAGGGAATACGCCGCCCTATTTTACACAGGCAAACATGAGCTGTTTTACGCTCCGCAGCAGACAAACCGCCTGCCACGTCAAAAGCTGCACTTCGTACAGGATTCGAGGCACGTCTCCACGTCTAATTGCACAGAGCGGTGACAGTTTCTCTCAAGACACGTCTCTGTGACGGGTGCACAGAAGGCCTGCAGACCTTCGAAACACACCTCCGCATTTAATGCATAAGATGATGGCAAATCCCTGCAAGAGATTTGGTTATATCTTCAAAAGCCGTAGTTCCGGCTAAGACGTCCACATCAGCATGATATACAGCGGCTTCTACGCCCATTCAGGATCTGTGCTCAAGCGGCTTCTACGCCCATTCTGGCACGATATGCAGCGGCCTCTACGCCCATTCAGGATCTGTGCTCATGCGGCTTCCACGCCCACTCAGTCTCTACGACTACTCGGCTTCTATGCCTGTTCGGCTTCTAGGCCTGTTCGGCTTCTATGCCTGCTCGGCTTCCACGCCTGCTTGGCTTCCACGCCTGTTCGACTTCCATACCTACTTGGCTTCTATGCCATGGTGACGGACATTTGGCTTCTACGCCAACCTCTTCTACACAATGGATACCTACCCACGTGGCTTTTACGCCGTGATCTTAGTAGCAACCGTACGTGTTGTGTCCCTTTAGTTGGACCCACGTCACCCGCTCAGTCTAAAGATCATCTACACGTAGGCATTGGTTACTTTAACCGTTGTGTAAAAGGGTGCAGTACTTTCCACTCCTCGGTTGCTACACCAACGGAGTGGTCACTGTCACCAAAGACTCTATAAATAGAGGCCCCTGTCAATGGGGAACAAGGTCGAAGAATTTGGTCAAGAAACCGATAGCAGATCCCAGGTCAGAAAATTCGGTCAAGAGTACCAATACCAGATCCAAGGTCAACAGTCGGAGAAGATCGAACAAGGAGGAGAAGAGAGAGAGAGAGAGAGAGAGAGAGAGAGAGAGAGCCCGGAGCTCAGGCAAAGAGCGGGGATCGACGACTTCGGCATCGTGCATCCACCCTCTCTTGCAACCTTCGAAGTTGCTACCTGTCTTCCACGGTACTTCTTCAACATCGCGCGGTCCAAGGGCTAAAGTGATCGACCGTAGATCAGACACCTATAGCAATTTATACCCAGATTAAATAAATTGTACTCCCACATCCTCGTATAGGATTACATTGTACAAGTTTGTTTGTAAACCAAAAGGCGCGGGTTTCGTACAAACCCCGTCATTGAAATACACTTTCATTCTTTCGTTTAAATACCACAAACAAGATAGCGACTCTGCTGGGGACGTCTTTCTCTTCTGACGAGAAAGTAATTGCTCAACGCGATACGGTATCTATAGGAACCGTGAAGAAGACGCTGGTCGTTCATTTCGACCAGTCTGCTTACGAAGACATGCTTCAAACCGGGGGTAGCTCTCACTCTTTCTCCATCCAAGACAACAGGAAGCTGCGCAAAGTGTGGATGCCCAAGACATCCTCAACCATTCCTGTGGACTCTCCGATCTCTCCGACCAATGAGGTGGTAGCATCGCTCCCTCCGTGCCCTGCACGTAAAATTCAGTCTCCCGCTACGCGCGGTACAGACAAAACTTCGGCAAGGCCTCTGCGCTAACCCAGAAGTATCCACTGAGCTTTACGCGTAGGAACCAGTCTCCCGCTACGCGCGGTACAGACAAAACTTCGGGCAAGGCCTCTGCGCTAACCCAGGAGTATCCACTGTGCTCTATGCGTAGGAATCAGTCTCCCGCTACGCGCGGAACAGGCAAAACTTCCGATGGTGCCTCAACGCCAAATCGGAAGAACAGATCATGCTCCACGCGCGAAACAACATCTGACTTCTATGGTAAAATAGATGAGCGCGATGATCTCCGCGAGGGGAAGCAAGCAGGCGAATATTCAACCTCTCGGCCTTTGCGCCAGCAAGAGAATAATCTGCCTACCCTCCGGATTATGTGAGAAGCCGATGGCCGACTGAGGACCTCTTCAGCTTTACGCCAGTCTGAGCGAATCTCCAAATTACGCCCGGCGAAGTCCCGCGACATAAAGCAAGCTCCGGTTGCTACTCCTGACCTACGCGAATGCCTAGTCCAGAAGCATAAGGAGAGGGGATCTTCCAATATGTCTATTACGCCCCCTAGAGAGCAATATTGTAATAGTCATAAGATTGTGATTGACTGCTGCTGTTCTAAAGCAAAACGGTCAGTCTTCGACCAATTGAGCTACTCTCAGTCTTTTCCAGAAGAAGAGCACGCGTATGCGTCCGTGAATTGGCTTCACGCATACCCAGAAGAAGGTTGAGCTCAAGACGTTATCCCTCTGGGCCTCCGAGCTGAAGAAGATTCGAAGACCTCCTCTGGAGCACTGAAGCTGGGGTATTCCAAAACACCCGGGCAAGGTCACAGCAACCAGCTCCGTACTCGTCTGATTCCGACGCTGGGGGTCGCCAATCTCCCAGAACAGATGCTGAGAGTGTAGAGTCGACTTCGGCGGCGACCTATACTAATCCTTCGATGACGCCCAGGGAAGTGGGAGCTTACGCCATCGAATACGAACGCGAGGAGGCTTCAGGAAACGCGGAACAACGCATCACTGTGCTAGAGACATCTTTGAAGCAAATACAATCCGTAATGGAGAACATGCACCAGATGATGCTAACTCAGCGCGCGACTGCCATGGCTCAAGCGTCGGTCCCGCCAACTCAAATACGTATGGGGGTGGACTTACCACCATCCGACCCAAGCCAAGAACCTGCTCTAGATCAAGAGTCAGCAGTCCCTCCGCTTCCAACGGAGAATCCGATGCAGGCAGTGCGGGAGTTGAAAGCCCAGTTTGATGCCTTGAGGCACAAAGATCAGCTCAAGAAACTGGGAATCAACCAGCCTTATCCGGCTATCTGGGAAGAAGTCCTTTTTCCTCCGAAGTACAAACCTCAGACCATGGCTCTGTTCGAAGGAAAAAATCACCAAGTCAATACATGAACTATTTCAGTATGATGACGGTGTTGCTACAAGGGAACGACGCCCTCCTCACTCGGGTGTTCAAGGGCTGCCTCTCAGGAGTAGCCTATCAGTGGTACCGTAGCTTGACGGACAACTGCATTACTTCCTTCGAAGACTTCAAAGCGCTATTCTTCACACGATTCTACGAGGGTGGAATGGACATGTCAATGTCCTCCCTCATAGAAGTCAACAAAGGGAAAAGGAGGACGTTCGCACCTTCGTCGAACATTTTCGTCAGGCCACCTTAAAATGCCTCCAGGAGTTCCAGACTCGGTATTAGTAGACATTTGCAGGAAGAACCTCCTTCCTATAGTCTTGGTGTTCACAGGACCATATCAGTTCCATGAGTGGCCCTCGTTCATCGTCTCGACAGTGGCCGCCGAAGACAACAGTCGCAAGGCGCACGACAACGGCATCATGATCTCTGCCTCCGATAGAGGCAAAAGGCCATCTCCCAGCGGCTACCATCCTCGCAGCTCCAAGGGAAAAGAAGCTCTAACAGTCAATACGTCCAGACAAAAGATGGCGGCGACCACGCAGACAAAGCTCGGGACTTCCAGGCCCGTCGAGGTCTACTCTTTCGACGACGACGATATCCCTAGTATATTTGAGTGTCTCATCAAAAGTGGCAAGATCACCCTGCCGGAGCTAAGACGGCCCCAAGAGGTCGGCAGTACCGACGACCCCAAATACTGCATCTTCCACAGATACGTACACCACCGAACAAAGATGTGTTACGTACTAAAGAGAAAGATCCATGGGTTAATCGATGCTAAGGCCATCACCCTGCACGACACCGAGAAAACGGTCACAGCCAACATGATCTATCTGCGGTTCGGCGATCTGCCTTCCCAAGAAGTCATGGACGGCATCACGCCCATTTCCTGAGCCACAATGGACATTGTCAATCTCCCTCCGACTAGGGATCAAAATTATAACCTGGTACCCCTGACCACCCGTCAGGGCAAGATTATATGGGTTCATCCAGATTTTATGTCAGAGCTCGAGGAAGGGACTAAAACTACGTCCAGGAGGAGCCCAAAGTGCAAACCATGCCATATGGTCACAAATTCTCATCATCAGACGAAGACGAGATACTTGCTGCAACCCGGTCAGGGATAGCCTACCTCAACGACTACGGAGCAAGTCAGGAGGATATACCGGCAGACGTTTCAACTGCCAAACCTGCAGGGCCAAGCCCCGTCATACCGGAAGCCAACCCTTCAAAACCGACGCCGGCGGACAAACGAAAACAAAGAGAATTGCGCTTCGATAAACCTGTGAAAAATATTCCGAACAAAGGTTTTGAGAAGCCGTATAACTTCGACATCCTAGCCCAACTGGCTAATACGCCGGCCAGGCTCTCCATCTTCGAGCTACTCAGACTCTCCCAAGACACTAGTCTAGCCCTGAGTGAAGCACTGATGCAGGCGGAGGCATGCTTGACCCAGCTCAAATCTCCCGACGAAGAACCAGTGGCGTGCCCTCAATGCCACAGAGTGATGGAGGTGGTCCCAAATATCACCTTCACCCAAAACGACATGCTGTTAAAACATAACAGGCATGACAGGCCCCTCTATTACACTGGGTACATCGTTTCCATGGAGGTTGATCGGATTCACATAGATCCGGGATCATCGATCAGCATCATCCCGCATAGTCTGCTCAGACATTTGAGGATTCCTACCAGCGAACTGGCTTACACCTCCACTACAATCGTGGGATTCAACGCCGGAAGAAGTAAGTCGTTAGGGAAGATTCGCCTGAGGATCCAGATTGGCAACCTCAGATCGGTGGCCACATGTTACGTGATCGATTCAGAGGTATCCTATAACATCTTGCTGGGAAGACCGTGGATCCACGATCACAACATCGTTCCTTCAACTCTACATCAATGTCTTAAATATGTAGACCCCCAAGGGATGGTACAAACGGAGGTGGCCGACCTAAACCCATTTAAAGGAGTAGAGTCCTACTATTCCAATGCCGTGTTGTACTCGCAGGACCACACGGAAGAAGTGGCAGGCAAGACAGAGAAGGGATCCCACCGGGAGCCAGGAGAACCCTCTGCCGCACCACCGCTGTTGATCAGAGTGAAAGGACGAACCACTCGTCCAAAAGCCATAGAGCCCATGGCTATTTACCTGAACAGATCCGGCTCGGGGAAAAGAAGCAATTCTCCAGCGGTTACTCTGAACCAGAAGCCTCCACCTTTGGTCATCAACCTTCGGCGCGACAAGCAGCCGACCGATGTAAACACGACCAGGAACGGAGTTCCAGATGGCAATAAACATCCTCTTTTCCAGTACATTAATACTCAGATTCCAAATCAGGAATCCACTCCCCGTGACGAGGTAGAACCCATAGCACGAAAGTTCTTGGAAGCTATGGACTCCTATCATCCACATATCTGGGAAGCAGCGTCATCATCCAACGTCATCACAATGTATGGACCGCATAAAGGTTCTATCTTCATAATCTCGTCTACCTGCAGCAGCCGTAGGTTGAGGTATCGGATACCGAGGGTATCCCGGTATCTCAAGGAGGCGAGTTTGAGGGTTTATTAACTTTTGACCTAGTTTTGGCCTAAAATTTTAGGGGCACCCTAGTTTGACCTAGAGTTGACCATAGTTGACCCGGTTGACCGCCAAAGTCAACTTTTGACCTAGTTTTGACCCAGGGTTGACTTTTTGACCCAAATTTCATCGGTTTAACCCGTTTGACCTAGAACGACCCTTCAAGCTTGTTTTTAGCTATTTTATATCTGTTTAACTCATTAGAAATCTGTTTAACTTTGCTTTTTGTAATAGGTCCTTGTGACACCAGTTCGGATCGCCAGTTGCTTAGGATGTCTGGCGAGTACATTCTTTGATAGTTTTTATTATCTGATGATTATTATGATTCAGCTTCTAGTATAGTATCATCTGATTTTTCTGGCACAACACAGGACACGGACTGGTATTTTTGGATTTATTTACTTGTGACACATATATTTTATGTTTCTGACCTCTATTCTGAAATCACCTACTGGCATCACCTACAGGCATCACTACAGGCATCACTCATGTTTCAGGCTGGACTCATACTTGATTTACGTATCGGGTCTTGGATTCACTTGTACTAGTCGGGACGGAGAAATACTCGAGTAGGCATGTAAACATTCCTAAATTGAATCATCTAGAATCACCCCCTCTGGTCTAATCTGGAATGATAGCAGCCGCACACCCAGTGTGCGGTGAGCCGTACTTACCCCCTAGCCGTTTACATGTCGAAATAGGTATTTCAAAGACATGAGTTTATTCTTTATAGTCTGGACTCTCTTGCATTTCTTGCTGGTCTCATTTATAGTTTCTGGACTTGACTCATTACATGTATTCTTGCTGGACTCACTACACATTCTTGTGCACATACTTACTCTTAGTTTAGATTTCCTGTATCTAGCAGTCATTACTATCTTGCTTCTGATATTCATGCATCTTTACCTTTATGCACCAGTGATATGTATATTTCTTGTTCCATACTTTATTTTATTCTTCTTGCTACTTGCTACAACTATTTTATAGTTTTTATCATTTAATTGGAACTGCTGTTAGAGGTGTACTTGCTCCAGTCCTGACTGGACATATTTTTTCCAGAGTATCCGGAGGATTGGTGTCCGATATTTTATGGACCTCAGCCTGTCGATGGTGCAGACAGGGACCCTCTAGTTTAGGAGTAATTTCCGGGTTGGTAGCCGGGATTACTAGGACCTGTTGTTGTTTTGATTAGCTTTTAGCACCGGATTTGTCTCCGGTTTGTATTGAGACCTTGTATTGTATATGATTCAAGATGTATTATTATTATTATTATTGATGTTGTGGTATTTTAGCAGCAGTTGTTTAGACTTGGTAGTTGTTAGTCTTCTGTGTTATCTTATCGTGCTTAAATTCGTGATTGAGTACATTGTGATTATCATTATGATATTGCTCCTCCGTTTGGAGTTGAGTTCTTGATAGGTTTATATATTGATTGCGTGTGATTGTTAGCTAGATAGTTGACCTAGACAGCGTTCTACCGCCGATGCTGTGGCGTAGGCTGGACATACTCACGACTCATGCCCTATTTTTTGGGCACGGGTCGTGACAGCTAAAAAAATATAGCAACTACGGCAGGGATACTAACGTGGAGGTGTTGTAGTGGTCGATGAGGCTGTAAAGATGGACTGGTGGCAGTGGGAGTCGAGTGGTACTAGTGGTGGTGGTGGTGGTGGTGGTGTTCGGCCGATATAGGGATGACGCAAGGGAGAAGCAGGTGAAGAAGATCGATGGGGGAAAGGAGGATTGCAATTTTGGCTAGGGTTTTCCATATAGCAGTTTCCACTATATATAGAGAGAATGAGGGATTGAATGATTTGGGCCCTAGGTGTTGGGCTTATGGCAAAAGGCAAAGGTTATTTAGAGGGTAAGTATTAATGGATAATTATGGACCGAGCCTTGGTGTTTAGGGATAAAGTAATATAGAAAGAAAAGAATTCATATGGGTACGCAGGGTATTGAATAGAGTTGTCAAAATAGTTAGGAAATGGACTAGATAAACAAAAAGAGAATGGGTAATTTTTTTTAAGAGAATATTAGATCCTTAATCCTCTAGTAAGAATGTAAATGCTAATATAGAAAAAAAGTTTAGTGGGCTTGGCTTCCTAGTTTGGGCTAAAAATTGGTATTTTAAGGAAAAAGAATTAAGTTGGAAACTGGGGTTTGGGATTAGGGTTAGAATATGGTTGGGATATAAATTATAAATAGGCGGGCTGGCCTATATTTTAATAATTGGTATAAAATGAATAGATTGGGATGGCTTGGTGTTTTATTAAGATGGATATAGTGAATTAAAAAATTCATCATTACGAATAATTTGGTGGAACTAGCTTTGGATAAAAAAGATAAGGAATTAACATTGTGCTTACCTAGGCTACACTTAGGATATAAAAGAAAATGGATAATATTTATGTTAGGTTTGGATTTAATTTAAGGAAAGGAAGAATATAAATGGAGGTAAAATGTGGGCTTAGATTTGTGTTAAAGGACCAACTAATAACTACCATACATATGGGAATTAAGGCCTGCAAAAATATAAATGGTATATCTATAAGGGTTTAGACCCAAATACAATGAACACACACACACGGTACAAACAATTCCATACTATTTGCATGGGTTATAAAAAAGCTAAAATTGTCATTAATAAAAATATTTATAATAACACTATTACTAAGAAAAATTCATTATTTTCAATAATATATATATATATATATATATATATATATATATATATATATATATATATATATATATATACTTGGATCTAATGACAGATTTGATAGCTTGCTAAAAAAAAGGACTAAAATTTGGTTTAACAATATATATATAAAAAATTAAGGAGGGGTTTTGCAACCTGAAGTGAGGTATTACATTGATCACATAAATCTCTATATGATTCCAATATCAACTAGGCACTTCAATCCAATAAAGTTGTGTAATGCATCTGTCACTCTCCCATCATGATATACGTAATTGATACATATATTGCCTGCTTGTTTTGTTATGCAGCGATAATTGCATGAGAGAGAACATGGATTCATGACATGGCTAGATAATCCTTTTCCTATATGTATGTGTTTGTGTGTGTATATACACTTATTTTTCTCGCTCCTATCTTCTCTCATTTACTTTCTTTCTTTCTTCTTTCCTTCTTCCTTCTTTCTACATTCTCTTCTCCCCCCCCCCCCCCCTTCCCCCTCAAGATAAAAAAAAACCCTAGGACTTGAAATTAGGAAGTAATTCTTAATTTCCTTGAAGGAAGAGTAGAAGGCTACAAGGTAAGTACACCTTGCTCAAAGTGGGGACAACATAATTTTTCTCATATTTTAGTTTTTAGTAATTTTAAAATGTTTAAAATGTTTTGATAAAAAAAATGTGTCTTTGAATTTCCTTCAACTTTAGTATTTGGTATTTTTGATTTTTAGTGAATGGTTTTGAGTAGATCTAAGTTTTAAAAACATACTTTTAGAGTATTTTGTGGAATTGATCTCTCAAATATAAAAATTTATGGAAATAATTCTACCATGTTGTAGAGAATTCAATTCATGCAATTTTGATATTTAAAATTCTATAGTTGTCACTATACTCTTCCTCAAGTTCTCTGCCTGGCGTTGTTGGGCCTCTTATTGAATCTATTGTTAGGCTTGTATCATTGCATAGAACACCTGAAATAACTAATGCCCGTCCATAGTTTGCCCTGGCAGGAAAGCTGGTAGTGGTGGTATTGGGAGAGTAAATTGTGGTGGTGGTAGAATATCGTCTTTCTGGAACCTCGATCAGTCTCTCCGGAACCTCAAGGCGGGCTGATCTACAGGGTTGCTTTATAGAGTAGATGGATCTCCACCCATTGGTGTTATCCCATCCTCGTAAGTAACCACAACACCTGGTGGTGTACCCGTGGGAATCTTGTTGCTAGCTCGTGGATCCATTACTCTGCACACAATTAATTATGAGGACCACACAGACGAATCAAAGCATGAGGCAAGTCAAGATATTAAATTTGAATTTAATGTAGAGGTCAAGAAAGTGTCAATTTGTGGATGAGATCCTATTAGTCTAGCCTAATCGCAGGCTGCTCAGTCCCTTAGTTAGAACCAAAGCAATATATTCATAGACCTGCATGGGCAACCACAAAAACTATGTCATGCCCCAGTCCAAAAATATCGAGGGACTAGCCTCGTGGCAATGGCCAGCAACACAACTCCAATAGGCAAACCCAATTTAATGGACCCTTTAGAGTGCACTTAAGCTGTAATCAACTATAATAGTCTACAATATATGTAATAGTTAATATATCTAATCTCATCCACCAATTCATAAACAAGAGTCAATATGATAAACCAGTCTCAACCATCAATGACATAAAAGAAACAGTCTATCATAATATAATTAATAAATATTATGGAGAATAACCCGTATCAAAATAATGAGAAAGAAAGTATCTGAATCCATAACTAAGAATCACAGGGCATCAAACATAAAGATAATCTAAGAACTCAAGAGAAGTCCTCAAGTACCACCTCGTCCTTGGTTGCTGGCACTGCTCCGATATCAGCTCCTGACCCGTAAACCTCAGGATAAACCTCCTCAATACCTGGGGACATAATCCATATCCAGGTCTTCAGGGGATATAACAAGGTACAATAAATACTCAAGCCAGAAGTAAACAGTATAGTGTTATAAAAAATTAGAAAAACTACAACAACCAACTATGTGATATGCAAATAAGAGTATGTTATCGTACCCCGAGATAGAACTCACGAAAGATCTCAAGGACACTTTCGTAATCTAATAGTACACTCAAAGCTCCGTATGGGGGAACCAGGAGGAAGTTGTATATATAAATATAATAACTTAGATTTCGCACAGGGAACCTAAAGCCTAATACACATAAATAGTAATAAGTAAAATATTTCCAGAGCACGATGAAGACTCTCCCCACCCAATGTAACCTCACGTCTCTATCAAGACACACAAGATCATGACCTCTAACTATCAGCATAATTCATAGTCAATATGTATAACTATCCGTATCACTATAGCATGCATCATGTAGTCTTATCTAGAGTCCAAGAGCCACGAACAAGTCGAGAAAGACTCTGTCACATGAATATCGTTTCAAGTGTCCTACTGTCGGATGTGCAAATAATATATGCACAAATCATGGGTTCCAAAGAATGACTCTCTAACTACGATACTCGACTCTGCAGAGGATGTCGGTACCCGAATCTTGTTTGGACACAAAGTATCGTATAACGATCCTAGGCCCACAAGTAAAACAATAAAGCCATACAATTATAATATCTAATGCATAAAAAATATCAAATAAATAATGGATAACTGTAAACATCTTGTCAAGGTACACTTGTCTGGTACTGCAGTCAGTGGTGGTAAAGATGATCCCGCATCTACTCATTCGAAATTCAATTGTCCTATAAATCAATTAGTACACTTAAGGGTCCAATCACGAATTCTTGTAATTATAACTTAATTCTATAATTTCTTTGATGCCAAGCAAAACTAAGCCCGTTATTATTCCTAACAACTTTGCTTACTTTTACAGGGTGTCGAGACCTAGTTTCTTGGTTTTTGACTTCCAAAATTTTACTTTAAGTATCCAATTAAAGGACATGACCATAAATTATAATAACCATATATTCCAGATTTAAACATAATTTATATAAATTGTTTAGCAATAATTTCTATATTTGACAAAATCAACATATTTTAAGTTTTTTGCCACTTTAGGTTGACTAGTTTTGTCCGAAACTTGTTCGAGACATAGCCAATCCATTATTATAGTATATATTTATTAAAAATTATTTTATATCCTATTATATTATGTTCTAATCTCAAAAAATATTTACCTATTTATTTTATCCAAAATATCATCTATTTACTACCAAAATAATGTCATAAAGTCACCAAAAATCCTAGGCTAGTGGCCCTTAGTTATAGGGTTCAGATTTGACATTAAAATATTAGAAAATAAATTTAAAAATATTTATTTTCCAGGAATTAAACATCAATTAATTCAGTTTTAATAATTAATATGATTCCCTCAAGTAATCGCATCAAAAAGTCCTAAACTAGTTCTACTGACAAGCAAATTATCACCAAACTATCATAAAAATTCCATATATTCTACTATGAGGACACGATTGCAAAACATGGGTTATAAATCAGTAATTTGACATAACCAAAAAGTATCATGTCATGGAATTTGAGAAAGAAGGATTTAAGATTTACCAAAACCGTTGGAGGATTGGAGGATGGTGCTTCTTCTTGTCCAAGAGCACTCCTCCTTACATGTGCTTGGCTTGCTAATAACTTTTTGATGTATGTTGATGAAGAAAAGGTTTCTTGATATATTTATGGGGAATATGGGGTTCTTCTTGAAGGTTTAATGGTGTTTGGATGGAGAGATGGTGGAAGGATGATGAAAAGTGAAGCTTTTAGAATAGAGGAGGGGACTCTTGGTGAAGGATATAATGTTTTGAGGGTGAGAGAGGCAAGGGGGATATTTCCATGCATGAGGGAGAGGGAGAGGGGGAGGGGTCGGCTTGCTTTGGAAAAGTGATTTGATATGGTTAGGGTTAGGGTTTAGTGGTAAGTTGATATATATATGGCATTTTTAAATAGATTTAAATATAAGAGGGGGTTATCCTATTGCTAAGGAGGTTTGGCCAAGGGGGGCTGCTCTTGGCCAAAAAATTGAGGGTGGGGTTGGTTGTTATGGTTAGGTTAGATAAGGTTTGGTTGTTGGGTTGGTTAGAGAAGTAGTTAGGTAGTTATTTGCCAACTAGGTTGCCACCTATAAAACTTTTTATAGATAGAAATTCTATAAATAAAAATAAATTAATTTAAATATAATTTATATATATAATACATATTTATATGAGAATATTTGGGGTGCATTTTGGGTCAGGTTCTAGTCAAAAGAAGACAATTTTACGGTAACTGTAATTCTTGACGTTCATTAATATTTTTGGAGCATGGAAAGATCAAATAAATACATCCATGTTCCAACTATGTTAGACTCAATTACAATTATTATTATAAATTTTGTTGGAAGAAAAAAGGTCGTACATTGCTCAAAATATCAAAGCCATGGCAAAGGGTCATATATCTAAAAGAAGGTTTTAGAAATTACTACTCTATTCTATTTAATTTAAATAAAATAATTAAATAAATTAAAAATATGAAAATAACACTATTAAAAAATGAGGGGGCTTACAGGTTCTATTTGTGAAGCCTATATTCTTGAGGAGGTTACAAACTTTTACCCGATGTATTTTAAGCCGTATGTTGCTACTAATAAAACAAGAGCTCCGAGAAACGATGACATATATCACGAATCTAATGATGCAATACTAAAAGTATTCAATAATTTTGGTAAGCCTTCGGGCAAAATAAAGAAGATATATCTGAATGACAACGAGCTAAGGGCTGCTCAGTTGTATATATTACTCAACTGTGACGAGGATAAAGTAGAGAAGCTAGAGGGATAAGTAATTAATACGTCAATATTTAAGTCATCTTAATGTAATAGTATACACTAATTTTATTACATTAATCGGACGATGTTTTATTATTTTTAGCATATTTAATAATGAGGTGAGGTCAATGAGACCATACATGACAGATGAAGAAGTAGAACATAAAATGAGACTTTATTTTTCTTCTTGGTTGGGTGCATATATAAGAATCTTTTTGTGTATGTACTTGCATAATCATTAATATAATGTTGAACTTAATATCATTTCCTTGATATTTAGGTCGATCGTTCCCACAAATACTCAAAAATGAGTCTATTAGAACTCTAGCCAAGGGACCAATTTATGCTGTCAAAATCTGGCAAAGCTACTGTGTAAATAGATTTAGGTTCAAGTCAACAAAAGTTCCGATAAGAGACAGTTCTTGGATCTCGATTCTACGAAAAATAATTGTTTGTGTATCAGATCTTCGAGCTACAAAAATTTTCATCCAGACAATAATTTCTATGGCGTCTTACAAGAGATTATGAAGTTGACATATAATTATAGAACAGATCCTGCTAAGATCGTGTTATTCAGGGGTGATTGGTTCAATCTGATCCAAGATCAAGGTTAGAAAATAGACAAACATGGTCTTGTGGATATAAACTACCGGCGTCGATAATAAGTCTATGAACCATTTGTACTATCAAGTCAGGCTCAGCTTATGTACTTCACAACTTATCCTAAATGAAGAACAACAAGGTCAGACTGGTGGGCATTATGTAAGACGAAAGCTAGAAATACCTTTGACGTTAACGAAATAGCTTATTAGGAGGATAAGCTACATATTGTAACAAATATTATAGATATGGACGTAACGAAAGTTCTTTATTACACGTCTGATCATGTAGAAGAAGTAAATTTATCCGAAGAGGAAGACGAAGTAGATAAAGGCAAAGATGAGGAGGAAGAGGAAGATGAGGACGAGAAAAACGAAGAAGATAAATTTTTAGAAAATAATTAAAAATAAAATAAAATCCATTTAGAACTCTATCAATGTACTATATTTTTAATGTGGAATGTAACATCTATTTTTACTTTATGAATACGTATATTTATATATGTTATGAATTATATTCTTTGTTTCCATATATCTTACCAGATGGCACCCATGACCGAGCACGTGCACATCGCTTGAGAGAGGCACCTCCTACTATTAAGAAGGAAGTGACTATTAGAAATAAGTGGCACCTCTAACTGTTATGAAGGAAGCAGCTGTTAAGGAGAAAGTGGTATCTACTACTGTTAAGGAGGAAGGCACCAGCTCAGAGGGGAGATTCCAGTCACCCAGCACCTATAGCGAGGATTGATCACCTAGACGCTTCTTATGCGGAGTATCTGAGGGACTGGGTTTTGTCCAAGCGTATTGGATTTTCTTTAGAGATTAAAAAATTGGATTAGACTTATGGTATGACTGTGATACTTTTATTATGCTTATTGTATGAATGTGATACTTTTATATTGTGTTTATTTTGTGATTGTGATAACACGGTCACGGTTATCCCAGACTACGTTCCAAAAAAAGTAGCCTTCTTGACAGAAAAGGGCGGGCACTCTCGACTTAAAGGTAGCTCGTATTTCAACCGCACGTTCTTTTCTAATGGGTATCCTTAAAGGAAATACCCTTTCACCCCTCAGTATCTGCCTTCTCCAACCCAGAATAGATGGCTCATGCTGACTTATTTCAATTTTGACTTTATCCCCTAGCAGTATCTGAATAAAACTATGTCGGATCCTACCTTAAATATAATCTAAAATTCAATAGCTCAGTGGCTTCTCTAAATATCTCTTATAGGCCTTTCTAGTAGCCTTCTTGAGCACGAGATAGAAAAAAGAAGAATATAGATCTTTTATTTCTAAGACGAAGGTTATACTTTTTTTTGCTTTTTTTTTGGCTTTTTTCATTCTTGCTCAAAAAATTGACCAAACGCTTTTGAGTTATTGGCTCGTCCGATCCGGCTGCATTCATGAGTCGCTCATGACCTAGGAAAGGTACAACCCAACTATGAGGTATATCAACAGGTGTTACAATCATACGTAGATGAGTTTTGGCTAGTACAACCACTCTATTATCCACTTCTAATAAACATGATTGACCCAATTTTGGATCATCTTCTGGAATCGTAAAACTGTAATCGGCATAAATATGTTTTTGACTATCTTACAAGTAAGGCCCTTGATAACTATCTTTGTTAGATTATCCCCTTTTTTGCGTAATCAAATACAAAATGAGATGAAGAAGCGAATGCACCAAAGATGCACCAACTTTTTAGTGGAAAAGGAAAGAAAAAGAACGAAGAGCATTGGCCTATCACTCAAATTCTATTTTATTACACGCCAACTGGAGGGGTTTCCTACAAAAGAACTCCAACAACCCGCTTGAAGAGAGAGGCAACTACTATTTCTGGCTCGCAAGAAAGGCGAAAAACTGCAACTAAATCGACATAGATGAACTTATGATGTACCATGAGATGAGGTATCGTAATTCTCGCTCAGAGTTGCCAAGAAATAGTTCATTTTCATGAGTTAAAAATGGATGTATTTCAATGGGTCACCCTCGTGCCGTAGTTGTGTTCCAGTCAGGGCGCCCATCGACATGGCAGAAAAGCCTAGCATAATAGCTATCCCATACTTGTTCGCTAGGTCTATTCCATTGAGGCTTGATAATCTTTGTATCAACACCCTTCCCTTCGGGGGCCTCTTCCTCTTTCCGAGAGATTCATGAAGAACAATGTGCTTGAAGCAATTGAAGAGCTCGGTCGAGCAATTCAACTGAATCAAGAACTGAAACAACCATCATCAATTTAGCTAACCGGAGTGCTACAAACTCTAGAGGAGACAATCTTCCCGAATAGGGCAAGATTTTGTTGCTTACTACTTATTTTACAAAATATTCAAGAAAAGATGACTATGAAAGATACTTTCAGTAATTCTCGTTCTCTTTTAAATATTTTGGAACTGTGCTTATTGCTAGCTTAGTTGCTAGTACTTAGGCCTCTTAGTAACCCTTGCTATAGCTAGCATTGGGCCTTCCTCGTGGTATACTTACTTGACTATATTTATAGCATGTGGTCGCACTACCTATGCTAGTTTTGGTCCCTCTATATTAGCTCCTTTGGTTCGGGGCCGAAGATGCACAGTTGAGCCTAGTTAAAGAGGCAAACCATGCATCGAAAGTTTTCCAAAACTGTCCTAAAATTGCCTAATCACTCGATTAGACTAAATAGTAAAATATGTTTATTCATGTTAACCATACTTTTTGCAGATACATCAGTAGATATTGGTACCACTTATGCCACAGCTGACACTGCAGTTGATGCCAATTCTTCTGAGGTTCTTTCTGGAGCTTACTAAAGGAGGCATTACCTTGAAAGCTTTGTCCCGGTCCATTGAGTTTAGAACCCAGAACAGACTAATGGTGATTATATTTTACTTATTGTGTGACTGTGATATTTTATATACTTTTATAATATTTTGTACCCAAAAAATTCAACGGAGGGTTGCTACGGGTCTGTTAAATTTTATGAACTGTTGTAAGTCTGTGTATTTATTTTATCACCAAATATCATTATCAGGTATGGCAGGACGATAAGGATTATATGATATATCGGTATATAAGTAGGCCAATATTTATATTGGCAAATATGATGTTTACAAATTCATGCCCAAGTACTTATCACTTCTTGGGTCATAATTTCTATCTTATTAGGTTCAGTAATCATAACTGTTCAAAATCCATAAACAATTCCTACCAACGGTCAAAATTTCTTCGAATATGTTCTTGAATTTATTGGAGACTTGAACAAGATTCTGATTGGAAAAGAATACGGCCTCAATAGCCCCCTAAGTAATTCTTAAGATTTATACAGATCGTTCGGAGGTACATCCTCTAGACGGAGTGCTCCTCCCATACCGGCCAATATTTCTGGAACCTCGTTGTAGAGTACTCCAGTGTACCGACCAGTCACATCTCCGACTCCGTCGACGATATGTGGCAGTACTCCTGGGACGAGCAGTTCTAGGCCTGAGACTACTCCCCCATCCAGCCTTTCTCCTACTGATAGTACCATGGAGACAGAGGAGCAGATGGAGGAGGTCGAGCCAACTTTATCTGTGCATTATCAGAGCGATCCTCAATGTGCGCCTTCAGACAAGATAGGGATAGAGATTTGGAGGGACGTGCCTATCAAGTAAGTTAATTATTAATATTTTCTAAATAATAATATCTATATATTCATGAATTTAATTATCGTTGTATAGATATCCTCCCTCAGCGGTACAAAGAGCACTGTGGGTGTTTCTGAGGCAGAACTATGGTGTTCTTTGGATCAACTACTCAGATGCTCCTGAAGATAGGAAGGCATTCTGGTTTGCCCACTTTAAGGTAAAAATATTTATCTACTTTTAATATCAATAATCATGTATACATATTATATAAATCTCTATTTTAATTCTTGTAGAAAATCTATTTTTATTTACCACACCGGGCTGAGAAGATCAAGGAGGAGTTCCCTGCCATCGTCGCTAAGTTGATCCATGATGAGAAAATGACAAGAAGGATCATAATCGCTCCAAAAAATAGATCTAAGGTTGGATCACGCTTGAGCAGTGGACTGCGATGAAGGCGAGATTCGATGAACCCAGGTACAAAGAAAAGTCGAAGAAGGCGAAGGCTGCTAGGTCGGAGGCAAAAAAGTGGTATGGTGGCTCAATTTTCATGACAAAATATTTTTGTCGTCTGGTATATATTCTATTAAATATATATTATTTTAATGAAATCAGGATAAGATTTTAAATTGTAATAATAAACAATAAATTTTTAATAGGTACAAAGGGATGAGGACGCCAATATGGTGCCCGTCTTCCTGGCCATCCAACGAAAGGTCGAGAAACTCATCGATGAGAAGGCCACACAGACCTATGTATGTTTTACTACCCTATTTTATTTAAATATAACTTAGAAAATATGCAAATAGATATATATATATAGTTAGTAATAAGTATATTAGACGTTAGCAACCACTTTTCTAGGATGAGTATATTAAACTATGTGAGGGGCGACTGCAAGTACTGTCACGACCCGCACCCAGTGTAAGGGTACTAGTCGGAAATAACGCCCAGCCTACGCCGTAGAATCGGCGGTAGAACGCTATCTAGATAGTCTATCTAACAATATAATGAACCACCAATAATGATAGTATACTCAATCACAGAACTAAGATAGAAATGAGCACGAATCAGATGAAGAATAGAATAGTCACAATACAACTCATGAGTCTAAATAATACATCAATCAGTCTGAAGAAAAACACAAAAAACTGGAGACAAATCCAGTACAAAGAATACTACGAAGCTACAACTCCAGGGTCAACTGTCTCAGTTGGGATAAGTCCCTCTTGAGCCAGGGTCTCAGAATCTAAACTCACAACATCCTGGGGTCCATAAAAGGTAGGGTACCACTCCTCAGTATCATCTGAAAAAATATATCCAGTTAGGAAAGGAGCAGAGTACATCTCTAACAGCAGTTCTAATTAATGATAAGAACTATGTAGCAGTAAAGAGCTGTGGATAAATAAGATGCACAATAGATATAAGAGATATATGTACGATAAGGAAATACTGGAAATAAATACAATAATGACAATATGCCAATGAAACAATAATACTAATGACTAAGTGTGTGAGTACTAGCTTAACATGTGATCGGCTTGGGCAAGATGCAATGCGGCCTGGCTAATCATAAGTGCGGTTTATGATCAACACTATTCATTTACCAGTACTTTATTCAATAGGGATTTGATCATTTATCTATACTAATACTCCCCACCCTCGACTGGTATAATAGATCCAACCACGGTATGCTATGGCACGAGATTCCCAAAGAAGATAGCTAGTCTCCCCGAGAATCGGTGTGTGTACATGTACAAGATAACCAATGAAATAATACTTGCACCATATACACCATATACCAAGGAATAATATCTCATGACGAGATCCGGATATACCAATCCGTGTAACCATAGTGTCAAGAGAACATGGATATCTATACTAGATACATTGAACATAGAGGATATCATAAATAAGAAACTATCAGAGAATGTACTCGCCTGAAGTCCAATAAATAGTCTCACAGATGTCTGACTCGGTGCCTCGAAGACCTAGATATGGAATACAATATCAATACAAGGTCCCGAAAAGAGAACAAGTCAAACTAGTCAACTTCTAGGTCAATAAGTCAATTTTAGGTCAAAAGTCAACTATGGTCAACTCTAAAGTCAATTATGGTCAAACCAAGGTCAATCCTCACAAAACATCTATAATAATATAGAATAATAAATTAACCAATTTGGAACCATGGTTTTAAACCATCTTGGTACCCACACAATGTATGCTTAAGATACATATAATATATACTCTAATATAATATATATACAAACCAATATTTTATACAATTAAAATAATATATCAATACTAGTATTATACCTCACAATAAGCACATATATATATACATATATATATATACAATTATAATATATAATATATAAATTAAATCTGTCCAAATGTCACTGAAAATAGTGTGCTAAAATATAAATTTCAATAAACAGACTTATAGTGACAGTCCCGATTGTCACAGAAAAACTGTCGCCAAAACGCTGTATATATAACCCACTGCTGTCACAGTTTGATGACAGTTCAAACTGTCACAGAAAACTGTCGCTGAAGAATTGTCGCTCAAATCCGCCCACAGCATTAATGTCAGAACTGTCATTAATGACGAAATACTGCTACAGCGGCTGCTGTTTTAATGACAGCAACTGTCATTAAATGCCACTGTCGCAAAACAAAACAATAATATATAACTATATATATTAATAAAAATCAGTATAAATCAATATATATATATATATATATATAAATATATATATATATATATATATATATATATATATATATATATATATATATATATATATATATATATATATATATATAACAATTAATAAATATATATACTTATATATATACATAAACCTACACAATTAAATACTAATAGTTACAAAACACATTGCAAGTTACATGGCTAGAAGCACACATAAAATATATTCATTAATATATAATTAATTATATAATAATTATAATTAATATAATTACTCATTTAAACACATAAATATATTTTATAAAACATTTATGTATAATTTATTTTATTAATATGTAGTAACATATATAATTACATGTAAAGAAAACTACATATATTTTTATACATCATAGTAGCACATATAAAAATATATAGATCCAGGCTACAATAAATACCATAATAAATACACTAAAATAAATATATAACATATATATATATTTACTAATTATTATACAAGAATTAAAGCATAAATCATTAGATCTATACAAAAACACACACAATTGGAGAGTATCACACCGTATCCCACTAGATCTAGGATACGCATGCGACACGAGTCCAACACACAACCAATTGTACCCCGAAGGACACAAACAAGTCACAAATAATATTTATGAACAAATCAAAGTATCAAAAGTAGATCTATGTGTCCGTGTCAAAATACGACATGTACAAAGTCCCGTGTCGGAGGAAAAATCTCCAAAACGACACGTATCACCAAATTGTTGGAATACGGACTACATGTACCCAATTATGGATACGACACTAGCCCCAAACACATAAGCACATGCCCAATTGATCTATAGGATCAATTGACACACACAACAAAATATAAATTCGGAATTCCATCAAAATTGACACAAAAAGTACCATAACTTTCTCTATGGGTCTCCTATGAACACAAAACCAAGTCCTATGGGTAGTACATACATATAGGTTGATTTTACATAATTAAATCTCAGATTTAGAAGATATTTTAATGGAAAAACTGAATTATACTTATTGGGAGATGGATTCCCAATGAAACCTCCAATTGAGATAAACTTGCTTCCAAATTATAGATCCTTGCTCCTCTTTGTAGATCCTTGCTTCCTCCTTCTAGATCCTTGCTTCTCAACTTTCTAATGGTGAATTGAGAAGAATTTGGAATGAATTTGGTAGGGAATTGGAATGGGAATGAAAGGAATTTGGGAGTGGAGAATTCTAGATCTAGATTTGGAAATGAGAATGAGAGGAGAGAGAAATTTCCCCCCTCTAATATAGGCCGGCCTTGCCCCCTTTCCCAAGCAATTATAAAATGTCCAATGTACCCCTTGGGGCCTCTCATGAAGAAATAATTAAGGAAGAAAGCTTCTAGTCTAATCATTTAATTAATTTAATCCATCTCCTTAACAATGAGCTTTCTAAATGGGCCAAGTCTAACTAATTAATTCATGTTGGTCCATGGGTCCAAACTAAACTAGTTGGGTCCACTAATATAAGTCCAAAATAATTAAATAACATCTAATAAAAATTAAATAATACAACAAATAATTATTTACAATGCACAATATTTAATTAAATAGGAAAAGACTAAAATACCCTTTCCTAAAAATTGTGGTAGTGACAAGTCTACTCTCCTTAAAAAAATTTCATCCTCGAAATTTAAAGATAAAAAACTACCCCCAGAAAATCATAAAACAGAACTAAAGAATCACAATTAACTAATGAACAGAACATAACTAGAAAATAACATACCTCAAGGTACAAACAAATATGGATAACGCTCTCGCATGTCATCCTCTCTCTCCCAGGTAGACTCCCCCGGAGAGTGATGCCTCCATGCAATACGCACCAAAGGAATAGTCTGGTTCCTCAACACCTTCTCTCTCCGATCCAGAATCTCAACTGGCTGCTCTGGATAGCTAAGAGTAGGGCCTACCTCTATCTCCGAGTGATCCAATACATGGCTAGGATCGGCCACGTATCATCTCAACTGTGACACATGAAACACGTTGTGCACTCCCTCCAATGCAGGTGGCAAATCTAGTCTATAAGCAACTGCACCGACCCTCTCTAGAATAGTGAAAGGTCCGATGAATCGCGGACTAAGCTTTCCGCCTCCACCGAAGCGAATCGTGCCTCGTGTCGGAGAAATCCTTAGAAATACCAAACTACCCACCTAGAACAAAATACCATCTTAAGAACTTAATCTATAACAAACAAGAACAAGCACAAACAAAATTTAAACTATACCTCAAACTCCAAAGGTCTTCGATGGCTATCGGCCCAATGCCGCTGTCTGTCCTGCACCACTCGAAGTCTGTCTCTGATCAACTGAACCTTCTCCGCTGCATCCACAACCATCTCTGGCCCAAGCAAAACTCTCTCTCCAACATCGTCCCAAGAGAAAGGAGTACGAAACCTTCGACCATATAGAGCTTCAAAAGGTGACATCTCTATACTGGCCTGGTAACTGTTGTTGTAAGCAAACTCTACCAAATGGAGATGGTCTTCCCAAGAACCCCCAAAATCTAGTACACAAGTGCGCAATATATCCTCGAGAGTCTGGATAGTCCTCTCTGACTGCCCATCTGTCTGGGAATGATATGCAGTACTGAACTTGAGCTGAGTGCCCAAACTCTCCTGCAAACTCCTCCAGAAATGAGAAGTGAAACGACTATCTCGATCTGAGACTATGCTGACGGGAACTTCGTGTATCCTAACGATCTGCCTAACATACATCTCTGCCAGCTTCTCCGTAGACAAACCCACATTGAAAGGCAAAAAGTGGGCCGACTTGGTCAACCTATCAACAATGACCCAAATCGCGTCTTTTCCTCCTGGAGATCGTGGAAGTCCGGACACAAAATCTATAGTAATGTGTTCCCACTTCCACTCTGGAATGGGTAATGGCTGAAGTAAACCTCCTGGCCTCTGCCTCTCGGCTTTCACCTGCTGGCACACTAAGCATCTGGATACAAACTGTGCCACTTCCCTCTTCATGCCATACTACCACACACTCTCTCGCATATCCCAATACATCTTGTTAGCACCTGGATGCATGGAATACTGAGAGCGATACGCTTCCTGCAACACCTCCTCTCGCAACTCTCCACTAGGCACACACAATCTAACTCCATGCCTCAAAGATCCATCTGCTGCAATAATGAATTCATCCTCCAATCCTGCTCTCACCTGAGCTCTGATACTCCTTAGAGATACATCATCATACTGTGCTGCCTTGATCATGTCCATCAAATCTGAGTGTATCTGCAATCCCCACATCTGCATAGCACACCCAGGAATAATTACCTCAATGCCTAAGCTCTCCAAGTCCTCCAACAAATATCGATCTTGCGTCAAGAATATAGCTACCGGATACCTGCTCAAAGCATCGGCAACTACATTTGCTTTCCCAGGATGATATTGCAAAGAGATATCAAAATCCTTCATTAGTTTCAACCACCGACGCTGCCTCATGTTCAACTCCTTTTGCGTGAAAACGTACTTCAAGCTTTTGTGGTCTGTGAAGATCTCCACACGCTCTCCGTACAAATAATATTTCCACAACTTCAGGGCGAATATGACAGCTGCTAACTCCAAATCATGGGTAGGATAGTTCTTTTCATGAGGACGCAATTGCCTGGATGCATAGGCAATCACTTTTCCATGCTGCTGAAGAACACAACCTAAACCATTCCCCGATGCATCACTATAAATAGTGAAACCTCCGGACCCTGATGGCAACGTCAAAATAGGATCAGACGTCAACCTCTTCTTCAACTCATCAAAAGCAACCTGGCAATCCTCCGTCCAAACAAACTCTACATCCTTCCTCGTGAGTCTGGTCATCGGCTCGACAATCCTCGAAAAATCTTGCACAAACTTCCTGTAATAGCCTGCCAATCCCAAGAAACTCCTGATCTCTGCTACCGAACTCGGAGTCTTCCAAGATTCCACTGCTGAAATCTTCTTCAGATCCACTGAAATACCATCACCAGTCACAACATGCCCCAAGAATTCCACCTTGTCCAAGAAAAACTCACACTTGGACAACTTCCCATACAACTTCTCCTTCCTTAGCACTTTCAACACAATCCTCAAATGCTCCTCATGCTCCTCCGGTGTCCTCGAGTATATGAGTATGTCGTCGATGAACACCACCACGAACTTGTCAAGGTACTGGTGGAACACCTTGTTCATCAAGTTCATAAATACCGCCGGTGCATTAGTCAAACCAAACGGCATCACCATAAACTCATACTGACCATACCGAGTTCTAAAAGCAGTCTTCGGTATGTCCTCCGGCTTCACCTTCACCTGATGGTAGCCTGATCTCAAATCTATCTTAGAAAACACCTTCGCACCACTCAACTGATCAAACAGATCATCAATCCGTGGCAAAGGATACTTATTCTTGATAGTGAGATTATTCAAAGCCCTGTAATCAATGCACATGCACACCGATCCATCCTTCTTCGGTATAAACAATACCGGGGCTCCCCATGGTGAAGAACTCGATCTGATAAACCCCTTATCCTACAATTCGTCCACCTGCTTCTTCAATTCGACCAGCTCGCTGTTGTTTACTCTATAGACATGCTGCAAAATTGGTTCTGCACCTGGCCCCAAGTCTATAGAAAATTTAATATCTTGATCTGGCGGCAATCCTGGTAATTCCTCAGGAAACACATCCAAGAACTCTGCTATCAATGGATGCGGCAACTCCTTGTCTTCCACCATAGCTCCATAAATAATGCCTTCGCCTTGCTCTGCAGCTCCTCTAGCAAACTCGAACTCTGGCTCTCCTGGCGGACCAAACAAAACTCTTCCTCCTCTACAGTCTATACTAGCACAGTGCCTACTCAACCAATCCATCCCGAGTATAATATCGTAGCTCGAAAGTAGCATTACAAGTAGACACGCACTCAACTCCCGGCCTCCCAGAGTAACTCTCCGATCCTTGCAAATATTATTAACCAGGATAATGCCTCCCCCGGTCATGATCTTGCAAGTCCTAAGCAAAGATTCAGCTACCAAACCATGCTTTACAGCAAAAGAAACAGATACAAAACTATGGGAAGCACCACTATCAAACAAATTTAAGGCTGGAATAGAATCAAGAAGAATAGAACCTGCAATGACATCTCCGGTGGGTTCCTCCTCTTCGACGGTCATAGCAAACGCTCGTCCCTGTCGAGCACCTCCCTGCTGTTGATGATGGACAAAATGCTGCTGCTGTGTCGGAAGTGGTCCCCTCGGCTGTGCTGCAGGTGGTCTCGTCTGTATCCTCGAAGCTGGAGCTGCTCCTTGAACTGCACGACGAGGACACACCCTCGAATGATGCCCTTCAGTACCACAATATAAACAAACTCCTAGCCTCCTCCTGCAAACTTCCCAAATGTGGCCGGGCTTCTTGCAGAAGTTGCATGGAGCTTGCTGTAACTGTCTCTGCTGCTGAGGTGCCTGGTAAAAAGGCGCTCTCGCTGGAGTATGGTTCTGTTGTGGCTGCTGGAAAGGTCTGGACTGGAAATGAGGACGTTTGGCAGATACTGCACTGTCGTTGGCCCCGAGAAAAGAATCATGGTCTCTCTTGGTCTTCAAACCCAAATCCCGCTCAACCTTGCGTGCCTCCGCAAGTATCTCCGAGTATGTCTCATAAAAAGACGAAATGAGAATCAATATGGCACATGATGTAAGACATCAAGGAAAGGACAGATTAAGAGATTAAGTATCAATATCAAAGGAGAATAGTTGAATCAAAAGAATTTTCCTAGATGTGATTGAGTATCTCAGTATATATCCTATATCCTATCGCAGGCTCGCAGTAGTACAACTAAGTTGTCGCACTACCACGACATCACATACTTGTGAAGCTTGACCTGCATGGGCCACCACCAAAAATGTGTCACGACCCGCATCCGGTATAAGGGTACTAGTCGAAAATAACGCCCAGCCTACGTCGCAGAATCGGCGGTAGAACGCTGTCTAGATAGTCTATCTAACAATATAATGAACCACCAATAATGATAGTATACTCAATCACAGAACTAAGATAGAAATGAGCACGAATCAGATAAAGAATAGAATAGTCACAATACAACTCATGAGTCTAAATAATACATCAATGAGTCTGAAGAACAACACAAAAAGCTAGAGACAAATCCAGTACAAAGAATACTACGAAGCTACAACTCCAGGGTCAACTGTCTCAGTTGGGATAAGTCTCTCTTGAGCCAGGGTCTCAGAATCTAAACCCACAACATCCTGGGGTCCATAAAAGGTAGGGTACCACTCCTCAGTATCATCTGGAAAAATATATCCAGTCAGGAAAGGAGCAGAGTACATCTCTAACAGCAGTTCTAATTAATGATAAGAACTATGTAGCAGTAAATAGCTGTGGATAAACAAGATGCACAATAGATATAAGAGATATATGTACGATAAGAAAATACTGGAAATAAATACAATAATGAACAATATTTTAATGAAACAATAATACTAATGACTAAGTGTGTGAGTACTAGCTTAACATGTGATCGGCTTGGGCAAGATGCAATGCTACCTGGCTAATCATAAGTGCGGTTTATGATCAACACTATTCATTTACCAGTACTTTATTCAATAGGGATTTGATCACATATCTATACTAATACTCCCCACCCCCGACTGGTATAATAGATCCAACCACGGTATGTTATGGCACGAGATTCCCAAAGAAGATAGCTAGTCTCCCCGAGAATCGGTGTCTGTACATGTACAAGATAACCAATAAAACAATACTTGCACCATATACACCATATACCAAGGAATAACATCTCATGACAAGATCCGGATATACCAATCCGTGTAACCATAGTGTCAAGAGAACATGGATATCTATACTAGATACAGTGAACATAGAGGATATCATAAATAAGAAACTATCAGAGAATGTACTCGCCTGAAGTCCAATAAATAGTCTCACAGATGTCTGACTCGGTGCCTCGAAGACCTAGATATGGAATACAATATCAATACAAGGTCCCGAAAAGAGAACAAGTCAAACTAGTCAACTTCTAGGTCAATAAGTCAATTTTAGGTCAAAAGTCAACTATGGTCCACTCTAAAGTCAATTATGGTCAAACCAAGGTCAATCCTCACAAAACATCTATAATAATATAGAATAATAAATTTACCAATTTGGAACCATGGTTTTAAACCATCTTGGTACCCACACAATGTATGCTTAAGATACATATAATATATACTCTAATACAATATATATACAAACCAATATTTTATACAATTAAAATAATATATCAATACTAGTATTATACCTCACAATAAGTACATATATATATACATATATATATAAAACTATAATATATAATATATAAATTAAATATGTCCAAATGTCACTGAAAATAGTGTGCTAAAATATAAATTTCAATAAACAGACTTATAGTGACAGTCCCGACTGTCACAGAAAAACTGTCGCAAAAACGCTGTATATATAACCCACTGCTGTCACAGTTTGATGACAGTTCAAACTGTCACAGAAAACTGTCGCTGAAAAATTGCCGCTCAAACCCGCCCGCAGCATTAATGACAGAACTGTCATTAATGCCGAAACACTGCTACAGCGGCTGCTGTTTTAATGACAACAACTGTCATTAAATGCCACTGTCGCAAAACAAAACAATAATATATAACTATATATATTAATAAAAATCAATAAAAATCAATATATATATATATATATATATAATAATTAAATAAATATATATACTTATATATATATACATAAACCTACACAATTAAATACTAATAGTTACAAAACACATTGCATGTATTAATATACATATTTTACATAGCTAGAAGCACACATAAAATATATTCATTAATATACAATTAATTATATAATAATTATAATTAATATAATTACTCATTTAAACACATAAATATATTTTATAAAATATTTATGTATAATTTATTTTATTAATATGTAGTAACATATATAATTACATGTAAAGAAAACTGCATATATTTTTATACATCATAGTAGCACACATAAAAATATATAGATCTATGCTACAATAAATACCATAATAAATACACTAAAATAAATATATAACATATATATATATTTACTAATTATTATACAAAAATTAAAGCATAAATAATTAGATCTATACAAAAACACACACAATTGGAGAGTATCACACCGTATCCCACTAGATCTAGGATACGCATGTGACACGAGTCCAACACACAATAAATTACACCCCGAAGGACACAAACAAGTCACAAATAATATTTATGAACAAATCAAAGTGTCAAAAGTAGATCTTTGTGTCCGTGTCAAAATACGACATGTACAAAATCCCGTATCGGAGGAAAAATCCCTAAAACGACACGTATCACCAAATTGTTGGGATACGAACTATATGTACCCAATTATGGACACGACACTAGCCCCAAACACATAAGCACATGCCCAATTGATCTATAGGATCAATTGACACACACAACAAAATATAAATTCGGAATTCCATCAAAATTGACACAAAAAGTACCATAACTTTCTCCATTGGTCTCCTATGAACACAAAACCAAGTCCTATGGGTAGTACATACATATAGGTTGATTTTACATGATTAAATCTAAGATTTAAAAGCTATTTTAATGAGAAAAACTGAATTATACCTGTTGGGAGATGGATTCCTAATGAAACCTCCAATTGAGATGAACTTGCTTCCAAATTGTAGATCCTTGCTCCTCTTTGTAGATCCTTGCTTCCTCCTTCTAGATCCTTGCTTCTCAACTTTCTAATGGTGAATTGGGAAGAATTTGGAATAAATTTGGTAGAGAATTGGAATGGAAATGAAAGAAATTTGGGAGTGGAGAATTCTAGATCTAGATTTGGAAATGAGAATGAGAGGAGAGAGAAATTTCCCCCTCTAATATAGGCCGGCCATGCCCCCTTTCCCATGCAATTATAAAATGTCCAATGTACCCCTTGGGGCCTCTCATGAAGAAATAATTAAGGAAGGAAGCTTCTAGTCTAATCATTTAATTAATTTAATCCATCTCCTTAACAATGGGCTTTCTAAATGGGCCAAGTCTAACTAATTAATTCATGTTGGTCCATGGGTCCAAACTAAACTAGTTGGGTCCACTAATATAAGGCCAAAATAATTAAATAACATCTAACAATAATTAAATAATACAATAAATAATTATTTATAATGCACAATATTTAATTAAATAGGAAAAGACTAAAATACCCTTTCCTAAAAATTGTGGTAGTGACAAGTACACTTATAGAGGGAGGGACTGGTACTTTCTCGTATCCCTCTATAGCTCCGTCGACGGATGAGCCCTAGATGACTGCCCTTGGTGGTCTTCAGAGGGGGCACGTACTATGGTACAAAATCCTATGGTGCCTTTGTTGTGATGCAGTCATCCAGGGCCCCCTCTGTCAGTGTGCATTCCACGCTGCATTCGCAGGTGTCGACACGAGCCCAGGAAATTGTTAACCTTCATATTGCTGACCTACATAACGAGTCGCTATAGAGTATTACAGAGCAGCCCCAGTCTGTGATGTAGATAGACGATGCGACGATCATCGTATATTTTGATACGAACGAGCGTAGCCTTATGGAGCTTAAAAATCTGAGCCAGACGACAGAGCACGGAATTACGGATCTTAGGACTATGAGCCAGAGGACTGAGTGCAGCTTGGAAACTCTGGTCACGTCTATGGAGCACAGACATACGGAGTTGGAGGGGTCGCATATGGCCATGAGGTACTCACTTGCGAGGATACATGCGACGCAGGATTTATTGAGTCGGTCGATAGTAGATAGAACTTCGAGGACAGTATGTGTCATGAATTCATACAATGCTCGACTGCTAGCATTGTAGAAGATACGTCCTCCTGGTCTGCCGGCATCAACACCGACTCCATCGATTACATTGCCTCCTCTATCGGGGCCGATAATGCTTTCACATGAGCAGTATAGCTTCCTCTTTTCCCAGATACGCGAAAGTGCTCCTCCTCTTCCTGATCTGCAATAGTTCTTATTGGGACATTTTTAGTATGTTTGTGTGTATTGGCTCATTCTTGGTTCTTTGATGTACTTATTTTATACTTTTTACTAGATTATTTGGATGAGACTATCACTCCATGTTCCCGATATACGTATTTGGAACGTATTCTTACTTGCTGGCATAGTTGTTGGTGACTTAGTTTATTTTGAGATCAGAGCTTGTTTATGACTAGAACCATTGGTTAAGTGAATCCAAACCCTTCCTATATAAATCAAAACACATTATCTCTCTTCTCATTATTTCATTTCCATTCTCTCTCTTAGGTTTTCTCCCTCCAAAGGCAATTACAACTTACATAAAAATAGAGAAACTTTCTATTTTATGAGTCCTTTATGTTTGTTATGTGATTCTCCTTACATTTAGAACTTGATATTTTCGGTTTTGGCAGATGGATTACTGTAGATCTATATTTTTTAGTTTAGAGCTTTTTATGTGTTCTTGACTTTTCTTTTATTTTGATATCTAAAAACTTAATTCTTTTTCGAAAATTATTGTTCTATATTAATGAGCATTTGATTTTTTATAGTTTATAACTTTTTTTTGTTGAATTTGGACTTCGTTTGAGGTTTCTATGGAAGTAACAAAACTTGGATTTTTGGAACTTCCATGGCCGAAACCTGCTATTCTTGGATGAATGAGCTCCATATGGCATGCTTAGCTTGCGCCTAAACTTCTTGCTCCATAGTCAGCATGCGACCATCTTGTTGGACACATGACTGAAATCTGTACAAGCGCCCCTTGGCCAAATGCATGAAACTTAAACTAATAAAATTCTACTAAGTCCAAAATATTTTGTGTGGCCAAGTATTTATGCGGCCAAGAGGAGCATGCGACCTCATTGCCATGCGGCCTCGAGCCATGTGTTTTCTCTTTCTTTGAAGGCATAACTTAGCACCACCATGGCTCATCTTTTTATAATTTTGTCTTGTTCTTCTGACACACTTTATTGCATGTTATATCAGTCACATCCATCACTTTATGTCACCTTTCTGACTTGTATTTATTTTTGATAACTTTGGAACTTGTCCCAAAGAGTGGACCTTGCCACACCCATGTGGCCTTGACATCCATGCGGCCCACAACTGCATGTGGCCTTGACATCCATGCGGCTTCGACTTCGTGCGGTACCCTAGCTATGCGCTTACTATTTTATGTACACGTTGAGCACTTGCTTGGTTTAAAAATATTCTTGTTTGATTGAATGATTGTGATACTATGTGTTAAACTTAGAAAGGACTTGTATGACCCAGATGTGACCCTGTGCTAAATTAACTAAGTACCTGACATAAGTCCTGTATATCTGGCCTTATATGCACTAACTAATTTTTTTTGATCATCTTATTATACGTTGGATAGGATAACGGGCGTATTTCAACTCAGGGAGGTATGCAATCCCGGTCCTTGTTTGGTTTAAGAATTATGGATCTGATCTCAAGGAGTTCTCGCACTATTATCATTCTCATCTATCGATATAATAAAGTGACAATAAATATGACTAGTGTTTAATTTTCCTGTCCAGAATAACTTGCTACTTGATAACTTGTCCATGATCTTGACCTTAACCTTGATACTAGAACTTGTTTATGTCCTGACTATTGTATTCGTGCTGATATACTTGATCACACCGAGAGTGCTACTTGATATATATATATATAGTGAGCCATCTGTAGAAGCATGAAAAATACGCTGGGAAGAGCTGCACAGCGTCTTGATACAGAGCAGCGTAAGCAGAGGCCTTCAGAGCCATCAGGCGTACGACAGAGTTTTCTCCGCTAAAATACAGCATGAAGAATAAAGGTCAAAGGACCATCCGCATAAATGCAGTACGTCCAGGCCGCTCCAGCGTGAAACAGAGTTCTTCATCGCCTCCATGGCGTAAAACTCAACCGCTCTCAAAGCAGCGTGATAGCGTACGAGGAATGCTTCATCTTTTCCGAAATGAACCTATCAAGTCACGCAGTGAATCTGACCTCTGACTCCTGACAAAAGGTGATGCACGGCTACCCAGATGACGGCTGGAAACGATGGCAGACCTCTCGGGACGCGTCCCTCAGTATGATGGCGGATCTCACTATTTAATGCAGAGGATTTGGTAAAACATCACCAAACCGTCGTTTACCGGAGTCCCCTCAGCATAAACCGCTCTTTTGCGTACAAGAGAATACGCCGCCCTGTTTTACACAGGCAAACATGAGCTGTTTTATGCTCCGCAGCAGACAAACCGCCTGCCACGTCAAAAGCTGCACTTCGTACGGGATTCGAGGCACGTCTCCACGTCTAATTGCACAGAGCGGTGACAGTTTCTCTCAAGACACGTCTCTGCGACAGGTGCACAGAAGGCCTGCAGACCTTCGAAACACACCTCCGCATTTAATGCATAAGGTGATGGCAAATCCCTGCAAGAGATTTGGTTATATCTTCAAAAGCCGTAGTTCCGGCTAAGACGTCTACATCGGCATGATATACAGCGGCTTCTACGCCCATTCAGGATCTGTGCTCAAGCGGCTTCTATGCCCATTCTGGCACGATATGCAGCGGCCTCTACGCCCATTCAGGATCTGTGCTCATGCGGCTTCCACGCCCACTCAGTATCTACGACTACTCGGCTTCTATGCCTGTTCGGCTTCTAGGCCTGTTCGGCTTCTATGTCTGCTCGGCTTCCACGCCTGCTTGGCTTCCACGCCTGTTCGACTTCCAAACCTACTTGGCTTCTATGCCATGGTGACGGACATTTGGCTTCTACGCCAACCTCTTCTACACAATGGATACCTACCCGCGTGGCTTTTACGCCATGATCTTAGTAGCAACCGTACGTGTTGTGTCCCTTTAGTTGGACCCACGTCACCCGCTCAGTCTAAAGATCATCTACACGTAGGCATTGGTTACTTTAACCGTTGTGTAAAAGGGTGCTGTACTTTCCACTCCTCGATTGCTACACCAACGGAGTGGTCACTGTCACCAAAGACTCTATAAATAGAGGCCCCTGTCAATGGGGAACAAGGTCGAAGAATTTGGTCAAAAAACCGATAGCAGATCCCAGGTCGGAAAATTCGGTCAAGAGTACCAATACCAGATCCAAGGTCAACAGTCGGAGAAGATCGAACAAGGAGGAGAAGAGAGAGAGAGAGAGAGAGAGAGAGAGAGAGCCCGGAGCTCAGGCAAAGAGCGGAGATCGACGACTTCGGCATCGTGCATCCACCCTCTCCTGCAACCTTCGAAGTTGCTACCTGTCTTCCACGGTACTTCTTCAATATCGCGCGGTCCAAGGGCTAAAGTGATCGACCGTAGATCAGACACCTATAGCAATTTATACCCAGATTAAATAAATTGTACTCCCACATCCTCGTATAGGATTACATTGTACAAGTTTGTTTGTAAACCAAAGGGCGCGGGTTTCCTACAAATCCCGTCATTGAAATACACTTTCATTCTTTCGTTTAAATACCACAAACTAGATGGCGACTCTGCTGGGGACGTCTTTCTCTTCTGACGAGAAAGTAATTGCTCAACGCGATACGGTATCTATAGGAACTGTGAAGAAGACGCTGGTCGTTCATTTCGACCAGTCTGCTTACGAAGACATGCTTCAAACCGGGGGTAGCTCTCACTCTCTCTCCGTCCAAGACAACAGGAAGCTGCGCAAAGTGTGGATGCCCAAGACATCCTCAACCATTCCTGTGGACTCTCCGATCTCTCCGATCTCTCCGACCAATGAGGTGGTAGCATCGCTCCCTCCGTGCCCTGCACGTAAAATTCAGTCTCCCGCTACGCGCGGTACAGACAAAACTTCGGGCAAGGCCTCTGCGCTAACCCAGAAGTATCCACTGCGCTTTACTCGTAGGAACCAGTCTCCCGCTACGCGCGGTACAGACAAAACTTCGGGCAAGGCCTCTGCGCTAACCCAGGAGTATCCACTGTGCTCTATGCGTAGGAATCAGTCTCCCGCTACGCGCGGTACAGGCAAAACTTCCGATGGTGCCTCAACGCCAAATCGGAAGAACAGATCACGCTCCACGCGCGAAACAACATCTGACTTCTATGGTAAAATAGATGAGCACGATGATCTCCGCGAGGGGAAGCAAGCAGGCGAATATTCAACCTCTCGACCTTTGCGCCAGCAAGAGAACAATCTGCCTACCCTCCGGATTATGTGAGAAGCCGCTGGCCGACTGAGGACCTCTTCAGCTTTACGCCAGTCTGAGCGAATCTCCAAATTACGCCCGGCGAAGTCCCGCGACGTAAAGCAAGCTCCGGTTGCTACTCCTGACCTACGCGAATGCCTAGTCCAGAAGCATAAGGAGAGGGGATCTTCCAATATGTCTATTACGCCCCCTAGAGAGCAATGTTGTAATAGTCATAAGATTGTGATTGACTGCTGCTGTTCTAAAGCAAAACGGTCAGTCTTCGACCAATTGAGCTACTCTCAGTCTTTTTCGGAAGAAGAGCACGCGTATGCGTCCGTGAATTGGCTTCACGCATACCCAGAAGAAGGTTGAGCTCAAGACGTCATCCCTCTGGGCCTCCGAGCCGAAGAAGATTCAAAGACCTCCTCTGGAGCACTGAAGCTGGGGTGTTCCAAAACACCCGGGCAAGGTCACAGCAACCAGCTTCGTACTCGTCTGATTCCGACGCTGGGGGTTGCCAATCTCCCAGAACAGATGCTGAGAGTGTAGAGTCGACTTCGGCGGCGACCTATACTAATCCTTCGATGACGCCCAGGGAAGTGGGAGCTTACGCCATCGAATACGAACGCGAGGAGGCTTCAGGAAACGCGGAACAACGCATCACTGTGCTAGAGACATCTTTGAAGCAAATGCAATCCGTAATGGAGAACATGCACCAGATGATGCTAACTCAGCGCGACTGCCATGGCTCAAGCGTCGGTCCCGCCAACTCAAATACGTCTGGGGGTGGACTTACCACCATCCGACCCAAGCCAAGAACCTGCTCTAGATCAAGAGTCAGCAGTCCCTCCGCTTCCAACGGAGAATCCGATGCAGGCAGTGCGGGAGTTGAAAGCCCAGTTTGACGCCTTGAGACACAAAGATCAGCTCAAGAAACTGGGAATCAACCAGCCTTACCCGGCTATCTGGGAAGAAGTCCTTTTTCCTCCGAAGTACAAACCTCAGACCATGGCTCTGTTCAAAGGAAAAAATCACCGAGTCAATACATGAACTATTTCAGTATGATGACGGTGTTGCTACAAGGGAACGACGCCCTCCTCACTCGGGTGTTCAAGGGCTGCCTCTCAGGAGTAGCCTATCAGTGGTACCGTAGCTTGACGGACAACTGCATTACTTCCTTCGAAGACTTCAAAGCGCTATTCTTCACACGATTCTATGAGGGTGGAATGGACATGTCAATGTCCTCCCTCATAGAAGTCAAGCAAAGGGAAAAGGAGGACGTTCGCACCTTCGTCGAACATTTTCATTAGGCCACCTTAAAATGCCTCCAGGAGTTCCAGACTCGGTATTAGTAGACATTTGCAGGAAGAACCTCCTTCCTATAGTCTTGGTGTTCACAGGACCATATCAGTTCCATGAGTGGCCCTCGTTCATCGTCTCGGCAGTGGCCGCCGAAGACAACAGTCGCAAGGCGCACGACAACGGCATCATGATCTCTGCCTCCGACAGAGGCAAAAGGCCATCTCCCAGCGGCTACCATCCTCGCAGCTCCAAGGAAAAAGAAGCTCTAACAGTCAATACGTCCAGACAAAAGATGGCGGCGACCACGCAGACAAAGCTCGGGACTTCCAGGCCCGTCGAGGTCTACTCTTTCGACGACGACGATATCCCTAGTATATTTGAGTGTCTCGTCAAAAGTGGCAAGATCACCCTGCCGGAGCTAAGGCGGCCCCAAGAGGTCGGCAGTACCGACGACCCCAAATACTGCATCTTCCACAGATACGTACACCATCCAACAAAGATGTGTTACGTACTAAAGAGGAAGATCCAGGGGTTAATCGATGCTAAGGCCATCACCCTGCACGATACCGAGAAAATGGTCACAGCCAACATGATCTATCTGCGGTTCGGCGATCTGCCTCCCCAAGAAGTCATGGACGGCATCACGCCCATTTCCCGAGCCACAATGGACATTGTCAATCTCCCTCCGACTAGGGATCAAAATTATAACCTGGTACCCCTGACCACCCGTCAGGGCGAGATTATATGGGTTCATCCAGATTTTATGTCAGAGCTCGAGGAAGGGACTAAAACTACGTCCAGGAGGAGCCCAAAGTGCAAACCATGCCATATGGTCACAAATTCTCATCATCAGACGAAGACGAGATACTTGCTGCAACCCGGTCAGGGAGAGCCTACCTCAACGACTACGGAGCAAGTCAGGAGGATATACCGGCAGACGTTTCAACTGCCAAACCTGCAGGGCCAAGCCCCGTCATACCGGAAGCCAACCCTTCAAAACCGACGTCGGCGAACAAAGGAAAACAAAGAGAAGTGCGCTTCGATAAACCTGTGAAAAACATTCCGAACAAAGGTTTTGAGAAGCCGTATAACTTCGACATCCTAGCCCAACTGGCTAATACGCCGGCCAGGCTCTCCATCTTCGAGCTACTCAGACTCTCCCAAGACACTAGTCTAGCCCTGAGTGAAGCACTGATGCTGGCGGAGGCATGCTTGACCCAGCTCAAATCTCCCGACGAAGAACCAGTGGCGTGTCCTCAATGCCACAGTGTGATGGAGGTGGTCCCAAATATCACCTTCACCCAAAATGACATGCTGTTAAAACATAACAGGCATGACAGGCCCCTCTATTACACCGAGTACATCGTTTCCATGGAGGTTGATCGGATTCACATAGATCCGGGATCATCGATCAGCATCATCCCGCATAGTCTGCTCAGATATTTGAGGATTCCTACCAGCGAACTGGCTTACACCTCCACTACAATCGTGGGATTCAACGCCGGAAGAAGTAAGTCGTTAGGGAAGATTAGCCTGAGGATCCAGATTGGCAACCTCAGATCGGTGGCCACATGTTACGTGATCGATTCAGAGGTATCCTATAACATCTTGCTGGGAAGACCGTGGATCCACGATCACAATATCGTTCCTTCAACTCTACATCAATGTCTTAAATATGTAGACCCCCAAGGGATGGTACAAACGGAGGTGGCCGACCTAAACCCATTTAAAGGAGTAGAGTCCTACTATTCCGATGCCGTGTTGTACTCGCAGGACCACACGGAAGAAGTGGCAGGCAAGACAGAGAAGGGATCCCACCGGGAGCCAGGAGAACCCTCTGCCGCACCACCGCTGTCGATCAGAGTGAAAGGATGAACCACTCGTCCAAAAGCCATAGAGCCCATGGCTATTTACCTGAACAGATCCGGCTCGGGGAAAAGAAGCAATTCTCCAGCGGTTACTCTGAACCAGAAGCCTCCACCTTTGGTCATCAACCTTCGGCGCGACAAGCAGCCGACCGATGTAAACACGACCAGGAACGGAGTTCCAGATGGCAATAAACATCCTCTTTTCCAGTACATTAATTCTCAGATTCCAAATCAGGAACCCACTCCCCGTGACGAGGTAGAACCCATAGCACAAAAGTTCTTGGAAGCTATGGACTCCTATCATCCACATATCTGGGAAGCAGCGTCATCATCCAACGTCATCACAACGTATGGACCGCATGAAGGTTCTATCTTCATAATCCCGCCTACCTACAGCAGCCAGCGTCCAATAGTGTTCGGCCGCATGCACAATCAGCCAGCCATTCAGGAAGATCCTTTCGATGACGATACAGGGAAGATGCAGGTTTACCGATACAGCCCTCAAGCGCTGAAGATCATACAAAATATGGGCTACGACTTGAAGTGAAAGCCGGGCCTCAACTACGGAAGAGGCAGAAGAATGCCGCCACGCGGCGACCCCCGCTACCAACAAACTCATTTCGGGTTAGGGTATGTCACCTCCCTTACGGCTTCCACATCGGATAAGGACATCTTTTTCTCCTCCTGGGACGGCTCGTCACCTCCCGGCTCACCTGATGCTCTCGAACAAGCACTATCAGCAAATATGGTGATGACAGATCCCTCATAAGCAGAGGAACGAGATTCTGAGCCGTTTGAGAATGACTTTTGGGCTCAGCAAATGGATACACAGTGGGAATTCTGCTTCGAACAAAGGGAACCTCCAACCAAAGACGAAGTTATCCAAATCAATGTTGGGGGTGAGCTTTCGCCAAAGCCGATATTTATCAGTGACAATCTTCCACCAGCCGAGAGGAAAGAAATCATACAGCTGATAAAGGAATACATCGACATCTTTGCATGGGATTATGGAGACATGCCGGGCCTAGACCCGAAGGTGGCTACTCACAAACTCAATATATTGGCTGACTCAAAGCCTGTGAAGCAGCACCAACGCCGGTTCCGACCGGACATGATGGACGCCATTGAAGCTGAAGTCAAAAAGCTGATAGCCTGTTGGTTCATCCGGGAAGAACGATATCCCGACTGGGTCGCCAACGTTGTCCCAGTCATAAAAAAAAATAGAAAGGTACGTATCTGCATCGTTTACCGAGATCTGAATACGGCCTGCCCTAAGGATGAATTTCCTCTTCCCATCACGGATATCATGATCGACAACACCTGCGATTTTGAACGCATGTCTTTCATGGACGGGTTCTCGGGATACAATCAGATCAAGATGCATCCTGAAGACGAAAAGCACACTGCCTTCCGCACCCCGTTGGGAGTGTATTGCTATACGGTCATGCCCTTCGGATTGAAGAACGTCGGGGCTACGTACTAACGGGCTATGAGCGGCATATTCCATGAACATTTACGCAAAACAGTAGAGGGTTACGTAGACAACATAGCCGTCAAGAGCCGCCTCAAAGATGATCACATTCAGGACCTAAGGACGATATTCGATTTAATGCGCCGACATCAACTCAAGATGAACCCTACGAAGTCCTTCCTGGACGTATCTAGTGGCAAATTCTTGGGATTTGTTATCACCGCCAAAGGCATCCAGGTGGACCCTGACAAAGTCCAGGCCATCGTAGAAATGCGACCGCCCCGTAATCTGAGGGAACTTCGGGGATTTCAAGGCCGTCTGGCTTATATTCGGAGGTTCATATCCAACCTCTCAGGAAGATGCCAGCCTTTTTCACACCTCATGAAGAAAGATGTATCCTTCGTATGGGACAAAACCTGTTAGCAAGCATTCGGGGAGATCAAACGCTACCTCACCAGTCCGCCAGTTCTGGTGCCTCCCATCATGGGGAAACCGTTCTTGCTGTACGTCCGAGCAATGGATCATTCGCTAAGAGCTCTTCTAGCGCAAAAGAATAACGAGGGGCATGAGCAGGCTATCTACTACCTCAGCAGGATGATGGTTGGAGCCGAACACCGGTACAACCCAGTGGAGAAAGAATGTCTGGCTCTGATGTTTGCTATCCAAAAGATGCGGCACTACGTCATCGGCCAGACTATTCATATCATCTCCAGAATCAACCCTCTTCGAGTACTGATGAGCAAGCCGAGTATTCTTAATTCCCGACTCTCAACCTGGGCAATGCTGTTAACACCATATGACATGGTGTATATCCCGCAGAAGTCCATCAAAGGCCAAGCGCTGGCCGACTTTCTGGCTGCTCATCCGATCCCGGAGGCCTCCAAGTTATACAAAGACATTCCCGACGAAGTTGCAGAATGTAACTCCGCAATGGAAAGTGACACATGGCAACTGTTCTTTGACGGTGCCTCCAGGACTGGCCCCCAGGGAAACATAATTTCAGGGGTAGGAATCGTCCTGGTCACTCCTGATAAACTCGTCATCTACCGGGCATACTCTCTTAATGAACCATGCTCCAACAATGTGGCAGAATACAGCGCCCTGTTGATCGGGCTCCAAGTCGCCGAAGAGCTGGGGGTCGAATCCCTAGAAGCTTTCGGGGATTCTCTGCTTATCGTCAATCAAGTCAGAGGGATATACGAAGTCCGGAATCCAGACCTCATCCCCTATCACCGAGCAACAATCGAGATAGCCATGACGTTCAAAGGGTTCTTCCTAGAGCATGTACCTCGATCTCAGAATCTGGAAGCTGATTCCCTGGCCAGTCTAGCTGCGGACTTAGCTACCCCTATAAGAAGGCAAGATTCGGTGATCCTTCTTAACAGAGATTTATTTTGCGTGAAGAACAACCTTCACATAGATAGCAGCCACGCTGTGAACACAGATCCCCCCGGAAGGGACTGGAGAAGTCCCTTCATAGATTTTGTCGCATACGGAATCTTGCCAGAGGACCCCAAAGAAGCAATATCCGTCAAGAGACGATCATTATGCTTCTATTTCGATGCATCTTCACACTGCCTATATCGTCGAACCTACGACGGACTGCTATTAAGATGTCTCTCAGACGACGAAGCACAGCAGATTATCCGAGAAGCTCACGACGGCGTATGCGGAGCGCATCAGCCCGGTCCTAAGCTACAGGATCGTATCAGAAGAATGGGCTACTACTGGCCCACTATGATCACAGACGCGATCAACTATGCAAGACAATGCAGAGCCTGTCAGGTTCATGCAGACTTCATACACCAACCGTCTGAATATCTATATCCTACGGTCGCATCCTAGCCCTTCGAAGCATGGGGTATGGATATCGTTGGTCCCATTCACCCGTCTTCCTCCAGAGGCCACCGGTTCATACTGGCCATCACGGATTACTTCTCCAAATGGGCAGAGGCGATCCCTCTGGCTGAGGTAAAAGTGTCTGACATGATCAGCTTCATCAAGCACCACGTCATTTATCGCTTTGGGATTACTCGAAGGATAATCTATGACAATGGGTCTCAGTTCATCAGCCAAGCGTTTCATCGATTTTGCGATAAAAGTCGAATACATAATATTGCCTCTACGGCATATTATCCAGCTACTAATGGTTTGGCGAAAGCTTTCAACAAAACCATTATCAAACTCCTGAAGAAGTTCGTTTCTTCAAACAAAAAAGACTGGAACGAGAAGCTGGGCGAATGTCTCTGGGCATACCGCACAACGGTACGGACACCTACAGGTTGTTCCACCTTTTTACTGGTCTACGGGAGCGAGGCAGTTGTTTCCATCGAAATACAGATCCCGTCGCTCAGGATAGCAGTGACTAGTGAGTTGACTCAAAAAAAGAATGACCTGTTAAGGCTCCAAGAGCTTGAAGGATTAGACGAGAAACGCCTACAAGCTCAACAGCGTATCGCACTTTACCAAGCACGCATTTCTAAAACTTTTAATCATAAAGTGAAGGAAAGAGTGTTCAAAGTCGGCGAGCTAGTTCTAGCCGTAAGAAGACCGATGATTCTTACCCACAGAAGTAAAGGCAAATTCTAACCCAAGTAGGAAGGCCCTTTTGTGATCGAGACAATATTTTCGAACGGCGCCTACAGGATAGCCCAGCCTAATGGAGACCTGTTAATGGCTCCTATCAACGACAAATTCCTGAAAAGGTACTATGCTTAATCCCCCCTGCTCGGGTGGGACATAGCAAGGCCCTCGATTCTGACAAAACTACTTCCAAAATGCAATTAGTAGGGTTGCGCTCTATCATGTCCGTATGACTTCTGAATAGATGTGTCCTGCTAAGAGGTTTATCGGGAGTCTATCATGTCCATACTACCTCTGATAACACTCTCACCAAAACCGGTCATTTATATTCCGAAATGATGGTTCCACAAAAGTCAGAAAAGAGTCGCCTTTATTTATTCCCGAGAGGTAGACAGAATTACATCTGGGCAAGCAAAAAGGGAAAAGGATACATCATGATGGCGGGTGAGTCAGATTGTGAATCTGCCGTTCCAGCGCAGCTATCCTCTCATTTCTAAGAACCAAGGCGTCGGCACGAGCCTGCTCCAACCGTGCCTCGGGAGTGTCCGTGAGGGTCAGATCAGCCTTTGCCCGAAGGCAGCCCGCGCGAGCAGCTTCCGCACGGTTCAGCTCTCGTAGCGCTGTGCTCAGTCGACCGGACGCTACGTCTAGACCTGCCATCGACTGAAAAGCCCACTCCTCTGCCCGAGCGAGTTTTTTCTTCAGCTTGGAGACCCTCGCTGCATTCCCTTCATGTTCAGAGCGACATCGTGTCTCAACGGCAAGAGCCTCTTCCACGACAACTTTTCTCCTATCCACCTCCAGCTTATGCTTCTAAATAGAGTTGTCTAGGCTTTCCACCTTCGTAGCAAGTCGCGCAGTCATGAGGTCGAACTGAGCCTGAACATCAGCATCGAGACCCCGAGTCAGCTGCAAATATTCGTTAATAGGTTGCTCTAACCCATTAACCACCGCCTCCAGGGCGTCAGCTACCCCAGGATCGCCGAGCTCCCTGATGACCCCGATCGAAGCAAGAGAAGTCTTCCTCAGGCGCTCAAAATCTAGACTCTTCGCTAACACCATTGACACCATCGTTCTCAAACCGGTGTAGAAAAGGCTGGTATGTTGCTCGGTCAACGCAACTAGACCCGACTGAACGCCGGGAGCGCCCGCAATGTCAGCAAGTCCCTCTCCAGGGATGATTGCAGACGAGGTGGCCACAGCCGTCGCATCGACACATGGCACAATCGAAGAAGGTGCGGTAACGGCGGTCGAAGTCGCCACCACACTCACAAGAGGCAAGGTCACGACGACGTGTTCATCCTCCTCTTGAGGTGACGAAGCTACTCCAGGCATACTGGCCCCCGAAGCCACTTCCTCATCAAAGACGAACGCCTCCTCGTCAGAAGCTCGAGCGGAACCAGAATGCGCTTCAACGCTATACTCCCCGTGGGCGCTATCCCCTGAGAAGAAGACGAGAAAGTCAATATCAGTATGATGACAATCTTTCTCAAAGGAGACATAAAAACAATATTTTACCCGGAGCCAACGGTATATACGACGCATCTGTAGTCGATATAGCTAAACCATGACTTAATGACGCAATAAGAATTGTCATGCCTGGAGAAGGAGGTGGGCCGACCGACATCGCCGAGAGTTCTATCAGGCCTCCACCAAGACGTGGTCGAAGTTCATCGGCCGAGATCTCGCCAGGCGCGCTCACTAACGCGGCAGGAGTCATGCCCGCTGCTGGCCTCAGGAAAGATTCTCCCATCTGCCTCGGCCACACAGGCAATCTCGCTCCGCCACCTAGAGCAGTAGCCGCCACAACCACCTCTAACGAAGATTCTCCGGCATCGACGACCGGAACTGTAGGAGGCCCCTCTCTAGAAGGCGAGGAACCTCCAGCCAAGGAGTCATCCCCGAGGTAGGGAGAGGCAGGCTCCCTCCCAGGAGCCGCAATGCCAGGAATACGGAAAGGACGAGCAACCGTCTTCTTTCTCCTCTTGCGAAGAGAAACTTCCTTCAGAGCAGAAGCTCGTCGCTTCCCAGAAGGGACTACCAAAGCCCCCGCAGGCAGAGGCACTTCGCACCTCGACACCGATACCAGAGGCTCGTCCAGAGTACCAGACTCCTCACCTTCGTCCGAAGAAACCGAAGGGACGTCAACTCTTCCCCCAGGCTTGGGAGAAGGCACCCGGAAGCTTCTATGCACGTCGAAATCACAATGGAAGGTGTTAATCGCCACGTAAAACTGGGCGTAAGAATGGAGAATGCGAAGCTCCGTGGAGGTTGTAACAACCGGCACAATGAAGGTTGCCCTCGTACAACCCATAAGGAAATATCGCCACCCTCTAGCTCCATCAATGAGTCTGCCCCTGGACCTAAAGTTGGTAATGACATTGCCCACATGCAGCTGATCGTACCCAAACTGCCTGGCAAATCGACTAGGCAAGTAGGGCTCGAAGAAGCAGTGATCTTCGCTCCTGTAAAGCAAATGGGAGGGTCTAATACAGACCAACCAGTTAAAAGCTTCCGGGGAAAGGTCGGTCTTCTCTTCACCTGAATCCTCAAGCCGCACCCCTGATTGATTGCGATGCACGGGGGGAGCAGTACAAAGGAGCTTCCAACCGTGGCCGAGGTTCAACACCAGCTGGCAGTCTAAAACTGTGCTCACATTCCAGGAGGAATCCTTGTAATTCAGCAAGAATATACCCCTCGAGCTGCTATCGGACCCAGGAGACATCACCCGGGGATTGTGGAGAACCAACCATCCCATCAAGTATAGGTATGGTAACTCCACCCTGGGAAAGCTCTCACGTCGAGCTTCATCGACGAGCGACCCGTCAGTTATGGCTCTCAAGCCAGCCTGTATACGGCACACCATGGCAGGAAGCAAGCCCAGTCTTGCCCCAAACACCAGGCGTACTGCCGGCCACAGGATGTTTCGGTGAATGCGGTCCGCGGACACGGTACCTGGCACCACTACTCGGCGCAACCATATGGAGAGGAAACCAGCCAGCTGGGCTTCCTTAGACAAAGGCCTGCGACAACGCCTCAAGTAACTACAGGCCTTGGTGCCTTCCGGGTACTTTCCTACCCCCTCGACAAGAATCTGGTCCGGAGCTTCAGCCTCCTCCATAAGAGTCTCCACAACCTAGGCACTAAGCACGCCCAAACAGTTCACGGGCTGATTCTTGCCACCCGAGGCTTTCTCCGACCTGGCGGCCCCGGCTCGGTGGAAGAAGAGGTAGGACATCCACTTGGTGGTATGAGCCAAATCAGAAGGCTCGTTATAAAAGGCGGTGCACGCGAAGTATTGACACATCAGCTCCTGATATACTTCCGCCACCCGAGGGTCCAAATCCCCCAACTCCCGGTTGGTGGGAACATACTCTTCATGTGGAGTATCCCCCATCGGCAGTCTCGAGACAACTGCCATCTCGTGGAGCGCCAACCCCAACTCCCCCAGTGGAGTGGCAAAGGTCCCGGTGAGCGGAATGTACCACTCCATCAGCGCCAAGAACAAATTAGGGTTCGGAGGCAACCCGACGCTCGTCGCACTCACAGCGGCATATAGTCCAATGCCCTCCAACTCTCTCTGGAAGTGCTTTAAGGCCCAGTCAACTAGAAATCTCCATCAGGAGTTCGTTGGGGCGATCCACACATTGCACCGAGGATTCTCCTTGGGATATACCCCCCCTCGACCCATGAAGTCGTTGCAGAAGGTCGGCAATTGGACCGGCTGGATCACCAAGCTATCCTCACTTGGAACACTGCCCGGGCACAGTCCTCTGAACAACATCACAACGCCGAAGGGGCGACTGACGAATGACCCCTGGTCAGCTCCTTTTAGATGAAAAATCTTCCCCGGCTTACCGTGAAGATCAGGAGTCAGCATCCACGACATCTTTCTAGGATGCATCGCGTGGAAGAAGGCCGAGATGGGATAATCTCTCGGCATCATTGGCAGGTACAAAACCAAATTCCCGGCTGAGAAGATCCAGGGCTCCCTCTTAGGCTTCGTCTTGGACTGTTTGTCGATCATGTCCCCAAAAAGGAAAGCCGGCTTTACGTACGGCTCCCCGTCTACATAAGTCAGAGGCTCCCCGTTGATCATGCTCAGTAGCATTCGCTCGCCCTGAGCCGATATTAAGACCCTCCTTCCTTCAGGGTACTGGGGTCCGGAGATAGGAAAGGACACGTGGGACAGATCCTCCAGGTAGTTCGAGTGCAGCATCCCAGCAGCGGAGCCCATCACCTCGGCCAGTGGAGACTCGCCCAAGTCAACTACAAAAGTGCAAGGAAAAATACGTCATCACAAGTCTTGTACGAACATATGGACCGAAAGAAACAACAGTCTGTGCTCTACGCAGGATTGTGCATACTGGCAAATTTACGCCGGAGGTCCCCCCACAAGCGTAAAAATTCAAATTTTACGATATACCCCAATTTTCGGTAGCCAGAGCTTCTACGCTCAGAACTACGAAAATATGGAGTCTTTACGCTGACATATTAGAAATGTGGGCATAAAAGATGAAAATGCCTCCGTGTATCATCTTCCTCAAGAAGAGACTATCAGCACAGAAGACGACCTAGCGCGGTCACGTTCAACGTGTGCGAAGGATTTCTTGTCGTTTTTGTCACACCGAAGGCTTTACCTCGAAGACCGGGTGCACTGCTCGTCGGCGGGACACTTCGCTCAGAAGGAAGTTCGCCTTGACCGACCAAAGACTCCCTCGCTGGGGCGAAAGAATGAGAAGAGGAACCTATATCCTTTCCCTTAGTGAAGGAGGTTTGTTTCGACGCCATTTTCTGAAGATTCGAGGGAACGAAGAAAAACTTGAACAGTCAAAAGCTCTCTTTCACAGAAGATGGATAAAAAGTTTCTCTCTCAGAGAACTTGGGATATATATAGAGTTCAGGCCGACTCTTCGAATCCTCAGACGGACTCCTCGAGACCCTAACCAAATCTCACAAAATTAAATAATGGGTTATGATTGGATGCCACGTCAGACCACTAACCTTGAAAGACGGACAGTCAGCAAATTCAAAAAGTTTTTCGTGCAAAAACGGTTCAGCAGGTCCTACGCTGAAGGAGCTTTCTACGCTCGATAGCAACATATCTACGGTTTTACGCTCGCAAGCTATAAGTCTATGGTTTTACGCCCGGATGCCTTTGTGCTCAGTAGCTTTTACGCTCGAGAGGCCACAAATCTACGACTTTACGCTCAGCAGATACCAAATAGATGATCTCACGCTCGATGGCGCTCAGTTTACGCTCAGAAGCAACAGACCCGCAAGACTTCACGCTCGGAGAAATTTTCTTTTCAGGAGCTACAGATATACAGTTCTACGCTAAAGGAGCTTCCTACGCTCGACGGCTACGAATCTACAACTTTACGTTCGACAGCTACAAGTCAAGTTTTTGGCCCGGATGCCTTTGTGCTCAGTAGCTTTTATGCTCGAGAGGCCACAAAACCCATGACTTCACGAACAGGAACTACAAGTCTACGATTTTACGCTAGACGGTGTTTTATGCCCGGAGGCTACAGACTGATGATTTCTCGCTCCACGACTTTCCGTATATTCGAACGGTCCCCAAGATGGTCAATTACAGGAGTTCACACAGAAGATGCTCCTCCTTGGCCTCAAGGTATCCCAAATATCCGAAACATACAAGAGTTCAAACATTGAGAAATTACTCTTCTCGGGTCAATAGGAGGTTCGCCCAAACTCCAGTCTAAATACCTCGTCTATCAAAAGATGGCAACTCAGTTTTTGACAGCCACTTCTCGACCCTGTTCCAAGGGATTTTTGAGAAGTCACTCTTGAAGGCGAAGACTGAACAAAAATTCTGTTTATCAGAAGTTCAGAGCTCTACGCGGTTCCTCAGTCCCAGCAACAGAACAGTTCTAAGAGGTTCAAAATGCTCTACAGCGTTCTATGAACTACTCGCTATGCGTAAAGGACATAACCTAGCACTCTTTCTACAGAGTCGGCGTACAGATTCAGACGTGTTGAAGCTGCACATATTCAGACTTCACAGCAACATATGGCAAGATGATCATATGAAGAAGAAAGACGATTTTTATTAAAGATCAAAATCATAATTACATATGAGGGAAATCCAATCTACAAGGGTTTTCTTTTCATTTTCATGATTACATCTGAGGGAAACTCCGTCTACAAAGGAGATACCCCCTCGTCATCAGAAGATCGCCGCCAGAGTCCGTTCTGCAGGGTTCTCGCATCGGTGCAGATCTTCCTCTTCTTCGAAGGAGATGATCACCAGCGGGCACGACAGAGTTGGGGCTCGCATAAAAGCATGCAGATCCCATGCTCCGTGCGCCACGGCAGATTGGGTTAAGGTATTAAACCCAACTCAGTCCGGGGAGACAGCTGCTACAGCTTGTCTTCTCTCTCACCTCCCGGAGGGCATCGAGAGAAGGCGCGGCATGCCAGCCGCCCTGGTCAAATACGACCCTTCCTCTCTCCTGGGGCAACGCCATACAAAGTTGCTGATTATCCCGAGCAGGGGAGAAGATATCCTTCCATGATCCATCATTGCAGTGGACACTTGCTCGAAGATGCCGACTTTTTTGGCTCCTTACACGCTGGAAGAACATAATCTCTTTCTTCCTCAAATCGACTCGGTGAACTCCGGTGATCATCTCTGCGTGGTGATGAAGATGTGGGGAGAACAGGCTAACTCCCCCAGCCTTTTATAGGAGAAAGAGATCACAGCGGTCCCCCATAAATCTGCCATAAAGTCTGCACCGACCGTTTCAACGCTCCACTCAGAAACGTTTCGAGTTACGAGGGTCCATTCATGCTTCATTCAAAGCGTTTCAAATTCCAAGGAATTTAAAAGCTCTGAAGGGGTTCTTGTAGAAGCATGAAAAATACGCTGGGAAGAGCTACACAGCCTCTTGATACAGAGCAGCGTAAGCAGAGGCCTTCAGAGCCATCAGGCGTATGACAGAGTTTTCTTCGCTAAAATACAGCGTGAAGAATAAAGCTCAAAGGACCATCCGCATAAATGCATTACGTCCAGGCCGCTCCAGCGTGAAACAGAGTTCTTCATCGCCTCCATGGCATAAAACTCAACCGCTCTCAAAGCAGCGTGATAGCGTACGAGGAATGCTTCATCTTCCCCGAAATAAACCTGTCAAGTCACGCAGTGAATCTGACCTCTGACTCCTGACAAAAGGTGATGCACGGCAACCCAGACGACGGCTGGAAACGATGGCAGACCTCTCGGGACTCGTCCCTCAGTATGATGGCGGATCTCACCATTTAATGCAGAGGATTTGGTAAAACTTCACCAAACCGTCGTTTACCGGAGTCCCCTCAGCATAAATCGCTCTTTTGCGTACAAGGGAATACGCCGCCCTGTTTTACACAGGCAAACATGAGCTGTTTTACGCTCCGCAGTAGACAAACTGCCTGCCACGTCAAAAGCTGCACTTCGTACGGGATTCGAGGCACGTCTCCACGTCTAATTGTACAGAGCGGTGACAGTTTCTCTCAAGACACGTCTCTGCGACGGGTGCACAGAAGGCCTGCAGACCTTCGAAATACACCTCCGTATTTAATGCATAAGGTGATGGCAAATCCCTACAAGAGATTTGGTTATATCTTCAAAAGCCGTATTTCCGGCTAAGACGTCCACATTAGCACGATATGCAGCGGCTTCTACGCCCATTCAGGATCTGTGCTCAAGCGGCTTCTACGCCCATTCTGGCACGATATGCAGCGGCCTCTACGCCCATTCAGGATCTGTGCTCATGCGGCTTCTACGCCCACTCAGTCTCTACAACTACTCGGCTTCCATGCCCACTCAGTCTCTACGACTACTCGGCTTCTATGCCTGTTCGGCTTCTAGGCCTGTTCGGCTTCCACGTCTGCTCGACTTCCACGCCTGTTCGGCTTCCATGCCTACTTGGCTTCTATGCCATGGTGACGGACATTTGGCTTCTACGCCAACCTCTTCTACACAACGGATACCTACCCGCGTGGCTTTTATGCCATGATCTTAGTAGCAACCGTACGTGTTGTGTCCCTTTAGTTGGACCCACGTCACCCGCTCAGTCAAAAGATCATCTACACATAGGCATTGGTTACTTTAACCGTTGTGTAAAAGGGTGCTGTACTTTCCACTCCTCGGTTGCTATACCAATGGAGTGGTCACTGTCACCAAAGACTCTATAAATAGAGGCCCCTGTCAATGGGGAACAAGGTCGAAGAATTTGGTCAAAAAACCGATAGCAGATCCCAGGTCGGAAAATTCGGTCAAGAGTACCAATACCAGATCTAAGGTCGACAGACGGAGAAGATCGAACAAGGAGGAGAAGAGAGAAAGAGAGAGAGCCCGGAGCTCAGGCAAAGAGCGGGGATCGACGACTTCGGCATCGTGCATCCACCCTCTCCTGCAACCTTCGAAGCCGCTACCTGTCTTCCACGGTACTTCTTCAACATCGTGCGGTCCAAGGGCTAAACTGATCGACCGCAGATCAGACACCTATAGCAATTTATACCCAGATTAAATAAATTATACTCCCACATCCTCGTATAGGATTACATTGTACAAGTTTGTTTGTAAACCAAAGGGCGCGGGTTTCGTACAAATCCCGTCATTGAAATACACTTTCATTCTTTCGTTTAAATATCACAAACACTATCGTGCCACATACTCCTGCTACGTGATATATCCAATTATTTTTATGTACGGATCTGATAGTTGGGCAGTAAATTTAGTCGTAGCTAGATAGTATTGATTGCTGCTTCATACTTTGATAAATCCATATTTAACTTACGAGTAACAATATGGGTTCATATCAAGAGTGCCCGTACTTAAAATAAGACATATAAGAAGAATATTCATATGACCACGGCATGAGATTCTATTAACCTAGGGTTAACTAGGCAACTTAACTTGTAGAGCATTGGGAGAGAAAGGTATCTCGAGATCGTACATGTCGAACCACCCTAAATTAGCTGGGAGTAAAGGTTGGCCACCACGGAAACTATATATCATCTGCACTAGTGGAATATAGTATCTAATCTAATTATAAGATCGAGCCAGTATATTTCCCTGAGAGCCCTCACAGCCCAGGCACAACGACGCAATTATCAGGGGCGAGGGGCTGGGGAAAGCTTGAACCCAATTCCTACAGTGAGAAATCCCGAAGCCACCCATTAATAGTAATAGAACTTTGTGCAAAAGGACTAAAACTATTACTAATCATTAATTATCTTTGTGCCCTTGCATGGGACTAGTGCATCTTACACATATATTCTTGCTCATATATCATTGGTTAACCTAGCCCTGCGAAATTAAGGCAAGATCTGAGAATACTTACATTTCTTTTTTGGGATAACCCAAAGATCACATATTAAGTCAAAATGTATGATTGGCCGTTTAAATTTCTTATAATGTATGCCTATCTAGGAAAGTGGGCTATTGTGGCATGATGATTCAATCCATGTCCTTGTTTGTCTAGTGGGTTGTGTCGTTATGTTACGATAATCCATAAACTGAAGCTAGATTATTTTTCCTATGTAATATCTCTGATTGTGTATTGTGCCTTCTGTTAAGTAGAATTAAGGACATATAATGTTATAGTATTATAGTGTAACTCATTTCCTCTTTTGGTTGTTGGGTTACATTGTTATAATATGATAGGTTATGGATTGAAACAACATTGCAGAGTTATTTTAGTTTGACCATAATCAATGGACGTATTCTATCTTGATGTGATAAGGAACTTCATGTTCTTATTTGGTGAAGGAGTATCGTGTCATGTCATGGATAAGATATATGACATTTGATTGTTGGCTCACGCATCTCATGCTATAAAACTTGTTTTGTTTCTTTATTTCGTACTTCCTTTATAGTATTTGCTATTTAGGGTCTGCCTCCACTGGTTTTGCATGGCCAGATTTAGAGCCAGTACTAGAGGATCAAGCTTACCTCCCCCTCACTGATAGCACAGACTCGAAGGATGGCTGTTGAGGGATACGAGTGATTTTATTTATTCACTGCTTGTCTTTTATATACTATATTCTTTTAGGCATTTAGCTAACCGGTACATATTAGCCAGTAAATCTGGATACTAGTTTCTTACATTACTGTAATATATTCAGACTGTAGCTGACTCACTGTCATGTATACTTTTGATCTTGTATCTGCATGTTATTTTGTCTTGCTAGATATCTAAGAACATTATAATACGGTATTTGGGATGCCTTACTGCTTATTCTAAAATATTCTATATTATTGCTACTTGTTTAAATGATTGAGATATAGAAGTTCTTGACCCTAAGAGATATGATTGTAGTATGTACCCCCATGTCTCTAAACAACCTTAATATATTGCGGGTTGCTTCTGTATTCCTGAAGGTGTGGTTGGCTGAGTCACTCTCCCGCTCTCCAGTATTCTGGATCTGGGGTGTGACAAGATTTTAGTGGTGGCCCATGCAGGTCTGTCTTTCTTTTCAGACTTATGGGGTGTCTTTATCATAGAAAATCTGAATCAAACATGTTCCTCCTTGAAATAGTAAAATATGTCTCCTCGAAACTCAGCTTAACTTCGGTACCATTGATTCTTCGATTCTTTCTCGTCATGTTCTTAATTTATCTTGTGTCCTTTTCTTTAGGGCTTCTCCAGCATCGATGGTTGGAGCACCAGTAATTTTAACAGGACAAGGATTCGTTGGCCCACAGTGAGAGGCAACACATGTTCATAGAGGAATTAGGGAAGAACCAGTAGAGGAGCACAGGGAATAACATATACCAAAATCTCTAGTACCCCCGGTCATACAAGTAGCACCAGAAGCACTTAATACACCGACATTACTAGAGATTATATGAAGAATAATGCCAAAACAACAACACCAACAATTTTTGCAGCAAGAGCAAAATGTCTTGTTGAACCAAGAATTACAAACGACCTTGGAAATGAATGTTAGAACAGACTCAGGGGCATCAAAAAGATTCTGCCGACTCAACCCCAAGTACTTTGATGGCATGGAGGATGCCATTATCGCAGATGCTTGGCTACAAAATATTGAAACAATACTGACAGAGGCAAAGGTTCCAGCTGAGGAATAAGTTGATCAGGTCTGATTACTGCTCCAGGACCTTGCTAGGGATTGGTGGGCAGCAGAAGAAGTTGGGTTAAGACAACCTATCTCATGGGATAACTTCATGGCCCATTTCAAGGTTAAGTATTTTAGAGTGGTCAATATGGGCTAAAATAGAGGTTCATCAACCTCAAGCAATCTGGAAGGACAATGGATAGCTATGCGGCAGAGTTCTGCAGGCATAGCAGATTTGCCCCAATAATGATAGAAAAAAACCGGAGAGGGCAATAAGGTTCCAGTATGGACTTCATCTAAAAATTTAGTAATTGGTAGAGGGCCATAACTATCTGACTTACGATAAAGTATTGATCGCATCTAGGCGACATGTGCTGACAATATAGAGATTGGCATCAAGGACAGGAGGCCAGAAGAGGTCTCATGCCTATAGAGGATGAGGAGGACCAGCACAGTAGATGTCAACACCATCTTCTGGCATTCGCATTCATGACACAGAGCCAAGAAGGCCAGTGGCATCTGCAACAACCGCACCAGTTCGGCCGAATCAAACGAGGCAAAAGTAGCAACTACGATAGGGAGCCCCAGTCGGATGTACTTATTATGGCAAGGGAGGCCATACGCGAAAGGTGTGTAGTTAGGCACACGGGTTGTGTTTAGGATATGGTAGTCCAGATCATCGGATTGCCAATTGTCCTATGATGCAGAAGTTTGAAGGATCAGAGCAACAATTATTACCAGCACCGGGGGAAGCTAAGTATAGGGGGGCAGCATTAGTAATTAGGCCATTGGCTCAGCGTCCATTGCCGATGCAAACTCAGATGTACAACCAGTAGAAGAATCAGCAGTACAGGCAGCAGGGGCCATAACTGCATCTTCAAGGGAGACAACAACAAGAAACACCGCAAGGCCAATGGCAAGCTTTTAATTTATCTCTGGAGGAGGCTTTGGCATCAGGTTATGTAGTGGCAAGTAATTTTTCGTTACATCTGTCACCCTCACTTTTTTATGTAGGGGTAGTTTGGTAATTTGGCATGGGTGTTTAATTTTAGAAATATAATATTTAATATTGGGTGATAATTATATATATTATTTAATTAAGATAAATTATGATTTTTATGGCTAATATTAGTTAGTCATTAGAAACTTGTGTTAATTAGTTAGTTAGAGAGACTAGACAATAATTAGACTTGTCATATATGGGCTGTCATGACCAGCACCCAAAAAATCGGGCATGAATCATGGGTACGTCCAACCTACACCATAGCATCGGCGGTAGAACGCTGTCTAGGTCTACTATCTAGCTAACAATCTCACGCAATCAATATATATACCTGTCAAGATCTCAACTCCAAATGGAGGAGCAATATGATAATGATAACACAAGTACTCAATCATGAATCTAAGCACGATAAGATAACAAAGAAGACTAACAACTACAAAGTCTAAACAGGTGCTACTAAAACAACAACAATATCAATAATAATAATACAATAATATCCTGAATCAAATATAATACAAGGTCTCAATCCAAAATTGGGGACAAATTCGGTACCAAAAGTTAATAAAAATAACAACTGAGGTCCTAGTGATCCCGGCTACCAACCCGAAAATCACTCCTAAACTAGGGGGTCTCTGTCTGCACCATCGACAAGCTGAGGTCCATAAAATATCGGACACAAATCCTTTGGATCCTCTGAAAAATATATCCAGTCATGATTGGAGCAAGTACACCTCTAACAACAGTTCCAGTTAAATGGTAAAAACTATAAAACAGTTGTAGCAAGTAGCAATGAGAATAAAATAAAGTATGAACAAGAAATATATACATATCACTGGTGCATAAAGGTAAAGATACATGAATATCAGAAGCAAGATAGTAATGACTGCAAGATACAAAAAATCTAAACTAAGATCAAGTACGTGCACAAGAATGTGTAGTTAGTCCAGCAAGAGTACATGTAATGAGTCAAGTCCAGAAAGTATAAGTGAGACCAGCAAGAAATGTAAGAGAGTCCAGACTAGAAAGAATGAACTCGTGTCTTTGAAATACCTGTTTCAACATGTAAACGGCTAGGGGTAAGTACGCTCACCGTACACTGAGTGCGTGGCTGCTATCATTCCAGATTAGACCAGAGGGGGTGATTCCAGTAATTACAGTTGGAAATATTTATATGTCTACTCGATTATTTTCCCGCCCTGACTAGTACAAGTGAATCCAAGACCCGACACGTAAATCAAGTATGAGTCCAGCCAAAAATATGAGTGATGCCTGTAGAGAGTCACGATGTGATGCTAGTAGGTGATTCCAGAATAGAGGCCAAAAATTTGAAATATACATATCGCAAGTAAATAAAACCAGAAATACTAGTCCGTGTCATGCCAGAAAAATCAGAGAATACTATACTATAAGCTTAATCATAATAATCATCAGATAATGGAAACTATCAGAGAATGTACTCGCCTGACGTCCTGAGCAACTAGCAATCCAAACTGGTATCGCAAGGACCTATTGCGAAAAGTAAGATTAAATAGGATTCTAAAGAGTTAACAGATATAAAATAGCTAAAAAAAAGCTTCTATGATTGTTCTAGGTCAAACGGGTCAAACCGGTGAAATTGGGGTCAAAAAGTCAATTATTGGTCCAAAAAGTCAACTCTAGGTTAAAACTAAGTCAAAAGTTGAATTTGGCGGTCAACCGGGTCAAATACGGTCAACTCTAGGTCAAAATAGGATGTCCCAAAAATTTTAGATCAAAACTAGGTCATTAAGTTAATAAACCCTCAAACTCGCCTCCTTGAGATACCGGGATACCCTCGGTATCCGATATCTCAACCTACGCGATACGCCCCGCCTATACCCTCTAAAATATATACCAGCACGTATATATATATATATATATATATATGTATGTATATTATATATATATATTATATATATATATATATATATAAGCAACTCTAACCTTAATCCTAGGCTAAAACTCAATACCTTGCCCCAAGCTCAATACCTTGAGTATCTCAAGGTATTGAGATACTCAAGCCTTACCCCTCATTAACACTAGTTAACTAACTAACTATCTACATATATACACTACTATACACTGTTATATATAACATATATCTAACTATATATATATATATATATATATATATATATATATATATATATATATATATATATAACCTAGTGTATAGGTAAATACCTCAATACCTTACCTCCGATACCTAACTTATCTCAATACCTTGGTATCTCAAGGTATTGAGATACCTTACTTACCTTACTCTAACACTACCTATATAGCTAACTATCTATATAAATATATACACCTAGCTATATATCTAGGCAATATATATGTACAAACATATATTCATATATACCTACATATCTCTATATATATATATAACCACACATACACATATATACATATCCATCACCATCTCACACACACATATATATATATATATATATATATATATATATATATATATATATATATATATATATATATAAGAAGGGGGAGAAACTAGCTCGAGCGAGCGCGTGCGCTACTGAAATGCGCCGCAGCTGCTACTACTGCTGCCGCGGCGTGCTGCCGCTGCTGCAGCGGCACTACGCGGCGCTTTAGCCACTGCCTCTGCACTGCTGCTGCGCCTGCAGCTGCGGCTCGCCTAGGCTCTACATCGCTGTTGCTGCAGCTCTGCTGCTGCCGCGGCGTGCTGTCGCTATTATCGCGGCGCTGCCGTGGCGCGGACGCTGCCTCTTCTGGCTCCCTTTTTTCATCCACTCTGCCACTGCTGCCATCCATCTCCCCCCTCGACATACCACACACACACAAACACACAAGCACACACACTCACTTCGACACACATACAACTATACACTTACGCACACACTAAGATACATATATATATATACACACAAACACATATACATATATATATATATATATATATATATATATATATATATATATACACACACACACAACCATATATATATACTCTTATACACATATATATATATAGGTACACACACACATATATATATAAACACCTATATGTATATATATGTACACACGCACTTATACATATATACACAAACACACACACACATATATATATATATATATATATATATATATATATATACACACACACACACTCATACATATATATATAAACACATATAGATATATATATATATATATATATATATATATATATATATATATATATATCACACACTCATACATATATAAATATATATAAAATACTCACATAAACTAACACACACACAACTACACACACCTACACAAACACACACACAAACACACTACCCACACACAAAAACACACATATATATATATAAATATATAAAATATAACTCGAGAACTCTAGCACACACCCCCCGAATCTAAACCAACGTGCAAGCCCAAAACCTAGAAACCAAGTCGAAATGGCCATTCGGTCATTTCGATGAACACGTGGAGTGCGATTCACGAAATCTCATGAAACGCACATCAAACCTACTCAGAATCGGCCCAAAATTTACCTACGAGTTCAAATCGATGTTTAGAACCTAGAAAAATAGAAACTCTTTGATTCTAGTTTCGTGGCAAAAATGCGCACGCAAGTAGAATCCTACGACGAAAAACTCCTAAATCGCCCGAAACGCCCAAATCTCTGCGACACGATCTCATGTGTCCGAACGGGGACACGTACTTACCCTTAAGACACCCAAGTACGTCTATCTAGGTCCGTCTAACCTAGAACAACACCAAAAATTGGTCCAATCTTGGATTTCATCCTAAATTGACACAAAATCTAATGTCAAAGTCTCCACACACATCCAAACAAGCTCCATCTTCCTCCCACGGATAGCCCAAAGGTCTAGAAAGGTTCTAAACTACTAATTACACTATATTAGAGTAATCACAAGGAGAAAAATTAGGGTTTACCTCTTGGGAGTTGGAATCCCAAGCCAAAGTCTCCAAAAAGCCCCAAATTCACCACACCAAGCTTCCAACCTAAGCTCCAACACCAAATCTAAGCTCTATACATCTAGATTATGGAAAAATAAAGGGTTAGAGTTTGTATTGATGGAAGAAAATAGAAGAAGGAAGAGAATAAAGTGAATAAAACTTACTTGGATGAGAAATTTAGGGGTGCTGGTCCTAATCGGATAGGGGGGTTAAGGGTTAGGGTTGTGGGTTAGTGAAATGACCAAAATGCCCTCTAATTTAAGTCATCCTAATTTGGGTTTGGGGTTTCCAAATACACTCTAATAAATCCTTAATCACTCCAACTAACTAATTAAAATATAAATAACTATTCTAAGCCAATAAATAAGTCTGACAAGGGTGTTGGTTTGGTCTGACATGGGTCCACTAGGGTCTGACATGGGTCCAGGCTAGCCAAAACACTAAAATAACTAATAAAAAAATAATACAACCAACAATTAAATATTAATACAAATATTTATAATAAATAAATAATTAACCAAATTAAAAAATACCCTTCTCTGAAAATGGGGTAGTGACAAGCCTATCCTCCTTATAAAATTTTGCCTCAAAATTTAAAGTAGATCACACTCCCTCTAGATCAAACCCCCAATAATCACAGTCAAGAAATTCTACCTAAACAACATGCAAGATCATGATTCTACTGGTCGTGTTATCACAGTCTAAATCAGGGTCACTAGACTATCTACCACAGCACACACAAAAAGTCTAACAGGTACTAATAAAGTACACCACAAGGAATGAAAAAGGATAGAAAGAAGAACAAAGAGACAGACCTGCTAACCCGACACTCGTAGCATCGGCCTCCTCGACCGTCAACGCATAAGCCCTGCCCTGCTGGGGTATTCCTTCTGCTGGTGCGGGGCATGATACTATGCCACAGATGGCCTAGCTCCAACTTTTCGATCATGTGCTCCACCAAATAGAGGTACAGCGGGATAATCTCATATCTGGTGAGCAGCGGATCCACAGAACAAATATATCTTCACCCTTCTCCTACAAATATCCCAAGTGTGTCCTGCCTTCCTGCAGTAGGCACAAGTGGGCACCCTCTGATCCTGACCCTGCTGTATTATCTTATGTACATATGGACACTTAGCCGGTCCCGCACTACCACTCGTACTACCTGAATCATCTCTGCCTCTCTTGGACTTGAGCTCCAAGTCATCCTCTTCCCTTTGAGCGTCTCCTACTATCTGCTCGAAAGTTGCCTCGCGGTCGCTCCTAGTCAAAGACTTGACCGCCATGACCAAGCCCTTGCGAAACTTCCTCGCCTTTGCAACCTCGCTCAAGCCATCCACAAATCTACCCAAACGGCAGAACTCTGCTACATACTCATCTACTAGCATGCTCTCCTGGACGAGTGGATCAAACTGGCTCTCCAAAGCACTAAGCGCCATATTTGGAAAAAATTCTCCTTAAAAAGCCTCTTAAAAGCCTTCCAAGTAAGCCCTGGTGCCCCGATCCTCGTATTAGTGCAATACCACGTCAAAGCGAGGTCGAACATCTGACTGCCTGCTGCCTCTATCTGCATACTGTCTGGAATCTATGCCAGCCGAAAAATCCCCACAATCTGCTCTATCCAGTTATCCACGTACAGGATCCCTTTTGTACCTCGAAACTCCTTGGACCGCATCCTCTGGAAGTCAATGATGCTTCCCGGCCTCAGATATTGAGTCTGATCTACCAGTGGCTGAATCTGTGCTACCCTATCTACTACCATCATGCCACCAGGTGGGCATTCTCAATGTCCAGTCTCATCACATCCACCTGACGGTGCTACGTGTCCATCATCTCCCTGAAGAACACAAATAATTATACGGTGTCTACTGGTGCAGGAGGTGGTAGAGGAGGTACCACCGGAACGACTGGGGTAGTCCTCGGTTCGACAGGTAGAGGAGGATCCTCGAGAGAAGCAGATGCTCCCTCGACCGCAGGAGTGGTGAGTGGAGCGGTAGCAGCTGCCTGAATACGAGCTGGATGAGAGGTAGCAGACCTCTCGGTAGCAACTGCTGGAGCAGTATGATAGGATCGTGTCTTCGGAGGCATTCCGAACACAGATCAAAAGAAGTCAATACGGTGCAAGATAACCAATTTTAGGATAATTATATTAGAATTGTTCCTAGTCGTGATTGTGTACACTCTCATCCTAGATCCTATATCCTAGAGCAGGCTCGTAGCAGTACAACTAAATCGTTTTACTACCGCGATATCGCACTAATTGCGAATCGAGACCTGCATGGGCCACCACCAAAAATGTGTCATGACCCGCACCCAAAAAATTAGGCATGAGTCGTGGGTACGTTCAGCCTATGCTACAATATCGGCGATAGAACGCTGTCTAGGTCTACTATCTAGCTAACAATCTCACGCAATCAATATATATACCTATCTCAACTCCAAACGGAGGAGCAATATGATAATGATAACACAAGTACTCAATCACGAATCTAAGCACGATAAGATAACAAAGAAGACTAACAACTACAAAGTCTAAATAACTGCTACTAAAACAACAACAACATCAATAATAATAATACAACAATATCCTGAATCAAATATAATACAAGGTCTCAATCCAAAATCGGGGACAAATCCGGTACCAAAAGCTAATAAAAATAACAACTGAGGTCCTAGTGATCCCGGCTACCAACCCGAAAATTATTCCTAAACTAGGAGGCCCTGTCTGCACCATCGACATGCTGAGGTCCATAAAATATTGGACACCAATCCTCCAGATCCTCTGAAAAATAGATCCAGTCAGGATTGGAGCAAGTACACCTCTAACAGCAGTTCCAGTTAAATGATAAAAACTATAAAACAGTTATAGCAAGTAGCAAGGAGAATGAAATAAAGTATGAACAAAAAATATATATATATCACTGGTGCATAAAGTCAAAGATGCATGAATATCAGAAGCGAGATAGTAATGACTGCAAGATACAAGAAATCTAAACTAAGATCAAGTACGTGCACAAGAACGTATAGTGAGTCCAGCAAGAGTACATGTAATGAGTCAAGTCCAGAAAGTATAAGTGAGACCAGCAAGAAAGACAAGAGATTCCAGACTAGAAAGAATGAACTCGTGTCTTTGAAATACCTGTTTCGACATGTAAACGGCTAAGGGTAAGTACGGCTCACCGTGCACTGGGTGTGCGGCTGCTATCATTCCAAATTAGACCCGAAGGAGTGATTCCAGTAATTCCAGTTGGGAATATTTACATGTCTACTCGAGTATTTCCCTGCCCCGCCTAGTATAATTGAATCCAAGACCCGACACGTAAATCAAGTATGAGTCCATCCAGAAATATGAGTAATGCCTGTAGTGAGTCACGATGTGATGCCAGTAGGTAATTCCAGAATAGAGGCCAGAAACATGAAATATACGTGTCGCAAGTAAATGAATCCAGAAATACTAGTCCGTGTCGTGCCAGAAAAATCAAAAAATACAATACTATAAGCTGAATCATAATAATCATCAGATAATAAAAACTATCAGAGAATGTACTCGCTTGACGTCCTGAGCAACTAGCGATCCAAACTGGTATCGCAAGGACCTATTACAAAAAGCAAGATTAAACATAATTCTAAAAAGTTAAACAGATATAAAATAGCCAAAAATAAGCTTCTAGGGTTGTTCTAGGTCAAACGGGTCAAACCGGTAAAATCGGGATCAAAAAGTCAACCCTGGGTCCAAAAAGTCAACTCTGAGTCAAAACTTGGTTAAAAGTTGACTTTGGCGGTCAACCTGGTCAACTACGGTCAACTCTAGGTCAAACTAGGGTGCCCCAAAAATTCTAGGTCAAAACTAGGTCATTAAGCTAATAAACCCTCAAACTCGTCTCCTTGAGATACCGGGATACCCTCGGTATCCGATATCTCAACCTACACGATACGCCCCGCCTATACCCTCTAAAATATATACCAGCACATATATATATATATATATATATATATATATATATATATATATATATATATATATATAACAATATATATAAAAGCAACTCTAACCTTAATCCTAGGCTAAAACTCAATATCTTGCCCCGACGCTCAATACCTTGAGTATCTCAAGGTATTGGAATACTCAAGCCTTACCCCTCACTAACACTAGTTAACTAACTAACTATCTATATATATACACTACTATATACTACTATATATATAACATATATCTAACTATATATATGTATATATATAACCTATTGTATAGGTAAACACCTCAATACCTTACCTCCGATATCCAACTTATCTCAATACCTTGGTATCTCAAGGTATTGAGATACCTTACTTACCTCACTCTAACACTACCCATATAGCTAACTATCTATATAAATATATACACCTAGCTATATATCTAGACAATATATATATATACAAACACATATGCATATATACCTACATATCTCTATATATATAACCACACATACACATATATACATATCCATCACCATCTCATATATATATATATATATCCATCTCTATCTATATATCTATACATATATACTTATCTAAGTATATATCTATCTATCTATATATATATATATATATATATATATATATATATATAAGAAGGGGGGAAGAAACTAGCTCGAGCGTGCCACGCGCTGCAGAAATGCGTCGCTGCTGCTGCTACCGCGGCACTACAACCACTGCCTCTGCGTTGCTGCTGCGCCAACAGCTGCGGCTCGCCTGGGCTCCATATTGCTGCTGCTGCAGCTCTGTTGCAGCCACTAGGCTCCGTATCGCCGGGCTACGTATATACACACACACTCATATATATACACACACACTCGAGAACTCTAGCACACACTCTCCGAAGCTAAACCAACACGCGCACAAGCCCAAAACCTAAAAACCAAGTCGAAATGGCCATTCGGTCATTTCGACGAACACGTGGAGTGCGATTCGCAAAACCTCGTAAAATGCATACCAAACCTACTCAGAATCGGTCCAAAATTTATCCACGAGTTCTAATCGATATCTAGAACCTAGAAAAAAGGCTAACTCTCCGATTCTAGGTCCGTGGCAAAAATACGCATGCATGTAGTATCCCACGATAAAAAATCCCCAAATTGCCCGAAATTCCCAAATCTCTGCGACACGATCTCACGTGTCCGAACGGAGATATGTATTTACCTTCAAGACACCCAAGCATGTCTACCTAGGTCCGTCTAACCTAAGGCAACACCAAAAATTGGGCCAATCTCGGATTTTACCCAAAATTGACACAAAACCTAATGTCAAAGTCTCCACACACATCCAAACAAGCTCCATCTTTCTTCCACGGGTAGCTCTAAGATCTAGGAAGGTTCTAAATTACTAATTATACTATATTAGAGTAATCACAAGGAGAAAAATTAGGGTTTACCTTTTGGGAGTTGGAATCCCAAGCCAAAGTCTCCAAAAAGCCCCAAATTCACTACACCAAGCTTCCAAGCTTCCAACCCAAGCTCCAACACCAAATCTAAGCTCTACACACCTAGGTTAGGGAAAAGCAAAGGGTTAGGGTTTGCATTGATGGAAGAAAATAGAAGAAGGAAGAGAAGAAAGTAAAGAAAATTTACTTGGATGAGAAATTTGGAAGAAGAAAGAAGAAGAAGAAGAAGAAGAAGAAGAAGAAAGGAAATAAAAGAATTGAATGGGGGTGCTGGTCCTAATCGGCCAGGGGGGTTAAGGGTTAGGGTTGTGGGTTAGTGGAATGACCAAAATGCCTTCCAATTTAAGTCATCCTAATTGGGGTTTGGGTTTGGGATTTCCAAATACACTCTAATAAATCCCTAATCACTCCAACTAACTAATTAAAATATAAATAACTATTCTAAACCAACAAATAAGTCTGACAAGGGTGTTGGTTGGGTCTGGCATGGGTCCACTAGGGTCTGACATGGGTCCAGGCTAGCCAAAATACTAAAATAACTAATAAAAAAATAATACAACCAATAATTAAATATTAATACAAATATTTATGATAAATAAATAATTAACCAAATTAAAAAAATACCCTTCTCTAGAAATGGGGTAGTGACATGGGCCTATTTAGATTTTTTTTATGACAAATAGTGAGCCTAACTTGGACCCAAGCCTATTAGTCATTCCACTAATTAAATTAAGAAGAATTAGTATAATTATAATTAGTTAGAGACTTCCAAATATACCCATCCTTAATTAATTCTCATAATGCAATACGTAGGGGGCAACTTGGACATTTGATATTGCTTCGGGAAGGGGGAAGAGGCCGGCCACATGAAGAGGGGGGTTATTCTCTCTCTCTCTCTCTCTCTCTCTCTCTCTCTCTCTCTCTCTCCTCATTTGCATTTTATTTTGCTTCCAAATTCTAGATCCCCAATTTCTTAATTTTTCTTCATTAAATTTTTACAGAATTCACCATCAATTCCTTCCCAAATTTATCACTCTTGGAGCCTTGAATCTTGGAGAAGCGTGGAGCACAAGAAGGAGAAGCTTTGGAGCTAGAGATCATGTTCGGTTCATGTCCAATTATATTTTTATTAGAAATCCATCTCTCAATTGATAATTCTTGAATTTCTTTCTTATTATGGCTTCTTAATCATGCATGCATGTGACCATTAGGAATGATCCCATGGCATATGATTACCTATAAAAATAAGTTCTAGGCTATTTGGCTTTGTATTATGAGTTCTATGAGATATTTTATGTGTATATTAGGGGAATTACGAATTTGATACATTAATTGTGTGTCATAAGACTAATTAGATCTAATTAGACTTAGATCGATGTTATGGGACTAGGTACGTGTCCATAAATGGATACATATAGGCCGTATCATGGTATTTTGTGATACGGTGTGATATGGGGCCAATTTTGGATGATTTACATGAATTCTCTTCATTGTATGTTATAATGACTTCAAATAGTTGTAACTGTATATATATGACTTAAGGGAATAATCAATTACGAAAAATGGAGAGTTGGCACCTTAATGGGTTCAGTATCATAGATATCCTAGTTGGTGTACTATAGGTATTTTTTTAAATGTCTTAATCTATATATGTGTTATATATATATATATGTGTGTGTGTGTGTGTGTATGTGTGTGTGTGTGTGTGTGTGTGTGTATGTGTGTGTGTGTGTGTGTGTATTAGTGACTGTGTGAGTGAATGTCGAGTGGCAGTGGCAGACTTGAGATGTGCATTCAAGCTACGAAAGGTCGGGTTTTGCCCATAGCAATAGCAGTATCAGCAATTGGAGCAGCAGCCAGGAGCAGCAAGCATCAGCAACTTCCATAGAGCAGTAGCAGTGAGCAGCAGTATGCATTGTAATAGGCAGTGCAGCAGTAACATGCAGTTGCAGCAGCAGCATGCTCGAGCAGCAGCAAACTGCACATAGCAAGTAGTATCAGCAGAAAACTACACATGGCAAGCATTATCAGCATGAACTGCACATAGCAAGCAGTACCCACAGCAATAGCTCCACATAGCAAGAGCAATAAGCTATACAGCAAGTACAGTAGTATCAGGCAGTACAATAGCAGCACTTAGTAGCATTTATATCTGCAGTAGCTTTAGTGTGCATAGATAGGTTGTGCAGTACTTTCCGCAATGTGGGGAAGATTGTAAATCAGTGTACCACAGTACACAAGTTGTATATAAGAACTGAACATGGCATAGCAAGAGAGAGGGTATTTGAGTGATCAAGAGAATAGATGATATTGAGGATCACCAAGGTAGTAAGAATTGAGTAATGTGCACATTAAGTTATTAGGATGGGTGTATAAGGCTGGGTATCTTCCAAGAGAGATAAGTATGTAGAGGTAGTTAAGAATTGAGGGTAGGTAATTGATATTAAGGTTTGATAAAAGTAACTGTTATAGGTAATATATGTATAGATACTAAGTTTTTTTGTAATAACTATAACTTATAGGATCAACCAATAATGTTATACCCTAGTATGATTAGCTAGTATTGGGTATAGCTTGAGATTGATAATACGTAGCATCTTAATACCTAGCTTTATCTATTATGACTAGTACCATTTATATACCTTAATAACACTAGCTAGTAGAGTTATACCTTAAGGTAATCACTTAGAAACTCAACCAAGACCTAGTATAGCTAGTATTAGCTAGTTAATGATCAATTGAGACCCATTAACTTAGCATGGACCTGGTGAGCTAGAAATGGACCTAGAAATGGCCTAAAAATTCATATTAATTTATTTTAACTCATTTATCATTAGTTACACCTAAATGATTTTATTATTTAATATATAAGACTGTGTGATACCAGCTTGGGCATCGAGAGACACACCTTGCTCCGGACCTCAGGCGAGTACATTTTTTTATTATTTTTTATTTTATAATAGTGTATATATCACATGTTCTAGAACTGTATACTTGATTCCGATATAGTGGTTTCATGGACTGGTCATAAAAGGATCATGTCAGGAGATATTATTCCTTACCATATTCAGCGGGTACTCATTTACATGTATTTCATCGTGTGTATCAGGTATTGATTTAGTATACTTTGTATTCATATACTGCTCGTGTTTAGTGTGCTTATATTCGTATACACACACTGCTCATGTTCAGTGTACCCATGTTCGTGTTCGTAACTTGTCGTGATTGGATCCATTGGTATTAGTTGGGGATGGGGGAATAGGAGTTGATTATGTGATCAAGCCCCAATGTATTCGTATATATGTCAATTACATATAACACGTGTAATCGAGTTACCATATTGTATTCTTGTTCAACCTAAGTCGATCACATAATAAACTTATATTCCATGGCACATTAGCTAGTTTTATTTATTTCTATTATATTATAGTTATTCTGTCGTCTGTTCTTTATTCCAGTACATTACCTATTCACTCTAGTTCATTTTATTCTGATGTTTAGTTATCTTGTATTCTTTTCTATTATTTGTTATATATGCTCGATTATCTATTTGAAACTGCTTTTAGAGGTATATACTTTGCTCCAATCCTGACTGGATATATTTTTTAGATGATTGGCTCATAGAACAGTGTCCTATATACTACAGACTGTGGGATGGTATACCATTAGAGGATACTCATTTAGAGCTGGAGGACTTAGCACCAGATCCTGAGAAGGTTTAGATTATTTGTGTAGACTTGTATTAGACTTTTATTAAGGCTTATGGCATGTATATATTATTGTGGACTTGTGGATGTATTATGACTCTTTTTTTCGTTATTCCACATCATGCTTATCTTTCTTAGTTGCATTATGATTGAGTATAGTTTATATTTATCAGATACCAATTTGTTCCTCCGTTTAGAGTGTATATAGTTGACAGGTACCATGTATATATTCTTTGAGATGTTTAGATAGTAGAGTTAACCCAGACAACGTTCTACCGTCGATGCTGTGGCATAGGCTGGACGTACCCATGTATTCATATCCGAATACTCGAATGTGGGTCATGACACATTTTTAGTAGTGGCCAATGCAGTTATAGAGTCACAATTAGAGCGATATCGTAGTAGAGCTCACCTAGAGTACTGCTATGAGCCTGCCTTAGGATATAGGATATAGGCTGAGAGTATACTCAATCACAACTAGGAAACACTTCCAAATATTAGTTTTGCTATCCTTATCTATTGAATATTTATTTTACCTTGAATAAAACATATCCTTCATTAATGATATCGTATCTTATTCAATAATGATTCCTTTGTTCAATCTATCTTCAGGATGTTGCCGAAGATGCGTTCCCAGTGCTCAGGCGCAATATCAGCGAGGTCGAACACTTCATCGCCTATGAGGGCAGTACCAGCAGACGTTGTTCTAGCAACAATATTTCAAAGGTCAGCTTCACCGATCCAAGTGGACATTTCCGCAGCAGCTTTCGGAGGTGCTCTACTTTAGGTACAGATGGCAGCACCTACAATTTCATGGGATCTTCTACCCCCACCATCCATAGTCGATCAGACATAGATATTTGTGCTCTTTCAACAGATTATGAAAGTGCAGCAACGCCAATCAGAGGTTATAAGATAGGGTATTGAGAATGCTCATCTGATTCCGCTCGCAGCAGTGGAGAGAGTCACATTAGTCCAACTACAGACGGCACCACCTCTGTTTACCCAGCAGCTGCCAAGGTCAGGGACTATCATAGACTTCAAGAGGATGGGGCCGAAGGACTTTTAAGGCAATGAAGGGATTATATATGCTGGTGATTGGATAGAAGACATTGAGTGGAACCTACGGCTGGCACAGATTCTAGAGAGGTTGCAGATAGAGGCCACAGGGAGCATGATGTTCGACATTGTGTTGACTTGGTTCAGGATGGACCCTAGGATCTCAGCACTAGGACTTACTTAGAAAGATTTCAAAGAGTTCTTCAAGGAGAAGTTCTTTCTAGATGTGGCTCTGACGTCTCTAGAGAGCCAGTTTCTGTCATACCTAATTTTTTATTAAATCGATAATCGTCCCCCGGATGTGATACCGTGGACGCATAAGGCGCGCGTGCGCAAGGCCTAGGCATAATGATATACTTTAGTACAAATACAACAGAGTATGCAAATGAGATATCACACCTTAAGATATAGAAAAGTCCTCTTTATTGATAATGAACATCTGTTTACAGACTCTTGACCCAAAAGTAATAAAGATGCCGCACGGACTTACAACTTGGACGCAAAATAAGATGGTCGATCCATACATTACATTATTTACTAGTATTTCAAAAGCACAAAATACCTTGGGTGCGAGTCAGCATCATCGCCTAGGAGCTTTAAAAGGAAAAGTGCGAGCTCATTTCTTGAGTATTTACTTGGGCTCCAAAAGTCACAGCACGAACACACCTACTGATCCGAGAAGGGTTGAAGAAAGCTTCAGCTCCTCGCCGCGTCTCCACAGCTCGGGAAACCTGCTGCAATGAGAGTCAGTACTTCAAAAAGTACCGGTGAATGCGAGTTAACCCAACATACCAAATTAATATCGTATTCATGTGAACATGCAATATCTTTATTATGTGATCTTTCTATCTTATCACAGATTAATTATTTATATGCGATAGAATGGAATGACATAACAAAAATGCCACCGTTCGGTGAATTTACCTGTACCGTCTGGACCACATGTACAAAACTTACCATAAACTTTCCTGTCACGAAGGCATAGTTAGTCTACACAGTTTAAATATACATAAAGGTCACTGTCTTGAAGAGCCATCATTGATCATAGTCTGGGTAGACAGCGATGCTTGCAGCGCAGGTAGCGAGCCCCGCTAAAACTCCTGCCTCACCCGTGCTAAGTTGCTAGCACGACTAACTGATGTTCCGCCCAGGACAAATCGGCCCCAGTGCCCCGGCGATCGTTCGCAGGAACCAAGACCCTTGTTCACAAGATTATGTATGATCATTGATGATTTGAACACTAAGTTAATATAAGAAGCATTTCAAACATCAATAAGAACGGAACTGCTTTAGCACAATGCGATGGCATAGTCTACGGGCTGTTATGATCAATTCACAAGTTATATACTATCCATTGAGCATTCATAGATGAATAAGTTCTAACTTCAACTGAACACAAAATAGCTATTTGTATAACGGACATGCAAGCATCAATGTGATCGCATAGAATTCTATATAATAAGCATTATAAGTATTTCAAGTCTACTTCAACTTTATTCTGACTCAATTTTATTGTTTTGGTATCATTTTATCGGAATACATAAATGAGTCAATTTATTAAGAATGAAGACTTGGAAGAAGGGCGCTAATCGAAGTAAAGTCACTCACAAGTTGGTGAATTGTAAGAGAAAGGGGAGATCTTCAAGACTCCGCCTGTGCGTCGCCTACACGATCACATGCACGCACCAACAGATGATCAATATCTCCTGCTTCAGTCTCCAATGGTTCGATATTAAATATAAAATCCTAAGAACGAAGGCAATAAAATCTATCGAAACCATTTAAGAAAATATAAATCATAAAATCAACAAGAAAGCAACCAAGCGACATCAAAAACGGGCAAGGAAACCAACACAACAGAAAGGCCCTCTCGACACTGCCGCCGAGTCCTTCCTTGAGGCACAATCTGTTGAATATAGGACCTGATTCCAAAGAAACCAATCCATAATGAGAAAAGAATCTTGATTCAATCTGTCCCGATCGAACGATACCAAGTATTTCTTTGCTACGCTCCCCGAATAGGGGGAACGGGGCACTACATCTTAACCAACTAACAAAAAGTTTTGTCCTTGAAACTTAGGAATAGAACATACCCCTCAAAATGATAAGGGAAACTTTTTCCTCATGCCTGATTCGAGTTCCCAGGTCGACTCCTCGATCGAGTGGTTCCGCCAAAGAACGCGCACTAGCGAGACTGCCCGATTCCGTAGCTTCTTCTCTTTATGATCTAAGATCTGAACGGGCTCTTAGGTGTACGATAAGTCAGTTTGTAGATCCAGCTGATCGAAGTCTACCATGTGGTTCAGGTTATGCACGTACTTTTTAAGCTATGACACATGGAGAATATCAAGCACTTATGACAGGGCTGGCGGTAATGCAATTTGATAGGCAACCTAAGTAACTCGTTTGAGAACTTCAAATGGCCCAATAATTCAGACTTAACTTCCCTTTTACTCCAAATTGTATGACTCCTCTCATGGGCGAGACCTTTAAAATCACATGGTCACCTTCCTGCAACTCGAGGGGTCGATGATGAATGTTGGCAAAGCTCTTCTGCCAGCTCTGTGCTACTTTTAATCGATCTCGGATCAACCGAACCTTTTAGACTATTTATTCAACCAGTTTCGGCCCAAGGATTTGGCGCTCCCCAACTTCATCCTAGTAGATCGGTGACCTATACTTCCACCCATACAGAGCCTCGTAAGGAGCCATTTGGATGCTGGATTGATAACTGTTGTTGTATGCAAATTTGGCCAACGGTAGGTAGACGTCCCAACTTGATTTTGAATCAATTACGCAAAGACGCAGCATGTCTTCTAGTACCTGATTCACCTATTTTGTTTGGCCATATGTTTGAGGATGGTAGGCTTAGCTGAACTTTATCTTGGTCCCCATCGCTGACTGAAGGCTTTTCCAGAAACGTGATAGGAATCATCCGTCCCGATCTGATACTATGGAAACTAGCACTCCGTGCAGCCGAACTATCTTATCACAGTAGGTATGGACAAGGAGATCGGTGCTCCAAGTAGTTTTTATGGCAATAAAGTGCGCTAACTTGGTTAACCGATCGACGATGACCTAGATTGCGTCGTTTTCCCGTTGCGTCTTCGGCAAGCAAATAATAAAATCCATGCTTATATGCTCCCACTTCCATTCCGAGATAGCAAGATTCTACATTTCTTCGCCCAGCCTCTAATGTTCTACTTTCACCCTCTGACAGGTTATGCATTGTGACACAAATAGCGCCACATCCTTCTTCATGTCGTGCCACCAGAAAATAGTACAAAGGTCTCTATACATTTTTGTGCTCCTGGGATGGACCGTATATACTGGATAGTGATCTTCTGCAAGAATTTCCTTTCTGAATTCTGTGTCATTAGGGATGCATAGCCTTCCTTTAACTCACAATATTCCATTCTTATCTACTACAAAGTCCCTCGCCTTCCCCGCTAGAATCTTCTTGCGCATTTTCCTTAGGAATTGATCGTCCCTCTGAGTAGATGTGACACTCTCTAACAGGTTGGGTATGAATCACATCTGAGCAGCCCATGCATTACGATATCTAATTCGAAGTTCAATGCCCATTTCCTCTAAGTTCCTTTGTAATCTACGATCAACGGACAGGGATCCCGCAAACACTCGACTCAACGCATCTGCTATAATATTTCCCTTGCTAGGAGAGTAGTCAATTGTCAAGTCATAATCTTTTATTAATTCTAACCAATGCCCCTGTTGTAGGTTGAGGTCCGTTTTGGTGAATAGGTACTTTAAACTTTTATGATCGGTATAAATTCGGCAAGCCACTCCATAAAAGTAGTGTCGCCACAATTTTAGCCCGAACACAATTGTCGCTCGCTCTAGGTCATGCGTAGTATAATTCTTCTCGTACTTTTTCAATTGCCTAGATGCGTAGGCTATCACCCTATCTTGCTGCATAAGTACACACCCCAAGCCCTGCCCTGACGCATCGCTGAATATTTGAAATCCCGAGGTCTCATCTGGTAGTACAACTAACGAGACAGAGGTGAGGCAATGCTTTAATTCTTCAAACGAGGCTTCACAATCAGTGGACTACTCAAATGCGACTCCCTTCTATGTGAGGCGAGTCAGAGGTGATTCTAGTTTGGAAAAATCCTTTATGAACCGCCGGTAGTAGCCCGCTAGCACGAGGAAGATTCCAATCTCACTGATGGATGCAGGCCGCTTCCACTCGACGATGGCTTCAACTTTCTTTGGATCGACTGAAATGCCTTTTGCAAAAATTATATGTCCGAGAAAAGATACACTGCTCAGCCAGAATTCACACTTACTCAGTTTCGCATATAGCTTGTTGTCCCGAAGAGTCTGTAGCACGGGCCACAAGTGCTCTGCATGTTCTTCCCCATTCTTCGAGCACACCAGGATATCATCAATGAACACTACGATAAATTTATCGAGATATAGTCGGAATACACCATTCATTAAATCCATAAAGGCGGCAGGGGCATTGGTTAATCCGAATGGCATTACTAAAAACTCATAGTAGCCATAGCGAGTGCGAAAGGCTAACTTCGGTACATCGTCCAGTTTAATCTTGAGCTGATGGTAACCCGAACGAAGATCAATTTTTGAGAATACCATCGTACCTTGCAGTTGATCGAAGAGGTCATCGATCCTTGGGAGGGGATACTTGTTTCTAACAGTGGCTTTATTCAATTCATGATAGTTGATGCAGTGCCACATTGAGCCATCCTTTTTCTTTATAAATAATACAGGCACACCCTACAGAGACACGCTTGGACGAATATACCCACGATTTAGCAATTCTTACAACATAATCTTTAACTCTTTTAGTTCTATCGGGGCCATTCGATACGAAGATTTGGAAATTGGTCGAGTTTCTAAAAATGTATCAGTAAAAAACTCTCTCTCGAACGGGCGGTATGCCGGGCAACTCGTCGGGGAGCACATCAGGAAAATCTGCCACAACGGGAATAGACTCAACATTTGCGTAATCTCGCTGCATGTCTCGAACGGACGCCAATTATCCTTCACAGCCTGTCACGCCCCAGTCCCAAAATACGTAGGACTAGGAATATGTAATACGCCAGCCGTATGTATACGAACTCCAATATATGGAAACCATATACACACGTATGCTGTACATGAATATCCAATCCACAGTGGTAATATACTGTCACAACAAGTCACACACAATCTATATCTCATCCATAGTACAGATAATAGATAAATGGGAACTAACTAGCTGAATAATAACTGAATGTCAAATAAGCAGTCTCAAAGTATGATAGTCGGGTGGAGACAAATCTACTGCAGATCGACTAAACCAAAACTACTAAAGAGAGAGAAGAGAATAAACTCTAATATCAGAATAAATATCTCGAAAAGAATAGCAACTAGAATCTCTAAACAGCTGTAATGAATCACATATAATCCGAAGGTAAGACCTCCTCAGACTGATAAGTAGCGTCAGATCCAGGTCCATATTCCTGTGGATACTCCTGCTCATCTATATCTGGAAAGGAATCAGGTCCTCAGAGAGATAAAAAAAAGATACATATAAACATGCCAATAAAGTACTGAAATATAAACCTCCAATGGGGTCGCCTAACCGTCTAAGTGAATGCAGTTAAGAACAACTTTCCCCACAAGTGAGCTATCTGGCTGAAAACTGGGATTGGCATAGTTCTCTCGGAGATCCAGGGTCCTAAAAGACATGTCATCTTTTGAACGCCACACGCCTGCCTGATAATATATAATATATAGTGGTTATCACCACCCGTATCTCCGACGGAAAATCTGGGCGCACAATAAAAAAAGTGTAAAGGATCCCAAATGCGGTACTTGTTATTCTCCCCACCCATGCTCTAAGCATGTCACATCCATGACACAATTTGGTTCATAGCCTATCTTTAGTACCCTAGCCCAATCCTGCGACCAAACAAGGACAAGGATTTGACCACCGTACTACAATAAGCTATGTCCACGGACCTCTAATAACTCCTAAGTCTTCTAGCATACAAAATTTCTATCAGCAGTCATCCCTAACGCACGGCCCATACGTACAGGAGCCCAGACCTGTCACGCAGTCCGTGATCTATATGAGACTCACACTCGTGTAACAACTGTATCACGGCCAATGAACCTAATAATGCTACATGATAATAGGGCGGTCTCATAAACAAAGTCAATGCATATACATAAATAAAAACATATCGCGACGATACCGTCGCGCGCATTTATATAACAGTTAAATTATATGAACTAAAGACAGAAAATAAAGATGCATGGAATATATGGAATAAGAATAATAGTACAAAGGCAAGGTATACTTGCCTGGCAAAAAAGCTGTGACATACTAATAGCCTGCTCCAGAAGTCGCGTAGAACAATCCAATATCCTATGTACATATAATATGATATAATAAAATCATTAGTCATTACACTAGTACATACACAACCCTTTTCACACTGGACTTAGGGGTACACTAGGGGTGGCACTAGTCATCTAACATGGTAAATTTTGCGTTAAATTACGTAGGGTCACATCTTCAAGTGCTGATATTAATGGTGATGAAGATAATTATAGTGATTACATAATTTTGCGTTAAATTACTAGTCATCTAACGATGGTGATTATGATGATGTGGATGATTATGGAGATGATGATTGGATGATGATGGTAATGGTATTTAATGATGATATTAATGGTGATGAGGATAATGATGATGAGGTATTGATGGTGTTTAAGGATGATGATGATTGTAATGATGGTGAAGATAAGATGACGAGGGTGATGAGTTGATGATGGTGAGATGGTGTTTATCCGGCGAGGGTGGTCCGGCCGGTTAGGAGGACAGTAGAGAGGTGGAAGAGGAGGCTCGGTGATAGTTCACCGGAGAAGAAGGAGAGCAGGGAGAGGCCAGGGCAGATCGAGGCAAGGAGAGGGTGGCTCGGATGAAGGCAACGGTAGGGTTGCTGGTAATTGTAATGGTGATGGTGGTGATATTCAAATGATGGCGGTGGCTGGTGACATTCAGGCGAAGGAGAAGGGGAGAACAGAGGTCGGGGACAAGTCCGACGAGTCAGGTCTCAACTGCGGGAAAGGTTGGGTCCATCGGGGAAGAGGTGAGACATAGTCGGAGGAAGAACGGCGGATCTCCGACGTGAATGGCGGAGGGGTCGGGTGACCGTGCTCCGGCAGTTAGTCATCCTGGCTAGGGGACAGAGACGATAGTGGCTATCTGTTTGGTGGTTAAGGGCTGCTATGGCTTCTCAGGTGTAGTACGATAGATGGACACGGCTGTGGGGATGAGTCAAGGAAATCGGGCGAGTCATCATGGTCGATGGAGGACTCGACGGTTGCAGAGGTCGAGGAGGGCGGATGGATCCAGTAAATCGGTTCCGACGAGGAATCGTGGAGGAAGGCAGCTCGACGGAGGTCAGGCGACCAGCTCGGCTCCATCTGTAGGGAGGACAACGATGAACAGGAGCTCGGGGAAGGTCGACTGTGTATTTGCATAGGGTTTGGTGAATCAATGAAAGAAGGAGAAAAAGTTATATGAATACATAAAATTTGGGTTTGAGGGTTTGACCTAGGATAATGTGGGCTTAGTCAACTCTCTTGGAGTGGGCCTTGGTCTTACATGAGGATGTTGGGGCTATAATTTACAAGGTTTAAAATACAAGGATGGGGTTTAAATGAGGGGGCGATGCTGTACGTTTGCACATTCCAAAAATTATTGGAAAAATTCATATGAAGGAAAAAATAGATTTTTTTATATATTATCCAATGGCGTAGGCACCTTAATAAAATTTTGCATAAAAGCGCCCAACAATTGGAAAATTTACACAAAGGTGGAAATTAGATTTTAATTAATTAAATTATCGTGCAGGGTGTTCTAAAATTAATTAGAAGTACATGGGGATAAAATTTGGTGGGACACAAATGTCATGAACGTAGAGGATTCAGTGTATAATTTTATAATAATTTTAGGTTGCACAAAACGGTCAAGATTGTGTCTCCAATTTTGATTGGAATGCACAAGGTTACAAAGTTATAATTTATTTAGAATTAGGAAATAACGTCCGCGATGTTTATTGTGCGACTAAAATTTCACACAAGAGAGTATAATTATAAGTTACACCGAGGTCAGAATAGCAGGCGGGAATATCTCGGACAAGGGTATAAAGTTTGTAGAAAGGCATTGGCTAGTGTAGTGCTCCAATTATCGGAGCAACGGTAAGGCACACTATATGACATAATTATTGCATAATTAAATAAATAAAATTTTCTATTTCTATTTGGGTTCAAACCAGCCCTAATTTCACTATCTAAGTAAAGTATGCCTCATTTTGGGTGAGAAAGTTTACAATCTACCCAACTTAAAATAATTTTGTCCCCAAAATTAAAATAGGGTAGGGTTTCCCTATCTAATCTCACTTGATCACCATCTAAAAGAAATTTCTCTCAAGTAAATAATGCAACTGCTACCCAACTTAGAATTTACCCGTCTATCATAATAGACTATACATCTAAGAAAATATTCATCAAATTATTTAATCATCTTATTCAATCCTCAAAGCTTCAACACCAAATATATCATATATGCTATGTCGTTAATCAATTATAAAAGATGGTCCCCAAATAATATGATTGGTCTACGGGTACATCTAGTACTCTGTGTGCATCAACTTATAACAAGCGCGAGGTTTCGTTTTTTCGAAATAAGGGAAGACGGAGGGCAATAATAAAGAATTCAAGGTGGGGGTGATAGAATACAAGCGTGGGGATCAAGGCGTTTAAAGAATTAAATGGGAATTGTCAAGGCAGTTATGGATTGAAATTTTATTTGGTAAATTCGTATTCACATGCTCGTATAGTATAGTTATGTAATCGATACGATATGCTCATACACATCTATGGGTAAGTATAATCGTCTACTAGTCAACTATGTATCTCAATCCACGTAATATAGTTATGCGAAGGGCGAACCAAGCGCACTAAGGTTAGCTAGACCTTAATACACTGATCCTGAAATGTATTAGTATGGCCCCCCCCAATAATACATATGTCATGAACAAACTCGATAAAGAATAAGCTTGCAAAAACTAGGCTATAATAGCAGCATAAGTCAAGTAGTACAATAAATATAAATATGCTGGATTATGATGAAAGAAGTTATATAACAATTCAAGTTTATAAAAGAAATAAGACTCTACAATCTCTACAGTTGTCATATTAATTCCTTGTTTAGGTTGCTAGTCGACAAAATAGGGTATGGACCCCTAAGTCCTCATGGTTTGGATAAATAATATCTTCTTATGCAAGCATATAGTTAAGATTATTCAGTTTATACTTCATCAATGGATCACAAGGACTATGTGATACTAGGTTTATGAGGCATACTACCCAACTTAAAAGAATTAAACCAATACTGTGACAGTCTTAAGAGGATCCTAAGAAATAACCTTGTACATGTAAATAAAGCAGAAACTCTTATTAGGGTATATAAGGAAAGATCTTGGTACTCATTAAGGTCTCCTATTGCATTATATAGGTAAGGGTCACCTTAAGTCTTAATCATAGTGCTCATAGAACATGTGTCAATAGTAAGAATGGAAAAGTTACTGGACTTCAAAGGTAAAGAGGATATAACCTACATTGAGGTGGGGTACATGTTACGTGATTTAAAACTAAGGTATAACCATAAAACTATAATCTAAAGGAATACTCAACTATCAAGTTCTAACTACCAATCACATAATTTTAAAATTCAAGATTAACAAACTATAATTTCAGCAATCTATATATCTATCATAAATGAATATACTTGGCCTACAATCAGAAGGATCAGGTGGCACGAATTAAAAGATGAAGAAGAGAAAACATGATTAGTCGTCGCACAAATAGCGAGCGCTAGGGTTTCAGAGGAACAATATATGAAATTAAAATAGAGGGCTCTAGATAGCATCATGGTTTTCTAAGGGGGAGTGGTATGCTAGTTGCTATGTTCGTGGTATGATCAAGGAAAAAGTGTTGATTACATTCCTCTAGGCATACTAAGGTGATGTCTACTAATAATAAGACAATGATATAAGTTTATAGTTCTCCAATACTATCTAACTATAAAAGTTAGGTTCGGTCCTAATATTCTATTTTGGTTTTCTATTGGTTCCTCAATACTAGGGTCAAATATTATGGTAAAACTTCTAACTAACTCTAGTAGTATATATACTACTCTCAAGTCTTCATAATACCTCAAGAGGTAATAGTCAATCCATCTACAGGTAAGGGTGCTATGGTTCATTAAGTATTCTACTCAGTGATGTGTCAACACTTTAGTTGTACTCTGAATAGGAATGTTACTCTACTTATCATCTAATAAAAGGGACTTCTATATTCTAGGAGAAGGCTATACTCAAAGAACTATTAGGGAAGCGCATAAATTAAGCATGAAGCAATAGTTTAAATAGAACATATTAGAAGAAATACGAGTCACAGTCAATTATGGATGAGATCCTATACTCTAATCCTAGGTGTAGGCTTGCTCGGTACAGTAATGTAACCTAGACAATATACTCTCGACCTACATGGGCCACCACTAAAAATATGTCACGCCCAGTCCCAAAATATATAGGACTAGGAATATGTAACACGCCAGCCGTATGTATACGAACTCCAATATATGGAAACCATATACACACTTACGCTATATATGAATATCCAATCCACAGTGGTAATATAGTGTCACAATAAGTCACACGCAATCTATATCTCATCCACAGCACAGATAATAGATAAATGGGAATTAACTAGCTGAATAATAACTGAATGTCAAATAAGCAGTCTCAAAGTATGATAGTCGGGTGGAGACAAATCCACTGCAGATCGACTAAACCAAAACTACTAAAGAGAGAGGAGAATAAACTCTAATATCAGAATAAATGTCTCAAAAAGAATAGCAACTAGAATCTCTAAACAGCTGTAATGAATCACATATAATCCGAAGGTAAGACCTCCTCAGACTGATAAGTAGCATCAGATCCAGGTCCATACTCCTGTGGATACTCCTGCTCATCTATATCTATAAAGGGACCAGGTCCTCAGAGAGACGTAACAAGATACATATAAATAGCCAATAAAGTACTAAAATATAAAACTCTAATGGGGTCGCCTAACCGTCTAATTGAATGCAGTTAAGAACAACTTTTCCCACAAGTAAGCTATCTGGCTGAAAACTGGGATTGCCATGGTTCTCTCAGAGATCTAGGGGCCTAAAAGGCATGTCGTCTTTTAAACACCAGAGGCCCGCCTAATAATATATAATATATAGTGGTCATCACCACTCGTATCTCCGACGGAGAATCCGGGCGCATAATAGAAAAAGTGCCAAGGAGCCCAAATACGGTACTTGTTGTTCTCCCCACCCCATGCTCTAAGCATGTCACATCCATGATACAATTTGGTTCATAGCCTATCTTTAGTACCCTAGCCCAATCCTGCAACCAAACAAGGACAAGGATTGGACCACCGTACTATAATAAGCTATGTCCATGGACCTCTAATAACTGCTAAGTCTTCTAGCATACAAAGTTTCTAACAGCAGTCATCTCTAACGCACGGCCCATACGTACAAGAGGCCAGACCTGTCACACAGTTCGTGATCTATATGAGACTCACACTCGTGTAACAACTATGTCACGACCAATGAACCTAATGATGCTACATGATAATGGGGCGGTCTCATGAACAAGGTCAATGCATATACATAAATAAAAATATATCGCGACGACACCGTCGCGCGTATTTTATATAACTGTTAAAATATATGAACTAAAGACAGAAAATAAAGATGTATGTGACATATGGAATAAGAATAATAGTACAATGGCAAGGTATACTTGCCTGGCAAGAAATCTGTGATGTACCAATAACTTGCTCCAGAAGTTGCACAGAATAATCCAATATCCTATGTACATATAATATGATACAATAAAATCATTAGTCATTACACTAGTATATACACAACCCTTTTCATACTGGACTCAGGGGTACACTAAGGGTAGCACTAGTCATCTAACATGGTAAATTTTGCATTGAATTATGCAGGGTCACCTCTTCAAGTACTGTACACAATCAGACGGTCAACTGACAGGTGTCTAAGCCAGTACGTTAATGTACACAAGGCAGTCAACTACATGTTCTTAGGGTCAACATGGTCAAGGTAAATACGGGACAGTCCATAGTGTCCTAGGGTCGCACAATACAAATACATATCTAGTCATAACAATTATTTAATTATATATATATCCATATAATTATATAATAATATAACCAGCAATTTATTTACATAACTATTTGAATACATATATTAAATATGTACATAAATATATATACCAATTAATAACATGCTAATGTATAACTAAATATATATATACTAAATTGAACAGTATATGCGTACGCGTACGTATGTGTATACGAGTTGGTTTTACTAACTCAGGGTCTGATATCAGCTAACAGTGGTAACAAAATACTACTGTCCTACTGGAATACACACAAACACACATAAAATAAAGGGAGAGGGATAGGTTCGAACCTCGGGGTAAGTGCACGGGGACGACGATGAGGTTAACGACGATGGCGACGAGGGTGAGGATAAGGATGATGATGGGGTTCTGGTGATTAGGGTGAGATGATGATTGGGACGCTGGTGATGACTTGGGATGATGGTGACGACGAGGATGATAATGTGGATGATGGTGATTATGATGATGTGGATGATTATGGAGATGATGATTGGATGATGATGGTAATGGTATTTAATGATGATATTAATGGTGATGAGGATAATGATGATGAGGTGTTGATGGTGTTTAAGGATGAGGATGATTGTAATGATGGTGAAGATATGATAATAAGGGTGATAAGTTGATAAAGGTGAGATGGTGTTTGTCCGGCCAGGGGTGGTCTGGCCGGCTAGGAGGACAGTAGAGAGGTAGAAAAGGAGGCTAGGGTGATAGTTCATCGGAGAAGAAGGAGAGCAGGGAGAGGCTAGGGCGGATCAAGGCAAGGAGAGGGTAGCTCGGGTGATGGCAACGGTGGGGTTGCTGGTGGTTGTAATGGTGATGGTGGTGATATTCAGATGATGGAGGTGGCTGTTGACGTTCAGGCAAAGGAGAGGGGGAGAACAGAGGTCGGGGACAAGTCCGACGAGTCAGGCCTCGACTGCGGGGAAGGTTGGGTCGATCGGGGAAGAGGTGAGACAAAGTCGTAGGAAGAACGGCGGATCTCCGACATTAATGGCAGAGGGCTCGGGTGACCGTGCTCCAGCAGTTAGTCATCCTGGCTAGGGGACAGAGACGATGGTAGCTATCTGTTCGGTGGTTGAGGGCTGCTCCGGCTTCTCAGGTAAAGCACGATGGATGGCCATGGCTGCAGGGACGAGTCAAGGGGATCTGGTGAGTCACCATGGTCGATAGAGGACTTGACGGTTGCAGAGGTCGAGGAGGGTGGATGGATCCAGTGAATCGGTTCCGGCAAGGCGTCGTAGAGGGAGGCAGGTCGACGGAGGTCAGGCGACCAGCTTGGCTCCATCTGCGGGGAGGACGACGATGAACAGGAGCTCGGGGAAGGTCGGCTGTGTATTTGCATAAGGTTTGGTGAATCAATAAAAGAAAGGAGAAAAAGTTGTATAAATACATAAAATTTGGGTTTGGGGGTTTAACCTAGGACAATGTGGGCTTGGTCAACTCTTCTTGGAGTGGGCCTTGGTCTTACATGAGGATGTTAGGGCTATAATTTACATGGTTTAAAATATAAGGATGGGGTTTAAATGAGAGGACGATGCTGTACGTTTGCACATTCCAAAAATTATTGGAAAAATTCATATGAAGAGAAAAATAGATTTTTTCATATATTGTCCAATGGCGTAGGCATCTTAATGAAATTTTGCATAAAAGCGCCCAACAATTGGGAAAATTACACAAAGGTAGAAATTAGATTTTAATTAATTAAATTATCATACATGGTGTTCTGGAATTAATTAGAAGTACATGGGAATAAAATTTGGTGGGACACATATGTCATTGACGTAGAGGATTCAGTGTAGAATTTTATAATAATTTTGGGTTGCACAAAACGGTCAAGATTGTGTCTCCAATTTCGATTGGAACGTACAAGATTTTAAAGTTGAAATTTATTTAGAATTAGGAAATAACGTCCGCGATGTTTATTGTGCGACTAAAATTTTGCACAAGAGAGTATAATTATTAGTTACACCGAGGTCAGAATAGCAGGCGGGTATGTCTCGAACAAGGGTATAAAGTTTGTAGAAAGGCATTGGCTAGTGTAGTGCTCCAATTATCGGAGCAACGGTAAGGCGCACTATGTGACATAATCATTGCATAATTAAATAAATAAAATGTTCTATTTCTATTTGGGTTCAAACCAGCCCTAATTTCACTATCTAAGCAAAGTAGTCTTAATTTTGGGTGAGGAGGTTTACAATCTACCCAACTTAAAATAATTTCGTCCTCAAAATTAAAATAGAGTAGGGTTTCCCTATCTAATCTCACTTGATCACCATCTAAAAGAAATTTCTCTCAAGTTGACAATGCAACTGCTACCCAACTTAGAATTTACCCATCTATCACAATAGACTATAAATCTGAGAAAATATTCATCAAATTATTTAATCATCTTATTCAATCCTCAAAGCTTCAACACCAAATATATCATATATGCTATGTCGTTAATCAATTATAAAAGATGGTCCCCAAATAATATGATTGGTCTACGGGTACATCTAGTACTCTGTGTGCATCAACTTATAACAAGTACGAGGTTTCGTCTTTCCGAAATAAGGGAAGACGGAGGGCAATAATAAAGAATTCAAGGTACGGGTGATATAATACAAGCGTGGGGGATCAAGGCGTTTAAAGAATTCAATGGAAATTGTCAAGGCAGTTGTGGATTAAAATCTATTTGGTAAATCCGTATTCACATGCTCGTATTAGTATAGTTATATAATCGATACGATATGCTCATACACATCTATGGGTAAGTATAATCGTCTACTAGTCAACTATGTATCTCAATCCACATAATATAGTTATGCGAAGGGCGAACCAAGCGCACTAAGGTTAGCTAGACCTTAATACACTGATCCTGAAATGTACTAGTGTGGGCCCCCCCCCCAATAATACATATGTCATGAACAAACTCGATAAAGAATAAGCTTGCAAAAACTAGGCTATAATAGCAGCATAAGTTAAGGTAGTACAACAAATATAAATACGCTAGATTATAATAAAAGAAGGTACAGAATAATTCAAGTTTACAAAAAAAATAAGACTCTACAATCTCTACAGTTATCATACTAATTCCTTGTTTAGGTTGCTAGTCGACAAAATAGGGTATGGACCCCTAAGTTCTCATGGTTTGGATAAACAATATCTTCTTATGCAAGCATATAGTTTAGACTATTTAGTTATACTTCATCAATGGATCACAAGGACTATGTGATACTAGGTTTATGAGGCATACTACCCAACTTAAAAGAATTAAACTAATACTGTGATGGTCTTAAGAGGATCCTACAAAATAACCTTGCACATGTAAATAAAGCAGAAACTCTTATTAGGGTATATGAGGAAAGATCTTGGTACTCATTAAGGTTTTCTATTGCATTATATAGGTAAGGGTCACCTTAAGTCTTAATCATAGTGCTCATAGAACATGTGTCAATAGTAAAAATAGAAAAGTTACTGGCCTTCAAAGAAAAAGAGGATATAACCTACATTGAGGTGGGGTACATGTTATGTGATTTAAAACTAAGGTATAACCATAAAATTATAATCTTAAGAAATACTCAACTATCAAGTTCTAACTACCAATCACATAATTTCAAAATTCAAGATTAACAAACTATAATTGCAGCAATCTATATATTTATCATAAAAGAATACACATGGCCTACAATCAGAAGGATCAGGTGGCACGAATTAAAAGATAAAGAAAAGAAAATATGATTAGTCGTCGCACAAATAGCGAGCGCTAGTGTTTCAAAGGAACAATATATAAAATTAAAATGGAGGGCTCTAGATAGCATCATGGTTTTCCAAGGGGGAGTGGTATGCTAGTTGCTATGTTTGAGGTATGATCAAGAAAAATTTGTTGATTACATTCCTCTAGGCTTCCTAAGGTGTTGTCTACTAATAATAAGACAATAATATAAGTTTATAGTTCTCCAATACTATCTAACTATGAAGGTTAGGTTCAGTCCTAATATTCTATTTTAGTTTTCTATTGGTTCCTCAATATTTGGGTCAAACATTATGTTAAAACTTCTAACTAACTCTAGTAGTGTTTATACTACTCTCAAGTCTTCATAATACGTCAAGGGGTAATGGTCAATCCATCTACAGGTAAGGGTGCTATGGTCCATTAAGTATTCTACTCAGTGATGTGTCAACACTCTAGATGTACTCTGAATAGGAAGGTTACTCTACTTATCATCTAACAATAGGGACTTCTATATTCTAGGAGAAGGCTATACTCAAAGAACTATTAGGGAAGGACATGAATCAAGTATGATGTAATAGTTTAAATAGAACATATTAGAAGAAATATGAGTCACAGTCAATTATGATTGAGATCCTATACTCTAATCCGAGGTGCAGGCTTGCTCGGTACAGTAACATAACCGAGACAATATACTCTCGACCTGCATGGGCCACCACTAAAAACATGTCACGCCCCAGTCCCAAAATATGTAGGACTAGGAATATGTAACACGCCAGCCATATGTATACGAACTCCAATATATGGATACCATATACACACGTACGATGTACATGAATATCCAATCCACAGTGGTAATATACTGTCACAATAAGTCACACGCAATCTATATCTCATCCACAACACAGATAATAGATAAATGGGAAATAACTAGCTGAATAATAACTGAATGTCAAATAAACAGTCTTAAAGTATGATAGTCGGGTGGAGACAAATCCACTGCAGATCGACTAAACCAAAACTACTAAAGAGAGAGAAGAGAATAAACTCTAATATCAGAATAAATGTCTCGAAAAGAATAGCAACTAGAATCTCTAAACAGCTGCAATGAATCACATATAATCCGAAGGTAAGATCTCCTCAGACTGATAAGTAGCGTCAGGTCCAGGTCCATACTCCTGTGGATACTCATGCTCATCTATATCTGAAAAGGGACCAGGTCCTCAGAGGGACATAATAAGATATATATAAATATGCCAATAAAGTACTGAAATATAATCCTCCAATGGGGTCGCCTAACCATCTAAGTGAATACAGTTAAGAATAACTTTCTCCACAAGTGAGCTATCTGGCTAAAAACTGGGATTAGCATGGTTCTCTCGGAGATCCAGAGGCCTAAAAGGCATGTCATCTTTTGAACGCCAGAGGCCCACCTGATAATATATAATATATAGTGGTCATCACCACCCATATCTCCGACGGAGAATCCGGGCGCACAATAAAAAAAGTACAAAGAAGCCCAAATGCGGTACTTGTTGTTCTCCCCACTCTATGCTCTAAGCATGTCACATCTATGACACAATTTGGTTCATAGCCTATCTTTAGTACCCTAGCCCAATCCTGCAAACAAACAAGGACAAGAATTGGACCACCGTACTACAATAAGCTATGTCCTTGGAACTCTAATAACTGTTAAGTCTTCTAGCATACAAAGTTTCTATCAGCAGTCATCCCTAAGGCACGGCCCATACGTATAGGAGGCCAGACCTGTCACGCAGTCCGTGATCTATATGAGACTCACACTCGTGTAACAACTGTGTCAAGGCCAATGAACCTAATGATGCTATATGATAATAGGACGGCCTCATAAACAAGGTCAATGCATATACATAAATAAAAATATATCGCGACGACACCATCGCGTATATTTTATATAACAGTTAAAATATATGAACTAAAGACAGAAAATGAAGATGCATGCAACATATGGAATAAGAATAATAGTATAATGGCAAGGTATACTTGCCTGACAAGAAAGCTGTGATGTACCAATAACCTGCTCCAGAAGTCGCACAGAATAATCCAATATCCTATATACATATAATATGATACAATAAAATCATTAGTCATTACACTAGTACATACACAACCCTTTTCACACTGGACTCAGGGGTACACTAGGGGTGGCACTAGTCATCTAATAAGATAAATTTTGCGTTGAATTACGCAGGGTCACATCTTCAAGTGCTGTACACAATCAGACGGTCAACTGACAGGTGTCTAAGCTAGTACGTTAATGTACGCAAGACAGTCAACTATATGTTCTTAGGGTCAACATGGTCAAGGTAAATACGGGACAGTCCACAGGGTCGCACAATATAAATACATATCTCGTCATAACTATTATTTAATTACATATATATTTATATAATTAAATAATAATATTACCAGCAATTTATTTACATAACTATTTGAATACATATATTAAATATGTACATAAATATATATACCAATTAATAACATGCTAATGTATAACTATATATACATATACTAAATTAAACAGTATACGCGTACGCATACGTATACGTATACGAGTTGGGTTTACTAACTCAGGGTCCGATATCAGCTAACAGTGGTAAGAAATACTACTGTCCGACTGGAACACACACAAACACAGATAAAATAAAAGGAGAGGGACAGGTCAAACCTCGGGGTACGCGCACGGGGACGACAGTGAGGTTGACGATGATGGCGACGAGGGTGATGATGAGGATGATGATTAGGGTGAGATGATGATTGGGACGTTGGTGATGACTTGTGATGATGGTGACGACGAGGATGATAATGTGGATGATGGTGATTATGATGATGTGGATGATTATGGATATGATGATTGGATGATGATGGTAATAGTATTTAATGATGATATTAATGGTGATGAGGATAATGATGATGAGGTGTTGATGGTGTTTAAGGATGAGGATGATTGTAATGATGGTGAAGATGAGATAATGAGGGTGATAAGTTGATGATGGTGAGATGGTGTTTCTCCGGCAGGGGTGGTCCGGCCGGCTAGTAGGACAGTGGAGAGGTGGAAGAGGAGGCTCGGGTGATAGTTCACCGGAGAAGAAGGAGAGTAGGGAGAGGCTAGGGCAGATCGAGGCAAGGAGAGGGTGGCTCGGGTGATGGCAACGGTGGGGTTGCTGGTAGTAGTAATGGTGATGGTGGTGATATTCAGATGATGGTGGTGGCTGGTGACGTTCAGGCAGAGGAGAGGGGGAGAACAGAGGTCGGGGACGAGTCTGACGAGTCAAGCCTCGACTGCGGGGAAGGTTGGGTCGATCGAGGAAGAGGTAAGACGAAGTCGGAGGAAGAACGGCGGATCTCCGACGTAAATGGCAGAGGGCTCGGGTGACCGTGCTCCGGCAGTTATTCATCCTGGCGAGGGGACAGAGATGATGGTGGCTATCTGTTCGGTGGTTGAGGGCTGCTTCGGCTTCTCAGGCAAAGCACGGTGGACGGGCACGACTGCGGGGACGAGTCGAGGGGATCGGGCGAGTCACCGTGGTTGATAGAGGACTCGACGGTTGCAGAGGTCAAGAAGGGCGGATGGATCGAGTAAATCGGTTCAGGTGAGGCATCGTGGAGGGAGACAGGTCGACGGAGGTCAGGTGGCTGGGTCGGCTCCATCTGCGGGAAGGACGACGATGAACAAGAGCTCGGGGAAGGTCGGCTGTGTATTTGTATAGGGTTTGGTGAATCAATAAAAGAAAGTAGAAAAAGTTGTATAAATACATGAAATTTTGGTTTAGGGGTTTGACCTAGGACAATGTGGGATTGGTCAACTCTCCTTGGAGTGGGCCTTTATCTTACATGAGGATGTTGGGGCTATAATTTACATGGTTTAAAATACAAGGATGGGGTTTAAATGAGGGGGCGATGTTGTGCGTTTGTACATTCCAAAAATTATTAAAAAAATTCATATGAAAGGAAAAATAGATTTTTTCATATATTGTCCAATGGCGTGGACACCTTAATAAAATTTTGCATAAAAGCACCCAACAATTGGAAAAATTACACAAAGGTGGAAATTAGATTTTAATTAATTAAATTATCATACATGGTGTTCTGGAATTAATTAGAAGTATATGGAGATAAAATTTGGTGGGACACAAGTGTCATGGACGTAGAAGATTTAGTGTAGAATTTTATAATAATTTTGGGTTGCACAAAACGGTCAATATTGTGTCTCCAATTTTGATTGGAACGCACAAGGTTACAAAGTTGGAATTTATTTAGAATTAGGAAATAACGTCCGCGATGTTTATTGTGCGACTAAAATTTTGCACAAGTTACACCGAGATCAGAATACCAGGCGGGTATGTCTCGGATAAGGGTATAAAGTTTGTAGAAAGGCATTGGCTAGTGTAGTGCTCCAATTATCGGACCAACAGTAAGTCGCAATATGTGACATAATTATTGCATAATTAAATAAATAAAATGTTCTATTTCTATTTGGGTTCAAACCAGCCCTAATGTTACTATCCAAGCAAAGTAGGCCTAATTTTGGGTGAAGGGGTTTACACAGCCAAAATATATCATCCGCCGAGCAGACATTGCAGTGATCACCAAGCAGGCATTTAGCACTCTCGACTGTGGACTGCATGCATAGCAAAATTTGATCTCGCCAGGTAGACGAAACATAAATTTTTTTTTTGCATAATCAATGCTAGCCGAGCAAGCGCCGAGCCAATCCACCCCAGAATGATGTCATAGTCCCTAATGTCTAAGACTATCGCGTCTAGTGATAATTTTATTCCTTCGATGCAAATATTACCTTCACGACAAACTAAATGAGCCGACAAATCCACGTCCGATGGAGTACGAACGCTAAGGTTTAGGCCTAGCGGTGTTATAGAGAATATATTTTCGGCAGCAAAATCCACCGCAATAAAACTATGTGTGGCACCAGAATCAAATAATACTCGAGCAGGTACATTATTGAAAAGTAATATAACAGACACCATCGTGTTTGATGTGAGTGCCTCATCCCGAGTCAGAGCATAGACCCGGCCTTGAGCGTTCTGTAGTGCCATCTGGTTCGCTCAAGGTGCTTGTCCCTGATTATGAAATGGACGATTCTGCTACTGGGAATGGCACGGAGGAGGATCGTTGGAGCGATCCTGACAATCGCGAGTGACATGGCCAGACTTACCATAAACGAAACATCCTCCCTTTCGAATGTGATATTCGTTGATGTGGTGTCCTGGCCTGTGGCAGTGGGCACAATGTTGCCCCTGGTTCTTCCCTAGATCTGATTCCTAAGAGCCGCCATTATTATGGCGCTTATGCGCATTGTTACTACCTGTGTTGCTAGGGTGCTTGTGATTGGAATTTTGTACAGTGCTGGCGCGAACTGGGGGGTACTGTGGCTCTAGGAAAAGAGCATAGTTTAGGGACTCCTGTATGGTACGGTACTGAGAAACGACGACGTAGGCACGAATAGAAGGTCACAGTCCTATCTCAAACCATCGTGCTCGACTTTCGATATCACAGAGGTGAGACTTAGCAAATTTTGCAAGCCTGTTGAATTCTGAGGCATATTGCTGCACTGTCATGTTTTCTTGTTACAGATGTGTGAATTCGTCTTCGTTCTCATGGCGGACGGCGGGTGGAAGATACTCCTCCTCGAAGGCCTTACAGAACACAGACCAAGAGATAGTCGTCGTGCCACCTTCACTCATTATAACTTGTTTGTGCACATTCCACCAGTGATGTGCATTTAAATGGAGCTGAAGCTGAGCGCAAGCGACTCTCTTTGTTTCATCCATGTAAATCACTTCAAAGTGGTATTCCAACTCAACCAGTCAATCCAATGCCATGGAGGGGTCCTCAGTCCCCTTAAAGGTAGCATGACACATCTTTTTAAACTCAGATATTTGCAAGATTGAGCCCTTTTTGTCTGGGGGCGGAGGTTCCAGAGAGTCCTGAGGTCCCACGGTATCGACTACAACTGGCACTGCCGCGATGGCCGCTGATACAGAATGGTTACTGGCGACGAGCCTCGTCCTAATCATTTATAAGGTATCCATTTGCTTCTGCTGTGCTTCGACCTGAGTCTACTGTACCAAAAATTGAGCCTCAATCCGGGACTCGAATTAGTTCTATCTCAATTCAGCTTGTCTCTGTTGCGTTTCTATCAAACGCATCATCCATTCGAACGGATCAACAGAGGGTGCTGCAGCTGGACTTTCTGAGCTGCCTGATGTGCCAAAACTGCTCCTTTGCACTTGTGCCACCATCTGCGCTTGTGCAACAGGCTTTGAGGCCATTCCTTGAAAGAAAAATAACTTACATCAGTCTCAAAACATATTATGGACTCACTGTATGGAAAGTATCTTATTTTGGCCAAGCGAATTCAAGAGTTCAACTGGGAGGGACAGGATCGTTACAAGAAAACTCTTCTGACACGAAGATCAAAGGATCTGAAGCCATGCTCTGATACCAATATGTCACGCCCTAATTTTTGCTAGATCAATAATCGTCTCTCGGGCGTGATGCCGTGGACGGGTAAGGCGCATGTGCACAAGGCCTAGGCATTATGATATACTTTAGAACAAATGCAACAGAGTACGCAAATGAGATATCACACCTTGAGATATAGAAAAGTCTTCTTTATTGATAATGAACAGCTATTTACAGACTCTTGACCCAAAAGTAATAAAGATATTGCACGGGCTTACAACTTGGATACAAAATGAGATAGCCGATCCATACATTATATCATTTACTATAAAAGCACAAAATACCTTGGGTGTGAGTCAGCATATTATGCCCAGTCTCAAATTATGTGGGACCAAACACGTGGTATTGGCCAGCTGGTATGACTCCGTAGGACTTTTCAATTTAATGGACCCGACGAAGTGCACTTACGCTGTCCACGGTCAAGCTAAATATCTAATTCTAACATGCAACAACTAAACTAAATCTCAATCCATGATAAATAAATTACAAGAGGGAACGGTACGCATCATTAGTCTGCAGCCCAATAATACAGCCATTCGAATAGACCAAGAGAATAATATTGGCCTATAAACACTAGGCTATAATTGCAGAGTCACAATAGGAAATAGTACATAACTGTAATAGGCAAAAGATATAATGATACATGTAAGGATGTCCACAACACCGCCAGATCAAGCCTCATCTAAACTGCTTAAATAACTTGGAAGGGAACCAGGTCCTCAGAGGGATGTAACAAGATACAAAAGTATATACCAAAAAATAAATACTGTGTAAACTCGAGGGTGAACTAACCAGCTAAGTGAAATGCACTTGAAGACAACCTTGGTACGTATGGGTAGGTAAAAGGTATAAAGCATAGCGTCGAGCCAGAGGCTAAGTACCTGTCTTTAGCTGCAAACTGGATGCCAGGAGTATATGCTGACTACATCACCGATCATGATAGTGCACAGCTAGTAACCTCTGCCGGATGTATCGACAAGCATATATGTCCATAATCGGGTAACACTGAGCCCATAACCTGGTAACACATAGCCCATAACTGGGTAACACTGAGGCTCACGACCCCGTAGTTTACTCTGAAACTACGGTAGCCAAATGTCTGTCCTATACGCCTACTAATTATCATTCCCGCCCAATACCAATGTACATGTCAATAATATGACGTGGACATCTCGTACTATAATGCAAGTCACTAAAGAAAAATACAACTATGCTAAATACCGTCACACGTGTTGCTCACACTGATGGCCAGTCAAATATGAAGCACGTGTCCCTACATGAACTCAATTACGTGTCAAGGCCTGGGGAGTCATATTGATAACTCCACAACTTTGGATGCGTCTACTAGACACTAGGTCAAACACAAGTCCTAACGTCAATGCCTTTGTTGACTGCACCCGAGTCATTCTCGAACGCGCACAGTTATATAATTTTAAAATAATAAAATATACAAACTAATAATAACGGAATTTAAACAGTACAACAAGGCAAGGTATACTCACCTGGAAGCCAGGAGAAGATTCGAACATGAACTCGCTAGGGAAGTAGCAGCACCAGATAAAAACTAGAGCAGATAACCAGGATGCTATCACAAATATCACCAACAGTCCCAAAATGAGTGAGATACTCAGAAAAGCATATACATACGTCTAATTTGGACACAGGGGCAAAAATGTAGTTTCTGATCAACACGGGTTCCACAAGTGGACCCTATCTTGCACCAAAAAATGTGTCAGAGACAAAGTTTTCCAAATTCGTCAAACTTAGTGTCTACGAGTCTAGAACGATGATACGAACCCAATAAAATATTCAGAACTGGATTTTGATGAGCCGATTACGAAATTGCCCGTCATGTAGAGCCGTAGGGCCCACGAAATAACATTTCGTCAACGTTCTTAGAATCGAACCAAACTTGAATCACAGGACCAGTGTAATACTGTGAATTCGATGGCGATGAATTATTATGAAATGACAGGCACACGCAAAATTATGACGAGTGTCAGAACAGGCTGATATAGTACTTTTCGACGGATACGCAATAATTCTGGTGTGCATGCACATCCAAATCAAGTTTTGCAAAATCACACACATCCACGTTGACGATACGCGCCTTTCGATGCAATCAGTATGTGACAAGTTTGCTCAGATTGACAGGACCTACTCCGTATCAGAGAATTTTAATATCTTTTAAAAGTCGTTTTCGTCGATTTGGAACTTAAATTACAAACAATAGAAACCAAATTAAATTATTCTGATTGAAGACATTACAAGAGGGTTATATTGAAAGTACCCCAGAGGTGATAGTTTAGGATTCGATCAAGCAAGGAGGGAGATATCACAACGCGAAGATGGGGTGTTAGTGCTCAATTTTGGACTGTGGGGTGCTCGGGTCTGTGGTCAGGTCGGGACTCCAGCGGGAAGCAGTCAGTCGGAGGGGCAGCTCCGACCAAGGGAGGCTCGGCCAGGAGTGGGAGAGGCTCATCGACGGTCGGGGCTCTCCGGGGGTCATCGGTGGCACAGCAGCAGCAGCCTCAATAATAATTGTAGGCGCAGCGACAGCAGCTGCTAAGGCAGCAGTTCGGTCGCGGGAAGAACGGCGACAACCAGTGGCTGCGCGGATGAGGGCACGGGGTAGGGTGGCCAGAGGAGGAGGAGATGGAAAGAGGAGGCCGTAGAGGCGGTGGTATTGGTGTCATTAGTGATAGTGGTGGTGATGTTGGCTGTTGGCGGTGGTGAGGTTGATGTAGTTGGTGGCGGTGGTGAACTGTGGTGGTCATGGTGGAGTATAAAAGAGGTAGTCGGGAATGGTGGTGGCTGTGTTAGAGGTGATGGTGGTGAGGGTGGCGGAGGTGATGGTGGTTGGCGGTGGCTGTCATGGAGGAGGAGAAGGAGATGAGAATGGTGGTGGTTGTCGTGGAGGAGCTCCGGCCGAGGGGGTGATGGTGGTTGGCGGTAATGTGTTGTGGTGGTGAAGAGGAAGGAGAGGATGATGATGTAGAGGAGGGTTTGAAAGAGTTTGGGCCGGCCAAGGGGTTCTTCATGGGAGTGAGATTGAATGAGTAGTGGGGATTGAATGGGTAAGTAGAGATCAAGGGTTGAGAGTGATTTGAGTGTCTAGATCAGTCCAAGGGATGGGGTGGCTGTGTTCTATAGAATTTACACCATTTTAGGTATAAAATCAAGTATGGGAGTGTGAAAGAAGTGATAGATTTTATCTAGTTTTCTCATGTCCCAGTCCCAAAATACCGAGGGACTAGACACGTGGCAATGGCCAATAGCACACACCGATGGGCAAACCCACTTTAATGGACCCATCAGGGTGTACTTAAGCTGTAAAACAACAATAAAGGTCTATGCTACTAATCTCATCCACAAAAATAAATACAATCAATATGAAATATAAAGCAACATCAAGTCTCAAGAAAGTATCTCGGAGAACAACCCGATAATATGTCTAATACAACAGTTCAATAGACAGGAAATAGAAGTTCTACAAATAGAAATAACTGAGTATAGTAAACCAGATACTCAGGTGAAATCCTCGATGATCACATCGTCCTCGGGTTCTGGTACTGTTCCAATGTATGCTCATGTCCCGTACACCTCGGGGTAAATCTCCTCTGCTAAACCTGGGGACATAATCCAGATCCAGGTCCTCAGGGGATATAGCAATGTACAAGAATAACTCAAACCAAAATAAATGCAGTACAATAACTCAACCCAAAATAAATGCAGTACAATAATAAATGAATCAATAAGGTAAACTATATAACCATCTAAGTGATATGCAAAATGAGAGCAACACTAGACTCAAGCTGAGACTACTACAAACTCTGTGTCAGGGAGCCGGTAGCAGTTATAATATATAGTTATACTATGTAGTTCTACTGTATAGTTTTACTATGTAGTGGGCCTATGGCACCGTAATAAGTATATATATAAAATCAGCCTGCAGCCTGTGTGTCTCTCCCAACCCAATGTAATTACACATCTTATGTCCATGACATACAAGATCATATCTAATGCAGCAAGTCATAATGATAGCTAAACACATGCAATATCTATGTCATGAATCATGCAACCTATACAGAATCACCATGAATATCTCAAAAAGATTCTATCTTATGAACAGTATCAGGTGTCCTATGGTATGACGTACTTGAAAATGCAAGCACGAGAATGTATAGGGTCACAGTATCCATCTCTAGGTGACGTTACACAACTTCGCGTACGGCATTGACATCCAAATATTATTCGAACGTTAAGTAATGTCACATGGTCCTAGGTTGAACAGAGATATCACAGAAATAGATCAAGAGGATAATATAATACAATTGCTACAAGTATGGCAAGGTACACTTGCCTGAAATTTGAAAACCAACAGCTGCTCCGGTATCAGCGGAATCTGCAGGTACTCCTCCAAATGCTAAAATAAATATTACCATCAGGTTCAAAAGATATCAAATAGCTATAATTGCCTGTCCATATGTCCAATTTGGACACTGGGGCAAAATTGACAGTTTTTGGTCAAAGCGGGGTACACATATGGCCCACTTCGCACCGAAAAATACGCCAGAGATAATATTCTCTAAATTTGTCAAACTTAGTGTTTACAAGTTCATAACGATGATACGAACCCAACAGAATGTCTAGAACTGGATTCCGATGAGCCGACCACAAAATCGCCCGTTAAGTGGAGCAGTGGGGCCCACGGTACAGAATTTTGTCAACATTCTCAGAATCGAACCAAACTTGGGTCACAGGACCAACATATTGCTACGAGTTCGATGTCACAAGTTTCATTTCGAAAAGACGAGCGTACACGAAGTTACAAAGAGTTTTAGAACAGGGCCGATACGGGGTGTTGTCGACGGATACGCGTTGATTCCGGTGTGCACGCACATCCAAATCAACTTTCGTGAAATTCCACACATCTGTATTAACAGTTTGTACCTTTCGGTAAAATTTATACACGACCAAGTTGCCTCGTTTAGCGGGGCGCACCCAGTTCCGAAAAATTAGGATTATAAATAACTAATATTTTGGTCATTTTTACCCTCGAAAATATTACAAACAACAACATAATAAAATAAACTAAAATAGGATTTTAAAACTTGGTTAGGTGGTCTAAATTATTGTTCAGGTAGATTTTAGAAATAATTAACAGGTTGCGCGTAAAATGATCGCGAACTGGAGAGTTCGAGGAAATTTCTGATTTTTAGAAATTAGGGGTTTATTTTCCTGATTTTGCGTCGCAATTTGCGACCGACACAGGACGCGATACCCCTGGCTAATGGCACGGGGTTCGAGAGGTTCACGTAGAGAATGGGTTGCAACAGACTACTCAAAAAATGGTGTAATAAGGTAAGAGAATTGCTCACCTGAACAAGGCATCGGAGATGACTAAAATTTACGCGTACGCGAAGGCGCGGTGCGGCGGTGGGTGCTCTGCTGCTGGTCATCATGGTGGGGTCGACGGCTGCTGTGGGAAGGCATCTTCGGAGTCAGGGGAGAAGGTGGCAGTGGTCGTCGGAGTTAGCGGGGAGATTGCCTGAGTCGGGCTCGCGGAGGATGATGGGGATCACGGTGGTGGCTGTGGGGAGATGGCTAGGTATCGAGGGTTCTTATAGGCGGGAGGAGGGAGGTGGTCGGTCGGCCGATGGGGAGGAAAACCGAGTGGTCAGGATGGTTGGATGGCGGGACACCGGAGCGTCGGGGGCGGTTGGGTATTGTCACGCCCCAGTCCTAAAAATATACGAAACTAGGTCACGTGGCATTGGCCAGCTGACACGTCACTAAGGGATTACCCAATTTAATGGACCCAAAGTGATGTGCTGCGCTGTCCTAAAATACTACAAGTCTAAATACAGGTAACTCTATCTCATCCACAGGAATATCATGAAATATGGGAAATAGTGCTGAATATATAGATGCTGAGTCTAAAATGTCATACACAAATCAGATAAAGTCAGGTGGGAACAAACCCACTACAAAAGATAAGTAAAAGCTGAAATAAGATGACTAGTGCATCGTCCTCGAAATATGTAGCTCCAACTCCAGGTGTACTCAGGAAGATTCTGATGGCATCTCCTCTAACTCCTGCTCAGGGGCATATCCAGTCTCCTATCCAGGTCCATGTACTGTGGGGTAGAGTGTCTCATCTAAACCTGGCAGGGAACCAGGTCCTCAGTGGGACGTAACAAGATACATAAAAATAATATGCCAAGTATACAAATACTGAATAAATAAATACAGGGTGCTAACCATCTAAGTGAATACAATTTGAGACAACCTAGTACGTATGGGAAAGTGTGGCTAGACATATGCTGACGTAATTCACCAATCCGTAGTGACTGGCTAGTATATGCCACATATGCCCCCGTTCAAGGGCACTATATAATTTTCCATCTACGATGAGTATGGTCACAGGAATATATATATAACATCCGTATCACTCCGTCGAGTGTGGCATCGGGATAAAGAGGTGGGTGTCCCATACGTCTTTTAGTCGTTCTCCCCGCCCAATGTAACTAATACTAAGTCGTAACTTTCCTGATTTTGTTCTAAGCCGTGATGCACGTCGTACGTACTGGTAGCTAATCAACTACGCAAACTTGCATCCCAAAATGAAGTGCAACCTTGTTGCGTGTACCCATGATAGTGTCTAAGAGGATATTAGGATACCCTCACAGTTGATGGTAAGTCTGTATAGACTAAGTTAATTACACTACGTGTCAACGTATTTGTTGACGGTACCCGAGGCAGTCTCAGATACATACTATTTATATGTAAATTTACTAAAAAGAACATTTAACAGTTTAATATTTAAACAGTAAAAACTTAGCGGGAAGGTCGCCGGAGTCGGGCTCACGGAGTATGATGGGGATCGCGGTGGTGGCTGTGGGGAGATGGCTGGGTATCGAGGGTTCTTATAGGCGAGGGGAGGGAGGTGGTCGGTCGGCCGATGGAGAGGCGAACCGAGTGGTCAGGACGGTTGGACGGCGAGGCACCGGAGCGTCGGAGGCGGTTGGGTATTGAGCAGGCGACCGTGGTGGTAGATCGGGGAAAGGATGGGTTCAGACGGGTCGGGTTTGGGTAGTGGGTTGGGTCGGGTTCAGATCCGACCCGATCCAATAGGATTTAGGTTCGGTTCAGGATTTTTTGTTGGTTTATTTTTAAGTCGGTTTGGTTCAACTGGGTTTAATCCGGTTTGTTTTGGTTTATTTAAAACTTAGTTTTTAGGTCTTTAAAAATAGTTCTGAGGTCCAATAAATTCTAAAAAAAATTACCTATATCTAATATTTAATTTTATACCCAAAAATATTATTTTCATAATATTTTGATATTTATTAAAATCATAAAAATTATTTAATACCAGAATACATTTATTTTAATTAGTTAAAAATCTCAGAAAATTCTCGAAAATTTATTTTTAAAAAATTCTAAAAAATCTTGGGGTTTACAAGTTTGGTGTTTGGCTGAACTTGTGATTCAAATGAGGAGAAATAGGATTGGATGAGGGAAAATTGAAGTTTGGTGTATTGTAGAGAGGGAAAATATGTGTGTGGTATTTAGCATGAGCTATATTAATGGATATGAGGGTTTGGGTTGGGTGTTGGGTCTAGTTTTGGGTTATATTGGGTCATTGCACTAATTTAGTTAAAATTAGTGTCAATGGTGTTCTTTAATTAATTGGAAGTACATAGGATTTAAATTGGGTGGGACACAAGTATCATGGACGTAGTAGACTATGAATAGATTATTAATAAATATTGGGTTGCAGGAACGGGTCGAGATTGTGTCTCCATTTTTTATTAGAACGGGCAAGGATACAAAGTTGGATTTAAAATTAGAAAATATGCACGAATATTTTAAAATTAAAATGAAGCACAAGAGAGTGCATTCACAAGTGACACAAAGATCAGAATTAAAGATTGGCTTATCTAGGTCAAGGATGTAAAATTTGTTGGAAAGCAATTGCTAGTGCATTGCTCTAGATATTTAAACAACGGTAATGTGCAACTATTGAATCACAAATCAAAGCGTTGAATAATAACTCCAATTATTAATCCAAATTTTTTTTAATAAATCTCTAATCCTAGATTTTTGGGTCAGAGGGTTTACACAACACCATCGCCTAGGAGCTTTAAAAAGAAAAGTGTGAGCTCATTTCTTGAGTATATATTTGGGCTCCAAAAGTTACAGCACGAATACGGCTACTGATCCGGGAAGGGTTGGAGAAAGCTTCAGCTCCTCGCCGGGTCGCCTCGGCTCGGGAAACCTGTTGCAACGAGGGTCAGTACTTCAAAAATTACCGGTGAAGGCGAGCTAACCCAACATACCAAATCAACATCATATTCATGTGAACATGAAACATCTTTATTATGTGATCTTTCTATCTTGTCTTAGTTCAATTCTTTATATGAGATAGAATGGAATGACATAACAAAATGTACCACTGTTCGGTGACTTTACCTGTACTGTATGGACTACCTGTACAAAACTTACCATAAACTTTTCTGCCACGAAGATATAGTTAGTCTGCACAGTTTAAATATACATAAAGATCACTGTCTTGACGAGTCATCATGGATCATAGTCTGGGTAGGCGGTGATGCTTGCAACGCAGGTAGCGAGCCCAACTACAAACTCCCGCCTCACCCGTGCTAAGTTGTTAGCATGACTAACTGATGTTCCGCCCGGGACAAATTGGTCGCGGTGCCCCAGCGACCATTCGCAGGAACCAAGACCCTTGTGCGCAAGATTATCCATGACCATTGATGATCTGAACACTAAGTTAACATACGAAGCATTTCAAACATCAATAAAAATGGAACTGCTTTAACACAATGCGATGGCATAGTCTATTGGTTGTTATGATCAATTCACAAGTTATGTACTATCCATTGAGCAGTCATAGATGAATAAGTTCTAACTATAACTGAATATAAAATAGCTATATGTATAACAGACATGCACGCATCAATGTGATCGCATAGAAATCTATGTGACAAGCATTATAAGTGTTTCAAGTCTACTTCTTCTTTATTCTGACTCAATTTTATTAGTTTGGTATCGTTTGAACGGAATGCACAAATGAGTCAATTTATTAAGAACGAAGACTTGGAAGAAGGGCGTTAATCAAAGTAAAGCCACTCACAAGTTGGTGAACTGGAAGAGAAAGGGGAGATCTTCAAGACTCCGCTTGCGCATCGCCTACACGATCACCTGTACGCACCAACAGATGATCAATATCTCCTGCTTCAGTCTCCAAGGGTTTGATATGAAATACAAAATCCTAAGAACAAAGGCAATAAAATCCATCGAAACCGTTCAAGAAAACGCAAATCACAAAACCAACAAGAAAGAAACCAAGCGGCATCGAAAAAGGACAAGGAAACCAACACAACAGAAAGACCCCTCTCGACTCTTCCTTGAGGCACGATCCGTTGAATGTGGGACCTGATTCCAAAGAAACCAATCCATAACGAGGAAAAGATCTTGATTCAATCTGTCCCGATCGAACGATACCAAGTATTTCTTAGCCGCGCTTCCCGAATAGGGGGAACGGGACACTACAGTTTCAGTACCTCGTTCAGGAAGGTATGACAGTGGATGAGTATGCGGCAGAGTATTGCATATTAGGCTATTTTGTGGAGGGAAAGAACCTCAGAGGAAGAGCCAGGAAGTTCAGGAAGGGCCTGAACAGGGAGGTCAAATCACATACGAATAGAGATCTTACCGCTACTTTTGAGGAGATTCTGAGGCTGCACAACAGGCAGAGGATGATCTAGAGCTTGGTTCTAAGAGGCCGAGGGACATAGGAGGATCCAGTACAAACATGGGTCCAATGAAGCAGTCTCATTTTCAGCAGCAGTACCAGAGGCACTTTCAGCAGCTGAGGCAGTAGTATAATAGACCATCTAGAGCACCGATACAACAGATGAACCAGATCCACAGGCCAGTTATTCCTTGTATATTCTTTAAGAAGCAGGGACATGGATGTGATGCATGCAGGATGAGATTGGACTAGTGCTTATTCTGCGGATCAAGAGACCATCAGTTGAGGGCTTGTTCTAAAGCTCCAGTTTTTCTAGCTCAGGACGGAGCACAGGCACAGAGAGAACCCACGAGAACACCAGCGGGACATCTGAGAGGACCTTCTTTACTACCACAACAATAGCAGTTCTCTCAGCACCAGCAAAGAGGTGCCCAGCGACAAGGACGAGCTTTCGCCTTGACCGTCGAGGAGGAGGAGCCAATCGATGATGTTATCTCAGGTTCAGTCTATCTTGTTTCTTTTTCAGGTCATGCTTTATTTGATTACGGTGCTTCACATAGTTTCTTATCTGTATCTTTTGCTCTGAAACATCATCTTGAGACTGAACAATTTGCGATGACTTGCAAGATCACGACCGGGGGTGGCATTATCCTGGTCAGTGATGTTTGCAAGGATCGAAGAGTTTCTTTGGGAGGCCGAGAGTTAAGCGTATGTCTACTCGTAATACCACTTTTGAGCTACAATATAGTACTCATGATCAATTGGTTGAGTAGGCACCATGCTAGTATCGATTGTTGAGGAGGTAGAGTTTGAGTTCGTCAGAGGAATAGTAGAGCAGAGCGAAGGAGATTTATGTAGAGCTTTGGTAGAAGAGCAGGAGCCGCCATATCCATTGATTGCAGATTATATGGACATCTTTCCGGAGGAGTTATCGGGGTTGTCACCATACAGAGATATGGAGTTCTCTATAGACATGGTTCCAGGCACAAAAGTCGATATTACAGCACGTCTATAGAGTGAACAACAACGAACTGACGGAGTTAAAGAAACAGGTGGATGAGTTGCAGGACAAGGGCTTCACCCGCTCTAGTTCATCACCGTGGGGTGCTCCGATATTATTTGTACCAAATAAGGATGGGTCGATATGCATGTGTATCAACTATAGGGCACTCAACAACCTCACTATCAAGAATAAATGCCCGTTGCGGCGGATTGACGATTTATTTGATCAGTTGAGCAAAGCGAAGGTATTATCAAAGATACACTTGAGGTCAGGGTACCACCAGAAGAAAGTGAAGAAGGAAGACATTTTGAAGACAGCTTTCAGGACTCGGTATAGGCAGTTTGAGTTCTTGGTGATGTCGTTTGGGTTGACCAATGTCCCGGCGGTATTCATGAACCTGATGAATAAGGTGTTCCATCAGTACCTGGATCAGTTTATGTAGTATTCATTGATAATATATTAATTTATTCGAAGACCCCGAAGGAGCATGAGAAGCACCTGAGGATAGTTCTGGAGACCCTCAAGAAGGAGAAGCTATATGACAAGAGTTCGAAGTGTGAGTTCTTCCTTGATAAGGTTGAATTCCTCGGACATGTGATTACAGGAGACGGAATCTCAGTAAACCCGAAGAAAATTTCAGCAATTGAGTCATGGTCTACCCCGAGTTTAGTGGCAAGATCGGGAGTTTTCTTGGATTGGCAGGGTATTATCGGAGATTTGTTCAGGATTTTTCCAGTATTGCAGAGCCAGTGACTAGACTAACTAGGAAGGACGTGGAGTTCGTCTGGACTGAGGAATGTTAGTCTGCTTTTGAGGAGCTAAAGAAGCGGTTGACTACAGCTCCATATTGATATTGCCATCAGGGACAGGAGAATTTCTATATATAGTGATGCATCAGGTAAGGGTTTGGGTTGTGTAGCAAAATGGGAATGTGATTGCCTATGCTTCCAGACAATTATGCCCGCATGAGAAGAATTACCCTACCCATGACTTGGAGTCGGCAGCAGTTATTTTTGCTCTTAAACTGTGGAAGAACTACTTGTACGAAGAGCGAGTAGAGATCTTTACAGATCACATGAGCTTGAAGTATGTGTTTACACAAAAAGAGCTCAACATGAGACAGCGGCGATGGTTGGAGTTGATAAAGGACTTCGACATTGCTTTGTTGTACCATCCAGGGAAGGCCAACGAATTAGGAATCCAGTCCAATACGAATAACTAGTCCCTTGTGCATTACAGCAAAGTCACATATACGTGACAATTATCGGTAATCGTTGGTAAAAATTTTAGACTCTACTAACCGGTATATAAAAAAAAGTATCATATGAATAACAATATATTATTTTGCAAGAAAAAAGGTGATCCTTTTATTGAATTAGTTATTTTTACCTAACAAGAACAAGAAAAGTGACATACATTCCTTGATCATGATATGGAGAACTTCTATGCAAATAACAACAAATTGTGGACTTGCATTAAAGGAAGTTAGATAAAAGGGGCTTGTGTGCATGAAAACCCTACTTAATTATGTAGTTGACTCATAGGTATGCGGAGGCAGCAAACAACAGCAATAGACAAACTTCGACTCCCACTCTATAACACGTCTCTCTCTCTCTCTCTCTCTCTCTCTCTCTCTCCTAGCTATAGCTATAGCTAGTTATGAATTGAAGGGCTATGACAATTCACCACACTGCATCAAAATTCCACTCACACCACCAGCCATATAGACAGTTTTTGTCCAAGTAATAATAAGAAAGCTTGCACCAAGAAATTCTCAAGACCTAGCTTGCTTGCTGCATGGATACTGCCCACTGGCCACAGGTCTTGAATTTGATCATTCTAATTTTTCTCTTCTTCCTCTCCTCCTCTTGTTCTAGCTTTGCTGGTAATATTGGTTTTGATGAAATATATTTATGTATAGTTTTTTGTTCTCTGTCATTCTATCTTTTCCATAGCTTTATGTTGTTAATTAAAGCATGTCATGCCACGAAAGATGTTTTGTTTCTGGTTTTGCTTTTGCTTTTGCTTTCTTCTTCTTGAATTGCCCATAATGACCTAACCTGTGATGGATGCACATTTATATATGTATGGCGCTCTCTATGCATGCAGGGCATCTCAAGAAAAATTGGAATTCTAGACGAGAATTCAATATGATACCCTTTTATAAGATTTTTTTTTAATATATGTTTTATAAAGAATTCTTATTGAACTTTATTTTTCTCGTCTCTTTGATTTATGCATCATTTTTTTTGGCTTTCAAGATTTCTTAGAATATTTTTTTCAATAGATAATATAGTTAATTCATTTAATCTTTCTTGTAATATAGTCCATTTTAAGTGTGATTTTATTATTTTTAATTTTGAAAAACTTTTTTTTTTCTAAAAAAACAAGAGGTATATAGTCAACATTATTCAATAAACTATATAGATAAACATTTATATATGTACATACTCTCTGTACAAGCAGTGCGACACAAAAAAAAAAAAAATTGAAATCGTAGACGAGAATTCAATATAAGATCATTTTATAAGATTGTTATATTTTACTGAACTCAACTGGTTCTTGTGGTCTGTGAGAAAAAAGTATAATCTTTTGCGACAAATGATTCGGAACTAAACCGCGAAAGAGGGGTGGGGACAATTGACCCATATGACATATAAGGCAGCATGCTCAAAGTTCTGTAAGTATTGTCGAATATCTAAAAAAAAAAAAAATAATAAATTATATTTTTAATATATTTTGTATAAAAAATTGTTAATTAAATTTTATTTACCTTGCCTTTTGAGTTACAAATTTATGAATTATTTTTTTATACTAGAATTCTCGTAATATCTTTTTCAATAGATAATATAGCTAATTAATTTAATCTTTCTTGTTTCTTGTGGCTAGTTGGTCTTAAGTATGATTTTATTATTTCTAATTTTTTTAAAAAATTGCAAGGTATAGTCAAACATTATTCGATAAGTTATATCGAGTGTTGTCAAAACCAGAACGGACCGGCGGTTGAATCGGGTCGGACCGGATCTGACAAAAAAATCTGTCCTATTTGACCTGAACTGGGTTTGTTAAAGAACTGACAGATTTTTTTCATGAACCGAAATTTAACCTGTGAACCGGCAACCGGTTCACAATTGAACCGACCATTTTAGTTTTTTTTATTTAAAAAAAACTCAAAAAAGTTTATCATGTGAGATTTGAAACTGTTTGGTACTTGGTTAGGTTTTGAAAAACCTTATAGTTGTAAAACTAAACAAAACCATACATACTAAAAATCAAGCCAAACCATATCAAGAAGTAAATGTGGATATCCTATATGATTTGGTTCTCGCAATAGGCCTATTTGAATTCCGGTTGAACCCGGTTGTACCCCGGTCCGACCTGCACCAAAGATTTTGGACAGTTTTTAAAAAAATTGATTATATCTGTATTTAAAAAATAATCAATTTGGAACCTCTGCTTGTGATCAAGTTATGGATTGCCGCCGTTGTTTAGGAATTTTGTCCGGTGAAGGGCATGGAGGAGTTGGTGCCCTCACCCGGCGGCAGCGGCGGCGGCGGTGGCGTGGGGATCGAGCAGCAGCCGAAGAGGCCGGGGAAGGAGCAGGCGGCGCTCCAGTGCCCCCGTTGCAGCTCGGCCAACACCAAGTTCTGCTACTACAACAACTACAGCCTCACCCAGCCCAGGTACTTCTGCAAGGCCTGCCGGCGCTACTGGACCGCCGGGGGCTCCCTCCGCAACGTCCCCGTCGGCGGCGGCTCGAGGAAGAACAGGCGGCCCACTTCCTCCGCCCCCACTCCCGGCACGATTCCGTCGCCACCGAAGCCCAAGTCGGCTCAGGTGGGCCTGCAGGACCTGGGCCTGGCCTTCCCGATGCTCCCCGAGCCCGGCCCCTCGGCCGATATCTCCGCTATGGTCACGGGGAGGGGGCTGGGCTCCTTCATGCCCATGCACCCAATGCCGGTGCCGGCGTTGCCGGAATATAGTACGCTCGAGTTTGTTGCGGTGCATCGGGACTACAGACCGGACGGACTGAATTTCCCTCTGGATGGGATTAGTGGGGGCTATGGGAGTGTGCAGGAGGCCAATGGGAGGCTCCGGTTTCCATTTGAGGACATTAGTAGTAGTACAACTACTACTATCAGCAATGATCACAGGGGGGGTCAAGGAGGAGATGCTCCTGGTTTCTGGAGTGGGATGAGAGGTGGTGGTGGTGGTGCAGGAGGAGTAGGAGGAGGATCATGGTGATGGTCATGAGTTGATTCAGTCACTTTGGCAATTGGGGCTTGTTGACATTAAGCTAACTGAACTGGAGATAAATAGTAAAGAGTTCATCAATTCCTGCTCATTTTGAGCCACCATCTATTATTTCTTTTCTTTGACAACTTATGTTTTATTGTGCTGTGATCTTCTACTACTACTAGTATTCTCACTACTGTGGACATATATGTGAAGCTTCTTTTTTAGGTTGGCTTCAAAGAGGGTGTGTTTAACATGGTTGGGAGGCTTTGGACACGAGTGTGTGGAAGAGAGAAATAAGAGGAGGGGAGGAGGAGGAGGCACTTTCTTCTACTCTTTTAATTTTCCTATATATTTTTTGTTGGGTTATGGATAATTTGGTAGTCTAAGTTTCAATAATGTATTTATACGTGAGTTTGGAAATAATGTTTAGAGATTGCAGCAGCTGATTTATATTTTTGTAGTAAATTGTTAGCTTATGTTATCTATATCATGAAATAAGGGAGAGATTAATGTATGCTATATGTGTGTATTTCCTAATCTTTGTTGTTTCATATTCTATTTGTCTCTCTCTTTTCTCATAATGAAAACGGATTATTGTCTAGCCAATTCAACAAAGATCATTTCCGACCATAGAAGCAATGAGATGGTTGGTATTGACAATATTGCATTTGCACTTTGATTTTAGTTATGTATGTTTTGTCCAGAATTTTTTTAGAATTCCCCTGTGAAATTATGGTTATGTTATTAGTCATCCCCTAGGGGTTGGGGACAATGTTTAGAAAACCGGACTGATGATTGAACCGTAATCCTTTGGTACAGGTCCGATCGGGGTTGACCAATCGGGGTTCAACCGGGTTTCCTATAGGTCCTTTACAATAATCAAATGAGACATGTAAGATATTAACATTTATTTTTTTTAGTTTGGTTTGATTTTGTTCTAAGTATGTTTTATTTGGTTTGGTTTAATTTTACAACTATAATGTCTCTCAAAACTAAACCAAGAGCCAAATGGTCCAAATTTCATGTGATAAATTATTTTGAGTGTTTTTAAAAAAATCAGAATCGGTCGATTCAATTGTGTACATGTTTGAACGGTTCATCGGTTAAATTTCAATTCAGAAAAAAACCGTCGGTCCTTAAAATAATTCGATTTAAGTCAGACCGGATCAATTTTTTGGCAAAATTCTCCCAGACTCGATCCAACAGTCGGACCGGTCTGGGTCTGACAACACTGGTTGGGGTACCAAGTATAAAGTACAAGACAAAAAAAAATCGGTTAAAAGGGTCATAGACTCGTAGCTCTAAAAGCTGACCGGTTATTTTAACGATTAGTTGACTGGGTACATTTCTAGACTAAGTATTTATTTTCCTGGGCTTAAATTTTTTTTTAAAAGGTTATATCTCATAGTGTTTATGATAGATAAAAAAATATACATTTTCTCGTTTAGAAATCTGTAAATAATAAAATTAAAAAAAAAATAATGTTACCGGCCTTCGGGGAAGTCGTGCACGAAACACTGTCATAAGAGTTAATCCAAGGTCTATGTGCAGACGTTTTTCGGAAGCTCCTAGTGGTAAAGACCCCTGACTACCGGCTTCTCTTCGTCGCACAAAATTCGGAGAGAGAGACCGAACTTAGTTCTGTTCAGAGCAAGAATTTAGAGGAGAGAATGTTGTTGGAGAGAAGAAGCAGAGAAAGAGGTTTTACGTAGAGGAACAATATTCTGTAAAAAATGAAGGAGGAGGAGACCGCAATATATAGGCAGTCCCTACACACAACCAACGGACAAGAAATTAAATGACTCATGAACAGACCATTAAAGAGCAATAACATAAGAAAACGTGAAAAAAAAGCTGTCAAATGAGCTGTTACATGTACCAAATGAACCTGGACATATGGAGTAATAAATGTCCAACGTTCAAAATTTGAATGAGTCAAATCGGTTCAAAAAATAAAGGGGAGAAAAAAGATTTTTGGTTTATGAAGTGCTTGATGGACTATGCCTTGAATCAGACTTCTTTTACCAGATTCAGAAAAATAGCACACATTATACGCTAGAGGTTCTGGGTCTAATATGTGTTGCTTTTGGTGGGTCATGCGCACTTATTCCAAATTTATGAGAGTTGTTTGGGATCGTCATGTCCCATAGTTGCGGCATTCACGACCTCTCATATAGGTAAGTCCTTAAGGGTTGGTGATTGTAACACCCCGTTCCGTTCTAGCGGACTGCCGACTCAAACAGCAAAAGTGCAATTGTCCCGACCCGTTTTGCCTCAAACGAGAAGCAAAGGATATCCAGACTTGTCCCTACAGGAATTCAGCTTAGGCTTTCAGAGGCTCGCTTGACGTATCGCTCTACCGAGGCGAATTATCGCTAAGATGGGTGGCTACGGTGAACTTGTCTTTTGCTTAGCCAACACACATAAAATCTGGAATGTTCATGCTAGTCGCTAGGTGAATCATCCCCTACATGCTAATATGAATCCAACGCACCTAGCTAAGGGAATAATCTCAACTTGTATCGTTTATGCTAGAACATGGAAATAAAATATTGCTTTTATATATGTTCAGACCCTCGCATGCTACCCTAGATAGTGTCGCTCGGGAAAGTCCTTTAACGATCTCACTCCTCGGTTTACCTTCGGGCCCGAGCTAACGTTAATACTTGTGTTTATACAAATACATGCTTGTTTGCTTGAATGTTGTCATGTTTTCATCCAAACTCCGGGAGACTACTGCGTAGTCGTTCCGTGCCTGAATGAACCTGCAAGTATCCGGGACCGTTGGGTCTCCAAGGCAATCCCCGAACCAGGGGCACGCATCAAGGCAATGAATACTGAACGTGAATCCTATAACGTGACAACTGAATGATAATCATATCAAGTTTATATTTGAACGGGAATCACGTCATGTAATGAATCAATCTCAGCTCTTGGAGCAAACGCTCGTTCAGATCACGAATCATGGATTATCATATCAAGTTATGGATTGAAACTGACCCTGACCTGCATGTCGCGGACAACTCAAAAATGAGGTATCGTTCCGCAGGCGGTCTCCGGGGCACTGGAACCGATCCGATCCGGATGGAACATAACGTAATAGTCTCACATGATTGACGGGATGGTTTGCAGCGCCTCACGTGCTTTCGTTGCATTCTCTACCCGCCAATGACTATGGTCCTTTATGGCTATGCCAGCGACTAACGTTCATATAGATAAGTCATCCTCGCTTAGCAGCTATCCGCGTGCGAGTTATTACATCGTGTCAATGAACAACTGAACACCTGAACGATCATGATACAACAACACTCGTGTTTGCTTATGTTGTTGTCTTGGTTTTCATTATGTATGCCCCTGAATGTTCAAATATACTTGCCCGTGCTTGAATTGATAATGTTTGCCTTGGACAGGGAAGGCCAAATGGTAAGTTGGTAAGTCTCGCCGTATTTTCTCTCATGTCGCACGACGCACTACCACACGGATTAGGCTATTCAAATATTGCATGAAACTGATCCTAAGGCAACTAGAAAGACAACTAAATAGTTGGTGCACGGAACTTATATTACGTGTTTGGATTTGTCGAGCGGGCGAGTAGCTTCCCCACCAGTGCATTCAATGTACTGATAATCCACCAGTTTGTATGCAGGGTGCGGGAGAACCTCGTTCGGTGCGAATGCCTCCTTCATGCGTGCTAAGGTATGGAGATCACTCCGAAGCAACGGTGCATCCAGAACTGAAGCACATATACAAGACATAATGTTGTGAACATCGCCTGAACATCGCCTGTACAATTATTCCATAATTGTAGCCACTTGGCACGCTTTTACTGTTTCAGAGAGATAGGCTTAAGCGACTTGTAATCTCGGCTATGCGCTGCCTGTAACACATGTTTATATCAATAAAAGAGTTGCTTTACTTCAACTTGTGTTTCAATGCTTCCGCTATATTGTCGACTCAGTGAACTTGTTACCAAATCGCTATACGTTTATGACTCTGCTGCACTCGGACAATCTGTGCGACTCTGTGGCTTAGAACTCTTACCGCCAGCCAATGGACCACGACTTTGCACGGGCGTGGATTACGCTCGTGCGGCATCACGTCCGTATGGTCAAAGCGATCGTTCCGCGGGAGCGCTGGCGCGGTGATTCTCGCCTAGCGGAAACGGCCAATTTAGCCTACGGAAGATCGGGACGTGACAGTGATAGTTGTCAACTCCGCATATTAGCCTGGACCTATTAAGAGTTTTAAAATTTATCTTAATCATATCACTCAAGAACACTGTCACCATAGGGATGGAGAATCATTGTACGCATGTACAGCCACTTGGGCATTATTGTAATAATATTTTAATCTCGGATCAGGGTTCCGTAAAAGTCACCTAAGTCCAGCTTGTTCCTACCCATTGAACTGGCTTCTTGAGATCTCCAGTCAAACTCGGTTGGGTTGCCACTGCTGGTGACTTTACTTATGGGCTTAACCCCATCCCCCTCGATGATTCTAGGATCAAAGTCCTAGACAGACCCTTCGTCAAGTGGTCTGCAAGGTTCTTTTCTGACTTTATATAGTCAAGAACCACATATTTGTCCAATAGACTCTTTATAGACTTGAAGCGCAGCTGCGGGTGCCTGTTCATCTTAGCATTCACAGAATCATGCTTTAGTAGTTCCATAACAGATGTATTATCATATTTTATAGAAATTGCAGGAACATGACTAATTGAAACAAGTATATACATAATAAGGTTTCTTAGCCATTCGGCTTATGTACATGTAGTGTCCAAGGCTATCATTCGGCTTCTCTATAGTAGATTTTACATCATGTGAGCAATTACCCAGTTTGCATCTGAATAACCTTCTATGATATCAGGGTATCTAGAATAGTGCAGCATATAGTCTAGAGTACCCCTAAGATATCTAAATACTCTTTCTAATGCTGTCCAATGTAACTGATTTGGATTACTAGTATATCTACTTAGTCTTCCAATAACAAATGCAATATCAGGTCTGGTCCTATTTGATATATACATGAGAGAACCTATCATCTGTGAATATCTGTGTTGTTCCATGGGAGAACCCTCATTGTTCTTGAGAACAACATTACTGTCATAAGGAGTAAGGGCAAGTTTCTTATCAAAATACTCAAATCTTCTTAACATTTTTTTGATAGAGTATGCTAAGGATAGAGTATAGCCCTCATTGTATTTAGACAGTTGCATGCCTAGAATCAAGTTGGCTTCACTTAGATCTTTCATATCAAACTAGCTGGATAAATAGTCATTGATATTAATTATCAATTCTAGTGATGATCCAAGAATAAGGATGTCATCTACATACAAACATAAGATGACACAACTTTCATCTATAAGTTTGGAGTATATACATTTGTCATACTCATTTGGCACAAAATCATATTCTGAGATGACTATGTCAAATTTGTTGTGTCATTGCTTGGAAACTTGTTTTAGGCCATAAAGATATTTAACTAATCTCTAAACTTTCTTTTCTTGGCCTTTAGTAATGAAACCTTCAGGTTGCTCCATGTAGATTTTTTTTTCTAGGTTCCCATTTAGAAATGTTGTCTTTACATCCATTTGATGGATTAACATATTATGAATGGATGCTAAGGATAGAAGGGTTCTGATAGAGGTAATCCTAGCTACAGGTGAGTAGCTATCAAAATAATCTAATCTCTTTTTCTGGGTAAAATCTTTGGCTACTAATCTAGCCTTGTATTTTTCTATAGTACCATCGGCTCTAAGTTTCTTTTTGAATATCCACTTACAACATATGGGTTTACTACCTAAAGGTATGTCGGCTAGAAACCAAGTATTGTTCTCCAGGATGGAGTTATACTCACTGTTAATGGCTTATTTTCTGAAAGGGACATCAGTAGAAGATATTGCTTCTTTATAAGTTGAGGGATCACCCTCTATCAAAAAGGTGAAGAAACCTTCTCCTAAGTTCTTTTTAATTCTTTCTCTTTTACTTCTTCTAGGTTCTATATTTTGTTCGGGTTGTGAACTAGATATTTGAACATGAGAGCTAGTGGACGGAGCAAGAGAGGAGTTGGAGGGAGAGGAAGAAATTCTATCTATGAAATGATATATATATTCTCAAAGTAAATTACATCTCTTGCTTCTATAATAGTATTGTTAGAGATTTCATTTACTTCTGAGTGAGTAACAAGAAGTGGTCCAACCGATGTGGGACTAAAGTAAAAGGAAAAAGTTGAGCTTTTGCTCACATGTGCATAGAAATGTATACACAACCAACAGTTTACAAAATTAATATATATATATATATATATATATATATATATATATATATATATATATATATATATATATAATGCTCTCTCTCAAGGACTCAGTCTAGAGTTGCTGGACTTGCTGCTGAACATGTTGATGTGTCTGCATCATGACGTAAAATATCTGGAACATCTGTTGAGCGTCCATCGAATATCCCGGTTGAAAAAAAAAGGATATAACAAAGTCAAGTGAGGATTGGGGTGGGCTCAAATTTTGTTTTTATATATATATATATATATATATATGTGAGTTATTTTCGTCAGTTCTCTCCCAAGAGAATAATGAGAGTGGAAGAATGCTCATCTAGGGTGGAAATTTGAGACCAGATCACCGCCTCAACCGAAAGTTTTACCTAATGATTCTCTCATCCACTTAATGTCATTCTCATGTGTGATCAAACTCTTATTCTATGCTTCCTTATATATGCATTGATAGCTAATGTAAACAAAAAGACTAACCAACCCTCTCTCCTCCCTAGTACTCTATTCCACATATTCAATCCTTTTGTGGACGGGGAGATGGGCCCACGACATTCCCATAGAAATAAATACTCCACTTTGATGCTTATTATGATATGCTCAAGTTGCCGAGGAGTACTAAATTTGGGTGGTAACAACCAAAATATAGGTTTCCTTCGTCTTAAGAAATTGGAAGTATGGGAATGGGAACCTCTCTACAGTAAATTCATGTGACGAAACACACTGTTTTGTCCACTTGTTGTCCTAAAGCCCAGAAGGGAGATTCTGTATTCCTGGTGTCCCCTCAATAATGTAATGTGGGTGAACAGCCGAATGTAGATATTTGAATTTATTGATGTTGGGATTTGTTCCAGTTCCGGCCACTGTATTAAAACTCTAAACTCTCGAATGAGTGAGTATATATACTCTTGAATGAGTGAGTATATATTGGAGGGATATACATTTATCTTCTAACACATCCTATGACCAGGTGATGATAATTCAAGATTTTGAGTCCCGGACTCATCCAGTGGTATGAATTTGTTGTGGTGTAAACTTCTTTTTTAATTTCTCCTTAACCAAATACTAGATACAAGGTATACTCAACTACGCAATAAGAGAGAACATAAACTTATCATAAATCGGTCTATGTAGCATTAGCTTTCCAAGAAAGCATAATTAAACCATAAAAAGTTTAGATCAAAGATTAGTAAATTTTGAACCTATAGAAATTACCTACACAGTGTATTTAAAGCCTGTAACTAGTAGTAGGGGAGCCGTATGGCTGAATTAGTAGTCTTAGACTACATATAAGTTTCTAGGACATCTTAGATTTTATTAAAAAAAATTGGAATTTAACATGTAATTAATAACTAAGGAAACAATTTAACGAAATGCTTCTTGGATTTAGATTAAGAAGACCTGACTATAGAATCCAAAACTTGATATATGATAGTGGACCCTAGTATTTACTGAAATTTTCACGGAATTAATATATATATATATATATATATATATATATATATATATATATATATATATATATATATATATTGGTGTTTTTATCTTTGGACTAGTAAAGATAGTCTCACATTGACAACACCACCAAGTGGGTATCTCAAAATAATACTTTGTATGAGTTGAGGTGTGCACACGGGGTGTGGTGCGGCACATGCGTACCATGTGGGGGTATTTTTCTAAGAGGAAAAAAGATTAACTCCTCATGAAAGCTTTTATGTTTTTTGTCATGCTCTTGGAATTATTTTTATAGGAGCTAAGTCCCAAATGGGCTTAGCGACTCGGAGCTCAAGGGCGCAAAGTGGCGCTTTGTTGGAGCACTTTGCACTTTATACGTCAGGGCGCTGAGCGGGTGCTGAACGGACGCTGAGATGGCTATGCATTAGACTGCGATTGTGGGATATCAATTTTGTATATTGGCTTTTTATTCCCACATCGAAAAGAAGAGGAGGATGGGCTATCCTCCCCTATATAAAGAGCCCTTTGGCCTCCTTTAGAGACAGACCAAAAAGTTGAAAAGATGAATCCAAAGGAGTCCGTTCGAGTCACACTAAGAGGTGACTACGAGCGTTCCAAAAGTTTTTTTGTGAACTTGCTGGCTCTTGGGAGCATATCGTCGATAGAGGACGAATATTGCTTTGAGCAACGGTGGTTTTCACCGTCCCAGCAAGAATAATTTTTTTATTCTGTCTTCTTCTCATTTTTTTTCTTGCTTCGTTCTGTCTGATTGCAACTGTGTTTTACAAGAAAGAACGAACGTAATTTTTATTTTATTGTAACTCTGTTTTGTCCGTCTGCAATTGTGATTGCAAAGAAGAACGAGAATTTTGGTTAATTCTAATTCTTTTATAATCTTGAGAGTAAGTTGTAATCAGAATCCTTATATAGTTCTTTGTAGAAATCGAGAAAAGTCAGAGTGAAAATATTTGTGTGAACCTCTGATCTCGACCACGCGTTCTTCCATCTTTGGTTAAGCCTTGGGACTAACAATCTCAAAGCAAGATCCGAATAAAGATGGGGAACATCCGTTCAAGTCTTCTGACACAAGTTTTCACAAACTTGAGAAGATTGACGGAATTCACTTCGAACATTTGGATGAGGGAAGGAGTCCTTTGTCAAATATTGAAAGTGAGTTGTCGGTACGTACCATTTTCGAGGATGGAGAAGATAGCGACTGAAGGAAGCGCATTCCAGATAGAAGGAAGGTTACAAGATGACCAAGGATTGCAAAGTATGCGCACAAGGGGCAGACCTTTGCGCATGACAGGACTTGGTGCTTTGCAAGACTTGGCGCATGACAGCGCATTGGAAGTCTTGGCGTCTTGGCACATGGCAGAGTTTGGAGCATAGTGTCTCAATGTGCATGATGGTTTTTGCACATGCAGGACGCGCATGAAGGCTTATATGCATGGATTGACGCATGATGGCTTAAGCACATAGATTGACGCATGGTGGCTTATGCGCATGGATTGACGCATGGTGGCCTATACACATGAAGGTCATTCCACTATACAGGACTTGACGAATGGCTGAAATTGGAACTTGGAAGTAGAACCAATCCGAACCAATATAGCGAGGTATAACTAAACTTGGTTCCTTTGATTACTTAACTTGGTTACTATGATTGCACAGGTTAAGTCCTATGTCGTGGTTGCTGACCAATGGATGAAAACTGATGCATCTAGCCACATGTACTTTAGGAAGAGCTGTTGATCAAGGTCGAACCTTTCAGTGGTGAAGGTCTCGATGGCAAGCAAGGATCAAGCAGAGGATCTGGAGATTGGGACAATGGTTCTGAACTTCGAGAAGTTACAGTCAAAGGAGTGCATGTAGCAACGTACCAGTGATTACCAAGGACCTGATCTTAGGAAGTCTGTTGCAGACTTGAGAATGAACATCCATGTTTGCCAGATAGAGATATCTTGGCAGGAGACATACTTTGAAACAATACGTTCAGTTTCAAATAGATTTTTGAGCTTTTGCTTGTGACTGAAGTCTCATTATAAGAGTTGTGGGACCCCATACTAGGACATATACTTCGTACTGCCAGATGTCTAGTCTAGGATTTATCTCTAAATGTGGGGGTAAGGAGGTAGAGAAGTGTAAGGTCTGTGCGAAAACAAATATCATAAGAAAATTGTTTAAACTGGTAAACCGAAGTACAGATCTTCTCGAGTTGGTTTACTCAAATATCTGTGACTTCAAGTAGTTCTCCACAAAAGCCAAGAATAAGTACTTCATTACTTTCATCGACGACTACTCAAAGTATGCCATGTCTATCTGCTTTAGTTAAAAGATGAAGCATTTGAGAAGTTCAAGGAGTTCAGGGTTGAGACTGAACTTCAAATGGGACAAAAACTCAAGAGACATAGAAGTGACCTAGGCGAAGAGTACAGGTCTATTGATTTTGTATCGTTCTGCAAAGAAAATGGAATTGACAATGAGATAACTTCTCCGTATTCTTCTCAATCAAATGTAGTAGCTGAAAGGAAGAACAAGACGTTGATAGAGATGATGAACTCAATACTGTTGACTACGGGTCTTCCAAACTACTTCTGGGGAGAAGCAGTACTGACGGCTATGTTCATTCTGAACAGAGTGTCGTACGCAACTTTCGATGTCACTCCTCAGGAACTCTGGTTCAGAGTCAAACCCAACTTGAACGTCATCCGAGTATGGGGTGTCTAGAAGGAAGAACAAGACGTTGACAGAGATGATGAACTCAATATTGTTGGCTACGGGTCTTCCAAATTATTTTTGGGGAGAAGTTGTGCTGATGGCTATGTTCATTCTGAACAGAGTATCATTCGCAACTTCCGATGTCACTCCTTAGGAACTCTGGTTTAGAGTCAAACCCAACTTGAACGTCATCCGAGTATGGGAGTATTTGGAAAGAAGAACAGGACGTTGACAGAGATGATGAACTCAATACTGTTGACTCCGGGTCTTCCAAACTACTTCTGGGGAGAAGTTGTGCTGACATCTATATTCATTCTGAACAGAGTGCCATACTCAACTTCCGATGTCACTCCTCAGGAACTCTGGTTCAGAGTCAGACCCAACTTGAATGTCATTCGAGTGTGGGGGTGTGGCATTTGTGAAGCTTCCGTAATTAAAGATTCAGAAGCTGGAATCGAGGACTATGAAGACAATCTTTCAGGGTGATGTTGAGAAGAGTAATGCTCGAAGATTTCTTGATATCAAATTAAATCATATCATTGAATCTCGTGATGCAGAACTCCTCGAAGATAAATTTGCAAGGCACAAGAAGATTGTTATTGTGGATATTTGAAAAAAAAGTATGGGTGCACATGAGGCTAAAGCTTCCAACAAAGATGTAGTCCAAGAAGAAATTGTCATCCCAATGGCAACGATCGAACCAGAACTCGCAGAGTTGGTGTCTAAGCGAGTGAGGAGAGTGAAGGACTTCGAAGAAGATTTTGTCACCTATCATGTGGAAGCAGATTCGCTTACTTATGAAAAGGCAATGAAGACCAGAGATATTGTCTTCTGGAGGGAGGCTATAAATAAAGAGTATGACTCAATAACCTTCAACCATACTTGGGTGTTGGTCAATCTGTCTGAAGGAGCTAAACCAATCAGATGCTTATCAGATCTTCAAGTCGATGAAGATGAAAGCAGGCAGAATAATTGAGTTTAAGACAAGGCTATCTACCTAGGGGTTTTCTCAAAAAATAGGAGATTGAGTTCTTTGGCACTCGATGAGGGTGACATAGACCAGGATGATGATTATCGTAGCTTCTATTCACAAGCTGATTATTTATCAGATGATGGAAAGACAACAAATCTTAGATGAAGACAGCCATGAGAGATTCACGGACAACAGGAAGAACTATTGTCATTCAGGTTTGAAGATAGTTTGCGAGTTGGTGATATCTCAACATGGCCTGAAGCAATTTCCAGGATGTGGTAGCAGGAGTTTGATAAGTCATCTAGTCAAAGTTTTTGCAGGATCAACGAGACGGACAAGTGTATATACACGAATTTGCTGATAATGGAGGAGTCATCGTTTGTATCTATGTGGACGACTTGCTAGTCCCAGTTGTGGACACAAAAGTATCACTAACAAAGATATCTTTTTTGTCCAAACTCAGGACATGGGACTGCGGATGTCATCCTGAGGATATAAGATAATCCGGATGCTAGGTGGACTTGCTTAGTCACAAGCACTCAGCATGAAATGTTGATCACACGCTTTGGGTATCAGGGATGATACTCCTCAGGTGTAACATGAATATGAAGCCAAATCAAAAAAAAAGCGTCAGAAACTTGGTGTACTCGAGCATCATCAGGTGAATGATTCAAGCTGCGTGTACCACCGGGCCTGACATAGCTTTTGTTGTAGGGATGTTGAGTCAGTTCACAAGCAGTATATATGTTGAACAATGAAAGCTGTGAAGAGAGTCGTCAGAATTCTCAGGAGAACTCAATAGTATATCCTCTGCTAAAGCAGTTATCTAGGTATGAAGGAAGGCTTCGGTGATGCTAGTTGGTACTCAGGAAAGAAGAGTGCAAGATCCACAAGAAGATGTGACTTCTCCAGTGGTGGTGTTGCTATATTATGGAAGTCGAATCAGCAGTCTTTACTCTCGGAGTTCTTTGCACTATCAAGCTACAACATATAAAGAAGAATGACTCTGGAAGCTCTCAGATGATCTTCCTATGGTTAGTATACAGATTCAGCTGATACTGATATACTGTGAAAACTTGGAAGCTGCATTAGTGACATCTTTTTATCTCTACAACGGTTTGAAGAGAACTATGTGGATAGAACACATGACACTGAATGATTGCAGATTGTGTGGATCATTACAATGCTTTGATGATCGAAGGTAAATCTGGCGGATCTGTTCATGATAGGCCTCGAGGGCCAGTACAGGATACTAAATGAACCAAGCTAGAGTATATCACTACAGTGTTTGATGATCAAAGCCAGGAGAGTCTGACAGATCCGTTCATGTAAGGCCTCCAGCACCAGCTGATCCTAAGAACTATAAAATAGGGTAATACTCTATGTTACAATAGCGTGACACTACACGAGGGAGTGAACCTCAAATTTAGGTCATGTCACAGTGGCGTAACACCGCATATATTTAAGGAGATAATATATATGGGCTTGGAGGACCTTTGATATTATGTCTTTGCAATTCTACCATTTAGTTTTATGTTATTAGTTCAAAAAAAAATCTACTAGGCATCTAGTTATTGGTTTAAGGGAGAACCATTGACTGGGAGAATATCAGGAACAGTGGGTAGTCCTTTGAGACATTGAGGGATTACGGACCCAAAACCACTATTATCTACTAATTATTCTTTTATGTAGAACAAGTCTTGTGGGAGAATGGCTTAGATGCCTTAATGAGTTCTCATGCATTTTAAATGTCTGGTGTGCTTAACAGGAAGTACGGTAGCGCAGCACTACAAAGGAGCATAAGGTCGCCATGCTACAGTGGGTGACACCACCAAGTGGTTCCTCGGTAAGGGTAATGCCTCAGCTTCCCGAGCCATGTCATAGCGGCATAGCATCGCGCATAGGCAGGTAGACTAATATTGTAGGATAAAGAGTGTAGACGGCACTACAAAGAGGACAGTGTCCTCATGTTACAGTGGTGTGATACCACAGAGGTAAAAGATATAAATCCTCGACGACGTGAGCCATGTCACATCGGCCTAACACCGCAAGAAAGCGCAAGACTTCATGCTGGGTACTTTGGCACTACAAAGAGGCTAGGACTTCATGCTACAGTGGCATAGAACCACGATGAGGTTTAGCCTCGGCTCTGGACCATGTTATAGAAGAGTAGCACCGCGAGGAAGCTCGAGGCTTTATGCCAATAAATCTTTAAAAGAACTCACATAGAGTGTATGGTAAGAGATATAGGCCGTCTCTTAAGAGAAAACTTGTAGACTTCTAAAATGCATACACCGAAACCAAGCATGCGGGAAGATTACAGCTATGGTGCATAATTCAAGGCTTAGTCGATTCTTGTATCATACTGTTGTTCGACCCATGCGGGAAGATTCAAGTAGAAGCGACATCTATCCTAATGCATGATGGGCAGTCACTGTGTGGAACACTCAACCCATATATATTGAGATATGTGGGAGATTATTGGTATTTTTGCCTTTGGACTAGTAAATATAGTCCCACATTGGCTACACCACCAAGTGGATATCTCAATATAATACTTTGTATTAGTTGAGGTATGCACATGGGTGTGGTGGGGAACATGGATGCCATATGGAGATATTTTCCTAGGAGTAAAAATGATTAACTCCTTATGAAAGCATTTATGCTTTTTGTCATGCTCTTGGAATTATTTTTATATGAGCTAGCGATTCGGACTCGGGCTCAAGGGCGCAAAGTGACACTTTGTTGGCGCACTTTGCACTTAGAACATCAGGGCGCTGGACGGGTACTTGACGAACGCTGAGTGAGTGTTGAACGGACACTGAGCGGGCTATGCATTGGGCTGCAATTATGGGATATTAATTTTTTATATTGGCTTTTTAGTCCCATATCAAAAAAAGAGAAGGATGAGCTTTCATCCTTCCCTATATATAGAGCCGTTTAGCCTCCTTTTGAGACAGACCAAAAAGTTGAAAAAGAGGAGTCCAAATGAGTCTGTTCGAGTCACATAAAGAGGTGACTATGAGCGTTCCAGAAGTTCTCTTGTAAACTTGTTGGCTCCTGGGAGCATATCGTCAATATAGGACGAATCTTGCTTTAAGAAATGGTGGTCTTCACAGCCCAGTAAGAATAATTTTTTATTCTATTTTCTTCTCCTTTTTCTTCTTTGTTCGTTCTATCTGATTGCAACTGTATTTTACAAGGAAGATCGAATATAGTTTTTGTCTTATTGTAACTCTGTTCTGTCCGTCTGCAACTGTGATTGCAAGAAAGAACGAGAAGTTTGGTTAATTCTGATTCTTTTGTAATCTTTAGAGCAAATTATAATCAGAATCCTTATATAGTTCTTCGTGGAAATCGAGAATAGTCAGAGTGGAAACTTTTGTGTGAACCTCTGATCTCGACCACGTGTTCTTTCTTCTTTGGTTAAGCCTCGAGACTATATATATATATATATATATATATATATATATATATATATATATATAATAGAGAAATATAAGATAGAGAATTTTATTAATGTAAAGAGATTGAGATATTAAAAATGGAGGAAATTGTTTCTTCATTCACAATATCTCAATCAACATGAAAAGAACCCCTTTATACAAGCTTACAATGGAGGTTAACTTCATGATGACAACTAAAATGAGAAATGCCAAAAGACATAGGCTATAGATAACCAAAAGGCATATGTTATAGCTAACTAATAATGGTGAATAATTCATATGTTTATCACCCCTCCTTGAATATTTACCATTAATTAGTCGGTTGTGTATGTGTATTTGTTGCCTCATTAAAACCTTACTAAGAAAAACCAGTGGAAAAAAATCTCACTTAAGGAAAAACCGTACAACGTGCAAAACTCAAAAATATTCTTTTACAAGACATGCTCTCCCTTGATACAATGGATCTGTAACAGCTAGTTGGTCTGATGATTAAGTCGTCGCATGCCTATTTTGTGTACCAACTTCTAAAATATGGTTTTTGGTAGTGCCTTGGTGAACAAATCGACTAAATTTTTATTTGATATTACTTGCTTGACTTTTATCACTTTCGTCCTCTGTAGGTCATGTGCATAAAACAACTTTGGTGGGAGGTACTTGGTTCGGTCTCCTTTGATGAGTCCCTCACTGACTTGTAGAATGCAAGCCATATCATCTTCGAATATTGTTGTCGACTCATATGTAATTGTGGATAGTTGACAATTTTCTCTTATATGATGAATGATCGATCTCAACACACACTTTCTCTTGTTGCTTCATGTAGTACAATTAATTTTGCATGGTAGAGGAAGTTGCTACTGAACCTTGCTTTGTTGATCGCCAAGATATAGTTGCATGGTTATTAATAAACACATAACCTATTTGGGAGCAAACCTTATTTTCATGCTTCAATTTTGTAGAATCGCTATTCGTCCCCCGGACGTGATATCGTGCGAGCGTAAGGTGCGCCCGCACAAGGCCTATCATAATTATATATATATATATATAAACACAATATCAGAGTACGAAAGCTAAAGAACACACATTGCAGCGAAGAAAATTTCTCTTTATTGATAATATACATCTTTGTTACAAACTTTTGACTCAAAAGTAAATTGGTGCTGCGCGGGCTTACAAAATGGATACAAAAATGGGATAGTTGATCCATACATTACATCACATACTAGAACTTCAAAAGATAATAGACACCTTTGGACGAAGTTATCGTCTTGCCTCAGAGCTGCATAAGATGTGTACACAAGCTCCAGATGATTTGTACAAGCTTCAAAATACACGAACTACTACAAAATACAGAGTTTTAGCGACAAAATTTTTTGTCGCTAAAATGCCTATTTTCGTCGCTATTTTAATATAGCGACAAAAATATGGCATCACGAATTAAAGTGTCGCTGTCATATTTTTGTCGCTAATCCGTCGATATGGTGACAGATTCGCGATAAACATAGCGACAGAATTACAGTGACGGATTAGTGACATAATATTTACGTTGCTTTATTTGGTGACGGATTCGCGACGAAAAGTATGAGCCTATTTTTATCAAATTTTCTAGAATCTCATCGACGAAATTTTTGTTGATAATCCGTTGCTAAAGAAGACGGAAATAGCGATGGATATATCGACTTTGTCTGATACCAAATTTTTTTGTATTTTTTGGTACCAGACATATTTAGCGACGGATTTTTTGTCACTAATCCGTCGCTAAAGCATCGCAGATCTGTCGCTGACATATTTCAATTTTTCGTCGCTAAACCGTCGTTATTCTGTCGCTAAACATAAATATTTTTTGTAGAATAGAATCACTTACTTTATGCTCCTATAACATTATACAAAATCAAATCACTTATACACAAATACATCCAAACACATCTAATATAATGAAACACATCAAATATAATAGAACTTAAATATAAGTGCATAGCCATAAGTTATCATGCACTACCATAATCCAAACATATATAGCAATACACAAATGGATCCAACAAACTGTCAAATTATCAAGAAAACAAAAATACACATCAAGTCGATGGTGGAGGTGAAGGCGGAGGCTGCACCATAATCGCAATGATGATCTATTGTAGATCCTCAGGAACGACAGGCGGAGCAGTAGGAGGAGCTGGAGGTGCCATCGAAGGAGCTGGAGTAGCATGAGAAGCAGGAGCTGCAAGAGGAACATAAGCTGTAGGATCACGTGACTCTGTCAGTTGTCTAACCTGCCTCTGTACCTCTAACAGAGTCGTCGTAATCTGTTCCAAACTCATAGCACCAGGAGGAACAAGTTCTGATGGAGCTGGAGAAACCGTCGGAGGAGCTTTGGAAAGAACCGACGGCTGGGATGCCAACGATCCAGTCCCGTACACGCTGCCACATTTTTCTCTCCCGACAACTTGTATCCACATATCATTTCTCTTAGTCGGTGTACTACTCTCAGCACCACCCTCCAACATCTTATACATCTTCTATATTTATTTATGTAACTAGGTTTAGATATCGTAGGTTAGGATTAATATTTTTATTGACTACAACTAAGGTTAGGTTTAGAGTTAAGTTTAGATATCGTAGGTTAGGTTTAGAGTTAAGATTTTTGGATATCATTAGTAATAATATTAAAGTTAAGGTTAGAATTTTATGGTAAATAAATATAGTTAAATTATAAAAGAATGTAATTAAATTTCGTTGACAAAACTTTACAAACACAACTTACGTATGATTTTGCTGCCCGCTCATCTACGAGCTTCCCATCATTCTTCCTTTTGTGCGTCCGCTGGAAGATTGCAGGGAAGTCGATGGTCTTCAGGTCTCCCCCAGCTCCAATGGCCTCCTCGTACTGTAAAAAAATTAAGTAATTAATTAATAAGAAAAATAAGAATTATTAAAAATTGATCTAACAAAAAATTATAATACTGACCATCCGTCGAAAATGCTCGACGGTCGGAATGGATCCACTCGTGTGGAGACTACCCTTAGCACGGGATGCACTCGCCTTCTAGTACTTAGCAATATAGGCCAGGGCCTCCATCTTCTCCTCCATCTTCTCCCAGAACTCCTCCTTGAGCCACTCCTGGCAAAGATCTCATGAATGTGACACCAACGCCTTCTGATCATTGATCATATCTTTGAACCTTTTGCTGGCGACGGTCTTGTAGCACTTTTGGATTGCAGACTCTCTATGATCCGACCACCAGTACTTCTTCTACAAATTCAAAAAATATTTTTTAGCATTTTAATCATAAAATTATATATTATTATAAATAAAAATCTTATACATACCCGCAACATATATAGCCAAATGAAGCATCGATCAAGCATGATGTCACTGAAGTTGATATAAGGGCCATAAAATTTCTCTCGCATGACGTCCCCCAGATCATTGCCAGCCTTGGTCGGAAAGAACCTAAAATATGTTAACAATATAAAATTAGAATAAAAATAAATAAATAAATAAATGTGTGAATTGACATTAAGTACTTACGTCGCTCCATAGGCCCACAGCTCGGGATGATCGATATTGGTTGCCGCTCTGGTAGAGTAGGAGGATCTGCAAATCCTGGACGATGGACATATTTTTCATGCTCCACCAGGAGGCCTGGATATGAATTTGCTCCGGTAGGAGCAACTAGTGGAGTAGTCGGTGTACTAGTAGTCGCAGGTGTAGTGGCAGGGGTAGAAGCTGAGGGAAGCCCAGGAGATGGGAGTAGCTCCCCTTACCGATGAATGAGTACATGGCAGGGATAAACCATCCTCGGCATCTAGGAACTCGTACTCTGATGTTCATTTACGACCTGCATCCGGAGTAGCTGGAGGATGCTGGGAAGATGATCCTCTATGTAATTGTCGTCGTGATCGTCCTCGTCCTCGTCCCGCCATAGGTAAATCTGAAAGTAAATAATAGATGGTGTTATGAAATAAATAAAAATAGTGACATCAAGACATCATAAAGTAATGGATAGTGTGGTGAAACAAATAAATACTAGTGTGATGATGAAATAAATAATAACCTTGTCATTAAATAAATAAAAAATCTAAGCTAATGCATATCGATGTTCAACTCATCCACCAACGGCTGCAAGTAGATATCGATGTTCTTCTTTAGATTTTTGGACCTGGTATGATAAGTATCAAGAATATGTCAGGATTCTTCATGCACATCCACGGTGGATTCAAAATTACCGGCCAACAAGAGTACTGAGATCCCGACTGTCCGAAAGGAATGAATCCATCAGAACATAAACCCAATCGGACATTCCGGGGCTCCGTAGAAAATTCAGGATGACACCGATCAAAATGCTTCCATGCCTTTCCATCGGAAGGATGAGATAATTCTCCATAATTTATCTTTCATTCCTTGCTGTTCCATGTCATGTGTTATGTTATATTTGTGGACATATACATCCTCTGCAGCCTCTTTGTAATTGGCAAAAACTGCATGTACTTGTAGGGACGTAACCTTGCTCAGGCAGTTGACTTTTCTTTGCCCCGAATTGGCTTGTACAGGTCCGCATGATAGAAAATATATCTATCTTTATCATTGTTCTCTTTGTAGTACAACATAGAACCATTTCAATAACAAACTATTTTTTTGTGGCATAATCCGAGTTTATGTATCATCATCTTCGACATGTAGAAGTTTTCAGGCAACTCCTTCGATCATTTTGGCAATAACTCTCTAACAAAATAAATTATTCGGTCGTAGCATTCTTGCGGTAAGTTAAAATCAGATTTGAGATTCAATATCCGCATCACCACTAACATGATAGAATGAGAATCATAACCTGGGTATAACGGAGTATCGACATTCTTGAACATATCATAGAATTCTTTCGTATCATGATTTGGATCCTCCGGATCAAAACTTGGATTGGCCGCATCAAATACCAACTCACGCACCAGGTTTTTCGGTAGATATTCAAAGTTATCTCCGAGAGTAGACTCTTCAACCTTCGTATTGAAGGAGGAATAATATTAAGGAGTCAAAGGTTCTCCTAGAGCCATCCACTCCTTGTAGTTCGGTACGAAATCCTTCTTGTAGAGATGCTTTCTTACGAGATCCACATTTTTGAATGACATATTATGACATTTGACATAAGGGCACTTCATGGGACTCCCATCATTGAAATAAGTTTGAATACTAGCGTATTTGAGAAATTCCTTAATGTCCGTCCTGAAATTATATATCAAACCAATCTTACTCTCATATCGCCGATTGTACATCCACGATCTGTCAACTAAGTATACATCCATGATCGGTCAACTAAGTATCGACTCATTGCTTTCTTATAGACTTGAATGATTATGCATGTACCATGTCAAAAGAAAAAATATAAAGAACTATAAGTACCTACTTAGGATACTTGCAAAAAGCAAATGCAAGAGAAAAACTTATCTATCGTATATAATAGTTTTTTATTTCCGATACCAAAACTATGATACTCTACTCCGATCCCACCGATATTACCGATATCACCGATCCTGATACTCATAGTAATGGTATGATACCAAAAAAAACTAATAAACAACACTAGAAATACTAAAAATTATGCATAAATTATAATATATATATATATTCTAAAATGTTAATAATTTACTAATAGTTATTTGTTTTCGATAGCAAAAAATTTGATACTCCGGTCCAATACTGCCGATATTATCGATACTAATATTAATGGTCTAATTTTTTTCCAAGGAAAACCCGTAACTAGTATCCATATAACAAATTAGTAGCTTTTCGACACGATCCAAAGCAAACATGTGTTTATACACCTAATGTTTATATGTGTCTTCTAGCATATTGTGTCATGTGTCTTTCCACAAAATTCAAATATATTCGACAAGTGTATAGTCTTTCCCCAAATAGATACGTTGAGGGTTAGGGTTTACCTTCGGAAGGGAGGAGGGGATCTAACGGAGCGCGGAGGCGGACGCCTGAGGCCGGTGAAGGGCTTGGCTCAAATTTTTAAGGTCGGAGGAGGGGCTCGGGAGGATGTCTCCACCGCTCAAGTCGAGGAGTAGGATGAGGGCTCGGGAGGATGTCAGTGATCGCCGGAGAGGGGGAGGTGCTGCTTATCGCTGGAGAGGGGGAGGGGGTCGCTGGAGGAGGAGGAGGAGGAGAGGGCGAGTGAGGCGGAAGGGCTGTCGGAGAGCGGTTGGGGGTCGGGGTTCGCTAGAGGAGAGGGCGAGTGAGGGGGAGGGGTTTTCGGAGAGGGGTCGGGAGTCGGGGGTTGGTGGAGGAGGAGGTCGCCGGAGAGGGGGAGGGGTCGATGGAGGAGGAGGTCACCTGAGAGCGGTAGGGGATCGGGGGGATCGAGTGAGCGAGAGAGAGAGAGAGAGAGAGACTGGAGAATGGGAGAAATAAAACGGGCTTGGAAAATTTAAGTTTTCTCAGTGACGGATAATTCCGTCGCTAATCCGTTGATGAAGTAACATCGACGGATTAGCGACAAAAAATTGATAAAATATAATATATTTGGTTTACATAAATAATTTAGTTGTTAATCTATCGTATTTTTGTCGCTGATTCAGAGACGGATTAGTTTCTGTCTTTGAGATCCGTCGCTATTTAACAGTATTTTTGTACTGAACAGAGTGATCCAAGTAATGGACTGGTTAGGGGGAAGAAGTTTTAGCACCTCGTCGTGTCGCCTAGTCGCCTTGGCTCGGGGAACCTGCTGCAACAAGGGTCAGTACTTTGAAAAGTATCGGTGAGGTCGAGCTAACCCAACTAACTCAATCGACACAAGTGTTCATGTTCTGAAGCATAAATTATTATTATGGTCTTTCTATCTTTCCTTGTTCAAGTTAAAACTTGTAATGTATATAAATGATTGAATAATGTACCATCGTCCGGTAACTTTTTACCTGTGGCGTCACATCCACCTGCACAAGACTTACCATGTTCTTTCCTACCAAGAAGATATCATTAGCTTGAACAGCTAATGCAGTAATATGCTAGGTCATGATACAATGCCACCATGGATAATAGCTATAGTAAGACGGCGATCCTAGTAGCGCGGGTAGAAAGCCCCGCTACAAGTTTTCGTATTACCCATGCTAGTCTTGCTAGCGTAGCTATCCGAATTTTGCTCGGAATGAATCGGCTCCAGTGTCCGAAGATCGTTCGCAGAAACTAAATCTTGTGAACAAGTTATCCGACCATACGACGTCTCAATACTAAGTTAAAATATGAAGCATTTCAAGACATCAGCATAAATAAAACTACTTTAGTACAGTACGATGGCATAGTCTACCTGCTCAAGTGATCACATTTTCAATATTTTGTACTACTCATTTGCACTGTTATAAAGGAATAATTTCTAGCTACAATTGAACATAAAATAGATATATATATATATATATATATAATGGACAAGAACGCACATTATAATCATTCAGTAATTTTATGTGACAAGCACCAAGTATTTCCAAGTTTACTACTTATTATCTTGACTCGGTTATTATCATTATAAAATTGTTGATTGGAACGCACAAACGAGTATGATTATTAAGAGTGAGGACTTGGAAGAAGGGAGCTAATCGAAAGTAAGTCCACTAACAAGTTGGTGAACTGAAAAAGAGAAAAATAGGAGATCTTCAAGACAACACTCGCACGTCGCCTACACGATCACCTGCACGCACCAATAGATGATCAATACCTCCTGCCTCAGTCTCCTAGATTTTTATACAAAATACAAAATTTAAAGAACAAATACAATAAAATCCATCGAAATCGTTTAAGAAAATGCAAGTCATAAAACCAACAAGAAAGCAACCAAGTGGCATCGAAAATAGGCAAAAAAACTAACATAACGGAAAGGCCTATCGCGACTCTGTCGTCGAGTCCATCCTCGAGGCATGATCCGCTGAATGTGAGAATTAATTTTGAAGAAACTAATCTATAACGAGAAAAGGATCTTGATTCAATCTGTCCCGATTAAAGGATACCAAGTATTTCTTAGCCGCGCTCCACGAACTGGGGGAATGGGACACTATATCTTAACCAACTAATAAAAAGTTTTGTCCTTGAAACTTAGGAATTGAACCTACCCCTAAGAAAACAATAAGATAAACTAATCTTTCATGTCTGATTCGAGTTCCCAGGTCATCTCCTCAATCGCGTGGTTCCTCCAGAATACGCGCACGAGCGGGACTGAACTATTTCGGAGCCACTTATCCTTTCTATCGACGATCTGCATAGGTTCTTCTATATACGACTGTAGAAGCATGGAAAGTCTAAATCCATCCGCTCAACAAATATGTGCCCCATAGTCGACTCAGAAGAAACCAGGCCGCAAGATAACCATGTGGCCAAGAAAAAGCAGCATCCATGCGCCCCAAATATTGGACGCATAAAGGCCTGACACCATGATTATGTCTGACAGAGAATCTTGACAAAAAAAAATTTATGAACACCTCAAAAGATGTGATCACACTAAACGACAAGAAGTTATCATCAGACTAATAATGACTTCTGACAAGCGTGCAACGCCATGTGTACGAGGCCTCATGCGTCCCAAACTCCACGCGCTCCGTACATCTCTGGCCCATGCATCACAGACTCCATACGTTACATGCGACCCTGGCCCTATGTATTCCAGACTCCATATTTTAATGCATCTTTGGCCCCATGTGTTACAGACTCCACGCATTCTATGTGCCTCTGGTCCCATGTGTTCCAGACGCCATGCGTCCTATGCGTCTCAAACTCCAAATATCCAACGTGGAAAGGTTCCCTAAGATAAAATCTTTCTGTTACGATAATTTCTAACTAAATGTGAGCCACATGTCAAGCTGACCAAGTCACGCTAACAGAAGAAGAGAACCGCCAGAATATCCAGCAAACGACAAATTCCAATAAAACGATCACATGGCAGCTTGCCCTGGAATCAACCCACACTATGCACCCATAGTTGAAACCATATTATGTTGAAGGGGCCCTCTGCAGCCACCAAACAAAAGGACATGCGATACCTATAGTCCATCAACATGATGGCTATAAATAGAGGCAGCTTGGACACGTGTACAAAAGCTCAGAGAGAGAAGAGAGCATCCCGCATTCACTCGTCGGATCGTCAATGGAGTAAAAGAGTCGCTGCAGTACTCGATCTCCATCAACATGCTACCCAGATAAAAAATATTGTACTTAGATATTTTGTCTATGATTTTTTCGTACTTGTGTTTTCGTTGTTGAAAATTTTCATTCACAACTTGCAATGGCGAACATGATTTTCCATGTTTCTTCTGAGTTGACTGTGGAGCGCATTTTTTATTGAGTGCATGTATCTAGATTTTTTATGCTTCTACAAGACCCCATTCAAAATTTTTAAACTAATAAGTTTGGTATACTTTGCATAAGAAGCATGGAGGAGATGAGTTTGGGCTGCATGGAGGGCGTGTAGCATGGACAAGTCTTTGCTAAGCTATTAAATCTCTATTTAATGCTAGATTCTGCTCGATCTCCGAGGAGATTTCTTGGGACTCTGAGTCAAGAGATAACTATGGATCACACAAATCAAGGCGTCATGTTCATCCTTATAACTTCTTGGTTTATCTCTTCAATCTTCTCACGCGCCCAAGGAGCCTATAAATAGGTGGGCTAGGGAGGAGGAGAGAGAATTTTTGTCTCTCGGCTTCCCCCCTCTTTTTGAGAAAGAAGATGTTAAGGGCTATTGTTCATCTTATCCAGGAGTTTGTCAGGAGCAGGGTCGATCTGTGGCCCCGTGATACTAGCATTCTCTTTGGCGGTAAGATAGGGTTTCATAGTGCCAGGGACACACATACAGAGACACAAGTATATGGTCTCGCAGCGTGGATGAGAAATCATCTAGAACATGCGCGAGCCCCGCCCCCACAGAGTTCTGCCGTATAGTTATGCAGTCATCCGCAAAATACGCGCGGAGCCTATCTATGTCTTAGCCACATGGATGAGGAATCGGTCCATCTACGGCTTGGCCGCATGGCTGAGAATTTTTCTTATGCATGCGGACTTGGCTATCTCGAGATGTCCCCTCCTGCGCGTGGCTGCGACTTAGAAGTGGCATGCGGCCGATATACATTTTTCCAATCTTTGTTGGAGACTGATGTGTGTTCTTCATATGTAGGTTTTACCACCTTTTGCGGTGTCCAAGATGGAGCATGTAAAGATATCATAGAACCTATTATACAAAGAGAATGCCAACCTTATGTGATGGTTCCTCGTTAAGAACTGATCCAGGAAACGAGGATGGTTCGCAAAGAACTGATCTAGGAGCCAAGGATGAACATCCCGCATCATGCGTAAAGTTTTTCCTGTCTATGCAGAGTGCTAGCTATGTTTCTCCCATTTATGTGGATTGCTACCTGACGGGGGGCCTGCAGTGTCGATGACCGAATTTGGTTTGATTACCATTCCTATCTTCGGTCTTCCCACATGATTGTAGAGTGTCTGCTCCTGCTCCTCCCTTGTTATCCATCAGTATGGATTCTTTTTCATATACTGAGATTTTTACTGTGGAGGGATGATCCATAAAGTATTGAGTTCTGTTGCGGGCTCGACTTGTATCAGTAGCAACGATAGCACGGAGGGACACCTTTAATGAAAAATGTTTGTATCAACGAGACTTCATGAAAACCCTTAAAATGGGTTTCCATCATATGTACTCATGACCTTGAATACTAATAAAAATCCTTTAATGTAATATATTTTTATTATATGTACTCATGATCTTAAATATTAATCAATAAAGTCTTTCCTTTTTTAGAATTTTTTCTTTTGTATTTGTCACATTATATGTTGTGGACTTTGGATATTGTACCAGAGGTAATATGGACGTAGTACAATACCATAGTCTTTTACGGATATCCCACTGGGGATCTTTAGTGGACCTATTACTTCTTGCACACTTGAGTGCAAGTAATAGATTCAAAATAAGCCTTGCAAGAGGTAATATGGACGTGGCTAATTTTTTGTACTTAACATAGCTGGTGTACGTAGAGTTAAGTACGGGTGCTAAGTTTAGAGGATGATCGATACCAGAGGTAATATGGATGTGATGATCGATAGTCAAGTAGGGAGGTATGCTCAGAGGTAAGAAGGATATGACAAACCCTACTAGGGAGGATGTGAGGATGATACGTCAGAGGCAACGTGGACGTGAGCTAATCGATAGTCATACCGTGAGCTTAGGTACGATCCTAGTATTTTTATGGAAGAAAAAGGAAATGCGCCAGAGGTAATATGGACGTGGGTATTTTCTTTGTATGGAAAACATAGGCAGCTCATAGTTCAGAGGTAATATGGATGTGAACGGTTTGCTTCCATCGAGAACATCCCACTGGGAGAACTTTGGTGGACTTATTACTTCTTACGCACGGGAGTGCAAGTAATAAGTTCAAAATGAAACTCTATCAGAGGTAATATAGACGTGATAGATTATGTTGACTCATTACTTCTATTGTACCTTAGTGCAAGTAATATGTTTGAGACAAGCCCTTCCAGAGGTAATATGGACGTGACAGGTTTTATGGACTTAACACCGCTGGTGTACTTAGAGTTAAGCACGAGTGATAAATTGATATGACAACCGATATCAGAGGTAAATATATATGTGATAATTGATAGCCAAACCCGAAAGATTTTCTCAGAGGTAATATAGACATAACAAATTCAACCGGAGAGAAATGTTAGGGCAGTAGTTCAGAGGTAATATGGATGTGAACCAATGTCCGAGAAACTCACCGATGGGTGGTTTATTGAGTGTAGTCTACCCAGAAATATAGATAGACCTGAGGGTTACTCTGTTGGGAAGATCGTTAGGCCGATAGCTCAGAGGTAATATGGACATGGCTAGCGTCCAACGAGACTAGATTTTTTTTTTGTGGTCCCTGCGGGAGTGTGAAGATGGACCTGAGAACTGCTCTACTGGAGAGATTTTGAGGATCCATTATCTGTTGCATATCTAGGACTCCTGAATATCGATAATGATTTGTTAAAGAAGGGTAATATCATGCTTATGCACTCGCTGGGGATGAACAACAAAAAGTAGGAACCCTGTACATCTTTGTTATCATGTTGGGGATAGAGAGAAGTATAAGCCTAGCCTTCGACATATCTTTTTTTAAAAGTTTCTGTTGATGGACATCATGAGCAATTCGCCATTAGGTTTTGCCAATCGGTAGGCGTCATTGGAGAATACAAATTCTACGACGAATGGACCCTTCCCATTTGGGTTGGAACTTTTCGTTCATCTTGTGCGTCATAACCATCGGCCTTCTTACTGTCAGGACGAGGTCACCCACTTGGTAAGTCCTCTTCTTGACCCATTTGTTGAAGGCTCCTGAGTGGCGCGCTTGGTATAACTATATGTACCATTGAGCTAAGAGATACTTCTCGTCAAGTACTTCTACCTCTTCTAGCCATCGATGGTGATTGCCGTTGACGGTTAGCCGGTTGGAGAAAGCCACTCGGGATGAGGGAATTTGGGTCTTGAGTGGGTGGACAGCTTCGCTTACGTTGACCAAGAAGAATGTCATGCTACCAGTTAGCGTCCGGACAGTTGTTCGATAAGCCTAGAGACATTCACCCAGCTTCTTATTCCAGTCACGCTTATTGGATGACACAAACTTTTTAAGTTACTTTATGATGGTCTTATTGATGCTTCTGCCAGACCATTTGTTGCTGGTTTATAGACCATTGAAGCTATATTATGAATTCGATTTTTATCGCAAAATCGATAAAATCTAACTTATAAATCTGGCCCCTGTTCTTGAAGCACCGTCGAAGGACATTCGCCAAACGGCTTCTGAGCTTGTGGCCATGTTTGAGTCCACTACTTCATCTGGTATCTCCTCGTAGATCTTCGAGAATTTTGGTACAGGGTGGGCTGCAAGGATGTCTATCAATACTTGGCCTTTGACTGCCTTTTTGGGACCAATATCATGTCGTATGGTGACAACAGTATTTTTTATGTGTCTAGATAAGATTGGAGTGCTCCAGATTTAGTCATAAGAATCCTGAGAGGATTAACTCATGAGATTACATGGATGGTCTTTCCTGCCACGTAATGTCGAGTCTTCTGAATGGCAAAGACTCGAGCGAGGTACTCCTTCTCAATGGGGTTGTACCTGTGTTCTGTGATGACCATCATTCTACTGAAATAATAAATGGCCTATTCGTGACCTACATCGCTTATATAGACTAGCAGATCCCCAAGGGAGTAATTCATTGCCCACACATATAGCAAGAAGGGTCTCCCATAACGGGGGCCACCAATAATGGGGGGTTCGTGAGGTACTTCTTGATGTCGTCGAAGGCGCGCTGGCATTCTTTGTTCCAGACAAAGGAGACTTCCTTCTTTATGAGGTGAGTGAACGGTTGACAATCTCCAGGAAGTTTTGATATGAACCTTCTGATGTATGCCAGCCTTTCTTGAAGGCCACGAAGTTCTCTAAGGTTCTTCGGTGGACGCATTTCAAGAATTATTTTAGTCTTGTCATGGTCTACGTGGATACCCTTCAAAGTTATGATAAAACCCAGGAACTTGCCGCTAGAGACTCCTAGGAAGGATTTAGTGGGATTCATCTTGAGCTAGTGTGCATGCATGAGGTCGAACGCAATCTTCAAGTCCCGGAGGTGATCATCTTTGGAGCGGCTCTTGACAGCGATGTCATCAATATAACACTCCACCGTCTTGCGTAGATATTCACGGAAGATGGTGCTTATAGCTCGCTGGTATGTAACACTGACGTTCTTCAGTCCGAAGGGCATGACTGTGTAGCAGTATACTCCTATAGGTGTTTGGAACGATTGTGTGCTTCTCGTCATCAAAAAATATCTTTATTTGATTGTATCCATAGAATTCGTCCATGAAGAACATGCCTCGAAGCCACAAGTGTGTTCGATCATTATGTCTGTGATCGGAAGGGAAAACTCGTCCTTAGGGCATATCACGTTTAGATCGTGAAAGTCAATACAGATATGGATCTTCTCGTTCTTTTTAACGATGGGTACGATATTGGCTACCCAATCCGAATATTGTTCTTCGCGGATGAAGCCACTATCTATTAGTTTGTTGACTTCAGCTTCGATGACGTTCATGATGTCTGGCCGAAATCGTCGTTGTTGTTGCTTGACTGTCTTAGCGTTCGGCAATATGTTAAGTTTAGGGACTGCCATTGGGGGGTCCAGTACCGGCATGTCTTCGTATCTCCAGGCAAAGACATTGATTTATTACTTAACGAGCTATAGCAGGCATTTTCGATCTCCATCGGACCGACTCTTTCTGATGAAGATCGGTTTAGGGGAGGATTCATCGCCCAGATCAATTTGTACGACTTCGTCCTCAGTGGAAGATTATCATTGTTCGAACCGCATCTTCCATTGTGTGTCTAGATGTTGGGCCCACGGTTTTACCTCAAAAATTCCAGGTGGATCCTCATCGTCTTCCTCAGTGTCAGTTGACACCGTGATGGCAAACAATGTTTGTTTGAGCATCTCTCCGATACTGTTGTCAGAGTCCCAAGAGAAAGATTATTATGAGTGAAAGTGTAACTCATCTTCTTCATCCGAGCCTTGGGGGTTGTGGGAGGTGTCACTACCACATTTTCTAAGAAAGGATATTTTAGTCATTTGATAATTAAATATTGTGCATGTTAAATATTTATTTGTTGTACTATTTATTTATTATTAGCATGTTGGATTTATTTTTGGACTTGTGTTAGTGGACCAACTAGTTTAGTTTAAACTCATGGACCAACATTTAATTCTAGTTAGAATTGAGCCCAATAGTTAGAAGCCCAATTATTAGGAGGATGATTAATTATGTTGAATCCATTAGACTAGAAGCTTCCCTCCTTAATTAATTTCTTCATAAGAGGCCCCAAGGGGTATTTTAGACTTTACATAGTAGCTTGAGGGAGGGGGCAAGTGAGGCCTATATAAAGGGGATAAAAACTTTCTCTCTTTATTTTTTTATTCCAAATCTAGATCTAAAAAATTTCCTCAACCAAATCCCTACCAAATTTTCACCCAATTATTTTTCAAATTACCATTGGAGGCTATTAGAGCATGGATCTACAAGAAGGAAGCATAGATCTATAAGGAGAAAGTATGGATCTACAAAGAGGAGAAATGATCTAGTTGAAGGCCAATTTTATCAATTTTGGAGTTTCATTGGGAATCTATCTTCCGATAGGTACAATTCATTTTCTTCCCTTAATTTAGGTTCTAAATCTGAGAATTAACCATAAAAATTAATCCATATGCATAGGCTACCCATAGGATTTGGTTTTGTGTTCATAGGAGGCCTATTGAGAAAGTTATGGTAATTTTTGTGTCAATTTTGAGAGAATTTTGAGATTGACATTTATTTTGTGTGTCAATTGGTCCTATTGATCAATTTGGCATGTGCTTGTGTGTTTGGAACTAGTGTCGTATCCACAATTGGGTACGTGTAGGTCGTATCCCATCAATTTGGTGATACGTGTTGATTTGGGATTTTTTCCTCCGACACTGGACTTTGTACATGTCATATTTTGACACGGACACGTAGATTTGTATTTGACTCTTCGTATTGTTCATAAATAATATTTGTGACTTGTTCGTGTCCTACGGGATACGTTTGGATGTGTGGTGGACTCGTGTCACATGCGTATCCTATATCTAGTAGGAAACGGTGTGACACTCTCCATGTGTTTGTGTAAATTATATGTAGATCTATTTCTTGTATTCTAAATTCATGGAGGAGGTAATTGTATATATATATATATATATATATATATATATATAGATATAAATATATTATGGTATATATAATTATGCTTCTTGTGTCTTAGATCAATGTATTTATTATGTATATTGTAGGTAGCTATTCTTGTATATGTATGTATAATTATATATGGTAGCATGTAAATAGATATTATGAGTTGTTATAATTATAATTATATAATATGTATGGTGAATAATTGTATGTACGTATATATATATATATATATATATATATATATATATATATATATATATATATATACTAATAATTATACACACACCCTCACATAATATTATGTACATAATACACATAGTAACACACACACACACACACACACACACACACACACACACATACACACACACACACACACACATATATATATATATATATATATTGTGTATATATATATGTATATTATTATGTATAGTTATTTGTACATAATAATATTATGAGAGTGTAGGTATATATATGGTAGTATATATATATATATATATATATATATAGGGTTATATATATATATATATATATATAGGTTTTCAGCGATAGCAGCGAGCTAGAGCGTCGCAACAGCAACAACAAATGCAAATAGCAACAGCGACAACAGCTTTTCAGCGACAGAAGTCAGCGACCGTTGTAGAAAACTGTCGTTGAAACAATGTATCAGCAGAGTATCAGAAGCTTCAACGACAGTTTTTAGTGACAGTGCAGGAAACTGTCACAAAAATTGTAGTGTATCTATATACACAGCAGCTTTCGATGACAGTGGACAGGGTATATAGCGACAGTTTGGCTGTTTTTAATATATTAGATATTAATATATATATATATATATATATATATATATATAGATATATAGATATATATGTATATATATATATGGTAATTAATATATATATATATAAATATGTTCCTAATTGCTATTTGTATTATAGTATACTATATATGTATATTTTTAGTTGTAGCACTTAATATTATTGAGTAAGTTAGTATATTTTAGTTATCAATTGTTATGAGTATCTTTTATATATTATATATTTTTAGGTATGTATATACGTATATATGTATTAATAGTTAGTGTATAGTTGGTAGTTAGTATTTATTCTATTAGTACATACTAGAGTTATATTGGATTGATATATGTAATTATTGATAGATAGTTAGTACATGTATGAAGTTTTGACAATTACCTTGAGATACCAAGATAAGTATCAAGATATACCAAGGTATGAGTAGTAGATATTGGCATAGTAATAGGATAGTTATAAACTAATTATGGGTGGGTATTAAGATAACTAAAATAAGGTATATAGTATTGTATAAATATTAAATGTATGGAAGTTTATAATTATTGTTGGGTATTTAGTATAAATAAGGTTTTAAATTTACCTTGAGATGCCAAGGTAAGTATCAATGTATTGGAGGATAATCAAGGTTTTGGGTTTGGGTATCAAGATAGAGGTTTAGTATTGCGATACCAAGTTAGTTCGAAACCAAGGTATCCATTTAGAATTTATAATTAGGATTATATATATATATAATATTATTTGATATGTACATATGTGTTATATTTATCCCTTGTTTTTGTATCCTGAGATACGGTATCTTAGTATCCTAAGATGTTGCTTGTATGACCTAGATTCATAGTGTGTGAGCCCAATATCATTGAGTTTGACTCATGCAACCTAGAAATAGGTAGTTGACCATAGTTTGACCATAGTTGACCATAGTTTGACTATAATTGACCATAGTTGACTTAGAGTTGACCTAGTCTGACTTTTGACTTAGAATTGACTTGTTGACCTAGAAGTTGACTAGTTTAACTTTTTTCTTTCCAGAACCTTGTATTGATGTTGTATTCCATATTTAGGTCTTCGAGGTACCGTATCAGACATTTGTGAGACTATTCATTAGACTTCAGGCGAGTACATTCTCTGATAGTTTCTCATTTATGATATCCTCTATATTCATTATATTTAGTGTAGATATCCATGTTCTTTTGACACAATGGTTACACAGATTGGTATATCCGGATCTCATCATGCGATGTTATTCCTTGGTATGGTGTATCTTGTGTAGACCTTATTTTATTGATTATCTTGTACATGAATAGACACTGATTCTCGAAAAGAGTCATTATCTTCTTGGAGAATTTTGTGCCATAGCATACCATGGTTGGATCTATTATACCAGTCGGGGTTGGGGAGTATGTAGTGTAGATATGTGATCATACCCTCCTTGTATCAAGTCTTGCATTGAATAGTGTTAATCATATACCGCACATATGATTAGCCAGGCCATAAATCTTGTATCAATTTCTCAAGCCGATCACATGTTAAAGCTGGTACTCACTAACTTAGTCATTAGTATATTCTTGTTCATTTGTCATATTGTTCATTCTTGTATTTATTCTAGTATTTCTTTATTGTGTATCTCTTGTACATATATATGGCATCTTATATATTCATATCTATTTACTGCTACATAGTTCATATCATTGATTTAGAACTGCTGTTAGAGATGTACTTCGCTCCATTCCTGACTGGAAAATATTTTTCAGAGGATCCGAGAGATTGGTGTCCGACATACTTTGGACTTCGACTTATAGATGGTGCAGACTTGGACCCATTAGTTCAGGAGTGATTGACGGAAGGTTTATTCGGACCACTAGTTTTCATAGTTAGTTTTCTTAGTATTTTGGTACCGAATTTGTTTTCGGCTTATAGTTTGTGATTGGATTATTTTTATTGTTGATGATTTATATTTTTGATGTATAGTTAGACTTCTTTTATATCTTCTCGTGCTTTAGATTGGGATTGAGTTTTGTGTGAGCTGTTGTTGGCAAACTTTATATTATTGTGAGATTTTAGATAGTATAGTAGACCAAGACAGCGTTCTACCGCCGATTCTGCGGCGTAGGCTGGGCGTTGTTTCCGACTTATATTCCTACATCGGGTTCAGGTCGTGATACATTTTTAGTTATGGCCCATGCAGGTCAGGCTTCACAAGTTTGCGATATCGTGGTGGTGCGGCGACTTAGTTGTACTACTGCGAGCCTGCGATAGGATATAGGATATAAGATATTAGGATGAGAGGATACTCAATCACAATTTTTTTGAGAGATTTCTGGGATGACCCTTGAGAATCTTATTACAATTCCCATTTCAAATCTTTCTTCTTGTTTCCGTCCGCTCTAACTTATTGTTATGGAATTTGATTCTTGGTGATCGATTGTTGAATTTGATTCTTGGTGATCAGTTGATTTTAATTCTTGGTATTCGTTATTGAGTTTAATTTTATATCGAGAGAAATTTTATGGACTAAGTTACGATATCATCTGATGACATATGTTGATGAGGACATTGAGAAAGGTAAAATGTCTGCTTTGGTTATGGAGACTAGAGTTTATCACAGCCATATTAGATGTCATAGCAAAAACGTAGGGACCTGACTTCAGATGTACATATCTTAGTTATGAAATTTTGAATTTCTCGCAGCCATACCGGTTGGCGTGGTGAGGATTCTAGATGATATAATTATATAGTTGTATACCCTAGTTATGGAATCTATCGTTTATCGCAGCTATGCTTACTGGCGTGGCGAGAATTCTGAGTGTCATAATTTCGGACAGACGTGTATGATTATCAGATTGTATCTTAAAGTATCATCTCTATACTTATTCATTTCTGTTATTTCAGGAGTTTGTTCCATTATTTCTTAGCTTAGCAGCAGAGATACATTCAGTTCTCTAGTTCCTTATATAGCTTATTTTTATTAGAGTCCTTGTTAGTGTGATAATTGGGAGTTGCAATTAGGTCTGTGTCTTGAGTATTAATATGTACTATTGAGAGTGTGACTTATAAGTCTATAAGTGGTTCTTGGTTAGGCATGTGAGCAATAGGCATAAACCTAGGGATAACCCATAGCATAGTACTTTGTAGCAATAGTTCTATGATAGGTATTATTATAGATAGTATGGGTACTATAGGTAGAAGGGGGAGTAGAGAGTATCAGTAGTGGTTCCAGGAGTTAGTATCAGAGTCAGCCAGTTCTGGATAGTCATGAATTCATGTAGTTGGGTGAGTCATGTAAACATTTAAGTATCAAGAAAATTGTGTTGGAAATCAATGGAGCATAATATACAATTGGGTGATTGATTCTCGGGTGTGTAAAGAGTAGAGAAATATATATGCATAAAGGGTATTAGTGAGTATGCAATAGTAGAATGGTACCCATAAGTGTATAGGAGAGTGTGAGAGAATCAGAATACATTATGCTAAGGTAGTAGGACTTGTGATACAGGTTGATATGAGTAGATAGGAGTATACCAGTATATGACTAATGATGGAAATATTACCTGATATTGAGACTAGTGATGTGTTGGAAGCAATAGGTGGAAGAGTGTCTAGAAATTGTGTGCAGGATGCACAATGGGTGGTAAGTGTCAGTGTGAAAGTTTATGAGTATCAGAAAGTGGAAAATTGAGTGTTAATATTAAGTCATGGGTTGGAAATTATCAATATTGGCCATGGAAGATATGTATCACTGATTTGTGTATCCGTCTGTAAAAGGTTTGAGAAGAAATACATATACATCAATAGAGATATAGAACCATATATCCGCCTTTGGGAGTGAAGTAAAATATGTGAATTATAGAAGTTAATAACTAGTGCAAGTAATCATGAGTTCTAATGAGTGTGATGAGGTGATCTAATAAGAAAGCTAGTGTCCTAGAACATTAAGGGTATATATTATGTAGTTTTAAAGCTAGTGTTACTATATCAAGAGTGTTAGTATTTCTATATCAGGGATTAGTTGAGTAATGTGCTAGTAACAGTAAGTACCTTATGTGATAATATTCAATTGGTATATCAGTTATATGGATAGAAAATCATTTGGAAGTAATAGTATAAGTGATCCAAGCAGTAGAGGAGAGAGACAATATATATATATATATATATATATATATATATATATATATATATAAAAGTAAGTTTAGTAGGTATAGTATATTGCCAATTTTGAGTATAGAGGTCTTATGTATCAGAGAATAGTCCAAGGAGTATAAGGATACCAGTGAGATATCATGGTATTGTAATGTCTAGAAGGTAATTGTGTATGTATTGTGATACTAATATACAGATGAGAACCTTAAGATAATTAAATAAATGTTAGAGGATGAGTTGCACCAAGTATCAGATAGAAAGAGATACCCTAGTAACAAGAGACAAAGTACCTAAAGTATTATGAAAGTTTAGGCAAGCATTTTAGTGACTAGTATAATAATATATAGGTGAGCCACGAGTAACTTGGTATGAGAATGTCATCTAAAAATATATATGAGAGCTGGTGCCTCATATAGACAGTAACAAGATTTAAGTAAGGCATCATATTGGAAGTATTCAAGTTGGACAAGTGTGTGCTAATAAAATACATGATTGAAAATATATACAAGTGTTCCTAACAAAATGATGATTGAAAAATTTTGGTGATTGAAACAGAACAAGGAGGTAGTATCTTAGCAGTATTTTGTATAATATCCTAGGTAGCAAGTGCCAGTGAGTGAAGTATGTCCATATCACTAGTATTTGGTAACCCTCAGTATTAAGAATATTATGACTAGATTGATGATGAGTGAATACTTAGTGTATAATGGAATAGGCCATAGGTGGCATAGCAAATTATCTTGCACCAGTAGAGGGACACACCCCAGCAGGACAGAGACTAAAATTCATGATAGTTAGAGACTATATCCGAGTATGTTTTCTCTTTCAGTTGTATGGTAGGATTGTATTTTATAGGATATATACTATTTTAGACTGTGATTGATGGATTTTAACTATAGTAAGATTTGTATGAATAGGATATGACCGGCCTAAGAGAGAGGGGTGAGAGTTTTAATTTCGAGGACGAAATTCTTCTAAGGGGGGTAGATTTGTCACTACCACATTTTCTAGGAAATGATATTTTAGTCATTTGGTAATTAATTAAATATTATGCATGTTAAATATTTATTTGTTGTATTATTTATTTACTGTTAGCATGTTAGATTTATTTTTGGACTTGCGTTAGTGGACCAACTAGTTTAGTTTAGACTCATAGACCAACATTTAATTCTAGTTAGAATTGAGCCCAATAATTAGAAGCCCAATTATTAGGAGGATAATTAATTATGTTAAATCCATTAGACTAGAAGCTTCCCTCCTTAATTAATTTCTTCATGAGAGGCCCCAAGGGGTATTTTAGACTTTACATAGTAGCTTGAGGGAGGGAAAAGTGAGGCCTACATAAAGGGGATGAAAACTTTCTCTCTCTTTATTTGTTTATTCCAAATCTAGATCTAGAAAATTTCCTCAACCAAATCCCTACCAAATTTTCACCCAATTATTTTCCAAATCATCATTGGAGGCTATTAGAGCATGTATCTACAAGAAGGAAGCATAAATCTACAAGGAGCAAGTATGGATCTACAAAAAGGAGAAATGATCTACAAGTAGAAGGCCAATTTTATCAATTTTGGAGGTTTCATTGGGAGTCTATCTTCCAATAGGTACAATTCAGTTTTTTTCTTAATTTAGGTTCTAAATCTGAGAATTAACTATAAAAAATTAACCCATATCCATAGACTACCCATAGGATTTGGTTTTGTGTTCATTGGAGGCCTATTGAGAAAGTTATGGTATTTTTTGTGTCAATTTTGGGAGAATTTCGAGATTGACATTTGTTGTGTGTCAATTGGTCCTATAGATCAATTTGCCATGTACTTGTATATTTGGGACTACTGTCGTGTCCATAATTGGGTATGTGTAGGTCGTATCCCAACAATTTGGTGCTACGTATTGATTTGGGGGGTTTTCCTCTGACACAAAACTTTGTACATATCACATTTTGACACGAACACGTAGATTTATATCTGACTCTTCGTATTGTTCAAAAATAATATATGTGACTTGTTCGTTTCCTTTGGATTATGTTTGGATATGTGGTGGACTCGTGTCACATACGTATCCTAGATCTAGTAGGATACGGTGTGATACTCTCCATGTATTTGTACAAATTATATGTAGATCTATTTCTTGTGTTATAAATTCATGGAGGAGGCAATTGTATATATAGATATAGATATAGATATATTATGGTTTATATAATTATTCTTCTTGTATCTTAGATCTATGTATTTATTATGTATATTGTAAGTAGCTATTCTTGTATATATATGTATAATTATATATGGTAGCATGTAAATAGATATTATGAGTTGTTATAATTATAATTATATAATGTGTATGATGAATTATAATTATATAATGTAAATAGATATTATGAGTTGGGTTATATATATATATATATATATATATATATATATATATATATATATATATATATATATATATATAGGTTTTCAGCGACAACAGCGAGCCAGAGCGTCACAACAGCAGCAACAAATGCAAATAGCGCAGCGGCACCAGCTTTTCAGTGACAGAAGTCAACGACAGTTGCAGGAAACTGTCGCTAAAACAATAATTTATCAACAGAGTATCAGAAGCTTCAGCGACAGTTTTTAGTGACAGTGCAGAAAACTATCACAAAAACTGTAGTGTATCTATTTACACAGCAGCTTTCGGTAACAGTGGGCAGGGTATATAGCGGCAGTTTGGCAGTTTTTAATATATTAGATATTAATATATATATATATATATATATATATATATATATATATATATATAGATATAGATATAGATATATATATATATATATGGTAATTAATATATATATGAATATGTTTCTAATTGCTATTTGTATTATAGTATACTATATATGTATGTTTTTAGTTGTAGCACTTAATATTATTGAGTAAGTTAGTATATTTTAGTTATCAATTGTTATGAGTATCTTTTATATATTATATATTTGTAGGTATGTTTGTACGTATATATGTATTAATAGTTAGTGTGTAGTTGGTAGTTAGTATTTATTCTATTAGTACATACTAGTGTTATATTGGATTGATATATGTAATTATTGATGGATAGTTAGTATATATATGAAGTTTTGGCAATTAGCTTGAGATAACAAGGTAAGTATCAAGATATACCAAGGAATGAGTAGTAGGTATTGGCATAGTAATAGGATAGTTGTAAACTAATTATGGGTGGGTATTAAGATGACTAAAATAAGGTATATAGTATATATAAATATTAAATGCATAGTAGTTTATAATTATTTTTGGGTAGTTAGTATAAATAAGGTTTTAAATTACCTTGAGATGCTAAGGTAAGTATCTAGGTATTGGAGGATAATCAAGGTTTTGGGTTTGGGTATCAAGATAGAGGTTTAGTATTGCGATACCAAGTTGGTTCGAAACCAAGGTATCCATTTAGTATTTGTAATTAGGATTTTATTTATATAATATTGTTTGATACGTACATATGTGTTATATTTATCCCTTGTTTGCGTATCCTGAGATACGGTATCTTAGTATTCTAAGATATAGCTTGTATGGCCTAGATTCATAGTGTGTGAGCCCAATATCATTGAGTTAGACTCAAGCAACCTAGAAATAGGTAGTTGACCATAGTTTGACTATAGTTGACCATAGTTGACTTAGAGTTGACCTAGTTTAACTTTTGACTTAGAATTGACTTGTTGACCTAGAAGTTGACTAGTTTAACTTTTTTTTCCAGAACCTTGTATTGATGTTGTATTCCATATTTAGGTCTTTGAGGTACCGTATCAGACATCTGTGAGACTATTCATTATACTTCAAGCGAGTACATTCTCTGATAGTTTCTCGTTTATAATATCTTCTATGTTTATTGTATTTAGTGTAGATATCCATGTTCTCTTGACACGATGGTTACACGAATTGGTATATCCGGATCTTGTCATGCGATGTTATTCCTTGGTATGGTATATCTTGTGCAGGCCTTATTTTATTGATTATCTTGTACATGTACAGACACTGATTTTCGAGAAGATTCGCTATCTTCTTGGAGAATCTCGTGCCATAGCATACCATGGTTGAATCTATTATACCGGTCGGGGTTGGGGAGTATGTAGTGTATATATGTGATCATACCCTCCTTCTATCAAATCCTGCATTGAATAGTGTTAATCATACATCGCACGTATGATTAGCCAGGCCATAAATCTTGTATCAAGTTCCCAAGCCGATCATATGTTAAAGTTGGTACTCATTCACTTAGTTATTAGTATATTCTTATTCATTTGCCATATTGTTCATTCTTATATTTATTCTAGTATTTTCTTTATTTTTGTATCTCTTATACATGTATATAACATCTTGTATATTCACATCTATTTACTACTATATAGTTCATATAATTGATTTAGAACTGCTGTTAGAGATGTACTTCGTTCCATTCCTGACTAAAAAATATTTTTTAGAGGATCCGAGAGATTGGTGTCCGACATACTTTGGACTTCGACTTATAGATGGTGCAGACTTGGACCCATTAGTTCAGGAGTGATTGACGGAAGGTTTATCCGAATCACTAGTTTTTATAGTTAGTTTCTTTAGCATTTTGGTACCAGATTTATTTTCGGCTTATAGTTTGTGATTGGATTGTTTCTATTGTTGATGATTTATATTTTTGATGTATAGTTAGACTTTCTTCATATCTTCTCATGCTTTAGATTGTGATTGAGTTTTGTCTGAGATATTATTGGCAAACTTTATATTATTGTGAGATTTTAGATAGTATAGTAGACCAAGACAGTGTTCTACCGCCGATTCTGCGGCATAGCCTGGGCATTGTTTCCGACTTGCATTCTCCTACATCGAGTATGGGTCATGATAGGAGGTGTGAAGTACCCTAAGCCATGCTTGGTCTTATGGTAGTAATCCTCGGGCTTGCCTGCAGCAGCCTGCAGACGCCGAGAAAATCGTCGGCCTTTGTCGTAGTTCAGGCCCCCAACGGATTTCGTATCGTATTCCATCTTCTGGATGAGGTGCTTGGCATGAGAGCTGTCCCGATGAAGTGGTATTTTGTCGGTATCTGGTTCTGGCTCCAGTTCCTCTGGGTCAAAGGATTGGGGATTTTTTACTCTATCGAAGATGATGAGTTTGTCTTCCCTCTTCCTTACTGGAACTATGAAGTAGGAGTTTTGACTGGAGACAATTTGGTTTGCTGCATAGGTGGTAGTCACCTATGTATGCTGGTGCAGGCCCAGACCGTGCTCAAGGGAATATAGCGTGTTGAGATATGCAACATTCGATTAGTTCAAAGATATTTATTTATTGATAAAATAAGGTATCTTGTCTTCCGAAATTATATCTTCGAGAGAAGGGACGTTAGCATGAGCGGCTACGTACTCATCCACTTCATCCTTTCTGAGATCTACCCCCAATGCGAGCGACGGCTTTGGAGGTCTCCTGCTCAGCTTTACCACTAGAGGTTTAAAAGTCGTAGTAGGTGCCGGATCTTCCTTCAGTGGTTGACTAGGTCTACGGAGGTGAACGATCAGAGGCTCAGATGCTTTCCTGGGCATTTTTACCCTGAGGTGAGGAGCTATGTCAAAAGTGCGTGCTTTGAGATGGATCCTCAAGGGCTCGTCCGATGTTGTCCTAGTATCTAACTCATCATCGACATCTTTTTCACCTTCATCTTGGTGGACTTGCTTGTAGAGGATCGAGTCAGAATAGTAAGCCTTGACCCCTTTAAACGAATTAACGTCGACAAATTATGTATTGACGATGCTGTGATCGTCCATGTACTTCAAGCATTGGTGCAAGGTTGACAGCACGATCATATACTAATATATCCATGGATGTCCAAACAGGACATTGTAGGATACGTCTACGTTTATGACGTAGCAGGTGACCTCTATTTTCAAGTAGCCGATATGATATTTCAAGCAAATCTTGCCCAGTGGGTAGCTCCTTCCAGCGTTGAAGCCACTGATGGAAGTATTGTTCGCTATCAGGCGATGCATCGGGACGCCTAGAGTTCGAAGCAGACTTCGCGGGATGATGCTGATTGGCGAGCCGAGGTCAATGTGCATCCGGTCCACTTTGATGGTGTCGATATACCATGTGTAATACAGAGGATGATTGTGCCAATTGTTCTTCAAAAATATGCCTTGTTGTGAGAACATGTTATTGGGTATCGCCTCCATTATAATATTGTAGTAGGGACATGCGGCAGGATCCTCAGCTGGTGGCTTGACCTATGCTAGGTAGGTGTCGGCATTCTGTAATGTCTCACTCAGAGAAACCCGAGTATATTTGGAGAGTCGAATAATCTTGAATAGTGATAACTTCGCTGGAGTTTTGGCAATCTGTGCCAAGATATCGAAGTTGTAGGGCTTCTCCATCCCCTAATCGATATCTTTGTGCAGCGGTTTATCAAAGCGAGTTTCTTTATGCTTGGACTTGTCCGTTGTTGGAGGTTGGGATGGACCCGGATCGGATGTGGCAATTGGTGGCACACCATCATCAGGGATATCGTAATCTTGTTGGTACGCCAGTCCTGACCTCGTTGTTCCTGTAATAGCTTCTTCGGAAGTGATAGAAATCTTGTAGCAGGACTTGGACTTCTTGCCCTTGGACTTGGTGGCAGAAGGTGTTGTTTGTTGCATCAAGTCTGGAGCAAGGTTGGGATGGACCCACATGATCTTCCCCCGTGATATGGTGAGAGGTATCAGCTAGACTGTTTGGTCACGAGCTGGCAAAATATTGACAACCTCCATTATTTTTGGAGGGATCGGGATTACTCCGTCTTGGGCTTCCGTCATTGAAAAGTTGTCGAGCTGGAGAGATACCATGTTTGCGATAACTATTTTGTCATTGATGTCTAGAATGAGGGTCTTGGTATCGAGCAACTGCTAGATGTACCGCTTCAGTGTGTAACAGTCCTATGTCACATGATGGACGTAACGAAGGTAGTTGCAGTACTTCGGATTATTCAACTCGGCTGCATCAATAAGGTGCTTGATGTCGGAGAGCCGAATCTTATTTTCCTTTATTAGCACATCAAAGATTGCCAAGACATCATCTTCTTCGAAGGAATAGGTTTCCTTCGATTTTGGAGCCTCTACGGGCTTTTGCTAAGGCCTCTTGGCTATATTGACGACCAGAGCCTGCTTCCCCTTGTTATTTTGGGCATTATTACCGCTGTTGTAAGGGCATTTTCCCTTATCATCAATGATGGAGATCTGTATCCCTAGAAGATGGGCTTCCTTCACCTTCTTCTCGGTCCGACAATATTTATGATAAACATCGTCCAGTCTTTAAACTAAGAGTCGTCATCCTGAGCCTGATTGTGGGAAGGCAATTTCTTCAACAGGTGCCCATCAGTGTGGACTCAGGATTACCAGAGGGTAATTTCAGTGCCGCTTCCTTGTACCGCTCGATGTATTCCCACACAGACTCTTTCTCCCTTTACGTGATGTCCATTAAAGAGGACATCGTTATGTCATTTCCTCTATCGTAGAACCGATCAAGAAAAATGTCTTTGTGGTTGTAGAATGACGAAATACAGTTGTTCTGGAGGCTATAGAACCAATAGAAGGCTATTCCAGACAATGTCTCGACAATGAGCTTGATTAATAGGGCATCGTTGCGAGGCAGATGCTCCATTGCTGTCTCAAAGTAACTCATGAACTGACGAGGAGATGTCTTCCAATCGAATGGAGTCAAGTTGAAGGGCTTGTACTTAGGCGAATATGGAACGTCTCTCCACTCGAGGGGATACGGTTGTTAGATCCCAAGCTTGCGGTATGAGTCCCGATTGCCCATAGAGTCTAGGTGGGCCCGAAGTTCCCGTACCTCCCATATTGCTTTTTGAGCTTCATCGACTGCGGAAGGAGCAGACAATCCGGGTAGGGTATGGTTACCGCCAGCGGGTGCAGCAGTTGCATTAGAATTCTCGTTTGTCCGGGGTCAAGACTTGCATTGATGCGCTCATGGTCTGCATCATGGCCTCGAGGGTTTCAAGGCATTATCGATCGTTCGGACCCTCGTGATCGTCCCCTGCCATGTATGATATCATCACATGGAGATAAATGGATGGGACGGTAGATGTCAAACTTTCTGCCTCAGACTTTTGCCATAAATAGCCATATGGGAAAGTTGGTAGGGTCGTATCCTCTTCGGACTCGGAGGTAACACTACCTCCCTAGTGTAGGAAGCTACGTCCTCTATTCCTTAACGAGGGTGGCTACCCCAGGGATCTCGGCCTCTGTTCCTTGGAAGTCATCGTCTTCTCAGAACGCCGAATTATCATAAAGGTCTGGGGGATTACAACCCCCAGCTTGCATAGTTATGTGAGGTCCTAAGGAAGAACTACCACTGGTGGTTGATAGCTTCTTCTTTGAGTGGGTGCGCAGGAAACACCTTCAACGGGTTCCGCTTCCTGTCCTCTTAGATACGTCTTCTTGACTAGCTGGCCGAGAGTGACGGACCGGAGGTGCTAGACTTTTGACCTCCCCTCATAGAGGGGGCCTTTCGAGCAGAATAACACAAGGCAAAGGGTAGTTCCTCTTTCTCTGGTGCTTATACCCATTCTCCGGGTTTCAGCAGGGTGGGTGCCTTTGGTTGTAGATGCTGGAATGGCGACAGCCTGTTTATGGGTACTGCTGCTTTGTTACAGCAGTTTATAATAATGTTGGCACAGTGATGCCCTAGGGATTATACTTCGTATGATGTCATTATTTCCTTCACTTTGTACGTGTGATTGGTCACGTTGCGCAAGTTGAGCGAGGGATGATTCACCTTTGTATCTTTCTTATAAGCCTAGATAGATCGAGCACACTGGTGTACAGGCATTTATTTTGTTTCCTGAACTGGGGTTCTTACAAGAACTTGCCCCAAGTTTCCAATAGAAGACTCTTTAAACCGACCTTGTCTAATTGCCACTACGGGCTGGATGCACGGGTCGGTTTTGTTCGACTTTTCGTCAGGGGAACGCGTAGTAAGCGACGCCTGTTGACGGTCGATCGAATGAGCAATTGCTTGAGCTTGGCGAGCTCATATTTCCCTAGACTTCTTCGTCCTAGCATGTACCAGTGCATAGTATTAAGAGTCCAAGTTTACATCTTCTCTTTTTTTAGTAAGGCGCGTGGAGTCAACGCTGCATAAAATTCGGTCAAATATAGAACTTTGGTGGTTGTTTTGGTTGCACAAGGACATCTTCTTATGGCTGCCGAGCGGTGCCGCATAGTCCTCCTCATGCAGATTTTGACGTGGCTATATGGAACGTGTCTTAGCTCTCGAACTCCTGGCATCATAGTATTTTTCTTTACCAGAGCTCAAGTGTTGAGCACTTTCCTTGTCCGAGGAGGCTGTCGCATGAGAGTTAAATGCATGATGTGCGATCCTTGCGGTCGAAAGTAAAATAGGAGAATATTCTCTGCATTTGAGTGAGGTACATCGGCCTTTGCAACCCATGTCCTGCAGGTCTTCCGATGTTGAGCACTCTTCTTGTTAGAAGAGGTTGTCGCATAAGAAGTGGATGCATAATGTGCGGTCCCTGCGGCAGAGAGAGAGAGAGACAGGGAGCACGTGCTCCGCAGTTATGTGAGGCACAGCGGCCTTTGCAAACCATGTTCTGTGGGTCTTCTTAGACTTTGCCAGCCATAGAGAATTTGCCCTGAGAGAGAATTTCCTCAAAGGCTTGCTGGTCGAAGCGTACAACCATCATCCTCTGGGGTCAAACCTAGATCGACGCATCGGACTGCGTCACAACCTTCTCATCAGAGGAGAAGGAACTCCCTAGCAGAATCGCCATCTTGTTCGCCATTACAAGTTGTGAATAAACTATTTTCTAAACAATGAACAAATAATTACGAAAAAATTCTAGACAGAATATCTAAGTACGATATTTTTTATCTAGGTAGTGTGACGATGGAGATCGAGTACTACAACGACTATTTTTCTCCGTTGATGGTTCGACGAATTATTGCGGGATGATCTCTTCTCTTCTGAGCTTGTGTGTATGTACGTAGCTCGCCTGGAGGGATATGGTCAATCTAAAGCAGAAAATAGTCAGTCGTTGGGATGTCCAAGCTGCCTCTATTTATAGCCATCCTATTGATGAGCTATAGGTGCCACATGTCCTTTTATTTGGTGGCCACATGGGACTCCTTAAACAGAATACGATTGCAACTGTGGACACATAGTATGGGTTGAGTCCAAGACAAGTTGCCACATGGACATTTGATTGGGAATTGATGTTTGTTGGAGATTCTAGCTGTTCTCATCTTCTGTTTGCATGAATTGGTCATCTTGACACGTGGCCCACATCTATTTAGAGAGAATCGCCACAGAAATAATTTATCTCAGGAAACCTTGCCACGTTGGATGTTTGGAGGTTGAGACGCATATGACGCATGACGTTTGGAATGCATAGGACCAGAGGTATATAGGATGCATGGAATCTGAAACGTATGGTGCCAGAGAAGCATGGAACGCATGGAGTCTAGAACGCATAGGGCTAGGGTCGCATGGAGCGTATGGAGTCTATGACGCATGGGACAAGAGACGCATGGAACGTATGGAGTCTGAGATATATGATCTCTCATACACGTGGTATTGCACGCTTATCAAAAGTTATTATTAGTTTGACGTGAGATTCTTGTCACTTAGTGTGCTCATATCTTTCGAGGTGCTCAGAAAATCATTTTTGTCAGGATTCTTTGTCAGACGTAATCTTGGTATCAAGCCTTTATACGGCCAATATTTGGGGCGGATGGATGTTGCTTTTTCTTGGCCGTATGGTCATCCTTGGCCTAGTTTTTTCTGAGTCTGTTGTGGGCGCATATTTGTTGAGAACATGGATCTAGATTTTTTATGCTTTTATAAGGACAAATCTGCTTGCAAACCCAACTGACCAAAATCTACAACGTGACTAGGATCATGCATGTACTTCTGCAGTTGTGATACGTGAAAGATATCTTGCTCATCTGATATGCTCGATGGTAGGGCAATTTGATATGCAACTGGGGCATTTATCCTAAGAATCTCGAACGGACCAATAAATCAAGGACTTAGCTTCCTCTTTACTCCAAATCTCATAACTTCTTGTATCGGGGTAACCTTCAAAAACATTTGATCACCTTCGACAAATTAAAGAGGTCGATGGTGGGTGTCCGTATAACTCTTCTGTCAACTTTGTGCTATTTTTAATCGCTCTCAGATCAGTCAAACCTTCTGAACGGTATGCTTTACTAGTTCCGGGCTGAGGATATATTGCTCGCCAACTTTATCCCAACAGATAGACGATATATACTTTTGCCGTACAAAGCCTCGTATGGAGCCATCTGAATGCTGGACTGATAACTATTGTTGTATGTAAATTCTGCCAATGGTAGATGAAAATCCCAACTTGGGTTCGAGTCGATCGAACAGAGGCGTAGCATATCTTCAATGATCTGATTCACTCGCTCCTTTTGGCCGCTGGTCTTACGATGGTATGCTGAACTGAACTTCAACTTGGTCCCCATAGCCGACGAAAGAGTTTTTTAGAAACGTGATAAGAACCGTCTATCCCGATATAAAATAATAGATACTGGCATGCCGTGTAATCAAACTATCTCATCAAGATATATCTGAGCCAGGCGATCGATGATCCAAGTAACTTTAATGGCAATGGAGTGCGTTGACTTGGATAATCGATCGACGATAACCAAGTTGGCATCGTTTCCCCATTACGCCTTTGGCAAGCCAACAATAAAGTCCATCGTAATATGGTCCCATTTTTACTCCTGGATAGTAAGGTTCTGCATCTCTCTGCCCCGCCTTTGGTGCTTAGCCTTTACTCAATGATAAGACAAGCATTGACACGATGAGCGTCACATCTTTCTTCATGTCTTACCACCAGAAGATCATGCGAAAGTCCTGATACATCTTCGTACTTTCAAGGTATGATACATAGGCTGCATAGTGAGCTTTTATGAGGATCTCCTTTCTGAGTTCTGCATTGTTGGGTACGCATAGTCTTCCTTTTATCCGCAATATTCTGCCTTCATCCACTACAAAGTAGGTCACCTTTTTTGTTGAAATATGCTTACGTGTCTTCAATAAGAATGGGTCGTTCGTCTGAGCGAACTTGGCATTTTCTATCAAGCTCGGTTTAAGGAGTAACTGAGTTAGTTATCCCCCAATCGGTCTGCCTCGATATCGAATTCGCAGCTCAATGCCCGTACTCTCCAATTATTTCTGTAACATGTGGTTGACGGATAGAGATCCCGTAAATATTCGACTCAGCGCGTCCGCTACAATATTCCCTTTGCCTGGAGTATAGTTGACCAATAAGTCATAGTCTTTGATCAGTTCTGGTCAACGTCTTTGTCGTAGGTTTAGGTCTGACTGAGTAAAAAGATACTTGAGGCTCTGGTGATCAGTAAAAATTTTGGTAAGCCGCACCATAAAGGTAGTGTCACCACAACTTTAGTGTAAACATAATCGTCGTGAGTTCTAAATCATATGTCGGATAGTTTCTCTCATGCGGAATCAATTATCTCGAAAAAAAAGCTATCACCTTCTTTTGTTGCATGAGCACAGCTCCCAAGCCCCGGCCTGAGGCGTCGCTAAATATATGGAATCCCGTATTCTCGGTCGGCAGTACAAGTATCATAGTAGAGATGAGATGCTATTTTAATTCCTGAAATAAAGTTCATAGTCGACATACCACTCAAATGCGACTCATTTCTGAGTGAGGCTAGTTAAGGTTGAAGCAATTTTAGAAAAGTCTTTCGTGAACCGTCTGTAGTAGCCTGCTAACCCGAGAAAGTTTTGAATTTCACTGACTGAGGCAGGTTGCTTCCACTAGACGATGGCTTCAACTTTTCTCGGATCGACTGAGATGCCTCCCGCAGAATGATATGCTCGAGAAAAGATACACTGCTTAGCCAAAATTTATACTTGCTCAGTTTTGCATATAGCTTGTTGTCCCGAAGGGTATGAAGTACGGTCCGCAAGTACTCCTCATGTTCCTCCTTGTTCTTTGAATAAACCAAGATATCATCAATGAACACTACTGCAAACTTGTCAATGCATGACCGAACTCTCGATTCATCAAATGCATGAAGGTGGCAGGGGCATTGGTCTGTCCAAATAGGATAACTAAGAATTCATAGTGGCCATAGCGAGTACGAAAGGCTGACTTCGGCACATCGTCTGGCTTGATCTTCAGTTGGTGGTAGACCGAACGAAGATCAATTTTAGAGAATATCGATGTATCTTGTAGTTGATCGGAGAGGTCATCGATTCTGGGAAGGGGTACTCATTTCGGATGGTGGATTTATTCAACTCTCGGTAGTCTATGCAGAGCCGCATCGAACAATATTTTTTCTTCACAAATAGCACTAATGCGTCCCATGGAGACACTCGAACGGATGTACCCATGTAAACCCCCTCGACCAAAATTGAGGGTTATTTAATTTAAATAGAGAGATTATGATTAATTTGGATACAATTAGGATTAATGTACATCAATCATATGTCTTAATACCCCGTACCGTAGCTTTGAGATTTGGAGCGCTACATTAGTAGTTACCCTCAAACTAGTTAATTACACATCCCCTAGACGTGCCAGACTACAATCTGACCTTGTGTAACTTTTAGATACTCAATATTGGGCTTCATATGAGCTGCACAATATTTGTTACAAATATATATGTATTATTTCAATAAACCCAATTTTCTCATAATACCAGATGAAATTGTTTGTAATCTAATTAAAATTTGAGGCCAAGATCACCCAAAGCAAGACTCATGCGGACAGACCCACCTCAAAGAGCCCGGACAGGCCCAAGTCCCGAGGTCAGCCCATAAATCCCCCCTATATAAATACACATTTTCTTCCATTGAAATCCTAGATTACACCATCATCGTCACCATCATAAACCCTAACCGAACATTTAACCCGAGCACCTCCCCTCTCCTTTCCTCGACCGGACACCCACCAACGTAAGCCACCACCACCTCAGCCTCTGCCACTCGCCTGACCACCGACTCTACCACCCCAACATCACTGCACCACCATCTGCACCGACTGCCATCCCCATCTCCACCACCCTCAAACCCGAGCACCAACCCGACTGCCGGATCCTGACTATCCCTAGTCCGGACCACCGCCTCTAGCACCACCAACTGCCACTACCAGCCTAACTCCGATCTCCCCCATGACCTGACCGTCCTTCCAGCGTCGTCCCCAGGCCGCTGCCGCCTCTGCCAGGCCGCTGTTGCTGCTGCTGCAACTTCTGCAGTCACTTCCACTGTCGCCGCTGCCTTACGGGCCACCGTCGACCGGAGCTCCGCCCCGTGAGGAGGACGACCAGGACGAACAGACTTTCGTCCAGTCAACTAGGTACTCGACCCCTAGCTCGCTTCTAGCATAATATCGTTGTATGGTTATTTTATCAAGTCGTCGTGTCTTGTGTTGACACAAACCAATTAAAATAAAATAATATAGATGTGTATGCATGAATGATAATTAGATTAGATGATAATAAATGCATTATCCTAAATTTATGACCTGTTATCAAGGACTAGTAATTCACCTGAAATCCTGGACATAAACCAAGTATGCTTAAACATGGAAGATAAGGACATGTATTCGTACAAATCAGAAATAGTTGGTAACCCCTTAACTTTAGTAAATTATTGTCTCGAGGTACACGGTAGCCGAGGATAGAACATGTACACCCTAGCTACGTGCACACGTTACTCTGTAGTCGACCAACCGTGATCTTGTGACAGTACTTAGAGCAGCATCATAGTTATGTATGTATTTTCTTAGTGTCTGATGCTAGATTGTTATATATTATATTGTGTGTTTAGGGTCACTGGACCAGCCAGAAGATACTGCAGGAGCAGGCTATTGGCTTTCACAGCTTGAGAACCCAAGAAAGATACCTTGCCATATTTACTATTTAAATTAAATATTGCATATGTTGTATGATATTTTAGTTGCTTTATTTCATATGACTGTGCGCGTCCGAGATTGACTCGGGTGCAGTCGACGGATTCGTCGATGATTAGTGTACTTGACCTAGTCACTAGCAGACTCACCACATTGGGAGGATACTTTGGTATCTTCCGAAGACCTGACACTCTTACACGTTCACAGTGACAAATTCATATTGGGATACGATTTCGTGTACTCGACTAGCTATCGGGCATTTGACATGTATCACGGTTAGTACATAATTTAAGATTTTATAGTAGTAGAGACTTGGCATATAGATACGTGGTACGCACGTCGAGTATTCAACTTGTGTATCTACATTGGGCGGGAAGGACACTAGTAGGCGTATGGGATACACATATTGGAATCTGTAGTATCCAGAGGAGCCACGGATCCAATGACTCCCTTTACACTGCTACTACATTCTTCGGAGCGATATGGACGATATACTGCACTATTGTCACGCTCTTCGGGATATTGGACGTTATGCCTACGCCTACCCATACGTATTAAAGTTGTGCTCACATTGCATTCACTTAGATGGTTAGTACAACCTTTATTTATTTTATTCAGTATTTATATATATGGCATGCTTCTATATATCTTGGTATGTCCCTCTGAGGACCTGGTACCTTTCCAAATTTGGACGAGATATATTACCCTACAGTGTACGGCCCAGGACAGGAGACGAGGTACGCTACCGAGGAGGAGCTAGAGGTGCTACCGTCAGAGTTTCTGTGATCAGTTGGTAGGCATTCTGCCTAGGATTGGGTGCATCATTATCTAGTCAGCCGATGCCCTAGTTATTTACTCTCTCTTTTTTGTCATTTCAGTACTTTTATTTCGTCATAGTAGTGGGTTTATTCCCACCAGACATTCTTGGTTGTACTATGATATTTTGAGACTGACGTTTATTTTCCAGCAGTTATTATTAGTACATTCTTGTTGTTTATATTGTGGATGAGATTAGATTACCTATTGTTGATTGATATGGGACATGCTAGTATTTAGGATAGCGTAGCACTCTTCGTTAGGATCCATTAAATTGGGATATCCTCGGAGATGTGACAGCTGGCTATTGCCACGTGGCCTGGTCCCATATATTTTGGGACTGGGGCGTGACATGGTTTTAGTGGTGGCCCATGCAGGTCGATTCTTTCGCTTGTGGTATGGAACATGCCCAGCGAGCCTGCAATAGGAGAGAAATTTACTAGGTCTCATCTACTTTGATTGCATCTTTGAACTTCCTTCGTATTACTTCTAAATACCTGCATCATGTTTGCTTGATTCTGTACTCTTTCTAATGAAGTCCTATCTCTTGCAGCAAGATAAACTTTTACAGTGGACGAGGAGCACCCAGTGCCGTGGTGCTAATCGACACCACCCAAAGAGTGGAGATATTCACTGATCATAAGAGCCTGAAGTACGTCTACACCCAGAAGGACCTTAACCAGAGACAGAGACGTTGGCTCGAGGTGATGACAGACTTTGAGATTGAGCTACAGTACCATCCGGGAAAGGCTAACGTAATAGATGATGTATTGAGCAGGAGACTTATGGCATTCTTCTTGACTATCCAACAACATCTGTTGAGAGATCTAGAACAGATGGGTATAAAGGTCGTTATGCCCGGAGTAGACGGACAGTTGTCAATTTTTCAGTTGCAATCGACATTAGTGGAGAGGATCAAGGCTGCTTTGCCGACAGACGCCAAATTTCAGAGGCTTCGACAGAGGACAGAGGCTGAAATATAGACAGGATTGCGTATACATGAAGACGGAACCTTGAGATGTGGAGATCGTCTCTATGTTCCAAATGGAGAACTTCGGCAGGAGTTGTTGTCAGAAGCACACAGTTCAACATACTCTATTCATCCAGGAGGCACGAAGATGTAAAGAGACTTAAGACAGTACTACTGGTGGCACGAAATGACATAGCTTGCTTTGTGGCGAAGTGCCTGGTATGTCAACAAGTCAAGGCTGAGCATCAGAGATCTTCAGGATTACTTCAATCGCTCCCCATACCGGAATGGAAATGGGAGCACATCACTATGGACTTTCTTACGGGCTTTCCGAGGAATCCTAGTGGTCGCAATATAGTATGGGTAATCGTAGATAGACTCACCAAGTCTGCACACTTTTTATCCTTTAGAGTTGGGCAATCTACAGAGGTCTTAGCAAATATGTACATGAGGGAGATTGTGCGACTGCATGGAGTACCAGTTAGCATAGTGTCTGACAAGAATACGAGGTTTATATCTTACTTTTGGCAGAGTATGCAAGAGAGTCTCGGTACCCGCCTGAAGTTTAGTATATCGTATCACCCACAGACAGATGGCCAGTCCGAGCACACCATTCAGACATTGGAAGACATATTAAGAGCGTGCATGCTTGATTTAGGAGGATCATGGGAGGACCATTTGTATTTGGTTGAATTTTCCTACAACAACAGCTATCAAGCAAGCATCCAGATGGCTCCCTATGAAGCGTATGGAAGAAAATGTCATTCTCCAGTGTGTTGGAGCGATATAGGCGAGAGACAGATTCTTGGGCCAGAATTGGTTGTTCATACAGTAGGGAAGGTAAAAAAGATCCAAGGGCACCTGCGAGCAGCACATGACAGACAAAAGTATTGGGCTTATGCGCATCGACGACCCCTAAAGTTCCAGGTTGGAGATAACGTGTTTCTAAAGATCTCACCTACTCGTAGGACTATCAGATTTGGAGGCAGAGGAAAGCTGAGTCTAAGGTACATCGGACCATTCGATGTGCTAGAACGCATCAGAGAGGTTGCTTACAGATTATCCTTGCCACAGACCTTAGAGGGAGTGTATGACGTCTTCCATGTATCTCAGCTAAGGAGGTACATGCCCGATCCGAGTCATGTGCTTGACCATTCAGAGATCATAGTCGGCCCGAGCTTATCATACCAAGAGGAGCCTGTTGAGATTCTGGACATAAATGAGAAGGTATTACGAGGTCAGACTATCCCTCTAGTCCGTGTCGCATGGAGACATCATACACCAGGCGAGTTGACCTGGGAGCGTGAGGAGGATATTCGACAGCGCTATCCCCATTTCTTCGAAGGACTCGGTACGTAATAGCATTTTTAAATTTAGTCAGTAGTTCTTACTATACGTATGTTTTAATTTTGAGGACGAAATGCTCTAAGGAGGGTAGATTGTAAACCCTATCGACCAAAATTTAGGGTTATTTAATTTAAATGGAGAGATTATGATTAATTTGGATACAATTAGGATTAATGTACATCAATCATATGTCTTAATATCCCGTACTGTAGCTTTGAGGTTTGGAGCGCTATACTAGTAGTTACCCTCAAACTAGTTAATTACACATCCCCTAGACATGCCAGACTACCATCTGACCTTGTATAACTTTTAGATACTCAATATTGGGCTTCATATGAGCTGCGCAATATTCGTTACAAAAACCTATGTATTATTTCAATAAACCCAATTTTCTCGTAATACCAGATAAAATTGTTTATAATCTAATTAAAATTTGAGGCCAAGTTCACCCAAAGCAAGACCTAACCAAGCCCATGTACACCCTCTCATGTGGACAGCCCCACCTCAAAGAGTCCAGATAGGCCCAAGTCCCGAGGTCAGCCCACAAATCCCCCTCCTATATAAATACATATTTTCTTCCATTGAAACCCTAGATCACACCATCATCATCACCTTAACAAACCCTAGCCGAACATCAAACCCGAGCACCTCCCCTCTCATTTCCCCGACCGGACACCCACCACCATAAGCCGTCACCACCTTAGCCTCTGCCACTCGCCTGACCACTGACTCCACCACCCCAACATCACCGTACCACCACCTGCACCGACTGCCATCCCCATCTCCACCACCCTCAAATCCGAGCACCAACCCGACTACCGAATCCTGACTGTCCCCAGTCAGGACCACCGCCTCCAACACCGTCAAACACCACTACCAGCCCGACTTCGACCTCCCCCACGAGCTAACTGCCCTTCCAGTGCCGTCCCCAGGCCGTTGTCGCCTCTGCCAGGCCGCTGTTGCCGCTGCTGCAACTTCTGCAGTCACTGCAACTGCCGTCGCTACCTTATGGGCCACCGTCGACCGGAGCTCAGCTCCGCGAGGAGGACGACTAGGATGAGCAGACTTTCGTCCAGTCAACTAGGTACTTGACCCCTAGCTCGCTTCTTGCATAATATCGTTGTATAGTTGTTTTATCAAGTCATCGTATCGTCGTATCTTGTGTTGACACAAACCAATTAAAATGAAATAATATAGATGTGTATGCATGAATGATAATTAGATTAGATGATAATAAATGCATTACCCTAAATTTATGACCTATTATCAAAGACTAGTAATTCACCTGAAACCCTGGACATAAACCAAGTATGCTTAAACTTTAGTAAATTATTGGTAACCCCTTTACCAAGTATGCATAAACCAAATTTATGACCTGTTGTCCTTAGATTAGATGATAAGGACATGTATTTGTACAAATCAGAAATAGTTGCTAACCCCTTAACTTTAGTAAATTATTGTCTCGAGGTATACGGTAGCCAAGGACAGAACACGTGTACACTCTAGCTACGTGCACACGCGACTCTGTAGTCGACCAACCGTAATCTCGCGATAGTACCTAGAGCAGTATCATAGTTATGTATGTATTTCCTTAGTGTCTGATACTAGATTGTTATATATTATATTGTGTGTTTAGGGTCACTGAACCAGCCAGGAGATACTGCAGGAGCAGGCTATTGGCTTTCACAGCTTGAGGACCCAGGAAAGATACCTTGCCATATTTACTGTTTAAATTAAATATTGTATATGTTGTATGATATTTTAGTTGCTTCATTTCATATGACTGTGCGCGTCTGAGATTGACTCGGGTGCAGTCGATGATTAGTGTACTTGACCTAGTCACTAGCAGACTCACCACATTGGGAGGATACTCTGGTATCTTCCGAAGACCTGACACTCTTACACGTTCACGGTGACAAATTCATATTGGGATGCGGGTTCGCGTACTCGACTAGCTATCGGGCGTGTGACATATATCACGGTTAGTACGTAATTCAAGATTTTATAGTAGTAGAGACTTGGCATATAGATACATGGTATGCACGTTGAGTATTTGACTTGTGTATCTATATTGGGCGGGGAGGACACTAGTAGGCGTATGGAATACACACATTAGAATCTGTAGTATCCAGAGGAGCCACGGATCCAATGACTCCCTTTACACTGCTGCCACGTTCTTCGGAGCGATATGGACGATATACTATGCTGCTGCTATGCTCTTCAGGGTATTGGATGTTATGCCTATGCCTACCCATACGTATCAAAGTTGTCCTCATATTACATTCACTTAGATGGTTAGCATACCCCTTATTTATTTTATTCAGTATTTATATATATGGCATACTTTTATGTATCTTATTACGTCCCTCTGAGGACCTGGTACCTTTCCAGATTTGGACGAGACATATTATCCCACAGTGTACGGCCCAGGACAGGAGACAAGGTACGCTACCGAGGAGGAGCTAGATGTGCTACCGTCAGAGTTTTCATGATCAGTTGGTAGGATTCTGCCTAGGATTGGGTGCATCATTATCTAGTCAGCCGATGCCCTAGTCATTTACTCTTTTTTTGTCATTTTAGTACTTTTATTTTGTCATAGTAGTGGGTTTGTTCCCACCAGACATTCTTAGTTGTACTATGGTATTTTGAGACTGGCGTTTATCTTTCAGCAGTTATTATTAGTACATTCTTGCTGTTTATATTATGGATAAGATTAGATGACCTATTATTGATTGATATGGGACATGCTAGTATTTAGGACAGCGTAGCACTCTTCGTTAGGATCCATTAAATTGGGATATCCTCGGAGATGTGACAGCTGGCTATTGCTACGTGGCATGGTCCCATGTATTTTGGGACTGGACGTAACAACCCACGATCGAGCAATTCTTGTAGTTGGACCTTGAGCTCCTTCAGTTTGTATAATGACCTATTCTGCTCAAGTGGACAGTCAATTCAAATGACGCAAGTGCAACGACCTGACCTATTTTGCTCAGTGAGAAGACTCGTTTAAGGCAAAGGATTTCAGACTTGTCCCTTCAGGAGTTCTGACTTAGACTTTCAAAGGCTCGCTCGAAGTATCGCTCGACCGAGGTAAATTATTGCTAAGGTAGGTGGTTACGATAAATTTGTCTTTGCTTAACCAGCACACTTAAAATATGGATGCTACATACTAGTCGCTAGGTGAATCACCCCTTGCATGCTAATAAAGAATACAACGCACATATCTAAGGGAATAATCTCATCTTCTATTGCTTGTGTTAGAACATAAAAATAAAACTTGGCTTATAGTTGGACGCTTGTATGCTACCTTAGATTCGTGTAAGTAGACCCCGCTATGCCTCAAGTAGATTATTATATACTATTCGTAGTATACTGTTTTACTTGTTTACACTGCTCGTCCCATAGATTATGTCGCTTGATATATCCATGTATGGTTGCACTCCTCGCACTACCTCTAAGATCGTACTAACATAAATGTTTATGTTTCCAACAAATGCATGCTTGCTTGCTTATATTGTAACTTATACTTATTGTCTCATTTCAATACTTGTCACATGAATTTATCCCACGACCCCCGGTAATACTATCTTGTCTTGCATTCATCTATGTTCCCCGAAAGACTATCAAATAGTCGTTCCGTGCAAGTATGAACATGAAAGTATTCGGGACCGTTAGGTCGCCAAGGCAATTTCCAAACCCCGTGATTGCATCATATCAAATAAACCAAGAATCACAGCTCATGGAATAATACTTGTCCCGTACTGAATTAAATGGCTCGGGGAGTCGATATACATATTTGTGAACAATTTTGCCTTGAGCTTGAACCTGTATGTGACAAGATCCTGACTCAAACTTGTACCTTATATATCCTAACCTGTTCCTGTACTTGTACCCAACAAGAGGCCTAGAAGATTAGAGACTTGCATGGTCACGGACAACTTGGTGCATAAGAGAGATTATCAAATCTCGTTCTGCGGACGATCTCCGGGGCACCGAGGTCAATCCGACGGTCAAAACCTCCTGACTGTAGTCGCCTGCGTTGGGCAGAATATGAGTAATGCCCCATGTTCCTGCTTGCACACTATTCTACCCTGAGACTACACCGTCCTCTATGGCATTGTGCCAGTAACCTCTTGTTCATCGCTTAGCGACAGTTTGTGTGGGAGTCATTATATCGCATCTAGTAATCTGAAATATCTGAACGATTATGAGTATAAAAAATCTGTATAGATTGAACATCTGAGAATCCATTACAACATACCTGAGTAATCCGTGTAAGTCGTGCACCTAAATTAGAACCCCGCTCGTGACACTCATGTTTGCTTATGCAATATGATTTGGATTTTAATATATATATACTCATGCTTGGTTTAACTTGGTTTTCCTTAGACAGGGAATAACGGATGGTAAGTTGGTAAGTATCGCCGTGTTACTCATATATTGCATGGCGTACCACCATACGAGTTAGGCTTTTCGTTGTGCCATAAAACTGATCATAAGGCAAGACTAGAAAGATAACTTAATAGATGATTCACGGAACCTGTATAACGTGTTTCGATTTGAGTAGGCAAAAAATCTCCCCACCAGTACATTCATGTACTAATAACCCACCAGATTGCTTGCAGGGTGCGGAAGAACCTCATTCGGTGCGAAAAACCCCTATATGCGTGCTAAGGCAAGGAGTTTGCTCTGGTGTCTTGGAACGTTGCTTCCCGAACTGAAGCACATATACAAGACATAATATTGGAACATCGCCTATGTATCATTCCATAAATATAGTCACTTGGCATACTTTTATTGTTTCAAGAGAGAGAGAGAGAGAGCTTGAGCGACTTGTAATCTCGGCCTAGCGCTGCTTATAATACTTGTGCAATATCAATAAAGTGCTTATTTTACTTCTATACTTGTGTTATTCACTGCTTCTGCTATTGACGACTCTGTGAACTTGTTACCAATCGCCTATTCATTTCTTATTTCGCTATATTTGGACTATCTGTGTGACTCTGTGGCTTAGATATTTTATCTTCTGTTCGGATCATGGTCTTGCACGGGTGCAACTTGTGCTTGTGCGACATCACATCCAGATGGGATAGATCGTCCCGTGGGAGCGCTGGTACGATGATTCGCACCTAGTGGGGATGGTCGATTACCTGCAAGAGATTGGGACGTGAAAGTTCGGCAGGGGCCATTCGAGATGGAGCTTTGGAAATCGGTCGAGTATCTGAAAATGTATCTATAGTGAACTCTATCTCACAGTCGGGCAGCATACTGGGAAACTCTTCTGAAAATACATCAGAAAATTCTGCCACAATGAAAGTAGACTCTACATTTAGAACTTCTCGTTAAATGTCTCGAACGGACGCCAAGTACCCTTCACAGCCGGAATGTATCATCTGTAGAGCATATATTGCAGAAATTACCATCCAGTTATTCGTCGCTCTCGACGTTGGACTTTACGCTTAGCAAATTTTGGTCTCGCCATGTAGATAAAACATGACTTTCTTTTCCGTGCAATCAATGGTAGCCAAGTAAGCGCCGAAACAATCCATCCCCAGAATTATATCATAGTCCCTGATGTCTAAAACTATCGCATCGAGTGATAATTTCCTTACTCTGATGCAAATGCAGCCGTCGCGACAAACTGAGATAGTAGGCAAGTCCATGCCTGACGGGGTACTGACGCTAAGCCTTAGTCCAAATTGTGTCTGAAGGAATTCGTGTTCACTAATGAAGTTAGTCAATACAAAACTATGTGTGGCACCAGAATAAAATAGAAATCGTGCAGGAATATTATTGAAAAGCAATATACCAGTCACTAGGGTGTCCGAGGCAAACGCCTCATCCCGCGACAATGCATAAACCCGGCCCACAATATTTGGACGACGCTCTTGTTGTTGCGCAGGCCAATTTTCTTGGGGTACATGAGCAGGATTTTGATGCTCTGGACGGCGCTGAGGGAACCGGTTGGGGTAATCAAGACAGTCACGAGCATAATAGCCCAGCCAACCACAATGGAAGCATCCCTGATTTTGATATTCAGTAGCCTGGTGTCTTGTTCGATTGCATTTAGCACAACGCAGCCCATGGTTTCCCCTTGATTATTTTCCTGATGACCGCCATTGTTTGGACGCTTATGAGAGTTCTGTCCTCCCGTATTACTATGGCACTTGTGATGAGAATGATGCACATTGTCGACAGTAGTTGAAGGATATTGCGGTTCTAAGATGAGGGTATGATTAAGGACTTCCCCTATCGTCTCGTACTGAGGGGCTACTACGTGCTTATGAATGAAAGGTCGCAAGCCGCCTTTTAATCGTCTTGCTCGACTCGCAGTGTCGGTTAGATAAGGGCTGGCAAACATGGCGAGTCCATTGAATTATGTGGCATATTGCTTCACTGACATGCTTTCTTGTTGCAGACACACTAACTTGTTCTCCTTTTATCAACGAACATGTGGGGGGTATAAACTCCTCCTCGAATGTACTACGGAAGGTAGACCATGCGATCGTCTGGTCTTCATTATTTTCGGGGAGAGATCTTTGATGCATGGACAACCAATTATGTGCGTTCATTTGGAGTTGGGTACAGGTGACTCTCTTGATCTCAGGTACTTCTAGCAGTTTAAAGTGGTCTTCTATTTTAGCTAGCCAATTTAGAGCCACGACAGGATCCTCCATTCCATGGAAAGATGTGTTGTAGACCTTCTTGAAGTCGTTAAAGTCGAAGGAAGTCACATCCTTCTTCTTTGGGGTTTAAGGCATCTTGACTTAATTTGTTGGTTGCTTCATCTGTGTCACTGTCATTGTGGAATGGATGGAGGCAATGGTCTGAACAATCTGTTAGAGGGCATCCACCTGCTTCTGTTGGACTACGAACTGAGCTTCTATATTCTTTTCAAATTTTTTATGTCAATCCACGTCCCTTCGTTGTTGTGCCTCAAATATTTGCATCATCCGCTCAACTGGATCAACGGGGGGCGCAGGTCGTTGGCTCTCGGATCTTGCCAAAGTGCCCAAAGTACTTGCTTGCACTTGCGATTCTACCTGCGTTATTCCTTGCGTTTCAGGCATTCCTTCAAAAATAAAGAATATGCATCAGTCTCATAGAGTATTACAGACTCACTGTATGGAACAAATCATATTTTGGCTAAATGATTTTAAGAGTTCAAATGGGAGGGACATGTTCGTTCTATGAAAACTTTTCTGACACAAGGCCAAATGATCTGAAGCCGTACTCTGATACCAATATGTCATGCCCTGATTCCACAAAATAGATATTCGTCCACCGAGCATGATGCAGTGTGAGGGTAGGGCGCGCCCGTACAAGGCCTAGCATAATGATATATATATATATATATATATAAACACAACAACAGAGTACGGAAGCTAAATAACACACATTACAATGAAGAAAAGTTCTCTTTATTGATAATATACATCTTTGTTACAAACTCTTGACTCAAAGTAAATTAGTGTCGCGCGGGCTTACAAGATGGACGAAAAATGAGATAGTTAATCCATAAATTATATCCCATACTATAACTTCAAAAGATAATAAACACCTTCCGACGAAGCTATCGCCTTACCTCAGAGCTACATAAGATGTGTACACAAGCTCCAGATGATTTGTACAAGCTTCAAAAGACACGAACGGAGTTCTCCGAGTAATGGACTGGTTGGGGAAGAAGCTTCAGCTCCTCACCGGGTCGTCTTGGCTCAGGGAACCTGCTGCAACGAGGGTCAGTTCTTTGAAACCTACCGGTGAGGGCAAGCTAACCCAACTAACCCAATCGACACAAGTGTTTATGTTCTGAAGCACACAAATTATTATTATGATCTTTCTATCTTGCCTTAGTTTAAGTTATAACTTGCAATATATATAAATGAATGAATAATGTGCCACCGTTCGGTGACTTTTTACCTCCGACATCGCATCCACTTGCACAAGTCTACCATGTCCTTTCCTGCCAAGAAGATATTATTAGCTTGAACAGATAATGCAGTAATATGCTGGTTCATGGCACATAATGCCACCGTGGACAATATCTACAGTAAGACGACGATCCTTGCAGAGCGGGTAGCAAGGTTCGCTATAAGTCCCCGTATTACCCGTGCTAGTCTTTCTATCATAGTTATCCGAGTTTCAACCGGAAATAATCAGCCCCAGTGTCCAAAAGACTGTTCGCAAGAACTAAACCTTGTGCACAATTTGTTCGACCATACGACATCTTAACACTAAGTTAACATATGAAGCATTTCAAGACATCATAATGAACATAACTACTTTAGCACAATGCGATGGCATATTCTACCTGCTCAAGTGATCACATTTCCAATATTTTATACTACTCATTTGCACAGTTATAGAGGAATAAGTTTTAGCTATAACTGAACAAAAAATAGATACATATATAATGAACAAGCAAGCACGTTATAATCGTTTAGTAATTTTGTGTGACATGCACCAAGTGTTTCCAAGTTTACTACTTATTTTATGGACTCGGTTATTATCTTTATTGTATCATTGACCGAAACGCATAAAAGAGTCAGATTATTAAGATTGAGGACTTGAAAGAAAGGAGCTAATCGAAAGTAAGGCCACTCATAGGTTGGAGAATCGGGGAAGAGAAAAAGAGGAGATCTTCAAGACTTCGCTCTGCGTCACCTACACGATCACCTGCATGCACCAACAGATGATTAATATCTCCAATCTCGGTCTCCCAGAGTTTGATACGGAATACAAAGTTCAAAGAACGAAGACAATAAAATTCATTGAAACCGTTCAAGAAAATGCAAGTCATAAAACTAACAAGAAAGAAACCAAGCGGCATAAAAATGGGCAAAGAAATTAGCACAACGGAAATATCCCTCGTGAATCTGCCGTAGAGTCATTCCTTGAGTCACGATCCGCTGAATGTGTAACTTGGTTCCGAAGAAAAAAAATCCATAATGAGGAAAGGATCTTGATTCAGTCTGTCCCGATCGAACGATACCAAGTATTTCTTAGCCGCGCTCACCCAACAGGGGGGATGGGACACTACACTTATGAGGGTCAGAAAGATAACCTGAGTCTGCATAACCAACTAACGAGAATTGTTAGTAGAATTACAGGAATAAAATAATTCAATGTCACTTGTTCTACGAAGATATCTCAGTTTGTGTTTAATTTTATTCCAATGTCTAAGCGTAGGTGCAGAACTATATATAGACAATAAATTAATAGAAAATACAATGTCTGGTCTTGTGCATTGTGCTAGCTATAGTAGTGCTCCAAAAGCACTTAAAAACAGTACTTCAGGACTAAGAATTTGTTTATCTTCTGCCTTTGGTCGGAATTGATCTTTATCCAAATCCAAACTCCATACAACCATAGGTGTACTAAGTGGATGTACTTTATTTATTTTGAACCATTTCAAAATCCTTTTAATATATCGGGATCGATGCACTAATATTCCACGGGAACTATGTTCTATTTGCAAACTAAGATAAAGTTTCGTCTTTCCCAAGTCTTTTATTTCAAAATATTTCTTTAAATACTTTACAGTTTTTATTCAATTCTGTTGGAGACCCATCATCCACATATACTGCTACTATAGAGAATCCATTCTCGGATTTCTTAATGAAGATATATAGTTACATTTGACTATTTTTGTATCCTTTTTAAGTCAAATATATATTAAGACGATTATACCATATTCTTTCGGATTGTTTCAATCCATTTAATGCTCGTCTAAGTTTATTTGAACATATGCCATTTGACTTAGTTTCTAGCATTGTAAATCCTTCTGGAATTTTTATATAGAAGTTAGTATCTAAGTCTCCGAACAAATATGCAGTTACAACATCCATAAGTCTCATAACAAAATTTTTAGAAACTGCGAGACTAATTAGATATCTAAAAGTAATGACATCCATAACTGGAGAGTATGTCTCCACATAGTCAATTCCAGGTCTTTGAGAGAAACTTGTGGTACAAGTCGGGCTTTGTATCTTTCAACTTTGTTTCTCTCATTTTGTTTTCTCACGAACACACATTTAAAACCAATAGGATTTATGCATGTTACGTCCCACATCCAGAATACTGGAGAGCGGAAGAATGACTCAGCCAACCACAACTTGCAGAATACCGAAGCAATCTATAATGTGTTAAGGTTTTCTATAGACATGAGGGTGCATACTATAATCAGGTCTTCTAGGGTCAAGAATATCTATATCTTAATCATTCAAAATAGTAGCAATAACATAGACTATTTTAGAATAAGCAGTAAGGCATCACAAACACTGCATCAGAATATTCTTAGAGATCTAGCAAGACAAGATGGTAAGCCAGATACAATATCAAAAGTATACATGATAGTAAGTCAGCTACAGTCTGAATATATTACAATCATGTAGGAAACTAGTGTCCAGATTTGTCGGCTAACAGGTGCCGGTTGGCTAAACGTCCAAAAGAATATAGTTCACAAAAGACGAGCAGTAAATTAAAAAACCCACTCGTGTCCCTCAGCAACCATCCTTCTAGTGTGTGCTATCAGTGAGGGGGAAGTAAGCTTGATCCTTATGTGCCTGTGCTAAAACTGGCCATACAAAGCCAGTGGGGTCAGATCCCAAATAGCAAATACCATAAAGGAAGCACAAAATAAAGAAACAAAACAAATTCTATAGCATTGGATGTGTGATCCAATAATCAATGGCATATGTCCTATCCATGACATGATATGACACCCCTTCACCAAACAAGGATAGGAAGTGCCTTATCATATCAAGATAGAATACGTCCCTTGATTATGGTCAAGCTGAAATAACTTTGCGTCGTAGTTTTAGTCCACAGCTTATCATATCGCAACAACGCAGCCCAACAACCAAAGAAGGACATGAGTTGCACCATCATGCTATAACAGTCTATGTCCCTAATTCCATTTAACATAGGGCACAATACACAATCAGAGATATTACATAGGAGAAAATATAATCTAGCTTCAATTCATGGATTATCGTAATATAACGACGCAACCCAAAAACAAAACAAGGATATGGGTTGAATCATCATGCCACGATAGCCCACTTTCCTGGTTAGGCATTCATTACAAGAAATTTAAATGGCCAATCATTTATTACGGCTTGATATGTGATCTCTGGGTTATCCTAGTAATGCAATACTTAAGTATCCTCAAATTGTGCCCTAATCAAGCTGGGCCGGCTGAACCAATGATATGCAAGCAAGAATATATGTATAAGATGCACCAGCCCCTAGCAATGACACTGAGCTAATTAATGATTAGTAACAGTTTCAAGCTTTCAATAAGAAAGATACTCGCTCAGTCTTATATTTAGATCAAAAACTGCACTTCACTTGTGCGAATGATATATAATATATGTGGTAGCCAGCCTTTACTCCCATCTAATTTAGGGTGGCTTGACATACATGATCTCAGAATATCGTTCTCTTCCAATGCTCTATAAGTTAAGTTGCTTAGTTAACCCTAGGTTAATAGAATCTTCTATCGTAGTCTCATAAAAAAATTTCTTCGATGTCGTACTTTAAGTACGGGCACTCTTGATACGAATCCATATTATTACTCGCAAATTAAATATAGATTTACGCAAGTATGATGCAACAATCAATTCTATGTAGACAAGACTAAAATTACTGTCCAACTACCAGATCCGTGCATAGAAATAATTACATATATAACGTAGCAAGAGAATGTGGCACGACGGTTCACTAGTAGCACTCTTGGTGCGATCAAGTGTATCAGCATAGATACAATAGTCAGGGCAGGAACAAGTTCTAGTATCAAGGTTAAGGTCAAGATCATGGACAAGTTATCAAGTAGCAATTCATCAGAGACAAGACAGTTATGCACTGGTCATATTAATTATCACTTTATTATATCGATAGATGATAATAAAAGTAGTGTAAGAACTCCTCGAGATCAGATCCACAATCCTTAAACCAAACAAGGATCGAGATTGCAAACCTTCCCCCAAGTTGAACTACGCATCTTATTCTATCCAATGTATAATAAGGTGATCAAAGAAAATTAGTAAGTACATATAAGGCCACATCTACAGGGATCAAGTCAGGTACTTAGTCAATTTAGCATAGGGTCACATATGGGTCATACAAGTCATTTCTAAGTTTAACACATAGTACCACAATCATTCCATCAAACAAAAACATTTTTAAACCAAACAAGTATTCAATGTGTGCATGAAACAGTAAGAGCATAGCCAGGGTGCCGCATAAAGTCGAGGCTGCATCGGTGTCAAGGCCGTATGCAGTTGCGGGCCGCATAGATGTGAAGGCCGCATGGATGGGGCATGGTCCACTCTTCGGAACAAGTAGCAAAGTGATGGACAATAAATACAAGTCAGAAAGGTGACATAAAGTAATGGATGTGACTGATGTGATATACAAATAAAGTATATCGGAAGAACAAGACAAAATCATACAAAGATGAGCCAATGTGGTGTTGAGTCATGAGTTTTAAGAAAGAGCAAACTTATAGCTCGAGGCCATATGCTCCACTTGGCCGCATACACACTTGGCCGCTTAAAATCTTTTTGGACATAGTAAAATTTTATTCATTCAATTTTCGTGTATTTGACCAAGGGATGCATGTCAGATTTTAGTCATGCATCCAACAAGATGGTCGGATGCTGACTTTGGAGCGACAACTCCAGGCCATATGCTAAGCGTGCTGTATGGAGCTCATTCGTCCCAGAACAACAGGTTTTGGAAATAAAAGTTCTGAAAACCCAAATTTGGTTCCTTCCATGGAAACCTCAAACGAAGTCCAAATCCAACAAAGTAAAGTTCTAAACTATTCAAAATTAAATGCTCATCAACATAGAACAATAATTTTTTGAAAACAATTAAGTTTTTAGAGATCAAAATCCAAGAAAACTCAAAAACACATAAAAAGCTCTAAACTTAAAAATGTAGATCTACACTAATCCATCCACCATATCCGAAAATACAAGTTCTAAATATATGGAGAATCACATAGCAAATATAATGGACTCATAAAATATATGGTTTTTCTATCTTCATGCAAGGTGTACTTGCCTATGGAGGGAGAGAGAAAACCTAAGAAAGAATAAAAAGAAATAATGAGAAAAGAGATAGTGTGTTTTAGTTTATATAGGGAGGGTTTGGGTTCACCTAACCAATGGTTCCATTCATGACCAAGCCTTGATCTCAAAATAAATCAAGAACCAACTCTACAAGAAAATAGTCTGGCCTCCAACCAACCTGACAATCATGCCAGCAAGCAAGAATGCATTCCAAATACGTATATCTAAAACGGGGAGTGACAATGCCCTTTGGTGTTTCCTCTATAGGTCAAAACACACCATATTTTTCTAAAGATTTTAATTATGCTTGCTAGCATCTTTTCACATTAGCCAATCTTTTCTTTGTCGACATTCATTTATACTATGTGGTTCATTTTCACAATCATCATTGTCCTTGATATTTTAGTAGCTACTACATAGCTAAATATGTCATCGATGACAAGTACTTTCCTATTCTACAATTCATCTGAATATGCATGGAATATCGAGATCTCTTCATTTTCAGGTACATATGCCACTCTAGGGGCATCCAAAGGCATTTTAGTGAATTTGGAAATTTTCACATCTTAATTATTTATTTTTGGAGTTCCAACCACTATCGGTCTTTTATCAGGACAAGATGTTTCATTATCTCTCATCTTTCTAGGGGCACTATCCTTGGAACCTATTGGCCTACCACGTTTTTGACGTGTAGTAGTAGATTTATTTATCGTATTTTTAGATTTTGTCCAACTGGAACAGTGATTCTGGCTGGCACATGTGATGAAGTTATATTTGCGGCATCATTAAATGCATCAGGTAATTGATTTGCAATTTCTTACAAATGTATCATTCTCCTTGTCTGGTAATAATATTGTGGAGTTCTTGGAATCTTGAAGAGATTGAGTAGGCATATACCATGTCAATTCATGTCGTTCATTAGCAATAGGTTGTTATATATGAACAACTTGTTGCTTTTCTCCTCCTAACAGCGAGAAGTCACTCTCATCAAATTAACAATCATCAAATCTTGCAGTGAAGACATCACCAGTCATTGGTTCCAAATACCTTATTATTGAAGAATACTCAAATCTAATGTATATTCTCAAACGTCGTTGGGGACCCATCTTAGTTCTTTTGGGAGGTAGAATTGGGACATATATTGCACATCCAAAAATTTTCAAATATAAAATGTTGGGTTATTTTTCACTAACAAGAAAAAAAAAAGTAGGCAGTGGGTCTAAATTTAATTAGAGATACAAAATATCAAATAGAATATCCCCAAGCCCCAATTGGCAAATTAGATTATATTAGTAGAGGTCTATCTATAAGTTGGAGATGTTTAATAAATGACTCAGCTAATCCATTTTGTGTATGCACATGGAAAACATGATGCTATACCTCAATTTCTAATGATGTACAATAATCATCAAAAACTTGTGAGGTTAATTCTGCATCATTATCAAGTTTGATTGATTTAATCATGTTATCAGGAAACTGAGATCTAAGTTTAGTAATTTGGGACAAAAGACGAGAAAATACAAGGTTTCTAGTAGACAATAGACAAACATGTGATCACCTAGTAGATGCATGTATGGATACCATAAAATACCTAAAATGACCACTAGCATGATGAATAAGACTACAAATATCTTCTTGTATTCTTTGCAAGAAAGTAGGAGACGCATTCTTAACTTTTAGAAAAAATGGTATAGTTTTAAATTTTTTTGTGAACAAGGAACACATAGGTGATTTTTCGGTAAGCCAAGATCATAATTTTTTAATAAATGTCCATAAGAATTTTCAAAAATCCACTTAAACATAGTTTGAAAAGGTCATGCCAAATAGTAAACAAGACAGGATCATTTACTTTATGTTTTGTCACATTCACATGAGATATAATTGTACCAATGTTGGTATAATACAAACCCACCGAAAGACAAGAGAATTCTTCTAATGTGAGATTTTTGCTCCCAACATTAGATGTGATACATAATGTGTACCATTAGGTAACATGATGTGTACTCTTCCAATGCCCTCAATTATATGGTCTGGTCCAGCTATTGTTGACACTTTATGCATGTCAAAACCTAAATTTGAGAAAACTTTTAATTCTTCAAAATAGTATGTATTGTAGCACCATTTATCAAACACATATCAAAGTCATTTTTCTTCTTTCGTATATCCATACCTTCAACAAGAATCCAAAAAAAATTATGAACATATATTCTAACTAGCTAGCATATGCATAATAAAAATAATTAATCACACCAAATGATAATATTATATTATAGAAACGTGGATCCAAACTCATAATAAAGATTCCTAATAAAACCAACTCTCATGGCCTAAACATGTGATAAACATGGAATGATACATAGAACTCTACTATTAAACTGCATCATAGATGTCTACTCATATCTCCTTGTTGATTTGTGTCTTGAATATGTTGTATTGATCTCTCTAGGATGAAGACTATTTTGTTGTCAATAATTTTCTATATTTGATCTCACTTGTTTTCTTACCATTTTTTTAGAATAGATGCCTGATCTTATATTCTTTATCAGGTACTATTGTTTTAGCATAGGATTATCAACTTTCTTTGAAATCAAAATGAAGATGTTAGATGGACCATCGTGGATTTTATTGAAACTGATTGTTTAGCAAATTCTAAGATCTTAATATTTATCTAAATATAATAAATATGCACTAGTATAGATACATGTAAATTATCCATCACACTCAATCTAGTAAATAATAATTCAAACTTCCTTAAGGAACCCCCAAAAAAGTAAATTAAATTTCTACGTCTAGTGAGTATGGATAAAGATCTAATACATCTAAGCAGTTCTTTAATTGTAAATTCATAGCATCTTCTATATAAAATGTAAACCCCCTCACCCAAAATTTGGTCTACTTTGCTTAGATAGAGAAATTAGGTCTAATTAGAATCCAAATAAAATTAGAACACAGCATTTATTTAATTTTGTATTATTTATGACGCGTAGCGCTCCTTACCGTTGCTTCGATAATTGGAGCACTACACTAGCCATTGTCCTCCTATAAACTTCATAACCTTGTCCTATACATGACCGCCCACCATTCTGACCCTTGCGTAACTTATAATCATGCTTTTTGGTGCTACATTTTAGTCACACAAATTTGTCGCGAACGTTATTATTTATTTCTAAATAAAATATGATTTTGTACCCCTGTACGTTCCAATTGAAATTGGAGACACAAGCTTGACCGTTTTGTGCAACCCGAATTTTGTTAATATTTTACTCTGAATTCTCTGTCCATGGCACTTGTGTCCCACCTAATTTTATTCTCATGTACTTCTAATTAATTCCAGAACATCGTGCGCACTCATTTTAATTAATTTAATCCCAATTTCCATCCTTGTGCAATTTTTCCAATTATTGGGCATTTTTATACAAAAATGCATTGAGGTGTCCACACCATTAGGCAATACATGAAGAAACCCAATTTTTTCTTCACATAAATTTTCCCACAATTTTTGGAATGTACAATGCGCACATCGCTCCATTTAAATTCTAGCCTTGTATTTAATTAATATAAATTATAGCTCTCCCAAACATCCCTATGTGAGCCCAAGGCCCATCTCAAGGAGAGGTTGACCAAAAAGTCAAATGTTCCTTGGTCAACCCAAACCAAAGTCTCTATGTATATAAACAACTTTTTCCTCCCCTCTTCTTTATTTTTCTAAAAATACCTAAACCTAAAGTTAACCCCCTCAAACCGAGCTTCTTCCAGCCGACTTCTTCCCTACCTTACTGTTCACCGCCGGAGCCTTCCGCCAAGACCGCCGTGCCCTCGCCTGACACTCGCCGACCTTCTCCCGTTCTCTTCCAGTCCCGCTTGACCGGACCTCGAGCCTCCGCCATTGGCGACCTTCACCATCTCCCATTCATCTTCTTCAACCTCTCGACCACGCCGGAGCCGTCAGCGCCGGTCCTCTTCCCTCTGCCTTTCCCCTCAGTCCAGCCACCCCCTTCCTGTTCATCTCAACCTCGACAACCCGTCCGGCCATCTCCTCCCTCGAAATCGCCTGCACCCTCCCCATCCCGACCACCTGCGGTCGCCTAGTCGAGACCTCGTCGGAGCCGACCACTGGACCACGGCACCCTCGCAGCCCCTCATCGACATCACTTCCCATCTTCCTCCATCACCGACTACCCGACCGGCCAACCCGCCCCACTCGACCAGTCCCCTCCGCCTGAACCGAGTCTATCTCCGGCCTCGTCCTCGACCTGTCTCCACCTCACCCTCACAGTAATCTCCTCTCCCTCTCTTCTCCGGCTTGACCTCCACCCTTCTCTGACTCCATCATCATCCCTACCACCAGAACCACGACGCACCACCTTCGTCATCCCCCCATCCTCCTCGTCGAGCCCACGTACTACCACGACCACCACCATCACGACTTCGTCATCGTCGTTATATCATCGTCGTTTACCCTCGTCGTCCTCGTCATCATCGTAGTCAACCACACCATCGTTATCAGCATCTTCGTGCGCGTACCTCGAGGTACAAAGGTGTTTCCCCCTTTCATATTTGTACGTGTGTGTATAAGTATTACATATGTATCCCTAGTATATATTAATATATATATAGCATAAATCCAATTAGTATATATACATATATATATATATATATGGTATATATAGTTATTTGGTATATATATGATATATGCTAGATAATAATAATGTAAATTTATATATTTCCTAGGTAACCCGAGTGTAACCACGGATATCCCGTAGTTACATTGACCTGTAACCATGTAATATTAGCAAACTACCATGCGATTAGACGCACTGACGTACAGGCGAGCCGTATCATTTGGACTGTCTGTCTTACACAGCAATTTTAGACACTACACCCATGCGATTAGACGCACACTTGACCCTAGTTGACCAATGACATACCTAGTTATGCCCTGAGTTCAAGGTATTTTTGATTGTGCACATGCTAGTGTAATGACTGATGTTGTGTTATATTATATTATATGTATATAGGATATGTCGGGTTGTTTTGTGCGACTTCAGGAGCAAGTTATTAGTACTTCGTAGCTTTTTGGCCAGGCAAGTATACCTTGCCTTGTTATACTATTTAAATTCTGTATTATTAGTTGCATGTTTATATTATATAACTGTGCGCATCCGAGAGAGACTCGGGTGCAGTCAACGAATGCGTTGACGTTAGAACTTGTGTTTGACCTAGTATCTAGTAGACCTACCTAAAGTTGTAGAGTTATTAGTATGACTCCCCATGCCTTGACACGTATCACTATACATCACAGAGTGAGTTCATGTAGGGACACGTGCCTCATACTCGACTGGCCATCGGTGTGAGCAATACATGTAAACGGTATTTAGCTTAGTTATTTATTTCTATAGAGACTTGTATTATAGTATGAGATGTCCACATCGTGTTCATGACTTATATATCTTTATTGGGCAGGGAGGACAACTTGTAGGCGTATGGGACACCCACTTCCTCTATGCAGATTCCACACTCGACGAAGTGATATAGACGTTATATACTATGCAGATTCCCCGTTCTTCGGAGCGGTAGGACGTTATTATATTGCAGTATGCCCTTGTATTGGGGGCATATATGGCATATACTAGCCAGTCATGCCGATTGGTAAATTATGTCAGCATATGTCTAGCCTTCACTTTCCCATACACTCATGTTGTCCTCAAGTTGCATTTTACTTAGCTGGTTAGGTCACCCTTGAGTTTTTACAGTATTTACTTTATGGCATGCTTTTATGTATCTTGTTATGTCCCTCTGAGGACCTGGCCCTTTCCTGGTGTATTGTTCATGAGTAGTTGCAGGAGCACAGATCCGAACTGGTTGCGTACGTTCCGAGGAGTCTTCTCTTCGACCCCCGTGATTGTCAGTTGATATTCTTATATTGTGTTTGTTGTATTACACTTATATATTCGAATTGGTAGTGGATTTATTTTCATCCAACTATCATCTTTAGATACTTCGTATTTAGATCTAGTTTCATAGATATTGGTTAATTATTTATATTTGATTTTCGTGGATGAGATTTAGATTATACCCTGTGACTTGTGATAGATTTATACCACTTGTGGATTTTATATTCATATTACAACGTACGTATGTGTTATGGTTTCCATATATTGGAGTTGCCATATCCATGCGGTTGGCATACTTATATGTCCTAGTCCTACGTATTTTGGGACTGGGGCATGACATATTTTTATGGTGGCCCATGCAGGTCAAGAGCATATTATCTCGATTACGTTACTGTACCGAGCAAGCCTGTACTTAGGATTAGAGTATAGGATCTCATCCATAACTGACTATGACTCATCCTCCCTCCAATCTATTCCATTAGAATAATTGTATCATGCTTGATTCATGTGCTTCCCTATTAGTTACTTGCGTACAACCTCTGCTAGAATATAGGAATCCCTATTGATATGATGATAAGTAGGGTAACCCTCCTATTAAGAATACAACTAGGATCATGACACATCACTGAGTTAGAATACTTAATGAACCCTATCATCCCTTAACTATAAATTAATTTACCATATCCCTTGAAGTATTTATGTATGACCTGAGAGTAGTATAAATGCTACAAGGATCAGTTTAAAATTGACCATAGTAGTTGACCCTAGTATTGAGGAACTAATAGAATCCAAGGTTAAATATTAGGACTGAACCTAACTTTCATAAGTGAGATAGTATTAGAGAGACATAACTTTGAATCATTGTTCTATCATTAACAGACAACACCTAGAAAACCTAAAGGATTAAAATAATATTTCCCCTTGATCATACCTCAAACATGGAGATTAGCTACCACCTTCCCCTTAGAAAACCATGATGTTATCTAGAGACTTTCTATTTAGTTTATATCGTGTTCTCCTGAGAACTTAGCACTCGCGAATTGTACGATGACTAATTATGCTTCTCTTCATCTTCCAACTCGTGCTACCTGACACTTCTGATTGTAGACCGAGTGATTCCTTATATGTTAAGGATATGTAGTTTGCTAGAATTATAGTTGTCAATGTTAAACTTTGAAAAGTTGTGCTTGATAGTTAGAATTTGATAGTTTTGGGTTATTCTTATAGATTATAGCTTGAGGATTATCTTAGTTTTAAATTACGTAATTCGTATCCATAACCCAATATAGATATATCCTCTTTTCACTTAAGAACTAGTAGCTCTTCCATTCTTACTATTGACACTTGTTATATGAGCACTATGATTAAAACTTAAGGTGACCATTACCGATATAATACAATATGATGATTTTCTAGTAAACCCCAATAAGAGTTTATACTCTATTTATAAGGACAATATTATCTGGTAGAATCTCCTTTAATGCAGTTATAATATTAGTTTATTATTTTTAAGTTGGGTAATATGCCTCACAACATAGTATCACATAGCCCTATTGACCCATTGATAAAGTGTAATAGGATGACACAACCTTAGACTTGTATAAGAAGATAGTGTTTATTCAGACTGTAGAAATTAGGGGTCCATACCCTATTTGGTCAACTAGCAACTTAGACAAGGAGCTAGTATGACAACTTTAGATATTGTAAAGTCTTATCTTCTTTGTGAACTTGAATTATTTTGTAATTTCTCTCATCATAATCTAACATACTTATACTTTTGTACTACCTCGACTTATGCTGCTGTTACAGCCTAGTTTTGCAAGCTCATTCTTTTATCAATCTTGTTCACGACATATGTATTATTGGACGCATACACTAATACATTTTAGAATCAGTGTACTACGGTCTGATCAACCATAGTGCGCTTGGTTCGTCCTTCGTATAACTATTTTACGTGGATTGAGATATATAATGATTAGTAGACGAATGTACCTGCCCTCTAGATATGTCTGAGCATATCGTATCCGTTACATAACTGTACTGATACGAGCATGTGAATAGGAATTACCACAATAGGATTTCAATCCACAACTGCCTTGACAATTCCCATTTGAATTCTTTAAACGCCTTGATCCCCATACTTCTAATCTATTACCTCCCCCTTGAACTCATCATTATTGTTTTTCATCTTTCCTTATTTCGGAAAGACGAAATCGCTGCCTAGTATAAGTTGATATATAGAGAGTACTAGATATACACCATAGACCAATCATTACTAGATGACTGCCTTTTATAACTGATTAAGGATATATTATATATGATATATTTGGTATTTAAATTTTGAGGATTGAGTAACATGATTAAGCAAATTTGAGGAATAAGTTTTCTTAAATGAAAGAGCCTTATATGATTGATGGGTAAACTCTAAGTTGGGTAGCAGTTGCATTATCAACTTGAGAGAAACTTCTCTTAGATTATGATCGAGAAAAATTGGATGTAGAGGTTCAAGTCATTTTAAAAATTGAAAAATTTAGAAGAATGATTAATATGATAAGGATTAATGAAAAAAAACTGGGATATGGCAAGCCAAATATCGATACGTGGGCATATGATTTAAAATTTTAATAATGAAGGTTGAATCAACGATTTAAACCTCGAGAAAAATAAATAGAACTCTGAACATGGACATGGACGGATTAAATTCCAAATTTGAGGATTGAATTAAAAGAAATTTTTGATTGCAGGATTACCTATTTGAAATATTGAGGATGTAAATTGAAAAAAAAATATGAAGAGTACAGAATTCACAAGTTAAAAATAGCAATGAAATATGGTTATAATCATTTTTGAGGAGATTATGATAATTGGAGATTACGATAAATTTTTAATGTGGGATGTCATATAGATTTGAATTAGATTGGATGTGAATTATTTAATTAAAATAAAATCGAGAAGATAGTGCGAGGTGTTGAAGTTTGAATTAAATAATGGTTAATCTAATTTAAAGGTGATTGCGATGGATTTAAATAAGTTGTAAACTTTTAGAAGAGATCGTGATTGGCTTGCCTTAGGTATATGAAGGAATAACAGACTATGCCATATTTTAATTTTGAGGACGAAATTATTTTAAGTTGGGTAGATTGTAAACCCCCTCACCCAAAATTAGGTCTACTTTGCTTAGATAGAGAAATTAGGTCTAATTAGAATCCAAATAGAATTAGAACACAATATTTATTTAATTTTGTATTATTTATGACGCATAGCTCTCCTTACCGTTGCTTCGATAATTGGAGCACTACACTAGCCATTGTCCTCCTATAAACTTCACAACCTTGTCCTATACATGACCGCCCACCATTCTAACCCTTGCGTAACTTATAATCATGCTTTCTGGTTCTATATTTTAGTCGTACAATATTCGTCGCGGACGTTATTATTTATTTCTAAATAAAATACGACTTTGTACCCTGTGCATTCTAATCAAAATTGGAGACACAAGCTTGACCATTTTGTGCAACCCAAATTTTGTTAATATTCTACTCTGAATCCTCTGTCTATGGCACTTGTATCCCACCTAATTTTATTCTCATGTACTTCTAATTAATTCCAGAACATCGTGCGCACTCATTTTAATTAATTTAATCCCAATTTTCATCCTTGTGCAATTTTCCTAATTGTTGGGCATTTTTATGCAAAAATGTATTGAGGTGTCCACACAATTGGGCAATACATGAAGAAACCCAATTTTTCCTTCACATGAATTTTCCCTCAATTTTTGGAATGTACAACGCGCACATCGCTCCATTTAAATTCTAGTCTTGTATTTAATTAATGTAATTTATAGCTCTCCCAAACATCCCCATGTGAGCCCAAGGTCCATCCCAAGGAGAGGTTGACCAAAGTCAAATGTTCCTTGGTCAACCCAAACCAAAGTCTCCATGTATATAAACAACTTTTTCCTCCAATCTTCTTTATTTTTCTAAAAATACCTAAACCTAAAGTTAACCCCCTCAAACCGAGCTTCTCCCAACCGACTTCTCCCCTACCTTACTCTTCACCGCCGGAGCCTTCCGCCAGGACCGCCGTGCCCTCGCCTGACACTCGCCGACCTCCCCCCGTTCTCTTCCAGTCCCGTTCGACCGGACCTCGAGCCTCCGCCATTGGTGACCTTCACCATCTCCCATTCATCTTCATCTTCTTCAACCTCTCGACCACGCCGAGACGTCAGCGCCGGACCTCCTCCCTCTGCCTTTCCCCTCAGTCCGGCCACCCCCTTCCTGTTCATCTCGACTTTGACAACCCGTCCGGCCATCTCCTCCCTCGAACCCGCCTGCACCCTCGCTATCCCGACCACCTGCGCTCGCCTAGCCGAGACCTCGCCGGAGCCGACCATTGGACCACGGCATCCCCGCAGCCCCTCGTCGACATCACCTCCCATCTCCCCTCTTCCTCCATCCTCGACTGCCCGACCGGCCAACCCGCCCCACTCGACCGGTCCCCTCCGCCTGAACCGAGTCTATCTCCGGCCTCGTCCCCGACCTGTCTCCACCTCACCCTCGTAGTCATCTCCTCCCCCTCTCTTCTCCGGCCTGACCTCCACCCTTCTCTGACTCCATCATCATCCCTGCCACCAGAACCATGATGCACCACCTTCGTCCATCCCCCCATCCTCCTCGTCGAGCCCACGTACCACCACCACCACCATCACGACTTCGTCATCGTCGCCATTATCAACGTCATTATATCATCGTCGTTCACCCTCGTCGTCCTCGTCATCATCGTAGTCAACCATACCGTCGTCATCAACATCTCCGTGCACGTACCCCGATGTGCGAAGGTGTTTCCCTCTTTCATATTTGTACGTGTGTGTATAAGTATTACATATGTATCCCTAGTATATATTAATATATATAGCATAAATCCAATTAGTATATATACATATATATATGTGGTATATATAGTTATTTGGTGTATATATGATATATGCTAGATAATAATAATGTAAATTTATATATTTTCTAGGTAACCCGAGTGTAACCGTGGATATCCCATAGTTATGTTGACCTGTAACTATGTAATATTAGCAGACTGCCATTATGTATACTGACGTACAGGCGAGTCATATCATTTGGACTGTCTGTCTTGTACAGCAATTTCAGATGCGACACCCGTACGATTAGACGCACACTTGACCCTAGTTGACCAATGACATACCTAGCTATGCCCTGAGTTCAAGGTATTTTTGATTGTGCATGTGCTAGTTGTAGAAGCATAAAAAATATGCTGCAGAGTTATACGCAACAATTTAGTGCTGCATGGCGTAAGACTTGACTTCAGAGCCATCGGCGTACAAATAGAGCTTCATCGCTAGTACAGCATAAAATATAAGCTCCAGGACAACCCGCGTAATGTAGTATTTCCATGCTGCTTCAGCATAAAAAGGTTGTTACATCGCCTTTATGGCGTAAAACCTATCTACTTTTAATGCAGCATGGAAGTGTACGAGAAACTCTTCGTATTCCTCGAATGAACCTGTCAGATCATGCAGTGAACCTGACTCCTGACAAAGAGTACTGCACAACTATCCAGACGACGGCTATAATGATGGTGCGGCACAGAGACCCAGTCTGTCTTTTAGTGACATTTCCTTGGTAGAAACTTCTTTTATGCATACAAGGGAATACGCTGCCTAGTTTTATACAGGCAGATGTGAGCTTTTATGCTCAGCAGAAGACAAAATGAACTGCCACGTCAAAAGCTGCTCTTCGCACAGAGCTCGAGGCACGTCTCCGTAGTTAATGCGCAGGATGGGGGCAGATCTCTGCATTTAATGCACGAAATTTAGTTCTATTTTCAAGGACTGGAAAAGCCATGATTAAGGCTAATACGTCCACATCATCACTTCTGCATGTTACGTCATAAGGCTATTTTCAGCTATAGGAGTATGCTGTACGCTATCTCCTTGAAATATGCCAACCTGGCTATTTTCAGCTATAGGAGCACGCTGTACGCCATCTCCTCGAAATACGCCAACTCGTGCTATATTTGCAAAGGTATGTGAACAGGCTATCTGGTCCAGAATACGCTCAAGACTTCAGTCAAAGGAGGAAAACTGGCTATCTCTACGCCGTTACTTATCTGTGCAGCATTGGGCTTCTACGCCTATTTTGGCTTCTACGCCAATATGACCCCTACTCGGCTTCTACGCCAACTTGACAGCTATTAGGCTTCTACGCCTATATGTCAGCTACTGGGCTTCTACGCCTACTTGGCTTCTACGCCAGTTTGACAACTATTTGGCTTCTACGCCATAGTGACAATTATTGGCTTCTACGCCAACCTTTTCTACTCGAGGGGCAGTTACCCACGTGGCTTGCATGCCATAATCTTTGCAGCAGTTATACGCATTACCTCTTAATGAGACATGCGTCACACGCTCATTCAGAAGATCATTTATACGTGGGTGGCAGTTATTATAACCGCCGCGTAAAAAGTGCCATACTCTCCACTATCCGGCTTCTACGCCGACTGGACGGTTGCTGTCACTAAAACCCTATAAATAGAGACCTTTGTTGACAGAGGTCCGGGGGGGAGAAAAACAAAGAAAAGGTGAAGAAAAACAGAGAGAGGTCAAGAGTCAAAGAAATCGAAGAGCACAGATCGACGATTGTGGCATCGAACGTCTATTTCTTCTTGCAACCTTGGAAGCTTCTACTTCTTCTACAGCACTTCTTCATCATCGTGTGGTCCAAGAGACAAAGTGATCGACCGCAGATCAGACTCCTATAGCAATATTTATCCAGATTAAAATGTGTACTTAACATCCTCGTATAGGATTAATAGTACTTCTTGTTTGTAAACCTAAGAAAGGGTTTTGTATAAACCTAGTTTTATTTTCTCTGTTTATTATCAAACACACTAGTGTAATGACTGATGTTGTGTTATATTATATTATATGTATATAGGACATGTCGGGTTATTCTGCACAACTTCAGGAACAGGTTATTGGTACTTTGCAGCTTTCTGGCTAGGCAAGTATACCTTACCTTGTTGTACTGTTTAAATTTTGTATTATTAGTTGTATGTTTATATTATATAACTGTGCGAGTCCGAGAGAGACTCGGGTGCAGTCAACGAATGCGTTGACGTTAGGACTTGTGTCTGACCTAGTGTCTAGTAGACTCACCTAAAGTTATGGAGTTATTGGTATGACTCCCCAGGCCTTGACACGTATCACTACACGTCACAGAGTGAGTTCATATAGGGACGCGTGCCTCATACTCGACTGGCCATCGGTGTGAGCAACACATGTAAACGATATTTAGCTTAGTTGTTTATTTCTATAGAGACTTGCATTATAGTATGAGATGTCCACGTCGTGTTCACGACTTGTATATCTTCATTGGGCGGGGAGGACGACTTGTAGGCGTATGGGACACCCACTTCCTCTATGCAGATTCCACACTCGACGGAGTGATATTGATGTTATATACTATGCAGATTCCCTATTCTTCGGAGCGGTAGGACGTTATTATATTACAGTACGCCCTTGTATTGGGGGCATATGTGGCATATACTAGCCAGTCATGCCGATTGGTGAATTATGTCAGTGTATGTCTAGCCTACACTTTTCCATACACTCAAGTTGACCTCAAGTTGTATTTCACTTAGCTGGTTAGGTCACCCTTGAGTTTTTACAGTATTTACTTTATAGCATGCTTTTATGTATCTTGTTATGTCCCTCTGAGGACCTGGCATTTTCCAGGTGTATTATTCATGAGTAGTTGTAGGAGCACAGATCCGGACTGGTTGCGTACGTTCCGAGGAGTCTTCTCTTCGAGCCCCGTGATTGTCAGTTGATATTCTTATATTGTGTTTATTGTATTGCACTTATATATTCGAGTTGGTAGTGGATTTGTTTTCATCCAACTATTATCTTTAGATACTTCATATTTAGATCTAATTTCATAGATATTGGTTAATTATTTATATTTGATTTTCGTGGATGAGATTTAGATTATACCCTGTGACTTGTGATAGATTTATACCACTTGTGGATTTGATATTTATATTACAGCGTACGTATGTGTTATGGTTTCCATATATTCGAGTTGCCATATCCATGCGGCTGGCATGCTTACGTGTCCTAGTCCTACATATTTTGGGAATGGGGCGTGACATAAAATTTATGTATTTACAATTTATTTATTTATTTTCAGGTTTCAGGTTAAGGCCCAGCCATGTAGTATGTCCAAAAATTTAATAGATTATCCTTACATAGATATTTTATCTTTGGATCATCTAAATAAAAAGTCTTAGAACAATCAAAGCCTTAGCCTTCTTAATAGTACCATCAAGCTTGTCCAACTGCAATTACAATTTTGTATCCAATTGTCATGATAAATAATTATCTTCACTCATATCAATAGCTTTGAATTCAAGCTTTGCAAGACTCGACATCAATATGACATAAATTAATTAAATAATAAAATTGATTAGTGCTTTCAAGATTACCATACTTCATATGTACAATAATATGATGAAACACTATCAAAGAATATTATGTCTTATGTGTATTACATATACAACAATGTGATCATAATATAATAATCTATTTTGGGTACTTTCTCATAATTTAATTCACATATACAACAATATGATAATTATATTTTGGGTACTTTCTCATAACTCAATTCACATATACAACAATATGAATTAGTACCTTGTAGAATTCACATAAATTAATATAATATAATTAACTAATTCATAATAATTGAAGAAATTTTTAAGGTTTTTTAGATTAATTTCATACATGGATAAAGTTCATAAAAAAAACTATAACCATAAGGTTATTCATAGTCTTAAATAAATTATCATAAATTTTCTATTTTGAATAAAATTGTGAACATGTTCAATACAAATTTAGATTTAAAGCTATAAGAGAAAATAGATGTAGGAAACTTATATTCTAGTCATTCTATAAACACATAAATCAAACATGTATTTAATATTACTAAAACATATATCCAAGCGTAAACGATTTAGACTTACCTCTTCAATATAAGTATCTTTTTAATAATCATCACAGGATAGTATATATCTTTCAAGAATATTATGTATAAAGATTATTAAAATATTTATTTGACATAGATATAAATTTTAACCTTTCTTAATCACATGTATATGATGTAAAATGTGTAATAATGAAGAAATCTAGATCAAAAGAATGAATGAAGTAGGACTTACATTTTCTTTCTTCTTAAGAGAGTTATTTCTCTCTTCTTCTATTTTCTAGAGCAACTCGTGCTGATAACGTATTATAAAGTAGAGAAATATAATATATATAATTCTAGTAGTGTAAAGAGATGGAGATATTGAAAATGAAGAAAAAAAATTGCTTCATTCACAATGTCTCAATCAACTTGAGAAGAGCCCCCTTATATAGGCTTACAATGGAGGTTAACCTCATGATGACAACTAAAATAAGAATTGGCAAAAGACATAGGTTATGGATAACCAAAAGGCATAGGTTATATCTAACTAATAATGTTGAATAATCCATATTTACAACATATATATTGGTGTCGGATCGTCAACGGAGAAAATCAATCATGCAGCGATCAAGCCTCCATCATCACATTTTTCCATAATCATATATTTGTAAAAGCATTTTGTGTTGTATTTACATACCAAGTAATTGTAAATCAAAATTATTCTTTTATATATGAGAAAGTTTTCTTTTAAGATACAAGCTTTGTTTTCTTTTCGCGAAAATACTACGTTAATTAGGAACTATGGCAAGTGCCACGGTAGAGGACTATGCAAGGTAGAAGAAGGCCCACATAATGTCATTAAATCATCAACATAGAAAAGCGGTCGTACATTAACTAGACCTCCATTAGCATATTTTCTCGAAATAATAAATTATAGAGATCTCTTTGTAATCTACGATTCATTATAATCTTCTACAATATTAAAAAAGTTGATCAAGAGTATTTCAAGGTAAATATGCCACATCCACACTTTAAACCCTTTATTTGTTTCCTTCGAAACCTTATAAGTAAGAGCTTTAGTCAACAAACTGATATTATTTAACGATATCTTCAATTGGTATAGTTTTTCAGGCATAATACCATAACCAATCATCTTTCTCATTCAGATGTCCTTAAAAACACAAAAAGGCTAAAAACCACAAGATAGAGGATTTTTGGGGCCGTTGAGAGGAGATTATAATTTAATAAGGAAACAATAAGGATGGTTCAAGTTAAGTGTGTAAAAAAAGAGAAATATTTCTCTGCCCTACAACATGGATGACATTGCCATCGACAAATTGACAACAGTTTGTGCAAAAGGGGTTTTGATGACAGAATCTGTCTAGCATCAGAAGTCCTATGTTCGATTGCACCAGAGTCAATTATCCGCATATTATTCATAACAAGAGAAAAGGTATTAAGCGTCTTACCCTTGTTACTAGATGAAGTTATAAATAATGTCGATGCCTTCTCAGAATCATTCTTTGGCTTCATCTATAAGGACCAACTTTTGTTGGAATGGAGATCACAAGACTTATCTCAGTTGCTAGGATAGACAATAAACTCAATATATCGTCTCTTGGAATGTCATGTGAGGCCACAATACAGTTTTTTACCCAATGGATGATATGAATCATCTTCGGTTTCTTGTTCTGGTCTTATCAATTTTCTGGGATGAATTTGTCAGATCGGTTCTATAGACCATGTTCCTTAGTCGCCATTATTATAGTTCTAGTCTTGTCCCTTCTATTTTCATGGCTTCTTTCCTGTCAGATTCATATTTGATGAAGGCATATATAGGACGCTTGGAGTCCAAACGGAGGGTCCTTACACAAGACTTCTCCACAGACTTGATCAAAGTCGATCGTAATCCAAGCCGTCAAGAAAAGTATACACCATCTTTCTATCAATCGATTTCTGGCGAAGCTACTACATCTATTAGCGAAGCTAACATAGCCTCTAGCGATGCTAACCTTTCGTGATTAACCTACTGTAAGGCTAGATTTAAAATAACAACCGGAGGAGCTAAATCGAATACCAGCTATATAAGAGCTAAAGATGTAGTCTTCTACAAGGTTAAGAGCCTTTGACGAGACTAGAGAGGTTGGGAAAAGAAAACAAGTTTTTGAGTTAGAATGCTCTCCAAATTTTTATAGCTTCGATACAACGAAATTCAGAAACAACTTTAATTTATTGACATAGGAGCAAATCATGACCTTCTTCTTTAATCGGACAATGTGGGAATAAAGTGCGATATACAATAAAAATGATTTAACAATTACAAAATTACAAATCATTACTAATTGTCTCCATTCTATATTTTATATATATATATATATATATATATATATAAATTGTTTGGTGAAGTCGTAACAAGGTAGCCGTAGGGGAACCTGTGGCTGGATTGAATCTTGAGCGACCCTCGACTAAGGACCTGCAAGCGGATGCACAATCTTGCTACAATTACCTCCCTCACGACCCTAACGGTCGCCTCACTAACGCTCGCATCATAGCCGAAATAGGATTCGTTTTGGCTAGAGCGCCCAAATCCGCTATATATTTGACACGGGTTTGCCGTATAGATGAGCTTTTGGGGAGCTACAGTAATTACAAGCTTAGCTAGCGCCATACCTGTAGTAGGAGATACCATAGTGACTTGGCTTTGGGGTGGTCGTCGCGAGCGGAGCCGTTTCTTTCTACTGTCGCACTACTAAAAGAAAAAGAGTACCAAAGGCGAACGACATTCTGTTGTACAGTGACTTTTGTATAGTTACAAAGGTAACCGGTAGGTGAGAGCGCGTGAAACTCATCACTACCTCGTAAGGAACGTTGAGACCATAGCATGTTACACAAAAGCGCCGTTTTTTCTGGAGTGTTGTCACACAGCTTTCTCCATTCTATTACATATCTATAACTTTGTTTTATTGTATTTAAATTTTGTAGGTCAAGCGCAATGATGAAGCCATATGCATAATAATGCAGGAAAGAAGACCTAGAACGAAAATTCTCCAAGACTTCCACTGATAATCCGATCATCACTATCACAAAATCTTAGTCGGATTTTTGTTCCCCGTCCCTTAGTTCAAAACAAAGAACACTACAGACTTATTTGACTTAGCAAAGGGCAAAGTGAGTCTTTTCCATTATTTTATGGAAAAAACAACCGAGATTGGAGGAGGCTTTACAATCAAACATTCAGCAGTAGGGATGAGCAATTTTCGGTTTTTAACCGAAAATCGAATTGAACCGGATCGAAATTGAAATTCGGTTCGCTTTTTAATCAAGCGGTTCGGTTTCGGTTTTATCATTTGATTAATTTCGGTTATCGGTTCGGTTTGCGGTTTTGGATTTCGAAACCCGAACCGAAAACTGAATCACTACATTATAAAAGAAAAAAAATCGATTTTTATGAATTTGGTATACACTCACTACTTGGTATAAAATTAATTTATTGTTATTTTTGGTACAAAATTTTGGTTTTTCTCAGTTAGGTTTGATTTTTTTTTCGGTTTTTATGAATTTGGAATACACTCACCAATTGGACCTAAAAAACCGAACCGACCGAGAACCGAACCGATTTAATTCGGTTCGGATTTTTTCGGTCTTTACAAATTCGATTCGGTTTTCGTTTTTGCAACAAGCGATTTTTGGTTTTTTCGATATTTGGGTATTCGGTTCGGCTTGAACCGAACTGAACCGAACCGTTGCTCACCCCTATTCAGCAGTACCTCACCTAATCTTTATTAGCAGTTTGAAACCTCATGTTTCTTTACAGTTTGCAACTATAGTGTGGTTCACAGGAAACACTTCAGATGTCATTTTGCCTTCTAATAATAATAATAATTTTATTATTATCTTAAATTGTTTAAAAAAAATGATAATGAAGGACCTGACACTAAAAGACTCATATTTGGTTTAAAATTTTAATTATTTAATTTTAGGATCTCTTATAATATTCGATATTTACGTTCAGATATTCATATTGTCCAGAAGAGAGTATGAATTTTGTCCTGACGGTTGATTTGTGCTACCCGATCAAAGCAGAAATCTAAACGAAAATTTTGAATATAATATGAGAACATAAAACTAAAACTAAATTTCGAATATTAGGGAGACCCAAATGATATCTAACGGTTAACCCAAATCAACCGTCAATACGAGATCCAAACATTTTTATGGACAATATGTAGACCTAAACATAAATTTTGAAAAAATTATGAATTTTAAAGACGAAAAAAATGGACAAAATTATTTTTGTTCCGTGAACAACTACAATTGTATTAATTCATCATAAATAATTATAATTATCTTCAAAATTTAATAATAAAAGTAGAGATTGAAACCAAAATTTACGGGATCCCATATTTTGCTAAGGGATATAGAAATCGTATATTTTATGAATAAATTATTTATTCGATTATCTGTAATTTATAAATATAAAGAAAGGTTTCGTTTACCAACCCCTTAGTGAATATTACAAAAAATAATAATAACATTACAATTTATAGTCGTCCCAATTTGATATAATTTGACACTATGAGTTAGGTAGTGAATATTACAAAAAAAAAACGAGTTTTTGGAGCACACCTTGTTGGCTTGTTGAAGTAAAGAATAAACGGAGAGATACATTGGACTTTGTTGACTTGCAGTCCGGTCTTGACGTATGTGACTCGGTCTGTCTTATTCCAACGTGGACCTCATGTTCACTTAGTGGATGGTGATGTCACTCAACAAATTGTTATTCGGCAGTTGGCTGCAAACCTTTCGTGGGTCACCAATTGCTTCCGAGCGAACTCTCTCCGAGTATGGGCTGAGCATTATTTGATTTTGAACCGATTTTGAACCGAATCGAACCAAACCGAACCGAATAAAATTTTCAATTCGGCTTAAAAGCAATTCGGGTTGAATTTGGTTGTGCAAAAAGCTAAAACCCTTAATTGATTTTAGTTTCAATTTTTGACTTCGGCTTTAATTGATTTTTGTTTCAATTTTTGACATCGGCTTTAATTGATTTTGGTTTCGATTTTTTATTTCGATTTCGGTCTAAAACCAAAATTCGAATTGGACTGTACAATTACAATACTCTTACCTCTATATATACAAAAAATAAAAAATAAAAATGTCTCGTTTCTCCCTCTTCTTTCTAAATTTTTTCTCTACACTTGAGCCGCCTGCCTGTGAGAAGAGAGAAATTTTAATCCTAATTCTCTTCTCTCTGTGGATCCCTTGAGAAACTTTCGTTTTTTATGAGATCTCTCATATCTCTTTGTCGTTCTCTAACTCTCGTTAGTCGTTACTTCTAAGATCTAATTCAAAAGTTGTAGTCCAGATCGAAAGTCCTCTCTTCAGCCGTAACTTGAATTTTGAGGTTTTGTTAAGAACTTAGTTGCAGAACTGTGGTTGTTAGTGTCATTAGTCATTTGTAAGCCAAATTTTTTGTAATTAATCTATGTTTTTATTTATTTCACTTAGTTCTTACTTCATCCTTTCTATTTTTGCTTTTAATATGCAGATACATCTGTTATCTGTTGCAACACTGACAAGTTAATATATTTTGTTAAAGCAATTTTTTTTATTAAATTTTGTTGGGAGCAGAAGCGTCGGTACCACTACCCGTTGGACGCACGGAAGCGTTGCCAACCCACCTGAGATAACCAACCAATTTATCGAAAATCAAGCATAGATAAAAATAACGTATATGACGGTGACTACATCAAATGGACAAATCCCAATATATATAACTAAGATAAAATTACAATATTGACAAAATCTAATGTTAAACCATTTGTCCTAATAGGTTCAACCCAGTCACCACACTCAAGACGAAAAGACATATATTACAATTGAAATCACTCACCAAATTCTGTAGCAATTTCTGTCACACCCCAGAACCAGAATACTAGAGAACGGAGGCAGACAAAGCCAGCTGCGTATACTAGAGTACTCTATACCTCAAGATACGGTTACGGCTGTCTAAGACTTGTGAGGGTTTACTCTACAATCCATTAGACAATCATGGGTCAAGAATACTAGTTGTCTCAATTTCAAACAGGCAAACAAGATGTATGATCACCAAACATATAATAGTAAGGCGTCTAAAACTATAAATACATAGATGATCATGAAGCTAGTTGCACAAAATGGAGAACTAATAAGAGTACAATATTATATGATCAGCTCTAACTATAGTCTAGAATATGCTTTACATGTAGGCCCGCAGACAGGAAATCAAGTTCCAAAATACGAGCTAACCACGTGCTCGGTGGCTAAACGTCTCAAAAGTATAATGTACAAGTTCAAGTGGGTGCTGAAGAAGAAACTCACTCATGTCCTCAGGTGCTTCTCGTGTTCATCATCTTGAGGAGGAAAGTACGAGAGATCCTATGGTTCTGCTCTAAAAAATCTGACCATACAAAACTAGTGGGGTAAGATCCCAAAAATAGCAAAGTACCACAAGGGAGCCAAACTCATGAACTAAAATTAGCATGCAAACAATCAAGGAAAAATAGGATAAAAAAAGCAGTAAATAAGTACAACAAGTATAATCTTGCAATTAAAACCAATTCTAAAGAAGTATTCAGGGAGTATCGAAAATCAGTACTCAAGTTCCTACTCAGGTTCAGAAACTGGATGAGGCAAGACAGGGCTAGGCTAGAAAATTAAGCAATCAGGGCCAATCATGCCCTACGGCTTGCTATTATTAACTAACTAGGGTTATCACAACCCTAATTACTAGCACATGCAAGTTGAGATTCCATACGGCCACATGCCCTGCAGATTATCCAGGTTATCCAAACAAAATGATACATAATTTAGATTTATCAGGTATAATCATTTTACTGGTAATTCAACACTCGACGGCATGTTGGAAGTGTGTCCCTCACGACGGAGATCTCCAAATCCATTAGGTATCACTGGGATACAGGGATTGTATGTAGCCAATAAATCTCTCTAGATGCTTTTAGTTTATTATTCTAGTTATTAACCAGAACAGGTTATCAAGAATTTCTGACCGTGGTCCTCAGGAATTTTTTTTAGACACGATGCAAGACATAACAGTAATTTGACAAGTACAATTTGGACAAGAACATGCAATCAACCACGAAAATTAGACATGACAGTAATTTGACAAGTACAATTTGGACAAGAACATGCAATCAAGCACGAAAATTATCTTTAACGGTTCAGGCATTCCACTCCAGGAATCTAGCATGTCAGGAGTGCACTTCATCGGGCCACTATCAGAAATATCATGACTTGTCGGGTATCAGGAGTCCGGAGTTCATGATTAGCAATATACTATAACCCATGTTCATCTAATGATTCATAATCAGGTCCTAAAGCATATAAAGTAAAACTTGCATTCACTGGAATTCACAATGTGCACCAAGATTAGGGAAATAAGCAATATATAGGAAAATATATGCTAACTAGAAGAAACAGGCAACACAGCAATAACATACGCCAAGATAGATATGTGGCGTACTATACGCTAAAGCAATACTGGCATACAACACTAAAAGTATTACTGGCATACAATCATTAGTCAAGGCAAGCCTGGCTGTCACGACCCGCACCCGGAAATTCGGGCACGAGTGCGTGGACACGTCCAGCCTATGCCGCAGTGTCGGCGGTAGTACGCTGTCTAGGTCGTCATCACAGGTAATTTTAAATCTATCTCATCCACAATAAATAGACAAGGAAAGTAACAGGAAATAGGAATGCTAACTTTTATAAAACAAATTGTGACAACAGATCCATAGTTAATACAAAGCCAGAAGATAGATCGGGGACAAACCCGAGTATGTGCTGAAAGGAAATAAAATAATAACTAACTGGCTCCTCCTCAAAGGTAGTCTCCTGAGTGGGAACCGGCTCCTCAATGTGTCACCTGCTAACTCATAGGGGCCATAATAGGTAGGGGCAAAGTCCTCATCATCGCCTAAAATAACGGATCCAGTCAGGAAAGGAGCAAAGTACACAATGCACAACAAGATTTAAACTAAATATTTATGACAAGTAAGAAAAGAACTGACTAAGTATCATGTTGAGAATATGCAAAAAGAAGCAACAATAACTAAGAGTTAAAAAGCTATAAACAGGGTTATGAGTAAAACCGAAATAAATGAGACAAGTAAATGAAACTGCAACAAGACAACAGGAACTACAACAAGACAAGAAACTATGTGTGTGAACTTGTGTATTTAGAATACCTAGTTGGCATGTAGGGGTCTATAAGGTTAAACCGGCCGTAATAGACGGCTATTAAACAGGAAAAATCGAGATCCGACTGATGGACAGTCTTGTACCAACAGCGGCAAGGGGCAGGGTAAACTACATGCCTTTTAGTATTCTCCCACCCGACACGAAAAGCAAGACATGAAATCCAATATTCAAGACATGAAATCCAGATTCTAACACTACGTGTAAACATCCAATGGTACTAGTAGAGCAAGAAATTAATTATCACAATATAAAGATTAAACTTGAAGTGCAGGTACTTGCCTGATGTTTGGACCCAAATATAGTTTGTCTCGAGAAAAATCCAGAAATGTGTCCAGATGCTGAAATAAACATTTCCATCATACTCAGAAGATATCAAATAGCTAGAAACGCCTGTCCTTGAGTCCAATTTGGAGACAAGGGCACAAACGATAATTTCGGGTCAAAACGGGGTCCGCCGGTGGGCCCGCTTTGCACCGAAAAATGTGTCCGGGTCAAAGGTCTCCAATTTCACCAAACTTAGTGTCAACAGGTCAGGAACGCTGATACGAACCCAACTGAACTTCCAGATTTGGATTCCGATGAGCCGAACAGAAAATCGCCCGTCGAGCGGGGCCTGTGGGGCCCACGACACGCGATTTCGTCAACGTTCTCAGAATCGAACCAAACTTGACCCACAGGACCAGCGTATCGCTACGAGTCCGATGGCGCAAGCTTCGTCTCGATCCGACGTGTGTGCACGAAGTTAGGGTGAATTACAAAAAAGGCGGATACGGGGCGATGTCCGCGGATACGCGTTGATTTCGGTGTGCACGCACACCCGAATCAGCTTCCACGAAATCTCACACGTCCGTATCGACGATGCGTACGTATCTGTGAAGACCGCACGCGACCAAGTCGTCCCGTTTGGCGGGGCGTACTCAGTTCCGGGGTAAAACAGGGTCTGATTTTTCCTGTTTTTGGATCGCGGTGTGCGATCACCACAGGGCGCGATGCCCAGAACAGTTTATCCGGACACCGAGAGGGTCATACAGGCTTCACAACACAATTTGCGAAATTGGAAACAGAGCTACGAGGCGAAAGTTACACGTACCTGAAGGGGACCTGAAAATTCAGGGTCGAGTCGTGTCCGACTCGTGTCGGACACGCGAAGGGGAATTAGGGTTAGGGTTAGGATTCTCGTCGGAATTTTGGCCGTGGACGGTGGGGACTGGCCGGAGCTGCGTCGGCGAGGGCGGGGGACGGTTCGCCGAGGGGCGGCGCGGCGTCCACGGGCGGAGAGGCGGCTCAGGGCGGCCGGCAGCGGCGGTGGGGAGCTGCTTGCTGCTGCTGCGGCTGTTGCTGCGGGAGGCGGAGGGAGGAGGAATTCGGCGGAGCTGCTGGCCGGAGGAGGCGGGGGCGAGGGTGGCGAGGCGGTGCGGGGGTGGCGCCGGAGGCTGGCGGCGGCGCGGCGTCGTTCGGCAAGGCGGTGGTCGGGATGGAGCGGGTGACCGGAGAGGGGGAGATTTAGGGTTTAAAAAGGGCGGAGGAGAGGGAGCGGGGCCGAGCGGGGCGGAGGTCGTGGGGGTGAGGGCCGGGCGGAGCGGCGGGCGGCGCGGCCTGAGGCGCGGGGAGCGGCGGCAGAAGCAGGCGGTTGCGCGGGTCGTGCGGGGAGAGGCTGAGCGGGTTTGCGGATCGGGCGGGTCGGGTGCGGGCGGGTCCGGGTCGGGTCTGGCGTATCCGACCCGACCCGCTAGGGCGGGTACTGGGCCGGGTTGGGGCTGGGCCCGGTGGGCCGGGCCCAGTGGGCTGGGTTTAAATTATATTAATAATAATAATAATAATAATAATAATAATAATAATAAAACAATTAATAAATAAATAAATAATTAATTAATTAAATAAATAGTTTTAGGTGTTTTAAAAATAGGTCCAGGGCCCAATAAATTCCAGAAAAATTGCCCTAAGTCCAGTTTTCTATTTTACACCCAAAAATGTTATTTTCATGATATTTTAATATTATTTATTGCCAATAAAAATTATTTATTAATTGAAAACCTTGATTTTAATTACAGAAAATTTCCAGAAAATTCCAGAAAATTGTGAAAAATCCCAATTTAAAATTCTTGCAACATCTGGGGGTTTACAACTTACCCAACTTATAAAAATTTTGTCCTCAAAATTTAAATTATGGCAGGGTTCTCTCTGTCCAAAACTCACTTGATTACAGTCCAGCGGGTTTCTCTCAGGTGGACATTGCGGTCGCTACCAAACTTATAGAATTTACCCATCTATCCTCTAAGGCTATACAACTAGTAAAGCTATGACCCAACTTATTTAATCATGGTATTGAATCACAAATACACCACCTATGGTATTCCCTTAATCATAAAGGGTTATCATCAATTCGACCGGTCTGAGGGGTATATTTAGTATTATCTATATATCAAACTTATACCAAGCACAGGACTTTGTCTTTCCGAAATAAGGGAAGACGAGGATCAATAATAAAGAGTTCAAGGGCGAGGTGGTAGAACAGAGGTATAGGGATCAAGGCGTTTAAGGAATTCTAATGGGAATTGTCAGGCGGTTATGGATTGAAATTCTATTCTGGTAATCATATATTCGCATGCTCGTATTAGTACAGTTATGTAACTGATACGATATGCTCGGTCATATTTAGGGGCAAGTATACTAGTCAACTATATATCTCAATCCACGTAAAGTAGTCGTGCGAAGTGCGAATCAAAATGCACTAAGGTTGATCAGACCGTAGTACACTGATTCTGAATAGACACTTGTGTTAGTGGGGTTGATCAGGCCTCAATAACACATGTGTCATGAACAAGCCTGGTAAAGAGTAAGCTAGCAAAACTAGGCTATAAAATAGCAGCATAAGTCAAGGTAGTGCAGCAAATCTAAGTACGCTAGATGATGATGAAAGGAGGTACAAATATTTAAGTTCACAAACAACACACAATAAGCACAATAGCAAAAGACTCTAAAATCTCTATGGTTATCAAATATAAAAGCATACCAGGTTATTAGCAAGTTCAAAATTTCTAGGTTGGGGCTGAGGTCACGAACCAATAGGCACGAGCTAAACAATACTAGAAACGGTATCTACAAATCGCTTACGCGTATTAGCTGTTCCCAGAGTCTGCGTGTTTCTCCATGGTCATCACGTAAGCTTGTCCGCTTCCTGGAGCAGCGGAACAGTTTCTCACTTGATGTTCTGTTGATCCACAATATAGACAGGCACCCAGTCTCTTCCTACAAACTTGCCAGTGTGACCTTGTTTTTTACAAAAGCCACAAGTGGGAACTCGTTGGTTCTGTCTTTGAGCTGGATTCATCTGTGGTCGTTTTGCAGCTCTTTTCTGTTGTGCTTGGTCTGGTGCTGACGTATACGGCCGCTTCTGGCTGGACTCGATCCTTGTGGTGCACTCCACAGGTCGTGCTGCTGTAAGAACGTCTTCGTCGAAGGTAATTGCATTTGAACTGCTTGGCTTCCGTGACTCCGAGCTAATTCTGTCGATGAAGTTCTCCGCTTGGTTTTGCTGAGATTCTTGTTGAACCTTCTGATAGGCTTGCATCATCACGTAGAACATTCGGAACATTTGTTGTTCGTCCATAGGCTGTCCTAGTGGAAAGGAAGGTATCGGTGGAGTAGACTGCGTCGAGGGTGGACCGTCATCTTGATGGATTCTCGAGGCAGGCTGACTTGCTTGACTGCACGGTGATGATTGGCCTTTACCAACTGGAGCCACATCGTCTTCGTAGGTACCCATAACGCCTTGTGGTTTTTCTGCATGAGCCTCGTTGCTGGCTGGTGGGTCCATTTTTCCTGCATCCAAAATAAACAATAAGAGGCGCACAGGAATCAAGGCAGGACGCAAGTCAATAAAATGATTCGAAGTCGATATGAATATCAAGAACGATTCAATCAGGTGGATGAGCTTTTCCTAAAATCCTCAATCTTATTGCAGGCCTGTTCGGTCCCTAAGTTGAAACCGAACAATTTAGTCGTTGGACCTGCATGGGCCACCACAAAAATGTGTCACGACCCGCACCCGGAAATTCGGGCACGAGTGCGTGGGCACGTCCAGCCTACGCCGCAGTGTCGGCGGTAGTATGCTGTCTAGGTCGTCATCACAGGTAATTTTAAATCTATCTCATCCACAATAAATAGACAAGGAAAGTAACAGGAAATAGGAATGCTAACTTTTATAAAACAAATTGTGACAACAGATCCATAGTTAATACAAAGCCAGAAGATAGATCGGGGACAAACCCGAGTATGTGCTTAAAGGAAATAAAATAATAACTAACTGGCTACTCCTCCTCAAAGGTAGTCTCCTGAGTGGGAACCGGCTCCTCAATGTGTCACCTGCTAACTCATAGGGGCCATAATAGGTAGGGGCAAAGTCCTCATCATCGCCTAAAACAACGGATCCAGTCAGGAAAGGAGCAAAGTACACAATGCACAACAAGATTTAAACTAAATATTTATGACAAGTAAGAAAAGAACTGACTAAGTATCATGTTGAGAATATGCAAAAAGAAGCAACAATAACTAAGAGTTAAAAAGCTATAAACAGGGTTATGAGTAAAACCGGAATAAATGAGACAAGTAAATGAAACTGCAACAAGACAACAGGAACTGCAACAAGACAAAAAACTATGTGTGTGAACTTGTGTATTTAGAATACCTAGTTGGCATGTAGGGGTCTATAAGGTTAAACCGGCCGTCATAGACGGCTATTAAACAGGAAAAATTGAGATCCGACTGATGGACAGTCTTGTACCAACAGCGGCAAGGGGCAGGATAAACTACATGCCTTTTAGTATTCTCCCACCCGACACGAAAAGCAAGACATGAAATCCAATATTCAAGACATGAAATCCAGATTCTAACACTACGTGTAAACATCCAATGGTACTAGTAGAGCAAGGAATTAATTATCACAATATAAAGATTAAACTTGAAGTGCAGGTACTTGCCTGATGTTTGGACCCAAATATAGTTTGTCTCGAGGAAAATCCAGAAATGTGTCCAGATGCTGAAATAAACATTTCCATCATGCTCAGAAGATATCAAATAACTAGAAACGCCTGTCCTTGAGTCCAATTTGGAGACAAGGGCACAAACGGCAATTTCGGGTCAAACGGGGTCCGCCGGTGGGCCCGCTTTGCACCGAAAAATGTGTCCGGGTCAAAGGTCTCCAATTTCACCAAACTTAGTGTCAACAGGTCAGGAACGCTGATACAAACCCAACGGAACTTCCAGATTTGGATTCCGATGAGCCGAACACAAAATCGCCCATCGAGCGGGGCCTGTGGGGCCCACGACACGCGATTTCGTCAACGTTCTCAGAATCGAACCAAACTTGACCCACAGGACCAGCGTATCGCTACGAGTTCGATGGCGCAAGTTTCGTCTCGATCCGACGTGTGTGCACGAAGTTAGGATAAATTACAAAAAAGGCGGATACGGGGCGATGTCCGCGGATACGCGTTGATTTGGGCATGAGTCGTGGGTACGTCCAGCCTACGCAGCAGCATCGACGGTAGAACGCTGTCTAGGTCTAAATATAATATATCCTGTCAATAATTTCAACTCCGTACGGAGGACAATGATAAATCAACCACATGTCTATGATATACTCAATCACAAGCTAATAGAAATCATAGCACGATGAGAATAGAAAAGAGTTCTAATAAAACCAACCACAATAATCCAACTCAAATCCTGGGTCTAAATGACCTCACAAAGTCACAAAATAATAAATACATCTCAGTCACAATCTAAAACAATAATGCAGAAAAAGTAGTCTAAGGGCAGCCAGGTACGTTCTCCTCTAGGCTAGGCAACTCCTCTGGGGTTTCTGGAGTGAAATCACCCTCTAATCCTGGGCCGTAATGAGTGGGGCAAAGATCCTCCAGGTCCTCTGAAAAATGTTATCCAGTCAGGATTGGAGCGAAGCACAAGCACTAACAGCAGTTTCATTAAATTGACAAAATCTATAAACAGTGTAAGAGATACAAGATGGAAATAAATGCTGGAACTGAGAAGTACAGGAGAAAATAAAATAGACAATAGAGCATCTAGCAATGAACAATAATAGTGAATGCTAGAACAAGTAAATCTGAATAAAGATAAACATCTAACTAAGTGTTTGAAATATTAGTTTATCATGTGATCGGCTTGGGACTAGATCAGGCTGGTTATATATGATTAGCTATGATTCTTAAAGGTCAGGCTAACCATATGGTTAGCTATGATGCATGATAATGGTCAGGCTAATCATATATAACAGCTATGAAGCATGATGATGGTCAGGCCGCACCCGACGTGAGAAGTGGGGTGAGCTATGATGCATGGTAAGGATTTGGATATGATCACATAATCTACTAATAGTTCCCCATCCCCAGCTAGCACGGTGGATTCCAATCACGACTCCTCATGATGGGGATCTAGGGTGCTAACTCGTGTATCCACAGTGTCGGAATCAAGTATGTAATACACTACAATTTATAGAAGTAATCAACAATGAAAACTGTCAGAGAATGTACTCGCCTGTGGTCCTGAGCAAAGCGTGAGGATCGAGGTCCAAAATGAAATCACAGTCACCTAAAAATATCAAATATCCATATCAAAAAGTGTTTTGAAAAGGCTACATGTATACCTAGTTCTATGCTAGGTACAGGGTCATTTCTAGGTCTTGGCTCAGTCTATACTAGGTTAACCTTGTTACTCTAGGCTTTATGTTAATACTAAACAATATTTACATACTAGGCATTTAGTATAAATATAACTCCTATATAGATTCTAAGGTATTACTTAATCTAGTTAACTCTTACTTAAACTAGTACTCGAAATCCAACCCTTAACTCATAAACACTATGTATTAACTAGGATACCAAGTACTTCATGTGATACATTAGAGAACTCACTAAACCCCACCTCCTAAATCCTACTAGTTACTACAACCATCTGCCTTAAACAAGTGCAGGATACACTAGCTGCTACTGCCATTGATACTCTATACTCAGAGATCCCCTTCCCCAAATCATACATACTGACACACTATGTATCTTAGAACCATACCTACTCTAAACTGGCACAACTCTAAGACTGATAGACACTGTGTCAAACTCTGGGACAAGCATGTAGCTACTGACAGGATCAACTAGGTATCACCCTCACTGAACTCAGTAATATATACAGCACACAGACACAGGTATCTACTGATACCCCTACACCCACACACCCAGGAACTTCAAAAATACTGATACTCAAATTAAACTCTAATATTAACATAATTCCTACACTACCACATCCACAGTCACAGGAAATGCTGAGACCATCAGCTGAGCAGAAATTAACCAAACCCTTGCAGCTACTGCACATCTAGCCAAATTACCAACTCCCTGATACACTCAACCACAGTCATACACACACAGCTACACAATGTTCTCACTGTTAACTCACACTGCACACATTCACAAGGTAATAGTTCCTGACTAAACTCCCCCTTGAACTAAAACACACTCTCACTGAGACACACTGACACATGTTTCACTCACACACAAGAACTCACAGTCACTGATTCACACACATACAGGTTCAGACACAGGTATACACATACTAGAACTAACACACTGATACACTCACACAGTTACTTCACACTGAAACACTAAACCTACAATCCTACTGACACTCTAACACAGGCAAAAACTCACACACACACAGGTTCCTGAATACACACATAGGCAGACATACACCTACACACAGATACACTGGCAGCTACACTCATACTCACACATCACACCGACATAGGATACTCACTCAGGCAGTTACAGATACACACACAAACACATTGATATAATCTGATACACTAATCCTAACACTGATACTAAAACCCAATGCCAACACACTGAATCAGGAACTTCCCTGCACACTGATAAACACCCACACATACACTAGTTCCTAACTGACACACAGTCACACTGGTTCACACATCATAACTCCTACACTGATGCACAACACCTATTTATCTAGACACACTAAGACACACAGGCACTCATCTCACACAGTCTACATATTGATACATGGGTCCTGAAAATCAATACTGGCATTAGGCTAATACCTAGACACTGCTGAACACACCTACAGATATCCACTGAAACACTTAGGTTATGAGCACACACACACAGAAATTCTGATATACTGAACTTACCCAAACATCACTGAACATACACACCCTAGCACTTTCCAAAACACAGACACTATGGTTTCACTCACCTCACTGATAAAACACACAGAATTCTCATACTCAGTCACATTAAAACTGCTACTAACATTAAATCCTACCCTATGATTTATATATCCCTATCTACTGATACACACAAGTATACTACTTACTACCCCTTAACCCAATAACTGATACACAGTCCTAGGGGCACAAGTTTACACACAGCATGTGGGTTCTCACTACACAGTTACTGCTATTGATGAATAAAACTTGGGACACTCTTAAAACAGGGTCACACACAAGTTCCCACAGAGATAGGTACACAGATACAACACGCTGGAACCTGACCTAGATACTGAGGCACAAGGGAACCCGATTTACCACAGCTACACACTGAAATATGTACAGCAACACAGTCCCATATGCCCGACTGCACTGTGCCCCCCTCAAATCACCACCCACCTATACACTATGCCCAAAAATATCTATGAACAAAGATTGGTATAACAAAATGCAGAACTAAAATAAGTTAGATAAATATATCCTTAATGAACATTTCTTCGAACACGCACAGTGCAGAAAAACAAATATACACACAAACCCATAAATTCCCAAACCAACCCTAGGAACCGAGATCTAACCCATACACGTTGGAGGATGGGATAGATCTACATGCAACACCTAGGGTTAGGGTTCACGAATTTATTGGGAAAACAATTGTTGAACACAAAACCTAATCAAAACCCTAAAATCAAACTCTACACAAAGGGGTGGGTTCCTAAGGGCCATGAACATCTGAAAACAGAATTTAAAGGGATAGAAATAGGGTTTTTCACCTGCAGGGATGGTTTCTTCAATGAGGATCTTCTTCTTCAAGGCTTCCTGACCCACGTTCCTTGCTTCCCTTGCTTGGAGGAGGAAGGTGGAAACCCTAGGGTTAGGATTTCGAAATCTGGAGGTGGAGATGACTTCTCTTGTGGAGGCTAGGGTTTCTTGTTTTTCTATGTGAAGAAAGAGAGGGTTCCTTTTTATATTAAACCTAATTAGGGTTTCAATGCATTGCTTAGGTTAAACCCTCTATGGTAGGTCATGTAAAACCTAATTGACTCAGGTTTAGGTCTGCTAGGGTTTGAGGGTTCACCCTAAAATTTGTATTCTAGGGTTTCACTAGAACTGGGTTTACAATTAGGGTTGACTCACTAGGGTCTGTCCTAATGAGTTCTAGGGTTAGACCTAAAACTAAATATTACTAACAACATATAATTAGTTTTAAAAATTGAGCAGATTAATTCAATACATAATTATTTAAAATAGTAAAATTACACAAATGCCCTTGCCTGGAAAAATGGCAGTGACAAGTCTACCCTCCTAAAAGAAATTTCGTCCTCGAAATTGGACTGAACTAGAACAAGAGTGAAATCAGAAAAGGAATATACCTCAAGTCTGGAAAAGATAAGGGTATAGCTCGCGCATTTCGTCCTCTCTCTCCCAGGTCGACTCCCCTGGAGAGTGATGTCTCCATGCAACACGAACCAAAGGAATAGTTTGGTTCCGCAACACCTTCTCTCTGCGGTCCAAGATCTCTACGGGCTGCTCGGGGTAGCTGAGCGTCGGACCAACCTCAATCTCCGAGTAATCAAGTACGTGACTAGGGTCTGCCACGTACCGTCTCAGCTGTGACACGTGGAACACATCATGCACTCCCTCCAATGCAGGCGGCAAGTCCAGTCTATATGCCACTGCACCTACCCTCGCGAGAATGCCAAAGGGTCCGATGTAGCGTGGGCTAAGCTTCCCGCCTCTACCAAAACGAATCGTTCCACGCGTCGGAGAAATCCGTAGGAATACTAGATCGCCAACCTAAAACAAAACAGTCTCAACACGCAGTCTAAACAAACAACACAAGCCAAAAATAACAATCTATACCTGAAACTCAAGGGGTCTACGGTGGCTGTCGGCCCAATGCCGCTGTCTGTCCTGCGCCACTCGCAGTCTGTCTCTGATGAGTTTCACCTTTTCTGCTGCATCCACGACCATTTCTGGTCCTAGCAAGGCTCTCTCTCCAACGTCGTCCCACGATAGCGGTGTACGACACCTCCGTCCATAAAGAGCCTCAAATGGTGACATCTCGATGCTGGCCTGGTAGCTGTTGTTGTAAGCAAACTCTACCAGGTGCAGATGATCCTCCCAAGAACCTCCGAGATCTAGAACGCAAGTGCGTAGCATGTCCTCGAGAGTCTGAATAGTCCTTTCAGACTGCCCGTCTGTCTGGGGGTGATAAGCGGTACTGAACTTGAGCTGAGTGCCCAAGCTAGCCTGCAGACTCCTCCAGAAGTGGGAAGTGAAACGACTATCCCGATCCGAGACGATGCTCACAGGAACTCCATGAAGTCTAACAATCTGCCGCACGTACATCTCTGCTAGCTTCTCTGTCGACGTGCCCACTCTGAAAGGTAAGAAATGGGCTGATTTGGTCAACCTGTCCACGATGTCCCAAATCGCGTCTTTCCCTCCTGGAGAACGTGGAAGCCCTGAAACGAAATCCATGGTCACGTGCTCCCATTTCCATTCTGGAATCGGTAAAGGTTGAAGCAAACCACCTGGCCTCTGCCGGTCTGTCTTTACCTGCTGGCACACTAGACACCGAGATACGAAGCGTGCTACCTCGCGCTTCATTCCATACCACCATACGTGCTCCCTCAAGTCTCGATACATCTTGTTGGCACCGGGATGCATCGAGTACTGAGAGCGGTGCGCCTCCTGTAAAACCTCCTCGCGCAGCTCCCCGCTCGGCACACACATCCTCGTGCCGTGCCGTAAAGAACCGTCATATACGATAGTAAAGTCGTCCGACAATCCCATCTGAACCTGTGCCCTGATACTCCTCAGAGCCTCATCATCGTACTGCGCAGCTCTGATCCTGTCCATCAGTTCGGACTGTATCTGCAATCTCCACATCTGAATCTCAGTACCGGGAACTAACACCTCAATCTCCAAGCTTTCCAGATCAGCCAACAAATGTCTATCTGTCGTCAAGTACATAGCCATCGGATACCTGCTCAAGGCATCGGCGACTACGTTGGCCTTCCCTGGGTGGTACTGCAATGAGATGTCAAAGTCCTTCATCAACTCTAACCACCTCCTCTGCCTCATGTTCAGCTCCTTCTGTGTGAATACGTACTTCAAGCTCTTGTGGTCTGTGAAGATCTCCACACGCTCTCCGTACAGGTAATATTTCCACAGCTTTAGAGCGAAGATAACTGTTGCTAACTCCAAATCGTGGGTGGGGTAGTTCTTTTCATGAGGGCGTAACTGCCTGGAAGCATAGGCAATTACCTTCCCGTGCTGCTGAAGAACACATCCCAAACCCTTCCCTGAAGCATCACTGTAGATGGTGAAACCACCTGTCCCTGCTGGCAACGTCAAAATTGGAGCTGTTGTCAACCTCTTCTTTAGTTCATCAAATACAGCCTGGCACTCCTCCGTCCAGACAAAATCCACATTTTTCCTAGTCAATCTGGTCATTGGCGCTGCAATCTTGGAGAAGTCTTGTACAAACCTCCTGTAGTATCCTGCTAGCCCGAGAAAACTCCTGATCTCAGCTACCGAACTGGGGGTAGCCCATGACTCCACTGCCTCGATCTTCTGTGGGTTAACCGAGATTCCGTCACCCGATACCACATGCCCAAGAAATTCGACCTTGTCAAGAAAGAATTCACACTTAGAGAGTTTCCCGTACAGCTTCTCCCTCCTGAGAGTCTCTAGGACCAACCTCAGGTGCTCTTCGTGCTCCTCCGGGGTCTTGGAATACACAAGAATATCGTCGATGAACACCACCACGAACTTGTCAAGGTACTGGTGGAACACCTTGTTCATCAAGTTCATGAATACTGCCGGTGCATTGGTTAAACCAAATGGCATTACCATAAACTCAAACTGGCCGTATCTGGTCCGAAAAGCTGTCTTCGGCGTGTCTTCTTTCTTTACCTTCACCTGGTGATAGCCTGACCTCAAATCTATCTTTGAAAATACCCTCGCCCCGCTCAACTGGTCGAAAAGATCATCTATCCTCGGCAGCGAGTACTTGTTCTTGATGGTGATATTGTTCAAAGCTCTATAATCAATGCACATGCGCACCGTGCCGTCCTTCTTCGGTACGAACAATACCGGAGCTCCCCATGGTGATGAACTGGATTTGATGAAGCCTTTGTCCTGCAGCTCTTCAACTTGCTTCTTCAGTTCTGCCAGCTCGCTGTTGTTGACTCTATAGACATGTTGTGAAATGGGCTCCGCTCCTGGAACCAAGTCTATAGAGAACTCAACATCTCTGTCTGGCGGCAAGCCTGGCAACTCTTCTGGAAATACATCCAGGAACTCCGCTATCAGAGGATGTGGCAACTCCTCTTCTTCCGTCCTGGCTCCGCAAAATGTGCTCCCTCTCTGTTCCGCTGCTCCTCTGACGACCTCAAACTCCGGCTCTCCTGGTGGTCTAAACAATACTCTGCCTCTATAACAATCTATAGTAGCATGATGCCTACTCAACCAGTCCATTCCGAGTACAATATCGTACCCCGGAAGTGGCATGACAAGTAAGCTCACGCTTAACTCTCGGCCTCCTACTGACACTCTCCGGTCCTTGCAGTGATCACGGACTAGGATAATACCTCCACCAGTCATGATCTTGCAAGTCCTAGCTAATGGTTCTGTGTCTAAATGATGTCGAAGTGCATATGATACAGACACAAAACTATAGGAAGCGCCAGAATCGAATAAGGTAAATACGGGAATACAATCGAGAAGAACCGAACCTGTGATCAAGTCTCCTGCTGGCTCGATCTCCTCGACTGCCATGGCATATGCTCGCCCCTGGGGTGCACCTCTCTGCTGCTGATGCTGGGCGAACTTCTGATATTGTGGTGGAAGTGGTCCCCTCTGTTGTTGGCCTCCTGGTGCGGTAGGCACCCTGTCTGATCCTCTCTGGACGGCTGCTCCACCCTGACCTGGACGAAAGGTAGGACAATCCTTCAGCTGGTGTGTCGTCGATCCACAGGATAGACATGAGCCCAATCTCTTCCTGCAGATATCTCTAGTATGTCCCATCTTCCCGCAGTACGCACACTGGATGGCGGGCTGGTTCTGTCTCTGTTGCTGCTGCTGGACCTGCCCTCGGGCTGGTGCCTGATGCTGCTGCTGAAAGGGTCTCTGCTGTTGCTGCTGAAAGTGTGGACGCTTGCCCGGTCCCGTACTACTATTTGCTCCTCCGGAACCATCGCGTCCCCTCTTGGGCCTGAGGCCCAAGTCATCCTCGGCTACTTGGGCATCCATCAATATGCCCTCGTAGGTAGCTGTGCGACGTCCCGACGTGCGAGACTTGATCTCCCTTGTCAGCCCCTTTCTGAATTTTCGGGCCCTGTCCCTCGGATCTCTAATCATCGATGGCGCAAAGCGGCTCAGGCGGGAAAACTCCGCGGCATGCTCGTCGACGGACGAGCTCCCCTGGGCTAAGTCATGGAACTGACTCTCCAAAGCTCCCAGGGCAACATCAGGAAAGAACTTTTCTTTGAAGAGTTCCTTGAAATCCTCCCAAGTGAGTCCCCTGCGCAAGAGTCTCGGCTCCGTGCGAAACCACGTCAAGGCAATATCGAACATCTGGCTGCCCGCGGCCTCGATCTGGAGCGCCTCTGGGATCTGCGCCAAACGCAAGTTCCTCTCGATGTCCTCTAGCCAATCATCAGCGTAGAGTATCCCTTCTGTTCCCTTAAACTCCCGAGGCATCATCCTCTTGAAGTCCACAATGGTGCCCGGCCTCTGGTGGTGGTGATCAGGACGCTGCTGCTGCTGAGTGACTCTCTCCACAGCCTGGAGAGCCACTTGGTGAGCATTCTCCATGTTCACCCTCATCATCTCTGTCTGGGCCTGATGTGCCTCAGCCTGCACTCTCTGGGCCTCTGCCGACGTCCTCTGGGCATCGACTATGCCCTGAATCAAGGCGAACATCTGTGCCCCATCGACGGGCACACCTCCTGGATGTTGAACTGGTGGTGGAGGTGCCGTCGTAGCTGTGGGGACCCTCTGAACTGGTGGTGGAGGACCCCAGAATGCTGCAGACACTCCCACATGTACTGGAGATGTAGGAGGTGCTGCGAATGTCTGTCCGGCCGGGCGAGAGGTGGCAGACCTCTCTGAAGCTGCTGCTCCGAGTCTCTGGGACCTGGTCCTCGGCATCCTGAAGACAGATCGAAAGAATCAATTAAAGTAATAAACACGATATCATCAAGGAAGGACAGTAAATTCTAAAGGAAAATCATTAAGAGTAATGTCATAGGAATCAGAATTTCCTAATTGTGATTGAGCATATCCTCGGCCTAAATCCTCTTTCCTAAAACAGGCTTGCAGTAGTACAACTAAGTTGTCGCACTACCACGACACCGCACAACTTACGAAGCTAGACCTGCATGGGTCACCACTAAAAATGTGTCACGACCCGCACCCGGAATTTGGGCATGAGTCGTGGGTACGTCCAGCCTACGCCGCAGCATCGGCGGTAGAACGCTGTCTAGGTCTAAACATAATATATCCTGTCAATAATTTCAACTCCGTACGGAGGACAATGATAAATCAACCACATGTCTATGATATACTCAATCACAAGCTAATAGAAATCATAGCACGATGAGAATAGAAAAGAGTTCTAATAAAACCAACCACAATAATCCAACTCAAATCCTGGGTCTAAATGACCTCACAAAGTCACAAAATAATAAATACATCTCAGCCACAGTCTAAAACAATAATGCAGAAAAAGTAGTCTAAGGGCAGCCAGGTACGTTCTCCTCTAGGCTAGGCAACTCCTCGGGGGTTTCTGGAGTGAAATTACCCTCTAATCCTGGGCCGTAATGAGTGGGGCAAAGATCCTCCAGGTCCTCTGAAAAATATTATCCAGTCAGGATTGGAGCGAAGCACAAGCACTAACAGCAGTTTCATTAAATTGACAAAATCTATAAACAGTGTAAGAGATACAAGATGGAAATAAATGCTGGAACTGAGAAGTACAGGAGAAAATGAAATAGACAATAGAGCATCTAGCAATGAACAATAATAGTGAATGCTAGAACAAGTAAATCTGAATAAAGATAAACATCTAACTAAGTGTTTGAAATATTAGTTTATCATGTGATCGGCTTGGGACTAGATCAGGCTGGTTATATATGATTAGCTATGATTCTTGAAGGTCAGGCTAACCATATGGTTAGCTATGATGCATGATAATGGTCAGGCTAATCATATATAACAGCTATGAAGCATGATGATGGTCAGGCCGCATCCGACGTGAGAAGTGGGGTGAGCTATGATGCATGGTAAGGATTTGGATATGATCACATAATCTACTAATAGTTCCCCATCCCCAGCTAGCACGGTGGATTCCAATCACGACTCCTCATGATGGGGATCTAGGGTGCTAACTCGTGTATCCACAGTGTCGGAATCAAGTATGTAATACACTACAATTTATAGAAGTAATCAACAATGAAAACTGTCAGAGAATGTACTCGCCTGTGGTCCTGAGCAAAGCGTGAGGATCGAGGTCCAAAATGAAATCACAGTCACCTAAAAATATCAAATATCCATATCAAAAAGTGTTTTGAAAAGGCTACATGTATACCTAGTTCTATGCTAGGTACAGGGTCATTTCTAGGTCTTGGCTCAGTCTATACTAGGTTAACCTTGTTACTCTAGGCTTTATGTTAATACTAAACAATATTTACATACTAGGCATTTAGTATAAATATAACTCCTATATAGATTCTAAGGTATTACTTAATCTAGTTAACTCTTACTTAAACTAGTACTCGAAATCCAACCCTTAACTCATAAACACTATGTATTAACTAGGATACCAAGTACTTCATGTGATACATTAGAGAACTCACTAAACCCCACCTCTTAAATCCTACTAGTTACTACAACCATCTGCCTTAAACAAGTGCAGGATACACTAGCTGCTACTGCCATTGATACTCTATACTCAGAGATCCCCTTCCCCAAATCATACATACTGACACACTAAGTATCTTAGAACCATACCTACTCTAAACTGGCACAACTCTAAGACTGATAGACACTGTGTCAAACTCTGGGACAAGCATGTAGCTACTGACAGGATCAACTAGGTATCACCCTCACTGAACTCAGTAATATATACAGCACACAGACACAGGTATCTACTGATACCCCTACACCCACACACCCAGGAACTTCAAAAATACTGATACTCAAATTAAACTCTAATATTAACATAATTCCTACACTACCACACCCACAGTCACAGGAAATGCTGAGACCATCAGCTGAGCAGAAATTAACCAAACCCTTGCAGCTACTGCACATCTAGCCAAATTACCAACTCCCTGATACACTCAACCACAGTCATACACACACAGCTACACAATGTTCTCACTGTTAACTCACACTGCACACATTCACAAGGTAATAGTTCCTGACTAAACTCCCCCTTGAACTAAAACACACTTTCACTGAGACACACTGACACATGTTTCACTCACACACAAGAACTCACAGTCACTGATTCACACACATACAGGTTCAGACACAGGTATACACATACTAGAACTAACACACTGATACACTCACACAGTTACTTCACACTGAAACACTAAACCTACAATCCTACTGACACTCTAACACAGGCAAAAACTCACACACACACAGGTTCCTGAATACACACATAGGCAGACATACACCTACACACAGATACACTGGCAGCTACACTCATACTCACACATCACACCGACATAGGATACTCACTCAGGCAGTTACAGATACACACACAAACACATTGATATAATCTGATACACTAATCCTAACACTGATACTAAAATCCAATGCCAACACACTGAATCAGGAACTTCCCTGCACACTGATAAACACCCACACATACACTAGTTCCTAACTGACACACAGTCACACTGGTTCACACATCATAACTCCTACACTGATGCACAACACCTATTTATCTAGACACACTAAGACACACAGGCACTCATCTCACACAGTCTACATATTGATACATGGGTCCTGAAAATCAATACTGGCATTAGGCTAATACCTAGACATTGCTGAACACACCTACAGATATCCAATGAAACACTTAGGTTCTGAGCACACACACACAGAAATTATAATATACTGAACTTACCCAAACATCACTGAACATACACACCCTAGCACTTTCCAAAACACAGACACTATGGTTTCACTCACCTCACTGATAAAACACACAGAATTCTCATACTCAGTCACATTAAAACTGCTACTAACATTAAATCCTACCCTATGATTTATATATCCCTATCTACTGATACACACAAGTATACTACTTACTACCCCTTAACCCAATAACTGATACACAGTCCTAGGGGCACAAGTTTACACACAGCATGTGGGTTCTCACTACACAGTTACTGCTATTGATGAATAAAACTTGGGACACTCTTAAAACAGGGTCACACACAAGTTCCCACAGAGATAGGTACACAGATACAACACGCTGGAACCTGACCTAGACACTGAGGCACAAGGGAACCCGATTTACCACAGCTATACACTGAAATATGCACAGCAACACAGTCCCATATGCCCGACTGCACTGTGCCCCCCTCAAATCACCACCCACCTATACACTATGCCCAAAAATATCTATGAACAAAGATTGGTATAACAAAATGCAGAACTAAAATAAGTTAGATAAATATATCCTTAATGAACATTTCTTCGAACACGCACAGTGCAGAAAAACAAATATACACACAAACCCATAAATTCCCAAACCAACCCTAGGAACCGAGATCTAACCCATACACGTTGGAGGATGGGATAGATCTACATGCAACACCTAGGGTTAGGGTTCACGAATTTATTGGGAAAACAATTGTTGAACACAAAACCTAATCAAAACCCTAAAATCAAACTCTACACAAAGGGGTGGGTTCCTAAGGGCCATGAACATCTGAAAACAGAATTTAAAGGGATAGAAATAGGGTTTTTCACCTGCAGGGATGGTTTCTTCAATGAGGATCTTCTTCTTCAAGGCTTCCTGACCCACGTTCCTTGCTTCCCTTGCTTGGAGGAGGAAGGTGGAAACCCTAGGGTTAGGATTTCGAAATCTGGAGGTGGAGATGACTTCTCTTGTGGAGGCTAGGGTTTTCTGTTTTTCTATGTGAAGAAAGAGAGGGTTCCTTTTTATATTAAACCTAATTAGGGTTTCAATGCATTGCTTAGGTTAAACCCTCTATGGTAGGTCATGTAAAACCTAATTGACTCAGGTTTAGGTCTGCTAGGGTTTGAGGGTTCACCCTAAAATTTGTATTCTAGGGTTTCACTAGAACTGGGTTTACAATTAGGGTTGACTCACTAGGGTCTGTCCTAATGAGTTCTAGGGTTAGACCTAAAACTAAACATTACTAACAACATATAATTAGTTTTAAAAATTGAGCAGATTAATTCAATACATAATTATTTAAAATAGTGAAATTATACAAATGTCCTTGCCTGGAAAAGTGGTAGTGACAGTCATACAGGCTTCACAACGCAATTTACGGAATTGGAAACAGAGCTACGAGGCGAAAGTTACACGTACCTGAAGGGGACCTGAAAATTCAGGGTCGAGTCGTGTCCGACTCGTGTCGGACACACGAAGGGGAATTAGGGTTAGGGTTAGGATTCTCGTCGGAATTTTGGCCGTGGACGGCGGGGACTGGCCGGAGCTGCGTCGGCGAGGGCGGGGGACGGTTCGCCGAGGGGCGGCGCGGCGTCCACGGGCGGAGCGGCGGCTCAGGGCGGCCGGCAGCGGCGGTGGGGAGCTGCTTGCTGCTGCTGCGGCTGTTGCTGCGGGAGGCGGAGGGAGGAGGAATTCGGCGGAGCTGCTGGCCGGAGGAGGCGGGGGCGAGGGCGACGAGGCGGTGCGGGGGTGGCGCCGGAGGCGGCGGCGGCGCGGCGTCGTTCGGCAAGGCGGTGGTCGGGATGGAGCGGGTGACCGGAGAGGGGGAGATTTAGGGTTTAAAAAGGGCGGAGGAGAGGGAGCGGGGCCGAGCGGGGCGGAGCGGCGGGCGGCGCGGCCGGAGGCGCGGGGAGCGGCGGCAGAAGCGGGCGGTTGCGCGGGTCGTGCGGGGAGAGGCTGAGCGGGTTTGCGGGTCGGGCGGGTCGGGTGCGGGCGGGTCCGGGTCGGGTCTGGCGGATCCGACCCGACCCGCTAGGGCGGGTACTGGGCCGGGTTGGGGCTGGGCCCGGTGGGCCGGGCCCAGTGGGCTGGGTTTAAATTATATTAATATTAATAATAATAATAATAAAACAATTAATAAATAAATAAATAATTAATTAATTAAATAAATAGTTTTAGGTGTTTTAAAAATAGGTCCAGGGCCCAATAAATTCCAGAAAAATTGCCCTAAGTCCAGTTTTCCATTTTACACCCAAAAATATTATTTTCATGATATTTTAATATTATTTATTACCAATAAAAATTATTTATTAATTGAAAACCTTGATTTTAATTACAGAAAATTTTCAGAAAATTCCAGAAATTTGTGAAAAATCCCAATTTAAAATTCTTGCAACATCTGGGGGTTTATACTGGCGTACTCTAACATAAAAGCACGCTAGACAAGTATGGCGTACTTTCATACTAAAGTACGCTCATGTAGCAATGATGCACGATAATAAAAGTACACATACCAATAACTTGGAGTACTTTCACGAAGTAGGCCAGTAACATGGTTGGCATATACTGACAAGCGTGGGAAGGTTTACTAAAAGACAAGGCACAAAAATTTAAACATGGCACAACAGTCGAGAGCTTAGAAATCGAGGAGTGCGAAAGTCAAGGTTCTCCTATCGAGGGAAGCACACAAGAATTATACGCCAACAAAAGACTTGGCGTACTATTCTTGGTCATTGGACGGGTCTTGAGGGATTAGGGCAATTTTACGCGCGAGGGGATTTTAGCAAGAATATGCCCAACACTCAGGGGTTGGTGTACAATTGTTAATTAAGCTGCCACTCATGAAGGGGACTGGCATACTATTCTCTAAATTTGAGGAAAATCTTGAGAAGCGTACGCACGTGAGTGTGGCCAAGATATTTCTCATAAAATATGCCAAGCCTGTCTAAGCCCATGGCATACGTTTGTGGGAGAGATGAATGAAGTACTAAAGTACGTGAGCAATAATGGGTCATCACACAATGCGCCCAAGGGTGTTTGTCGTATAAATACACCGTCAAGCTTCCTGTGTATTTTAGCACTATCTCTTCGCTGGTCAGCATTCATGTGCTCCGACTTGTTTCTCGAAACCCAATTTTCCAAAGAACTCCAAATCAAAGGCAACCAAAAGAAAAGTTACAGGGAAAGAAATTTTAACTACAACATGCAATTGATCGCAATTCTAAAATATGCAAATAGCTAAGTTAATAGTTAAATATGAGTTTTAGGTTTATTATGAAGCTCCCAATCAGGGGTTCACTTGGTTGGCAAGATGTACTTTCCTATGCGTAAGTCTACTAGAAACTAATACCAAGGTTTTAACCCACTGCCAAGTCCAAGCTCGGCTGTTGCTACTGCTCTCGGCTGAAGGAAGAAGGAAAGAGAAAGGAAAGGAAAAGAAAAGTGAAGGAATAGGTATATATAGCCAAAGGGTTGACTTATGGCTATTGGATCATGATCCATGCCCCTCACCCGGGTGCATCCTAGCCTCTCACTATAAAACCAAATACCCAACGATCTAAAGCATGCATTCAAGGAAACTTTGCATAAAGATCCCAAACAAAATATGAAATGACAATAAGCATAAAGCAAGCAATAAACATAAAGCATGATACACGCTTATAATACACGTACCTCAGGCAGGTATACGAAACAGTGAGACGAGTCTCACAACTCTCACCTCTTTAGAAAAAATTTGTCGTCAGAATTTCAATAAGGTACGGGGTCTGGGAAGAAAACTCTAGGAAACATGAAATCAAAGAAAGCAAGGACATACGAAAATCAGGCACAATCCTAGAATAAGACAAGAATGCATAAGACAATATCATGGTATGAGATATACGAACAACTATACCTCACGAGTCAAACAAAGTCGGTTATCGAGCTCGAATATCATTATCGTGCTCCGAAGTTGACTCGTCCGGTGAGTGATGCCCCCAAGCAACTCGGACTAAATAAATGGTCCGGTTCTTGAGAATCTTCTCCCTCCGGTCAAAAATGGATAGATGCCTTTCCTTATATGAAAGGTCGGTACCAACGAATAATTTCGAATGATCTAGGACATGGCTTGAATCTGGTATATATCGTTTTAACTGGGATACATTAAAAATATTATGTATCTCCCGAAGCGATGGTAAAAGAGTGAGACGATATGAAACATCTTCCACTCGCTCGAGAATATCGAACGGGCTTATAAATCTCAGACTATGGTTTCCCCTTACATCAAATCTGATGACTCCATGGGTAGAAAAAATCATAAAGAATACATGGTCGCCGACAGAGAACTCAAGAGGTCACAGACACGAATAGGCCCAATGTCGCAGATAATATTGATCTAGTCGAAGGCGTTCTCTGTTCTGCCCGACATCCTCAAATTTCTGGGCTATCATCTCGGGACCAAGCAATTATCTTAATCCTACATCGTCCAAGGCGACCGGGGATCTGCACTTCCTGCTATATAGTACCTCGAAGGGTTCCATCTGGATACTAGCTTAGAAACTGTTGTAAGAAAATTCTACCAAGTATAAATGATCTTCCCATGAACCACTAATATCTAGGGTATAAGATTGAAGCATATCTTCAAGAGTCTAGATAATGTTCTCTGATTGACCATCTGTTTGCGAATGATAAGATGTACTGAACTTCAAATGGGTACCCAAACTCTGCTGAAGTCTCTGCCATAAATGAGAAATAAATCTGGAATCTTTATCTCACATGATGCTGACTGGCACTCCTTGTAATCTGATAATATATCCCATATACATCCGAGCCAACTGTTCTGTAGATTATCCTACCCTGAAAGAAAGAATGTAGGCAACCTTCGTAAGTCGATCCATTATTAGCCAAGTAGCATCTCTGCCAGCTGGGGATCTAGGAAGACCAGTCATGAAATCCATGGAAATATGTTTTCACTTATACTCCAAAATAGGTAAAGGTTGAAGAAATCCCGTGGGTCTCTGATGATCAGCTTTAACTTGCTGGCAAACCAAACATCGGGAGACAAACTGGTCTATCTTCCTCTTCATACCATTCTACCAAAAACGATGAAGAATATCTCTGTACATCTTCGTTCCTCCTGGATGCACTGAATACTGCGAACTATGGGCTTCCGATATAATCTTGCGACGAAGGTCTCCGTTAGGTACACATAGACGATTTCTAAAATGGAGAGTCCTATCAATGTGCATCCTCAACTCTGCTCTATGCCCTTTCTCACACCCTGCACTGAGTTGCTGAAGCTTGACATCTGTGGACTGTGCTACCTTAATTCGTTTCACAATACTGGACTAAACTTGCAAACCAGCCATCAAAGTTGTCTTACCAGGTATTACTACTTCTATGCCCATTTTTTGAAGATCTCACAATATTTCTTGTTGTGCCATAAGAAAATAAGCTTATGCTCTTCGGCTCAAGGAATCTGCTACGACGTTGGCCTTCCCTATATAATACTGAAAGGTCAAGATCATAGTTTGTCATTAACTCTAGCCTTCTCCTTTGCCTCATGTTAAGATCCTTCTGAGTAAATACGTACTTCAAGCTTTTGTGATCAGTAAAATCTTCACTCGATCTCCATACAAGTAATATCTCCAAAGCTTGAGCTCAAACACTACTGCTTCTAACTCCAAATCATGCATTGGATAATTTTCTCATGGTCTCGAAGCTGTCGAGATGCATAAGTTATAACTCTGCCACGCTGCATAAGAATACATTTCAATCATTTGCCTGACGTATTACAATATACGGTAAAACCACCTGACCCATCTGGAAGAGTCAAAATAGGTGTCGTGATTAACTTTTGTTTGAGTTTCTCGAAAGAAGCTTGATAATCATCCGTCCAATTAAAGTGCACATCCTTCCTTGTCAACTGTGTCAAGTGTACAGAAATGCTAGCAAAATCTGACACGGAGCACCGATAATATTCTGCCAATCCTAGAAAACTACGAACTTTTACAACTATTTTAGATACTGGCTATGTCTCGACAGCTTCTATCTTCTTGGGATCCACTTCTACTCTACCTCTAGGAATAATGTATTCCAAGTACAAAATACGATCAAGCCAAAACTCGCACTTGCTGAACTTCGCATATAACCGATGTTCTTTAAAATCCTGAAGAACTGAACGAAGATGTTGCTCATGTTCTGCTTCACTCCGACTATATACCAAGATGTCATCGATAAATACTATCATTAACTTGTTCAAGTATAGAATGAATACGCGATTCATGAGATCCATAGGCACAGTTGGCCTATTAGTTGCTCCAAAAGGCATCACTAGGAAATCTCAATGGCAATATCTTGATATTAATGCCGTCTTGGGTATATCTTGCTCTCTGACCCAGATTTGATTGTAACCGGACAACAAATCAATCTTTTAAAATACAGTCGCTCCACTAAGATGATCGAACAAGTCGTCTATCCGAGGTATTGTATACTTGTTCTTGATGGTTACCGTATTGGGGGTACGATAATCAACACATAAATGTGATGTATCATCCTTCTTCTTCACAAGAAGCATCGGAGCTCCCCAAGGTGATCCACTAGCATGAATGAATCTCTTGGTACTTAATTCTTCAATCATTCGGTACAAGACTTCTAGCTCTAAAGGTGTCATCCTATAGACTTTCTCTGATACAGGTGCCGTTCCGAGAATTAAATCAATGGAAAATTCAATCTCTCTTTCTGGTGGCATGCCTAGAAGCTCTTCTGGAAATGCATCTGGGAATTCATCCACAACCCTGGGGAATTATATTTCTTCTGTTACTGTCATCCTCATGACTGCTGATGGGTACTCCTTCTCGCCTCTAGAAAATAAAAATTCTTTCACTCCAGGGATATAAAAAATAATATTTCGAGTATGGTAATCTATCGTTGCGTAGCGAGCACTCTACTAATCCATGCCTAAGATGACGTCATAATCTCCCATAGAAAATTCTATCAATCTCGCGAAAAACTCTCGCCCGCACACTACGACTCGACATGAGACATAAACTCTATCTACTCCCACGATACCGTTACCAGTAAGTATATTAAGTCTTACTGATAAGGACTCGGATTCAAAATCAACTCGTGTCACAAATCATACAGACATAAAAGAATGTGATGCACCAGAATCGAATAATACTGAAGATAAATGAGAGTTGACGAGAATGGTACCTGCCACCACCTCACCTGAAGCCAACTGCTCCTCCAAAGTGAGTGCCATAGCCTGACCTCGTACTCTTGGTATTGGTCCTCTCAGTTGCAGACCTCCTTATCTGGCATGTACTTGAGCTTGGGCCTGTGTATACTATTGTGGCCTCTGCTGCTGGAATACTTAAGATTGGGTCGGCAACGGCCTTTGGCCCTGGTTTTGCTGAGCCGACACTGGAGCCCTATACTGTAGTCCTACTAGAGAAGATGATGATGAACTAGCCCTGTCTGGGAAAGATCCTACTCTATGGCCTAGAGCTCCACAGCCTAAGCACAACCCTTGTGCTCTAAGATACTCTGATATTACATGTCGTCCTGGCTTTCCACAATGAGAACACCATACTTAGGAAGGTGTCATTTGTTGTTGAGTTTGGGTTGTAGCTGGTTGTTGAAGTAAGGCTGTCGAAACTAGTTTCCTTGGAGATTCAATGGTTAAAGACCTAACTGCCGGGACTGGTGCTGAAGACTAGGTATAAGAACTGCCTGATGTATGGGTTCTCTTACGACCTAAGTCCTATCCACGATTCTCTGGAAGGTATACTCATGTCTCCTCGCTGCTCTGAACACAATATCAAAAGTTTTGAATACATGTTATTCTATTTCCAATATGATCTCCAGGTGAAGTACCCCTTCTAGAACCTCTTGGCTCTATCCAATTCAGTTGCTACTAAAGTGGGAGCGAACCGACTGAGTCTGCAGAACTCTGTCGCATAGCCATCGTTAGTTTTGACTATCTGCTTCAGGTTGTTAAATCTTTGCTGAAGATCATAATGCGATACCGCATCAAAATATCTGTTCTTAAATATCTCACTGAAAATGGCCCAAGGGATGGGCGTTGCTAAAGAAACCATCTATGCTGCCCACCAGGCTTGGGCTAGATCCAGCAACTGTAGGTGAACTATCGACAGTTTCTATCTGGACGGTACTCCTGCTGCCTCTAAGATAGATTCAGTATCATGAAGCTATGCATCTGATGCAATCGCATCCTCGGTGCCATAGAAATACGATGGTTGCAGGCACTTGAAGTTGCTTGCTGTGTTGTTGGCACAAGGTCCTCCTCTCTCTAAAGCCTCATGCACTAACTGAGTGAGTGCATCATCTTATCGTCCCTGGGATGCTAAAAATTCCCTGAGGATACTAAGTAGCACATTGTTATCTCCTTCTGCATCAGGTACTGGTTGTACAGGTAGAATTGTTATAACAAGAGGTACTGTCATGGTCTGGGATTCCTCTTTCTGAGTTGTTCTGGATCTGGCTCCAGAATATTGAGGCTTAACTATTAGACTCGTCTCACTATTGCATATTTTTTATATTCATATCTTGTATATATGTGTTATTGTTGTATATTGCTTTTCATATATTTTTCTGAATTTCTCTAGTTGCTCTCATGTAATTTTTAGATTTGTGGATAGTGTTAACCACCCTTGATATATAACCCCTCTTTCTCTCTCTTCCCCATTCTTTCACTTTTCCCTCTTTTAATTTTCTTCTCCTTTCCTCTCCCCTCCTCCCTAGATGAGATTAGCCCTGGACCTGTCCCCTCCCCTTTTCCTTGGTAGTAGTAGTAGTAGTTAGTTATGGTTTTATGCAAGTAAATCTTGCCAATGATGGAGAACTTTCACTTTTACATTATTGTGAATTTTTTGCATTTTATTAGTCTATATTGTGTCCTATGAACTCCTATGCATGTTTACTTCTTGGTAATTTTGGTTTTAACAGCTTAGTTGGACTAGATCTACATTTTTAGTTTAATATGTTCTTGGCATTTTTATGGTTTTGATATCTTAAAACTTGTTATTTTCCAAAACTAGTTGTTATATATGAGAGAGCATCTGATTTTAAGTGGTTTAGAACTTTACTTCTCTGGATTTGAGTTGGAAATGAGAATTTCAGAAAAAAAAACATATTTTTAGGACTTGGAGCTTTTTCATGACTGAAACTTGTTGTTCTGGGACGAAGGAGCTCCATGCGGTCTGCTTTGCATGCGGTCTGGACTCCTCGCTCCAAACTCATCATGCGGCCATATTTTGGACGCATGGCTGAATCTGCACATGCGTTTCTTGACCAAATGCATAAAACTTGAACGAAAGAAATTTCTCTAAGTTCATGATTTCATGTGGCCCAGAGGAGCATACGGCCAAAATTGTCCATACGACAAAAAATTTGTCCATGCGGCCCGAGCTATGTATTCATTTTTCCAATGTATGACTCAACACCGCCTTGGCACAATTTTTTTCTGAATTTGTCTTTTCTTCTCTGACACTCTTTATTGGCCAATCACATCGGTCACTTATCTGACACTCTTTATTGGCCAGTCACATCGGTCACTTCTTGGCCTTGTATTTATTCTCTGTCACTCAACCCTTGTCCTGTGGAGTGGACCTTGCAATGATCAATGCGGCCAGTTTTGATTCATGCGGCCAGCTTCCTGCATGCGACCAGTTTCTTGCATGCGGACTGTTTCTTGCCTACGGCCAGCTCATCTCCTGCACTTCTAGCTCTTATAGTAGCAATATTTTCTTTTTTTATATATTCTCTTATGGGTTAATTACTCCTTGTGCTTGGCCCAATTAGTTAAATTCATTTGATGCATATTATTTCTAATTGCTTATAACCTGGATGCTACACTTACCAGAACATGGAATACCCGAAACATGGAATGTAATGGCATTGTTAAACTGAGAATTCCCAGCACCTGACTTATACTGAATAAAATTGATCCCTGACTCCCGATACCTGACATGTACAGATAAACCTAATAGTGGCTCGACGTAGCTCACTCCTGACATGCTATAATCTCCAGAACTGAAATACTTGTACTGTTAAGATGAATTTTCGTTGTTGACTTCTTGTCCCTGTCCTGATTGTACTTGTCAAGCTATTGTCCAGTCTTGCATTATTTCTAAGGCAGATTTTTGAGTACCACGGTCCGGAATCCTTGATAACTTGCCTAAGTTAATAACTAGAATAATTATCTAGAAGCATTTAGAGAGATTTTTTTAGCTACATGCAATCCCGGTATTCCAGCGACACCTGATAGATTTGGATCTCTCCGTCGAGAGGGACACACTTCTAACACACCGTCGAGTATTACAATATACCAAAAAATATTATTTAGTTAATTAATCTATGTTATGTATTATTACGTCTGGCTAACTTGGATAGTCTGCACAGAATATAGTTGTATGGAATCTCAACTGTATTTATTAGTAACCATGATTGTGATAACCCTAGTTAGTTCATGGTAGTAAGCCGTAGGTCATGTTTGGCCGTGATTGCATATTTTTTAGTCTTGTCTTGTCTTGTCTTATCTTGGATTATCTAGCTACTAATCCTGAACTGTACCCGTTAATGATTCCTTAAACTGCTTAAATATATATTGCTCTTATTTATATTTTCTTATGCTATTGAATGTTTACATGATGGTTTTAGTTCTTAAGTTGGCTCCCTTGTGGTACTTTTCTGTTTTGGTGTCTGACCCACCTGGTTTTGTATGGCCAAATTTTGGAGCAACACCGCAGGATCTTTCGTATATTCCACCTTCAGATGGTGAACACGAGGAACACCCGAGGACTTGAGTAGGTTTCTTCTCCATCACCCACATGGTCTTATACTTTTGAGGTATTTAGCCACCGAGCACATGTTTAGCTCGTATTTTAATTCTTGACATTCTAGCTAGCGGGCCTACATGTAAGCATATTCTAGACTATAGCTAGAGCTGATCATGTAATATTGTACTATGCTAGTTCTTTATTTTGGTAACTAACTTCATGATCTATGTATGTATAGTTTGTGATGCCTTACTATTATATGTTTGGTGATTATACTTCTTATAACTTGTTGCTTGCTTGAGATTAAGACAACTAGGACTCTTGCCCCAGGAATGCCCGTTGGATTATAGAGTAAACCCTCACATGTCTAAACTGTCGTGATCTTATCTCGGGGTATAGAGTATTCTGATGTACGTAGTTGGCTTTGTCCGCCCCCGCTCTCTAGTATTATTGTTCAGGGGCATGACACGATTTAAGTAGTGGCCCATGCAGGTCTGAATATTCAGAAGTGTGAGGGGTTTTCGTTGTTTAGATGTCTCAATTATGCTACTTCGTAATCTCTTTCAGCATCGAATTTGTATCCCAGAAATCTTGATTCAACATCTACTTTGATCCTCGATCTATCATGTCCTTCCGATTTGATCCTAGTGTTATCTATCTTTCAGGGACACTGTTTATGGTCCTTCCGTTAAGCCAACTAGAGTTTTGCCGGTAGTAGGACAACCACCAGCCGGTCAGCATCTCTTTGTTGTTCAACCATAATATTCTAAAGCAGAGTTTAGGATGGCTCAAGATGTGGAACAGCAGGTCCAGCCAGAACCACCATTTGTACCCACAGTGGAAGTCCCGCCAGTACCCACCAATGCAGAAAGTGATACACAAGCCCTGATGGGGATCATCAGGCAGTTACTAGCATCTCAAGATGAAACCTCTGTATCCAAAAATTCTAGCTTAAATGTTGTTATTAGGTTAATTTGGGGCTATTGGAATTTTTTTCACAATTTTTGGTCAATTAAAAACTAGTAACAGTAATTTTTTAGGACTTTCAAGAATTTATTTTAGTGTCAAACATAATTAAAAATGTTCCAAATATTTATTTTAGGTTATAAATAATCAAATATATTTTCTAAAATTTTTTGAATTTTTTTTGTGTATTTTTACTATTTATTGGGAGTTATTTAGGCTAATAACTAATTTTCTAGGACTTCTAGAATTTATATGGTTTATAATATTATAATATATTTTTTGGATTTTTTCAGAATTTTTAGAATATTTTTAATATTTATTTTTATTTAAATAGGTAAAACTATTTTTTAGAGCTTCTTCTAATTATAGTAGGAAACCTATGAACATAAAACTGCCCCAAGTATTTTTTAGGATTTTTGGGTTCAAGATATATTTTCTGTAATTTTTCCAGATTTTTATGATTAGTTTTAATATTTATTTTGAGTTATTTAGATTTAAAATAATTTAAATAATATTTTGATAAAGGCAAATCAAAAATATATATATAAACAAACCACCCAACCAGATTCTGACACGTATCCAACCTATCCCTTTTCTTTCAATCGCCTACCAGAATATATATATATATATATATATATATATATATATATATATATAATCTTAATCAGCCGATTAATTTTAGGGAGAGAGAGAAGGGGTTGGGGGATGTCACGCCCCAGTCACAAAATACCAAGGAACTAGCCACGTGGTAATGGCCAGCAACACAGCTCCAATGGGCAAACCCAATTTAATGGACCCGTTAGAGTGTACTTAAATTATAATATGTATAAATATAAGTATACATCATTTATCTCAGTATAATTCTAATCTCATCCGCAGACAACAATCACAATATGATAGACCAGTCAAGATACTAAATAACAGAAAGTAGTCAATCATCAAGTCCATAAGTAGTGTCTCAGGGAACAACCCGTCACAATAAAGAAAAGAGAAATAACACCAAATACATATGTCCAGAAGTCCAAATATAAAATAACACTAACATGAATAACTAAATAGATAACTGAGTACTCAGGAGAAGTCTTCTGGCACAATCTCGTCCTCTGGTGCAAGTACCGCTCCAACGTTCGCTCCTGTCCTGTAAACCTCGGGGTAACTCTCCTCTGTTACACCTGGGAACATAATCCGGATTCAGGTCCTCAGGGAACATAACAATGTACAATAAACACTCAAGCCAATAAAATACAGTAAATAAAAATAGATCATCAGGCAAGCTATGTAACCAGCTAAGTGAAATAAAAATGAGAGCATCACTAGTACTCAGGCTGAAAACCACTAAAGGTGCTGTGTCGGGGAGCCAATAGCAGCAAATAGTATCTCGTAGGGCCAATAAATATGCCAAGATCTGATATAGAGACTAAAGCACCTCCAGTAACATAGTATATATATATACATAATCATCATGTAGCATGTGTGTCTCTTCCCACCCAATGTAATCTTACGTCTCATGTCCATAACGTCTCATGTCCATAACATGCAAGATCATGACCTCTAGCTAGTACAACGAGTCATTATGATATCTCTATATATGCAAGTCTCATATCACGAATTCTGTAAGCCTATACAGAATCACCATGCATAACTCAAGAAAGATTCTATCACATGAAATAGTGTCAAGTGTCCTTTAGTCTGACGTACTTGGTATAGCAAGCACGTAAAAATATGATCGTGGAATCAACTCTCTAAGTGACGTTACACAACTCTGTGTACGGCGTCGACACCCGAATCTTGTTCGGACGCTAAGCAACGTCTCACGATCCTAGGTTGAGCAGGCACATCACAAGATTATATATATATAAAAAGAAATACAAGCAGATAATATAACATGATCTACTACAACTTTGGCAAGGTACATTTGCCTGAGTTCTGAACTCCGTCAACTGCTCCTGGAAAAGTGGAATCTGCAAGTATGCCTCCGGATACTGAAACAAACATCACCAATATTTTTAGAATACATGAAATAGCTAGAAATGACTACCCATAAGTCCAATAAAGATACAGAGACAGAATTGACAGTTTTTGGTCAAAGCGGGATCCTTTGTGGCCCACTTCGCACCAAAAAATATGTCAAAGTCAAAGTACTCCAAATTTATCAAACTTAGTATCGATGAATCCAAAAAAATGATATGAACCCAATGGAACACCTAGAACTGGATTCCGATGAGCTGGTCAAGAAATCGTCCGTCATATAGAACCGTGGGGCCCACAAAACGGTATTTCATCAACGTTCTCAGATTCAAACAAAAATTGGATCACAGAACCAGCGTAACGCTGTGAATCCAATGGCACATGTTTTGTTATAAACCAACGAGTACACACGAAGTTATGGTGAGGTGCCAGAATAGGCCGATATAGTATTTTTTGGCGGATATGTGTTGATTCTGGCATGCACATACGTCCGAATCAAGTTCCGTAAAAATCGACACGTTTGCGTTTATGTTATGCACCATTTGGTGTAATTCGCACGCAACAACGTGGCCTTGTTTGGCGGGACGCTCCCCGTATCAAGAATTTTAGGTTTTTTGAAATCAAGTTTTTTGACAGTTTCTATACTAAATTAATCATAGAACAACACCTAAATAAATAAAGTATTTAAAGGGTTTAAAACTTGGTTAGGTTGTTTTCACACAGGATAAAGAATCAATTGATTTGGCATCATGGTTTGTGAGTTATTGATCTCAAAATATGGGCATTTGGGCTGTTTTGAAACTGTCGCGAAGTCAGTTTTTTATCCGACTTTCGGGTCGACTTTCTCCGATTATAAATTACTTTAAATCAAAACTCTTGAAGGGGTTTGAGGTCCTTCATATGATGAATGTATACGGACAAGAAGCTCAGGAATTAATCGAGCGAGGAGGTCGTTCTCATATCTCGAAGTGGGCCTCACGAAATGATGCTGCTGCTGCTGCTACTGCTGCCCTTCCTCTCGGTGGTCGCGGTACTCCGATGGTCGGGCTTGCTCTGATGGTCGTGCTTTCTCCGTTGGTCGGCTGGTGCTCCAAGGAGGTGGAGAAGAAGTTCACCGTGAATGAGAGGAAGAGAAGAGGGAGAGAATAGGTGGTAGTTTCGGTTGGGGAAGAGAAAAGTTGGTTGAACCATGCATGGGGTGGGTTACCTTAGGATTTATTAGCTATAAGTGGTAGTAAGGAAAGGGAAGATGAATAGGTTGGGGGTTTAAAAAAACCAAGGGTTATTAGTAACTCCCCCTAGGACCCAAGCCCTCCCTCATTGGCTGCGGTCGGTCCCCCCTCTCCGTTTGAGTGTGCACATGGTACAAGTTAGTTAAGATGTTCCAAGGTTTATGTTATTAATAGGTTTTGCTGAAATTAAAATAAAAGTAGATAAAAAGTGGGATTTGGTGTGAGAAAAATGGTGTTTGGTGAGTAGAAAAGTGGGGAATGGGTGTATAGTGTTGTGCATGAGTTAGACAAATTGGTTTGAGTGCTCAAGTTGGGGGTTCGGGCTCGGTCAGGTGCAATTAATCAAAATAGTCATTTTTGAGTAATTAAAATGTACGATGTTTCTATATTAATATTTAGAGCCTACGAAGACTCAAATAAATGTGACACCAATGACATGTGCATAGTTGGTCGTGTTAGGCTAGGGGTTCTAAAAGTCAGTGTCAAAATTTGGGTTCATGTTGCTCGTCTAAATTGGCCGCAACAGAAAAGTGTCCAAGTATCATATTTTTGAGTCAAAAAGCGTCGCAGTTGTTGTACGATCAAAATGAAGTGTAGGTTAGTAAAATTATGTAAGACATACATGACATGAGCCTAATTTGGCTCAACTAAGCCTATTATGCAAAGTTTGTTGGAAAGAAAAAGCTAGTATTGTATTCTTGGCATTAAGACTACACTAAAGGGTTTCTAAATTCTAGAAATTGTTTTAATGATTATAATTATAATAATATTACTAAAATAACCTTATTTAAATTTTTGGGGGTTTATAGGGGATTCTCATCTAGGATTCTTCGATATTCCAAAAGCCATTACTCATAGCTCTGGACTCCAAACGCATCTTTGTTTTTTGTGTTGGAACTGTATTAAGGTTAGTTTTCAGAATATTTAAATTGTTTCATAAAATTTTGAATATTAAATTCTGAAAAATTCATAGAGCACAATAAGTCCGAAAATAGACGCGTCTCGATATTTTCGCGATTTTGGGAGAACTAAGAATCATGGACCGTTTGAATTTTTGAAAAGCTGACACGACAAAGTTTAACATATATTTTTCACAGAATTTAATTTGAATTATTTTTATACTGTTAATTCTGTAGAACTTCTAGGTTAGCAATCAACCACCGTTGCACAGTAAGATTTTGTATGTGCAATAATTTCCAAACAAATTTGAATCTGGATGAGCCGTAAATTCTAGCATATTTGTGACGCTAAAATGCACAAAAAATCATGCATAAAAGTCAAGTTTGTATCAGTTGACTTTTTAGTCAACAGATCGTCTCGATTTGCGTGCTATGTATCTCGAGTTGATAAATTTTGATTTCTTTGTACAAAATTTAGGAATTAACACAAAAAATTACAATAATTAGATTAAAATAGGATTTTAGAGTATTTTTTAAGAATTAAATAAATTAAAACAATTATCTATTGACTTGGTAACATATCATACATAGGTTATTTGGACATTGACATGGATTCTAACTCGTACCAGCTAAGGACCACAGGCGAGTACATTCTCTGATAGTTTCTATTATTTAATATTTTCTATGATGTATCTTTATAGTATTATTTTACCTGATTTCTGACACGATGGATACACGGGTTGGTATTGTATGGATTCATATTCGTGAGATACGTATTTTCAGGCCTATTGACTTTTTTTGGACTAATAAATTACTGGACTAATATATTTTTTGGTCTGTTGACATCTTATAGACTATTAAGATTATTCGTGTCTGGACTTGGATCCACGAGTACTAGTCGGGCGAGAAAATAACTAGGAGACGCGTGAATATTTCCTTTATATCCTATGGTCTTACTGGAGTAATAGATGCCACACACGACACGTGCAATTTATCGGATATTACCCCCTAGTCGTTCACATGTCAACTTGGTATTTCAAAACACTAGTTGGATACAGCCATTCTGGATTAATCTATATTTGCTTATTGTACACTTGCATGACAAGTTTTCTAGTTCACATATCTGTTTGTCTTTATATGCTTCTCTTTTCTTCTTTCTTGTCTTTCATTATTTCTTTATTTAACTGTTCCTCTATGATGTGCCATATTCTATTATTATATGATTATCAAGTATTTCATAACTATTTACTGTTCATAGTACTTGTCAATTAACTGGAACTGCTATTGGGTTGTACTCGTTCTATCCTGACTAGGTAAACATTTTTAGGTGACTTGCTATCTTGCTCAATGGATTTTATTGGAGATCGAGATGCTTTTGGAGGCCATTATTATAATTTAGATAGTTGAGCAACTTCTTTGGATTTGATGTTTAGCGGGTTTATTTCCGAGTTATAATTTAATTGTAAATTGAGAATCTTGTAAAACTATGTAAATATTGTGAATGAATAATAGATTTAAATTTGTGATTAAATATTATCTGTTTGGATTGATGGAACATTGTTATCATAGACAGCGTACTACCGTCGATGCTGCGGCGTAGGCTGGGCTTGGCCACGTACTCGTATCCGAAAAGCGGGTGCGGGTTATGACAAATTTTTATGGTGGCCCATGCAGGTCCGGTTTCACAAATAGTGTAAACTTATGGTAGTACTTAAGTTAGTCATACTACTGTGAGCCTGCGACTAGTAATAAGATTTTAGGAGAAAGTGCTCATTCACAACTTTGGATTGATTTAAATTTAGAAGAATGACTAGGACTAGGTATACAATAGGAAGACCTTATTTCAATTTTATTGCTTGGATAATTATGTCACGCCCCAATCCCAAAATATCAAGGGACTAGCCACGTGGCAATGGCCAGCAGCACACTCCGATGGGCAAACCCAATTTAATGGACCCATCAAGGTATACTTAAGCTGTAAAGCAACAATATGGGCTTTGGTACTAATCTCATCCACAGAAATAAATACAATCAATATCAAAAATATAAAGCAATATCAAATCTCAATAAAACATAACTCGGGGAACAACCCGATAATGAGTCTGATACAATAGTCAAGAATAAAGATAACAACAGCAAATACTGAGTATGGATAAAGCATATACTCAGAAGAAATTCTCGACGATCACTCGTCTTCTAGTTCTGGTACTGCTCCAGTGCCTGCTCATGTTCCTGCTTCTGCTAATGCTTCTGTTTCGTATACCTCGGGATAGATCTCCTCTGCTATACCTGGGGACATAATCCGGATCCAGGTCCTCAGGGGACATAGCAAGGTACAAGAATATCTTATGCCAAAAATAAATGCAGTAAAATAATAACTGAATCAATAGGGTAAACTAAGTAACCAGCTATGTGAAATACAAGTGAGAGCATCACTAGACTTAGGCTGAGACTACGACAAGCTCTGTGTCTGGGAGCCTGTAGCAGATATACTATATAATTTACTATGTAGTGGGCCTATGGCACCATAATAAATATATATATATAAAATTATCCTGTAGCCTGTGTGTCTCTTCCCACCCAATGTAATCACACGTCTCATGTCCACAATATCTCATGTCCATGTCACGCAAGATCTTATCTAATGCAGCAAGTCATAATGATAGCTAAGCACATACAATATCTATGTCAAGAATCATGTAACCTATACAGAATCACCATGAATATCTCAGAAAGATTCTGTCTCATGAATAGTGTCTGATGTCCTGGGTTATGACGTACTTGATGATTCAAGCACGAAAAAGTATAGGGTCTCGATATCCATGTCTAGGTGACATTACACAACTCTGCGTACAGTGTTGACACCCGAATATTATTCGGACGCTAAGTATTGTCACACGGTCCTAGGTTGAGCATGTACATCATATAAATAAATCAAGACAATAATATGAAGAAGTTACTGCAAGTTTGCCAATGTACACGTGCCTGAGATTTGGTTACCAACTGCGGCTCTAGTATTAGCGGGTTCTGCAGGTACTTCTCCGGTTGTTGAAATAGACATTACCATCAGGTTCAGAAGATATCAAATAGCTAGAATTGCCTGTCCATGAGTCCAATTTGGACACAGGGGCAAAAGTGACAGTTTCTTGTCAAAGCGGGGTCCACTTGTGGCCCACTTCGCACCGAAAAATGTGTCAGAGATAGTGTTCTCCAAATTCGTCAAACTTAGTGTCCATAAGTCCAAAACGATGATACGAACCCAAAGGAATGTTCAAAATTGAATTCCGATGAGCCAATCACAAAATTGCCCTTCAAGTGGAGCCGTGGGGCCCACGATACGCAATTTTGTCAACATTCTCAGAATCGAACCAATCTTTGGTCATAGGACCAGTGTATTGCTACGAGTCCGATGGCACAAGTTTCGTTTTGATACGACATGCGTACACGAAGTTACAACGAGTTCCAGAACAGGGCCGATACGGGACATTGTCGACGGATACGCGTTGATTTCGGTGTGCACGCACATCCAAATAAACTTCCACGAAATCTCACACGTCCATATTAACGGCGTGCACCTTTCGGTGAAGTCCGCACACGACCAAGTCATCCCGTTTAGCGGGGCACACTCAGTTCCGGGGAAATACAGGGCAATTATTTTCCTGGTTTTGGGTCGCAGTTTACGATCGCCACAGGACGCGATACCCCGAGCGAGTTGCACGGGTATCGAGAGGATCATGCAGTCTACGTGTCACAGCAGACGGAACAGAAAATGGGACAGCGAGGAGAGAGAAACGGTCACTTGAACAGGGCTTCGTAGAAAACTAAAAACAGCGCTTCGCGAGGCGGCTAGGGAACGGTGACGGCTAGGGTTTCTCGCCAGAGGATTCGCCGGAGCTGGAGTCGTCACTGTCGTCGGGCTACGGCTATGGAGTTGTCGAGGTGGCGTGCTGGCGGAGGCGGCCGGAGGAACTCGTCGTGGCGGCTAGGGCATGACGGGCCGCTGCTGCTGCTGCTGCTGCTGCTAGTCTTGGCGGAGCTCGGGGAAGTCTAGGCGACGTCATCGATCGTGGAGGTGGGGAAGACGGCGGAGGGGAGACACCACAGTGAGTGGAGTAGACGAAGGAGATATGGCGGTGGCCGGGGGATGGCAGTGCTGGTAGATGACGGGGACAACGGGGCTCGGGGGTCCTCAGCGGAGGCTCAGGGTGGAGGGTGTGGTTAGGGGTGCTGGAGGAGCTCGGGATGGAGGGAAGGCGGTGGAGACAGGTGGAGAGGGTGGCCGGGCTCGGGGAGACGACGGTGGTGGTGAGGGAAAAAGGTGGCCGGAGGGCGGCGGGTGAGATGGTGGTGATGGCGGAGAAGGGGGTTTTATAGGGCGGTGAACGGCGGTTACGGTTGAACGGAGAAGCGGAGGTTACGGCGGAGGCGGGGGCCGTTGGCCGGACAACGCGGCGTCGGTTACGATCGGGAACCCTGCGGTTACTGTGCAGGTTCGGGTCGGGTCAAAGCGGGTCGGGTCGGGTCGGCTAACGGGTCCGGATCTGACCGACTAAGAGTTTGGGTTGGGTCGGTTCAGTTGGTCTGGTTTGGTTCAGAATTAAACCGGTTGGTTTAATCTGGTTCAGGTTGGTTTATTTTGGTTTAATAAATAACTTAGTTTTTAGGTCTTTAAAAATAGTTCTGGAGTCCAATAAATTCCAGAAAAATTACCCTATGTCTAATATTTTATTTTATACCCTAAAATAATATTTTCATAATATTTTAATATATAATAAAAACATTTAAATTTATTTAATTCCAAAATACCTTGATTTTAACTAGTGAAAAAAATCACAAAAAAATTCCAGAAAAATTCAAAAAATTGATTTTTAAATTCTGAAAAAATCTGGGGGTTTACAATCTACTCCCCTTAAGAGGATTGCGTCCTCGCAATCAAAAAAATAACCGGTCAGCAGAGATGACACGGTTTGCAAACAAGTTCGAAGCACGACACCATCAAAGAATCATGATCAAGGAGAATCAAAGAATGAGGGTTTAAGCAAAATACATAGGGAATAAAAAATATTATTTCCCTAAGCAATGAAAGTTGTGCAAATTCAAGAGTGAAGGAAATCTAGTTAAAGCAAGAAAACTACAGCTTAGAAAACTAGGTTATCAATTGTTAATAAGTTCAAAATACCAGGTTTAAGGCTAAGGTCATGAACTAACAGGCACGTGCTAAAGCAATACTAGGAATAGATAACTATAAAAAACTTAAGCACATTTTCTACTCCACGAGTCTATACGTCCTCCAAGGTCATCGCAAAAGCTTGTCCGCGTCCTTGTGGTGGATTCCTCTGATGCTGCTGGGCCTGCTGGAAGAGTGCTGCTTGTGGTGCCAAAGGTGGCCTCGGCTGATACCCTCTTGGGGCTAGTGGTCTAACTTCTCCAACTCACGTCTGTGGTACTCCCAATGCTGGATAAACAGGCCTTGGTGCTAGTAAAGCTTGTCTGTTTAACATTAGTGCTCATTCTCGATGCTCAGGACAATCCTTGGCTAAGTGTTGATTGGATTCGCAAATCAAGCATAATCCCAACTTGCGTCTGCATTCCCTCTCAATATGTCCTACCTTGCCACAGTATTGACATGTAGGTAGTATATGCGGAGATGCTCTGGGTGGCTGGTGAATGTGAGGTCTCTTTGCAGCTTCTTCCTGTGGTGCTCTGGCTGGTACTGATGTGGAAGGCCGCTTCAGGCTGGTCTCTCTCCTAGTGATGCGCTCCATACGTCGTGCTGCAGCAAGGACGTCCGAGTAAGAATTATGTGCAACGGATCCGATCAGTCTCTGTAGCTCGAAGTTTAGTCCGTCGAAGAACTTTTCAGCCTTCTCTTCTTCTGTCGGGATCAAGGTAGGGGCGAAGCGACTCAGACGAATGAACTCCGCATTGTACTCTTTCACTATCATATTGTCTTGAGTGAGACGATTGAACTTGTCCCGAAGTTCTGATCGAGCGATAGCTAGAATGTACATCTCCTGAAAGAGTCTAGAGAACTCTTCCCAAGTGACTCGATCTGGTCCGAGCCGTCTCTCCTCAGATAGCCACCAGTGATGTGCATTGCCCGTCAATTACATTCTGACGGCAGTCATCCAACATTCACGTGGAAGCTCAGCTGCTTCTAATTGATGTTGAGTGTTGGTGAGCCACTCATGAACTTCAGTGGGCTCCTCCTTGCCTGAAAAGGTGTGGGGCTTCAGCTGGCAAAAATCGGTAAAAGAGCCCGTCGTTGGCCGTCGTGCTGGTAGATTTACCTGCTCCAGTGCGATTGCTAGGCTGTGACACAGAGCCTCGTGTTGAATCTGCTGTTGAGCTTGCATCATTGCGTAGATCATTCGAAATATCTGTTGCCCTTCCATAGCCTGCCCTTGTGGGAATACAGGTATTGGTGGAGTAAATTACGGCGGAGGTGGGATGTCATCTTACTGGATTCTCGAGGCATGCTGATTCGCTTGACTGCTTCGGTGTGCTGATTGACCTCCATCCACTAGTGTTACTTCATCTTCGTTGGTTACCACAGCATCTCGTGGTGATCTTATAGGAGTCTCATCATTTGCTCGTGGATCCATTACTCTGCATCCAAAATAAACAATAAGAGGCGCACAGGAGAATCAAGGCAGGATACAAGTCAAGGAATTAATTCGAATCCGAGATTAAGAGCAAGAACGATTCAAGCAAGTGGATGAGATCCTATAACTTATCCTATCCTTATTGCAGGCTTGCTCGATTCCTAAGTTAAAACCGAACAATTTAGTCGTTGACCTGCATGGGCCACCACAAAAACTATGTCACGCCCTAGTCCCAAAATATCAAGGGACTAGCCACGTGGCAATGGCCAGCAGCACACTCCGATGGGCAAACCCAATTTAATGGACCCATCAAGGTGTACTTAAGCTGTAAAGCAACAATATGGGCTATGTTACTAATCTCATCCACATAAATAAATACAATCAATATCAAAAATATAAAGCAATATCAAATCTCAATAAAACATAACTCGGGGAATAACCCGATAATGAGTCTGATACAATAGTCAAGAATAAAGATAACAACAGCAAATACTGAGTATGGATAAAGCATATACTCAGAAGAAATCCTCGACGATCACTCGTCTTCTGGTTCTGGTACTGCTCCAGTGCTTACTCCTGTTCCTGCTTCTGCTAATGCTCATGTCTCGTATACCTCGGGATAGATCTCCTCTGCTATACCTGGGGACATAATCCGGATCCAGGTCCTCAGGGGACATAGCAAGGTACAAGAATATCTTATGCCAAAAATAAACAGTGAAATAATAACTGAATCAATAGGGTAAACTAAGTAACTAGCTATGTGAAATACAAGTGAGAGCATCACTAGACTTAGGCTGAGACTACGACAAGCTCTGTGTCTGGGAGCCTGTAGCAGATATACTATATAATTTACTATGTAATTTACTATGTAGTGGGCCTATGGCACCATAATAAATATATATAAAATCAGCCTGTAGCTTGTGTGTCTCTCCCTACCCAATGTAATCACACATCTCATGTCCACAATGTCTCATGTCCATGTCACGCAAGATCATATCTAATGCAGCAAGTCATAATAATAGCTAAGCACATGCAATATCTATGTCAAGAATCATGTAACCTATACAGAATCACCATGAATATCTCAGGAAGATTCTGTCTCATGAATAGTGTCTGGTGTCCTGGGTTATGACGTACTTGATGATGCAAGTATGAGAAAGTATAGAGTCTCGATATCCATGTCTAGGTGATATTACACAACTCTGCGTACAGTATTGACACTCGAATATTATTCGGACGCTAAGTATTGTCACACGGTCCTAGGTTGAGCATATACATCATATAAATAAATTAAGACAACAATATGAAGCAGGTACTGCAAGTTTGGCAAGGTACACTTGCCTGAGATTTGGTTACCAACTGCGGTTCTGGTATCAGCGGGTTCTGCAGGTGCTCCTCCGATTGCTGAAATAGACATTACCATCAGGTTCAGAAAATATCAAATAGCTAGAATTGCCTGTCCATGAGTCCAATTTGGACACAGAGGCAAAAGTAACAGTTTTTGATCAAAGCGGGGTCCACATATAGCCCGCTTCGCACCAAAAAATGTATCAGAGATAATGTTCTCCAAATTCTTCAAACATAGTCTCCACAAGTTCAAAATGACGATACAAACCCAATGGAATGTTCAAAACTGAATTCCGATGAGCCGATCACAAAATCGCCCGTCAAGTGAAGCCGTGGAGCCCACGATACGTAATTTTGTCAACGTTCTCAGAATCGAACCAAACTTGGGTCACAGGACCAGCATATTGCTATGAGTCTGATGGTGCATGTTTTGTTTCGATACGACGTGCGTATACGAAGTTACAATAAGTTCCAAAATAGGGCCGATACGGGGCGTTGTCGACGGATACGCATTAATTCTGGTGTGCACGCACATCCAAATCAACTTTTGCGAAATTCCACACGTCCGTATTAACGGCGCGCACCTTTGGTGAAGTTCGCACACGACCAAGTCATCCCGTTTAGCGGGGCGCACTCAATTCCGGGGAAAAATAGGACAATTATTTTTCTGATTTTGGGTCGCAGTTTGCGATCGCCACAGGACGCGATACCCCGAGCGAGTTGCACGGGTATCGAGAGGGTCATGCAGTCTACGTGTCACAGCAGATGGAACAGAAAATGGGACAGCGAGGAGAGAGAAATGGTCAACTGAACAGGGCTCCGTAGAAAACTAAAAATAGCGCTTCGCAAGGCGGCTAGGGCACGGTGGCGGCTAGGATTTCTCGCCGGAGGCTTCGCCAGAGGCTTCGCCGAAGCTGGAGGCATCGCCGTCGTCGGGCTGCGGCTCTGGAGTCGTCGAGGTGGCATGCTGGCGGAGGCGGTGAGTGGAGTGGGCGGAGGAGAGATGGCGGTGGCCGGGGGATGGCAGTGCTGGTATATGACGGGGACATCGGGGCTCGAGGGTCCTCGGCGGAGGCTCAGGGCAGAGAGGTGCTGTTCTCGGTTGCGGCGAGTCGGCTGGGGGTGGAGGGTGATGGTGGTTAGGGGTGCTAGAGGAGCTCGGGACGGAGGGAAGGCGGTGGAGACAGGTGGAGAGGGTGGCCGGGCTCGGGGAGATGACGGTGGTGGTGAGGGAAAAAGGTGGCCGGAGGGCGGCGGGTGAGATGGTGGTGATGGCGGAGAAGGGGGTTTTATAGGGCGGTGAACGGCGGTTACGGTTGAACGGAGCGGCGGAGGTTACAGCGGAGGCGGGGGCCGTTGGCCGGACATCGCGGCGTCGGTTACGATCGGGAACCCTACGGTTACTGTGCAGGTTCAGGTCGGGTCGAAGAGGGTCGGGTCGGGTCGGCTAACGGGTCCGGATCCGACCCACTAAGAGTTTGGGTTGGGTCGGTTCAGTTGGTCTGGTTCGGTTCAGAATTAAACCGATTGGTTTAATCCGGTTCAGGTTGGTTTATTTTGGTTTAATAAATAACTTAGTTTTTAGGTCTTTAAAAATAGTTCTGGGGTCCAATAAATTCCAGGAAAATTACCCTATGTCTAATATTTTATTTTACACTCAAAAATATTATTTTTATAATATTTTAATATTTAATAAAAACATATAAATTTATTTAATTCCAAAATATCTTGATTTTAATTAGTGAAAAAATCACAGAAAAAATCCAGAAAAATTCCAAAAATTGATTTTTAAATTCTAAAAAAATCTGGGAGTTTACAAATTAAGTTGTTAAAAATGCTACGTAATTAAGGTGGGTATAAATGTTAAAATTTGAGGTAAACTCTAGTAGATGAATTTGAAAAAATTAAGTGTTATATATTTTGGTATTTTGATAATTAGGAGTGATCAAAGGTGGGGGTAGAATTCTCGATTGGCGAATTATTTCTTTGGGGTTAATCAATTATTGAAGATAAGAATTATTATTATTATTTTGTGCTCTGAGGTTTAAATTTCTATCTAGTTTGATGATTACGATTTTTTTGCTAAAATAAGATTAAATTTTTGTTTTAGAAAAAATAGTTTTTAACGAAAATGATGATAGAAATAAGAAGTTGGAGATTTATTGAATTTTAGATTTTTATAGATTACGATTTAAGTTTAAGTTTGATGATTACGATTTAAGTTTAAGTTTGAAGCATTTAAATTTTGAAGATTTGATTTAAAATTTCAGAGTATTGGTTATTTAATTTATGATTTTGAGAAATTTAAAAGGATTAACATTAGAGCTATTGGCATACAAGATGTGGATTTAAACTTTATATCTTGAAAATTTAAAATTAAATTTTAAGTTTTCAGAATTTTTTGGAGTTGAGATTTAATAATTTGAAAAAAATTTAGGATTAAAATCCAATTCAAAAAATATAGTCATAGCTATAAAAATTTCTGGAAGTGATTAAAATTTTATTTTATTAATTAAATTTTTAATTTTTTTAGGAAAGTATTATAAATTTTATCTAATTTTTCAAGAGTTAAAATTTGAGGATTTTATTTTAAGGATAAAATTATAAGGTGGGTAGAAGTTGTCATATTTGATTATTGACAAAAAAAATTTGAGGATAATGTTGAAAGTTTTGAAATTGAGGATAATCTTGAAAGTTTTGAGATATAATTCGAGGAATTCAAGGATAATGTTGAGAATTTGAGTGTTAGGAGTTCAATATAATATTAAGATTTGGTTTATGGGTTGAGTTAGACCAAAAGAATAATAATATAAAGATTGATTTTATAACATATTGAATTCGACTTTTAAGGACTTAATTTGAATTCAAATTAAATTATTTTTTTGAGAGATTTAAATGATGGAGCAGATTTGGAATTCAAATTTTTAGGATAAGACTTTGAATTTTTTAAATTTATTCATGAAATATATATTAGTAGGATTTACTTTGAAGATTGGATTTAACTTTTAAATTTTTAGGATTGAATCATTAATCGATGTTCTGAGGATGATCATTAATTTAAATACCGATAATTCATATACGTAATAGCAATGAGGATAAAACAAATTATGGCGATGGGTATAAATTAAATTATTTGTGAGAAATGACTACAATATGAGATTCCAAATTTTAAGGACGAAATTAAATTTTTTTTAAACTTCAAGATTGGATTTAATTTTTAAGTTTGGATATGAGATTAAATTTGAAGGATTTAATTACCAAATTTTTGAAGAGAGTTATAAATGAGATTTAAATTTTAAGAAAATAATGTTAGATTGTATTTAAGAGTTACGACTTGTGAATCTGATTTAAGAGAAAAATTATATTGGATTTTAAATTTTGAAGATAAATTCAAATTTCGAAGATTTACTTTAAAATTTTAAGTATCGAGGATGACGTTAATTTTTAAGGACTTTGTTAAATAACAATAGTGGTTTGAATTCATGATTATATTGCTTAAATTTTGATGGTGGAAAAAAAAATTTATTAAGTATTTTAAATTTTGAGGATAAACATTAATTTAAATAAAGAGTTATGAATTTAAAATGGCAGAATTAAGATTTTGATAAATCACAGATTTTTATGAAGATTATGGTATGATTGGATTTATCATTAAATTTTAAGAATTTTAAGAAAATTATCATTATATTTATTTGACTACAAGATATAAATTTAAAATTTATATTTTGAATGTTGCATTTGAAGATTTTATAAGTATTATATTATTTGAGTATTGTGTGAAAAAAGAATCGTGGAGTAAGATCATTAATGGATTAGTGTTTGAATTCAAATATTTTGATATGAAATTTTAAATTTTATAAATATACATTGATTGATTTTAAATTAGAGAAGTGGATATTAAATTTTTTTGGGTATTTAGTTATTAACTTAAAATTTTGGAGGAGATTGTGATTTGAATGTAATTTTATTTTAAATTTGAAGTTTTCATGAATAAGATATTTTTAGAATTTTGAAAAATTTGTGAAATAACAATATGGATTTACTTCATGATTATATGGTTTGTTGAATTTAAATTTTGATGGAAAAAAAAACTATCGAGGATTTTAAATTTTGAGGACAAATTTTTCTTAAGGGGGGTAGACTTGTAACCTCTGTATCCGTAAATTCTAGCTTAAATTTTGTTATTAGGTTAATTTGGGACTATTATGATTTTTTTCATAATTTTTGGTTAATTAAATACTAGTAACAGTAATTTTCTAGGACTTTCAAGAATTTATTTTAGTATCAAATATAATTAAAAATATCCCAACTTTTATTTTATGTTCCAAATAATCAAATATATTTTCTATAATTTTTTGAGAATTTTCTGAGTATTTTTAGTATTTATTGGGAGTTATTTAGGCTAATAACTAATTTTCTATGACTTCTAGAATTTGTTGTGCAATCCAAGGAACATAGAATGGATCCAAGTAATTTTCTTGGGTTTATAATACAATTATATATTTTCTATTTTTCCCGAATTTTTGGAATATTTTTAATATTTATTTTTAGTTAAATAGGTACAACTAGTTTTTAGAGATTCTCCTAATTATAGTAGGAAACCTATGAACATAAAACTGCCCCAAGAATTTTTTTAAGGTTTGTGGGTTCAAAATATATTTTATATAATTTTTTCAGATTTTTATGATTATTTTTAATATTTATTTTGAGTTATTTAGATTTAAAATAACTTAAATAATATTTTAATAAAGGAAAATAAAAAAATAATATAAATAAACTACCTAACCAGATTCTGACACGTGTCCATCCTATCCCTTTTATTTCAACCACATACCAGCATATATATATATATATATATATATATATATATATATATATATATATATATATATATTATAATAACCTTAATTAGCCAATTAATTTGAGAGAGAGAGAAGGGGTTGGAGGATTCTCATCTAGGGTTCTTTGATCTTCTAGAAGCCATTACTCGTAGCTCCAGACTCCAAACGTATCTCTGTTTCTTGCGTTGGAACCGTATTGAGGTTACTTTTCTGAATATATAAATTGTTTCATAAAATTTTGAATATTAAATTCTAAAAAATTTGTATAGAACAACATGTCCGAAAATAGACGCGTCTCAGTATTTTTGCGATTCCGGGAGAACCTGTAATCAGAATCATGAACCGTTTGAAGTTTCGAAAATATTACAGGACAAATTTTAGCATATATTTTTTCCAAAATTTAATTCATATTATTTCTGTAATGTTAATTCTATTATTTCTGTACTGTTAATTCTGTAGAACTTTTAGGTTAGCAATCAACCACCGTTGCACAATACGATTTTTTATGTGCAATACTTTTCAAACAAATTTGAATCCTGATGACCCATAAATTCTAGCATGTTTGTGAAGCTAAAATCTACAGAAAATCATGCATGAAAGTCGAGTTTGTATCGGTTGACTTTTCGGTCAACAGATCGCCTCGATTTGCATGCCATGAGTCTCAAGTTGATAAATTTTGGTTTGTTTGGACAAAATTTAAGAATTAACCTAAAAATTAGAATAATAAGATTAAACTAGAATTTTAGAGTAATTTTTCTAGAATTAAATAAATTAAAATAATTATCTATTGACATGGTAACATATCATACATAGGCTATTTGGACTTTGACTTGGATTTCAACTCGAATCAGCTAAGAACCACATCCGAGTACATTCTCTGATAGTTTTCATTATTTGATATTTTCTATGATGCATCTTTATAGTAGTGTTTTACCTGATTCCTGACACGATGGATACACGGATTTGTACTGTATGGATTTATTTTCGTGAGATACGTATTTTCAGGCCTATTGACTTTTTTCTGGACTAATGAATTACTGAACTAATATATTTTCTGGCCTGTTAACATCTTCTGGACTATTGAGATTATTCTTGTCTAGACTTGGATCCATGAGTACTAGTCGGGCGGTAAAATACCTAGGAGACGCGTGAACATTCCCTTTTTATCATATGTTCTTACTGGAATAATAGCTGCCACACACGACACATGTGGTTTGCCGGATATTACCCCTAGTCGTTCACATGTCAACTTGGTATTTCAAAATACTAGTTATATACAGTCATTCTAGATTAATCTATATTTACTGATTGTACACTTGCATGACAAGTTTTTTAGTTCACATATCTGTCTGTGTTTACATGCTTCTCTGTTCTTCTTTCTTGTCTTTCATTATTTCTTTATTTAACTGTTCCTCTATGATGTACTCTATTCCATTATTATATGCTCATCAAGTATTTTATAACTATTTATTGTTCATAGTACTTGTCAATTAACTGGAACTGCTATCGGGTTGTACTCGTTCCATCCTGACTGGGTAAATATTTTTAGGTGACTTGCTATCTTGCTCATTAGATTTTGTTGGAGATCGAGATGCTTTTGGATGCCAATATTAGAATTTAGATATTTTAGCAACTTCTTTGGATTTGATGTTTAGCGGGTTTGTTCCCGAGTTATGATTTAATTATAAATTAAAAATCTTGTAAAACTATGTAAATGTTATGAATGAGCAATATATTTGAATTTGTGATTAAATATTATCTATTTGGATTGATCGAACATTGTTATCATAGACAGCGTACTACCGCCGATGTTGCAGTGTAGGCTGGGCTTGGCCACGTACTCGTATCCGAAGAGAGGGTGCGGGTCATGGTACAAGAGCAGCGGGGTGACGCTCTCACCCAGTCAGTACATAAGGCCTTAAAGAGAGGCGGACATCATTCCCCCAACTCAGAAAGCAACTTAAACTGTCTCCAACCTTCATATTTTTCTGGTATCGAAGATGCAATTGCATCAGATTGGTGGTTTCATGACACTGAAGCTATCCTAGAGGCAGTAGGGGTGCCTGACAGAGAGCAAGAAAAGTAGTTCGACTGTAGTTGCAAGACTTGGCCCGAGACTAGGGGGAAAGCGCAGATGATTTATCTGAAAGTACCCGTCCCTTGGGCCGTCTTCAGCGAGAGGTTCCAGATGAGGTACTTTGATGCGGTATCGCATTATGACCTTCAGCAAAGGTTTAACAACTTGAAGCAGATGGGCAGGACTATCGACGGCTATGCGACAAAGTTCTACAGACTAAGTCGGTTTGCTCCCACCTTGGTGGCGACCGAATTGGATAGAGTTAGGAGGTTCCAGCAGGGACTTCAGCTGGAGATCAAATTGACAGTAGAACATCATGAGTTCCAGACTTTCGACGTCGTATTGTGAGCAACAAGGAGGCATGAGTATACCTCCCAAAGAATCATGGATAGAACTGGAGGAAGGAAGATGACCCACACCTCATAAGGTTCTTATTTGAAGTCTTTAGCACCAGCTCCGGTAGTTAGGGCCTTAACCATTAGATCTTCGAGGAGGCCAGCATCAACAACCTCGGTCCGGTAAACAGTACCAACCCAACCCAAGTAGTATAGGACATCTTCTTCAGTAGGGAGTTCTCATTGTGGGAAACCTGGGCACGTATTTTTTGAGTGCCGCAGAGCACAAGGATTGTGTTTATCCTATGGAGATCTAGGACACAGAGTGGGATCTTGCCCATACAAATCCAGTTCATCATCGTCTTCCCCGGTAGGACCACAGTATAAGGCTCTAGTGCCGTCTTAGCAGAACCAGGGTCAGAGGCCCTTGCCGACCCAATCTTAAGTATACCAGCAACAAAGGCCACAACAATATGTGCAAGCCCAAGATCAAGCACAGGCCACACAAGGAGGTCCGCAGCAGAGAGGACCAACACCGAGAGGACGAGGTCAGAAAATGGCACTCACTATGGACGAGCAGTTAGCTTTAGGTGAAGTTGTAAGCCCCCGTATTTTGGAATAGGAATAATTTGATAATTTGTAATTATTTTTATTATTTTGTTTAATTAGATAGATTTAAAGAATTAATTTTAAAAATTATTTTTAATATATATGATATTTTGTCATGGCTTGATATTTTGAGCATTGCATGACCTTTTTTTCTTCTAACAAAATTTATAATATTAATCTTGATTTGGTCTAATATAGTTGAAATATGGATATTGCATTTATTTGATCTCTCCAATGCTACAAAAATATTGACAAACATCTACAACCATTGACATTGTAAAACTATCCTTATTGGGCTAGTTGAATACAACCGAGCCCAAATACCCTACTCGGGCTCTCAAACCAATTTTTATGAGACATATACAATATCCCACACTCAACCCCGATTATTTATATTTTTTTTTTCCATACTTAAACCCTCGCACATGCACAAAAACCTAATAATGCAACAAACGACTTAAATGAAGTACCGTTAGTGAACCTTCTTGTGCACTTGCACTCAAACTAAACCAATACCCACACAACTAGACCCAAGTTCACCCAAAACCTTAATAAGGGCTAAAACAAATCTCTTATGTCTGAACCAAAGGTTAAATTCCATCAAAACCCCACCATGGGCCCAAAAAACATCTATATAAGGCCTCCTCCTAAAAAACTCTAACCCTAACATCTACTTCCCTCTTTGTGGCCGCCCCTATATCCTCCCTCCTCTCTTCCACGACCACTCAGTCTCTCCCTCTCCTTCTCCACTTCCTTTTTACTCTTTTTCAACCTCCACTTCATCCCCCATAAGCTGACAAGCCCTATAGCAAGAGATTAGCCACCCCTAGAGGCCGACTACTTGCTGCTGGTTGCAGCTGCTGTCTACCCCCTTAAAGTCCTCAAAATTACCTCTAAACTAAATATTTGCCGCCTATGTGAAGCCCCTAAGCACTCCCTCAAGTTTCTTGTAGGTTGGAGTCCGTTTGCTGGTCTGAAGGGTCCGTGTCGCGAGAAAGGACCACGACGTAATCACATACGGGTAAGTCTTCCAACTTAGATTCTTTTTTCTATTCACCATGAACCAAAGATTATTTAAACTTATGATAATATTAGATGATGATTAGAAATAACTCCATACATGAGAAACCCATATTTCTATGTAGAAACTATTCCAAAAAAATCGAATAATCATGACACGGACACGATGTACCAATGGTAGACAAGGTTCAATGAGTATTGCCATGATAAATATATATAAAATAATTCCAGAAAATTATATGTTATTAATTCAGAATATAAATATTATAATTATATAATTAATCATATTTTATGCTGACGGAAACATTGGATGCAAAGACTACTTGGCCAAGTTGCAAGGATAGCTAGATAACATAGTTGAGATGGTTACATGAATGATGTGATATAATTATTTTATATATAATTATTATTAAATTATAGAATATTAAATAATATAATTTCATATTAAAAATACTTTATTACTCAAGTTGGTAATGTTGCATGTACAAACTAGCACCAAGTTGCCAGAATACCTAGTCGACGTACAACATGACTTTGTGATACGATTCTTGGAGGGTGTGATCTTAATTCCTAAAAATGAATTTATATGTGTTTTAATTCTGGAAATAAAGTATTTCAATTTTATATTTATGGTATTTTTATGTCAAACCTGAACCCTAAAATAAGGGCCACTAGCCTATGTTTCTGGTGACTTTATGACATTATTTTGCTAGTAAATAGAGGTTATTTTGGATGAAATAAATGGGTAAATATTTTCTGAGAATAAATAAGAATATAATAAGATATAAAATATATTTTTATAAATATAAATCATACTAATGGACTGGCAATGTCCGAACAAGTTTCGGACAAAACTAGTCAACAAAAAGTAGCCATAATCTTGAAATATGTTTATTTTATCAAATCTGTAAATTTATTGTTAAAATGAATATAAATTATATTTAAATCAAGATTATATAATTTATTATGATTTATGTTCATTTCCTTTAATTAGGGACTTAAACTTAAATTTTGGAAGTCAAAAACAAAGAAACTAGGTTCTGATACCCTGTAAAAGTAAGCAAAGTTGTTAGAAATAATAACAGACTTGGTTATGTATGGCATCGAATAAATTATATAATTAAGTTATAATTACAAGAATTCATGATTGGACCCTTAAGCATATTAATTGATTGATAGGTCAATTGAATCCTGAAGGAGTGAACGCGGGATCATCTTTACCACCACTAACTACAGAACCAGGCAAGTGTACTTTGCCAAGATATTTACAGTTTTAAATTATTTATTTGATATTATTTATGCATTAGACATTATATTTGTGTGGCTTGGTTGATGTACTTGTTGAGCCTAGGGCCGTCATACGATACTTTGTGTCCGAAAAAGATTCGGGTACCGACATCCTCTGCGGAGTCGAGTAGCGTAGTCAAAGAGTCATATTTACGAACCCATGTTGGTGCAAACATTATTTGTACATCCAACCATAGGACACTGGACACGATATTCATATGACAGAGTCTTTCTCGACTTGTTTGTGGTACTTGGGCTTTGGATAGGACTACATGATGCATGCTATAGTGATATTTATATTTATACATATTGACTATGACTTGTGCTGATAGTTAGAGGTCATGATCTTGCGTGTCTTTATTGAGACGTGAGATTACATTGGGTTGGGAGAGTCTTCATCGTGCTCTTGGCATATTTTACTTATTACTATTTATTGTGTATTAGGCTTTAGGTTCCCTCTGCGGAATCTAAGATATTATATATATATATATATATATATATATATATATATATATATATATATATATATATAGCTTCCTCTTGGTTCCCCCACACGAAGCATTGATTGTACTATTAGATTACGGAAGTGTCCCTTGAGATCTTCTGTGAGTACCAGCCCGGGGTACAAGTCTATACTCTCAATTGCATGTCACATAGTTGGTTACAGTAGTTTACCCTGGATTATGGTTTTATTACACTTTTTACTTTTGGCTTGTTGTTTTCTTGTACCTTGTTACGTCCCTCTGAAGACCTTGTCCCCTGCCAATTTTTGCAGCATAGACGGTTATGGAGCCTTTGGAGTTGCTGATGTGTGTTGCTTGTCATGCGAACATTGGTGCCAGGTACTTATATCATTTCTACCGGAGTTATGATTATTTATTCATATTGTTTATTCATCTGCTGAAGTAGCCTAGTTTTTATAGACTCATATTTTTTTCTCGAGTCTATTTGAGCTTATGTGTTACTGGGAGGCCGACTTTAGCACATGTAGTCCATTCTTGATATTTTGTTCTTTATGTGGATTGTGACATAGATATTTTCAGTATTCTTAGATAGTTACCCTTATTAGACAACTTATACGTATTCAAGTTAGACCAGAGTCTGGTCGAATGCGTAGCTGGCATGTTACGTATTCCTAGTCCTATGTATTTTGGGACTGGGGCGTGACAGTAGTAGTGGCATATATCATTTTCGTCAACTATCATTCAGCTTCAGTATTATTTGATTCTGGTGCATCATATTTTTTATGTCTGCACGATTTGCGACACAAGTTGGTTTAGAATCCGAATCCTTATCAGTAAGACTCAATATACTTACTAGTAATGGTATTGTGGTAGTCGATAAGGTTTATGCATCGTGTCGAGTCATAGTATGCGAGCGAGAATTTTTTGCCAGGTTGATAGAATTTTCTATGGGAGATTATGACGTCGTCTTAGGCATGGATTGATTTTAAAGAATGTTGCTTCTGTTTGTTGTTTTTATAATCACTAGTAATTTCCCAAAAGTGTTGACCCACAACCAGTTTTGTTCTTCGTTACTGGATTGTCCGAAGAAGTGATAGCAGTTCCTCATCCTCAGGAGCCAAAAATCTGGAGTCGATGCCTAGAGCTGCAACGAGATATTTTGGAGATATTTTTTATATAAATGGATGTAATATATGGAACGATGTCATTGTATTTGAATAGCTTTCTTGTCCTTGTTCAAAGCCTTAGCCTTGTGCAAGCGCAACTTAGCCTTGCACGACATCACGCCCAGGCGAGGATGATCGGTTCCGCAAGGCGCTAAAGCGAGGACGATCATCCCTTGTTGGAATTAGGGTGTAACACACGGTCACATGATCTCAAGAACTCTCCCTTTCCATGCCTGTGACTTGGCTCTTCCCTTTCCCTAGGGAGAGCACTTGTCACGCCCCGATCTCCCGCGGTCCGGATCGTCCCCGCTGGACGTGAGATCACCATGCTAGTGCTCCCGCATGACAATCGTTCCCTTCGAAACGTGATGCCCTGCGAGCTTGGAGTTGCGCTCACATAAGGCAGCGGCTTGTGCAATAACAAAATAAGCTATTCAGAGTTGGAAGCAGCGGCACAATATTATAGAAATTAAATGAATACAATGGTATAAGATAAATAATCTCTTTATTGATATCTTAAAATAATTACAAGGCTGTCATTATATTGCCAATTGGATTATATCTCTCTTGAGCTATACAGAATACACTGACATCGTTCCAATTTTATCGGACGTCCTAAGCGGACTCCTGCGATAATTCCGTATGCTTATGCCGAACCTCCTCATTCAATAAGCTACTGTTGACTCCCTCCATTATAACAACTTCGTCAAGCATAGAGTTGTTTACCGACACCACTAGCGTTTCCCAATATTTTGATAGAGAACTCAAAAGAAGAATGTCCTGAAGCTCATCATCAATCACCATATTTATCGCAAACAACTAATTGATGATATCCTAAACCTCGTTCAGATGTTGTACCACTGGGGCACCCTCCGTATACATTGAGTTAACGAGTTGGCGAATATGAAATGCCTTATTGCCAGTCGTCTTCCTTTCGTACATCGAATACAACTTCCTCCACAATGCTTTTATCGGACTCTCCATGGACACATGGTGAAACACCAAGTCGTCGAGCCATTGGCGGATGAATCCAACGGTCTTCCGATTCAGTCGTTTTCAGTCTTCAGCATAATTTTCTAATGGCTTGGCATTGTCGCCCTCCACCGGACCATGCAAGTCCTTGCACCAGAGTAGATCCTCCATCCTTGGCTTCCAAATTGTCAGTTTCCCTATGTGATAGTGATCATACGTATATTTATCTGCTCCGTAGACATGGTTGCACCTTCCCCTTCGCGAACTTGAGAGCTCTGATACCACGTGTTGGGATCAAAAGCATCAATACTATGCTCTGATATCACTTGTTGGACGCGCGGATGCGTTGCCAACCCACATGAGATAACTAACCAATCTAACAAATTTTAAGCACAAATAAAGACAACACATATAGCAGTGACTACGACACCTGGACAGATCTCAATCTATATAACTCAGATAAAATTACAAGATAGACAAAAACCATTTTTAAACCGTTTGTCCTAATAGGTTCAATCCCATCACCACACTAAAGAAGAAAATAAGGAGATTACAATTAAAATCACTCACCAAACTTAGTAGTAATTTTCCTAATCGAAGGCGACAACTCCTCAATCAGATCTCCTCTTCCTTCTGTCTTGGATGGCGAGCCCTAAGAGCAAAGCACGAGGACTTTCTTTTAGATTTTCTATAGACGAGCACCCCGAATCTCCACCTTTGAGCCTCCACCCTCACTCATATAAATATGATAAGAAATCCTAGTTTAGGTCATAGAAATTCTTAAATAGAAAACTCATTAAGTAAAATAGCAACCACCAATTATGAAATTCTAAATATGGTCAAATTAAATATTTGATACAAATTTGTAAATCTAATCAAATCAGATATTTAATGTAGATTTTTAAATTGCATCAAATCAAAAAATTTATTATATTTGGGCTCAAAAATTTGTTATTACCAAATCTAGACTAGATCCAACAATTTTTTACAAAAGTTTAAATGCTCTGGTTCTTCAAGTGAAAATGTACAATGCTCTGGTAAGTCTTAGGTTTGGCCCCTCAAAGGTGAAATCTAATTTTGACCCTAGTATCTCTTCTTCGTTAGGAGTAGGACCATTTTGCAAGATTTTGTGCGACTTTTGTAATTGTATATGAATCAAGTGTCATTTAGCAAATATAAGTTGCAACATTTTGTACATTTTGTAACATTTTCTGTTGGAAACATTGACCGGGATCTCTTGAATGGCAACAGGAAGACAATGTCCTTATTTGTGTTTAATTTTTTGTGGTGAAAACATTGACTGAATTGGCCCATTAAAAAAAGGGCCCACAAAAAACATTGATTGGGATCTCTTCAAGATCTTCAAGACATTATATCAGCTCCTTATTTGTGTTTTTAATTTTTTTTAGAGCCCATAATCCCATTATTGGATTGGCCCATTGACAAAAAAGGCCCACATAAACCAAATATACCAAAAATCGAATTAGTTATTTCCGTTCGGTTTAAGTGCAGTTTTTCCTTAGTTCGATTTATGTTTTGTAAATTCGGTTTATTCGATTTTCGATAATTCAGTTCGGTTTGAACTGAATAAACCGAATGTTCACCCCTACTCTCGAGTTCTTTTTCTAATAGTTTGTTGCACTGTACTTATGAAGTGAAAAGTACGTAAACCTTATGAAATGTACCCCTGCAACGCCTATCCAGATTCGTTATAGTTCTTCGAATCTCAAGGTTTCTAAAGGATGAGTTGAACAAAAATTTAGTTCGGATTTAGTTCGATCAAATTCGGTTAGATCGACCTGGATCCAGTCTACGGTTGACCCAATCCAACCCAAAACATATCCAGATTCGGACTAGGTTTGAATTTGGGATCCAATAGTCCGACTCGGTCCGGCCCGATTAAAAATGGAGGCCAAATGGGTTTGTCACACCCAATCCGGTCAACCTGGCCCGGACCGACCCGGTTGCTGACTCGGGTCAACACGGTCCTGAACCAGGTTTTGTTCTTCAAATTTTTTGTATTTTTGATAAATTTTGGTAAATTTTTCAAAAAAAATTCAATCTTTTTTGTTTTGAATATACTAGAAGAGGATTTTAAATAAAAAAAATTCAACATTTTCAAAAACATTCAAAAAAATTTCAAAATTTATCAGAAAATTAAAAAAAATTAACCGGGCCAACCCAAATCCGATCATGAACCGGTCCGGACCAGGCCAGTAAGACCCAGCCCACTAACTATCTAGGTTCGTTTTCGCACAGGGTTTGGATTTCAAAATCTTCGGTTCGCACTAGCCCAGCTCGTCTTCTTCCCAGGCTAAGTTCGATCTGACCCAGAACTAGTCAAGTCTGATCAACATTACACCCGGACCAGCTCGGCCGGCCCGATCCGAAATGCACCTTAAACTCGCATATACGACATGACTCCCTTACTAATGGGTTGACGGATCACGTGTCCGTCCTATTTAGAAGAAGAACCAGATTTCGCATCTAAAAAGAAGTGCATCTTCAGATTGGAAGCACTAGAGTGAATCGTTGGTTCCTTCAGAATTTTGAGTTCTTTGTGACATTCTCCATGGTAAAAGAATACCCTCCCTGCTACTATCAAAACCCATCGTTCCCGAGTAGATGGTGATCCACAATGACGTTAACCATCCATAGTCAGAACTAGAACCTGTCTGGAATCTATAAGGCCATCAGGTCCCTATGAGGAACAACATATTTCATTTTGTTATAATTATTAGATTTGATAAGGAGGGGAAAAAAAGAGCACCACCACACGAAAACAACATTTTAATGTAATTTTTTTTTTTCAAAATATGAAAGAGAAAAACAACACGACTTAGTCCAGAAAATTCATCATTCCAAAATTCATCATTCAAAAATAAATAAATAATAATAATAATAATAATAATAATAATAATATATATATATATATATATATATATATATATATATATATATATATATATATATGTGATGAGATTACAATGTTCTTGTCTAAACATATTAGAGGATCACTATCATTGAGTTCTTCAATTCAAGAGTGATTTACAATCAATGTACTCAAACTTTGCCACTCCTGTCCTTCACTCGTTACCTCGAACTGCCTAGAATGGACGCGACGCTAGTAGAAAGTAGTATAGACATGTATTTTCTTCTTTCTAGAAGGATATTCATCTTGGATTCTTTTCATCTTTGAAGAAGGCTATTCGTCTTCGACTGTTCATCACTGGGGTTTGACCACATTCACTCATGACGAGTGAGATTCCCAACCCATTTTAGTTCCTCTAAGAGGAGGGAGTGTTGGGTGTGCAGAAGCGTTGTCAACCCACTTGAGATAACAAATCAATCTAACGAATACAAAGTACAGATCAAAGACAACGTATATGACGGTGATTACGTCACTGGTCAAATCTTAATCTGTATAACTTAGATAAAATTACAATATTAACAAAAATTAATGTTAAATTCTTTGTCCTAATAGATTCAACCCACTCACCATACTCAAGAAGAAGAAAAAAGATATTACAATTGAAATTACTCTCCAAATTCCGTAGCAATTTTTATGAACGAAAGTGATGACCCCTCGATCAGATCTCCTCTTACGTCTGTCTTGGATGGCAAGTCCTAAGAGTAAAGCATGGACTTTCTCTTATATTTTCTGTGGACGAGCACCCCGAATCTCAACCTTTGTGCTATATTCTTAGTGCCTCCACCATCAACCCATATATATAGAATGAGAAATTTCTATTCTAGGTCATAATAGGATTTTCTAAATAGAAAACCCTAAAATAAGAATCATATTACAACTAAAATATCCCACAGACTGCTCTTCGAATCGAGTTAGGACTAGATTCCCAACAATCTCCTGCTCTAGTCTGATAAGAAGGTGTTGACCCCATGGCTCCTCAAATAGACTCCATGTGTGTCATCCCACGATAGAGTTCCTGCTCCCACATGCCATCGATCTATGATCCCCATATATTATTTGCATCTTCTTTTGTCTCCAGCTCATCGACCGTCAGGTCGACACTAGCTGCAATCCAACACTGAGATCCTGTCGATATCAATAACAAGACCAAGACCAAAGTCCCTAATTATTAACCTCACCCTAAGTCTTGGCTGCCTGTTCCCGACTTTCGCCTTCCACCGGAACATACTATCGTTTCGACGAGCTTCTTCACCCTTGGTTGGCCCAACCAAGCGGATGGTACGATTATCCCAAGATTCGAACTCCTGAATCTTTCCACCTTCGTGTCCGACACTTAAGCTCCCCCGTACACATGCATCCTCGAGCAGAACATCATGTAATATGCACGCCGTCGATGACCCACAGCTTCATCAGAACTGTGTGAATGGAGATACACCTGCCTTAGATTGAGTTTGCTGCAAACCTTGATCTTCTTCCTAGCTTCGAACTACTGAAACTGATGTCGCTACGCAAAGCTTTGGAAAACCACACATCACCAAAATTGGATCCGTAGAGCAATCCCCACCTGGAGATCGACCAGCTGTCATGGGACTGATAGACTGACCCTCAATCTTTGACTCATCATAATTTGTCGCATCTTAGACCAATCGAATCTCCGTATCTATCACGCCCATATCCATAATACTGGAGAGCGGGGGGATGACTCTACCAACCGCACCTAACGAAATACCGAAGTAACCCACAATGTGTTAAGGTTGTCTAGAGACAAGGGGGTGCACACTACAATCAAGTCTTCTAGGGTCAAGAACTTCTATATCTCAATCATTCAATCAAGTAGCAATAACATAGAACATTTCAGAATAAGCTGTAAGGTGTCCCAAACGCTGCATCAGAAGGTTCTAGAGTTCTAGAAATACAAGTTGATAGGCCAGATACACAATCAAAAGTATACATGATAGTGAGTCATCTGTAGTCTGAGTATAAAATAATTATTTATCTCAACCCCAATCAAAAGTATACAGAAGGTTCTAGAGTTCTAGAAATACAAGTTGATAAGCATTTTCAGACTGAGTTGGAGAGCATTGGTCTATACGCGGCTGTGAGTGCCACCAGTGTTGGGTTACCTCTCAACCCCAACCTGTTTCTGGCTTTGATGGAGTGATATATCTCGCTCACCGGGACTTTCACCACTCTACTGGGGGAGTTGGGATTGGCCCTTCATGAAATGGCAGAGATTTCAAGACTGCCAATGGGGGATACTCCTTATGAAGAGTATGTTCCCAAAAATCGGGAGCTGGGGGATACAGACCCTCGGGTAGTGGCAGTATACCAGGAGCTGATGTGTCACTATCTAGCATGCACCGCCTTTTATAATGAGCCATCTGATTTGGCTCATACTAGCAAATGGGCGTCCTACCTCTTCTTCCATCAGGCTAGGACTGCTAAGCCAGACAAAGTCGTGGATAGCAGGGATAGGCCTTTGAACTTTCTGAGCGTGCTCAGGTAGTCGATGATCTTATGGAAGACGCTGGGGCTTCAGATCAGATCCTCGACGAAGGGATATGGAAATATCCTGCGGACACTAAAGCCAACAGTTATTTGAGGCATTGTCGTAGGCCTCTGTCCAAGGAAGCTCAACTGGCTGGCTTCCTCTCTATATGGCTGCGCCGACTGGTGGTACCCGGCATTGCATCTGCGGATCGTATTCACCGCAACACCTTATGGCCTGCCGTGCATCTGGTGTTCGGGGCAAGACTGGGCTTGCTTCCTGCCATGGTATGCCGCATACAAGCTGGCCTGAGGGCCATTACTGATGGGCTGCTTGCCGATGAAACTCGGCGTGACAGCTTTCCCAGGGTAGAATTACCCTTCCTGTACTTGATGGGATGGTTAATTCTTCATAACCCCAGGATGATTTCTCTCGGCCCTGGTAGTAGTTCGGGGAGTAATTTCTTGTTGAATTACAAGAATTCTACTTGGAACGTGACCACAGTTTTAGACTGTCGGCGGACACTAAATTTTATTCACAATTGGAAGCTCTTCTGCACCGTCCCCTCTGTACATCTCAATCAACAGGGGAGCAGGCTTCAGGACTCAGGTGAATGGAAGACCATTCTTTATCCTGAAGCTTTTAATTGGTTGGTCTGTATTAGACCTTCCCATTTATTGTACAGAAGTGAAGACCAATGCTTCTTGGAGCCCTACCTGCCTAGTCGGTTCGCCAGGCAGTTTGGGTATGACCAATTGCACGTGGGCAATGCCGTCACCAGCTTCAACTCCAGCGGTAGACTTATTGATGGAGCGAGAGGATGGCGGTACTTCATAATGGGTTACACTAGAGCAGCTTTTACTGTGCCCCCGACTTCACTCTCCATGTATTTGCGCATCCTCCATTCGTATGCCCAATTTTATGTGGCAACCAATACCTTCCATCACGATTTTGATATGCATGGAAGTTTTAGGATGCCCTCTTCTAAGTCGGCGGAAAGAGATGAAGTCCCATTAGTTTCCTCTGATGAGGGTGAGGATTTTGTTAATCCAGATGAGCCTTTGTTGGCAGTACCGAGAGGTAAAATACCTCCACCTGCAGGGCCTCTGGTTATCTCTGGTAAGCGAAGGGCTCCTGTTCTGAAGGAGACTTCCCCTCGCAAGAAGAAGAAGACGGTTGGTGATCCTGTCAGGACTTCCCACCCTGAGGTTCCTAGAAGTGAGCCTGCTGTTTCCCCTATTGGGGACGATCCTTTGATTAGAGGTTCCTCGCCTTTTAGAGAGGGAACCTCTACAGTTCCGGCTGGCAGTGCCGGATAATCTTTGCTCGAGCCTGCTGTCGCTGCTACCGCTTCAGGTAGTGGTACGAGATCGCCTTCGAGGCCGAGCAAAATAAGGATATCTTTATCCAGATCAGCAACGGGAGAAATCCCTGTCGCGTCTGTAAGTATACCCAGCGAGATTCTACCTGATGAACCTCGATTGGATCTGGGTGAAGACTTGGAAGAATACCTGCCAATGTCAGTTGACACACCTCCTTCTCCAGGTATGACAGCTCGCTTAGCATCATTAAGAAATAATTTAGCTGTACTGGCCGCCGACGCGACATATTTACCATCGGCCATGGGTAAATATCGTCTTTATGCCTCTTTTAAAAAAAAAATTAATATCAGGTTGATATTAACTTTCTCTTATCTTCTTTTCAGGGAAAGACATCTACAGGGAGGGCAGTGTTGACGCGCCTTTTGGCTCTGTTTCAGCTCCTACCGATGACATGGAGGTGCCTGATTTTGAAGAGGAAATATTTTTGGTTGCAGGCTCACCCGAAATGGTTTCGATATCTCGAGAGGAGGATGAGCCTGTCATTACGATAATGCCTCCTTTGAATACGCTGGCCACTTCGTCCGTTGTTGGCACTTCTTCTTTTGTCGCACCATCTGTTGAGGCGACGATTGTGGCAACATCGTCTGCAGTCATTCCTGGAGGGGGATTCGTCGATATTGTAGCCACTCCCAGCGTCCATTCGGATCTAGCCATGCTGACTGAGCAGTTTACTAGTATTTTCTACACCACTTTGAAAATACTGATATCAATGGTACTGGAGAAGAATCTAGGCTTCGAGGCTCTGAGGAGGTCCTCCCAGTTTGCGATAGTGCCGATCAGAGATTTCAATGACACTGGGAGAGCTGACACACTGGAGCAGATAGTTAATGGTTTGGAACAACCCATTAACGATTATTTGCAGCTATCTCGAGGCAACATTGACGGTCTCGTTCAAGCTAGGTATAATTTCTTAACTACAGAGCTTGCTAGGCAACTGGAATCCCTGAACAAATCCGTCCAGGAACAGCAGCAGGAGATGGATCAAGAGCGTACCGAATTGGAGTATGTCATTCCCTAGTTGACTCAGTGCGAAGTCGAATATGAGGAAGAGACAGCGAGGGTCCGCAGACTGAAAGATGAGCTCGCTCAAGCAGAGGCAAATGCTCTCTCCTTGTCGGCAACCCGAGATGTGCTGAAGGATCGAATGGAGACTGCTCAGCAGAACCTGACACATGTGGGTGTCATCCACGCAGGCTTTGTATATGCTCGACCTGAGCTATCTTCTTTGAACAATGATGCAACAAGGTTGGAGCGGGCTCACCCGGATGTCTTGAACTCCAGGGATGAGAGAATGGTTGCTCTGGCACGGCAAATTCGCGACTTAACTGCTCCTCCCAAATGATGTACCTTTTTACTTTTTTATATAATTTTGCTTTTTTTGGGAATAATAAAGAGACTTTATCTGACTTTATGGACCCATCATTTTGGAATATAAATGACAGGCTAGGGTGAAAGTGATATCATAGGTAATATGGACGTGATATACTTTCGGTAAGCTTCAGCTGGACATATATATTCAGAGGTTATATGGACATGATAGAATATAATCCAACTAAAATTTGTACACAAAATACTATCAGAGGTAATATGGACGTGATAGGTCTTGAAGTTCCAAATTAGTTGAACATATCTATTCAGAGGTTATATGGACATGATATAATATGATCCAACTAGTTTTGTTTTGGAAGTAGTATTGTCAGAATGAGATCTCCACCATACTCCGTTTAGCAAAGGAGATTAAGCATAGTACCTCTTCAGAAATTTGTCGTTGATAGGAGCCATTAACAAATCTCCATTAGGCTTGGCTAATCTGTAAGCGCCATTTGAGAACGTCGTCTCGATCACATAAGGGCCTTCCCATTTGGGTTGGAATTTACCCTTACTCTTGTGAGTAATAATCATTGGCCTTCTCACAGCTAAAACTAGCTCGCCAACTTTGAACACTCTTTCCTTCACTTTTTGATTAAAAGCTTTGGAAATACGTGCCTGGTAGAACGCGATGCGCTGTTGAGCTTGGAGATATTTTTCGTCTAATCCTTCTAGCTCTTGAAGCCTTAGTAGGTTATTCTTTTCCTGTGTCAACTCATTAGCCACTGCTATTCTGAGTGACAAAATTTGAATTTCGATGGGGAGAACTGCTTCGCTCCCGTAAACCAATGAGAATGGGGTACAACCCGTTGGTGCTCGTACCGTTGTGCGGTATGCCCAGAGACATTCTCCTAGCTTCTCGTTCCAATCTCTTTTGTTCGAAGAGACGAACTTTTTTAAGAGTTTGATAATGGTTTTGTTGAAAGCTTTCGCCAAACCATTAGCAGCAGGATTGTATGTCGTAGAGGCCACATTTGTATCCGATTTTTATCGCAAAATCGGTGGAATGCTTGGCTGGTGAATTGAGGCCCGTTGTCATGAATTATCCTTCGGAGAATCCCAAAACGATAAATGACATGATGCTTAATGAAGCTGATCACGTTAGATGTCTTCACCTCAACAAGGGAGATCGCCTCTGCCCATTTGTGAAATAATCCGTGATAGCTAATATGAACCGATAACCTCTGGAAGAAGACGGGTGAATAGGACCAATGATATCCATACCCCATGCTTCGAAAGGCCATGATGCTACTGTAGGATATAAATGTTCAGAAGGTTGATGTATAAAATCTGCATGAACCTGGCAGGCTTTGTATTGTCTTGCATATTTTATTGCATCTGTGACCATAGTAGGCCAGTAATAACCCATCCTCCTGATACGATCCTGTAGCTTAGGACCAGGTTGATGCGCTTTGCATACGCCACCGTGAGCTTCACGGATAATCCGCTGTGATTCATCACCAAAGAGACATCGTAATAATAGTCCGTCATAAGTCCGACGATATAGACATTGTGAAGATGCATCGAAATAGAAGCGTAATGATCGTCTCTTGACGGATACTGCTTCTTTAGGGTCTTCCGGCAAGATTCCGTATGCTACGAAATCTATAAAGGGACTTCTCCAGTCTCTCTTTGAAAGATCTATGTTTACAGCATAGCTGCGTTCTATGTGAAAGTTGTTTTTTACACAGAATAAATCTCTGTTAAGAAGGATCACCGAATTCTGCCTTCTTATAGGAATAACTAAATCTGCAGCTATACTGGCTAGGGCATCAGCTTCCAGATTCTGAGATCGAGGCACATGCTCTAGGAAGAATCCTTTAAAAGACATGGCTATTTCGATCGTTACTTGGTGATAAGGGATGAGGTCTGGATTCAGGACTTCATATATTCCTCTGACTTGATTGACGATCAACAGAGAATCATCGAAAGCTTCCAGGTATTTGACGTCTAATTCTTTAGCGACTTGGAGCCCGATTAGTAGGGCATTATATTCTGCCATGTTATTAGAGCAGGGCTCGCTAAGAGAATAAGCTCGATAGATGACGAGTTTCTTAGGAGTAACCAGGATAATTCCTACTCCTGAAACTATGTTTCTACTGGGACCAGTCCTAGAGGCGCCATCGAAGAATAGTTGCCATGCCTCACTCTCCATCACAGAATTACATTCTGCAACTTTGTCGAGAATGTCCTCGTATAGTTTGGAGATTTCTAGAATCGGATGAGCAGCTAGGAAATCAGCCAATGCTTGGCCTTTGATGGACTTCTGGGGGACGTACACCATATCATACGGTGTTAATAACATCGCCCAAGTCACGAGTCGGGAATTAAGAACGCTTGGCTTGTTCATCAATACCCGAAGAGGATTCATCCTGGAGATGATATGAATAGTCTAGCCTGTAACATAGTATCGCATTTTCTGAATGGCGAACATTAGGGCCAAACATTCTTTTTCCACTGGATTGTACCGGTGTTCAGCTCTGACCATCATCCTGCTTAAATAGTAGATAGCCTGTTCATGACCCTCATCGTTCTTCTGTGCGAGGAGAGCTCCCAAAGAATGATCCATTGCTCGAACATACAGCAAGAATGGTCTTCCTATGGTGGAAGACACCAGAACTGGAGGATTAGTGACGTAGCGTTTGATATCATTGAACGCTTGTTGACAGGCTTTGTCCCATACAAAGGATACACCTTTCTTCATGAGACGAGAAAAAGGCTGACATCTCCCAGAGAGGTTGGATATGAATCTCCGGATATAAGCCAGATGACCTTGAAATCCCCTAAGTTCCCTCAAATTATGGGATGGTCGCATTTCTAAGATGGCCTTGACTTTATCAGGGTCCACTTGAATGCCTTTGGCGGTTATGACAAATCCCAAGAATTTGCCACTGGATACACCCAGAAAGGACTTTGTAGGATTTATTTTGAGTTGATGTTGGCGCATCAACTCGAACACTTTCTTCAAGTCTTGGATGTGATTATCCTTGTGGCGTCTTTTGACGACTATGTCGTCTACGTAATATTCTACTATTTTGCGTAAATGCTCGTGGAATATGTTACTCATAGCTCGTTGGTATGTAGCTCCGATATTTTTAAGTTCGAAGGGCATGACCGTATAGCAATATACCCCCAATGGTGTCCGGAAGGCTGTATGCTTCTCGTCTTCAGGATGCATCTTGATTTAATTATATCCTGAAAATCCGTCCATGAAAGACATGCGTTCGAAACTGCAGGTATTATCGATCATGACATCTGTGATGGGAAGAGGAAACTCATCCTTGGGGCAGGCTGCATTCAGATCTCGGTAATCGATGCAGATACGTACTTTCCTATTTTTCTTCATGACCGGGACAACATTGGCGACCCAGTCGGGATGTTGTTCTTCCCGGATGAAACCGCAGGCTATCAACTTCTTGATTTCAGCTTCGATGACGTCCATCATATCCGGGCGAAACCTGCGCTGATGTTGCTTAACAGGCTTCGAATTGGGTAATATATTGAGCTTATGAGTAGCCACTTTTGGATCGAGACCTGGCATATCCTCATAATTCCACGCAAAGATGTTGGTATATTCTCTTATCAGCTGGATTATTTCTTTCCTTTCTTCTTCGGAAATATTGTTACTGATAAATATCGGCTTTGGCGAAAGTTCATCCCCGACATCAATCTGGATAACTTTATCTTCAGTGGGAGGTTCTCTCTGCTCGAACCGAAGTTCCCACTGTGTATCCATTTGCTGAGCCCATGAGTCATTCTCAAACGGTTCAGATTCTTGTTCATCTGCTTCGAGGGAATCTGTCAATACCGTATTTACTGATAATGCTCGTTCGAGATTATCATATGATGAGCCGGAGGACGATGAGCCATCTTGAGAAGAGAAAAAGAGATCCTCATTTGACTCAAAAGTTGCAAGGGAGGTGGTATACCCTAACCCGAAAGGAGTTCGTTGACAGTAGGGATCACCGTGCAACGGCATTCGTCTGCCATTCCTGTAGTTGAGACCTGGTTCCAGCTTTAAGCCATAACCCATACTTTGCATAATCTTCAAAGCTTGCGAGCTATATCTGTGAACTTACATTTTACTAGCATCGTCATCGGGAGAATCTTCTTGTACAGTCGGTTCATTGCGCATGCGACCGAAGACTATTGAACGCTGACCACTGCGAGTAGGCGGGACAATGAAGATAGAATCCTCATGTGGTCCATACGTCGTGATGAAATTGGATGATGACGCTACTTCCCACACATACGGATGATAGGAATCTATAGCTTTGAAGAATCTTTATGCTATAGGTTCTATATCGTTATGGGGAGAGGATTCCTACTCAGGAATTTGAGCGTCAATGTATTGGAAAAGAGGATCTTTATTATCATCAGAAATCACGTTTCTGGTTGTATTTACATCAATCGAATGCTTGTTGCGCCGAAGGTTGATGACCAATGGCGGAGGCTTCTGGTTCAAAGTGATCACTAGAGTATCACCTCCTTTTCCTGACCTGGTTTTGTTCAGGTGGATAGCCATGGGCTCCATGGCTTTCGGACGAGTAGTTCGCCCTTTCACCTTGATTGACAGAGGTTGCTTGGCAGAGGGTTCTTCTGGCTCCCAGTGGGATTCTTCCTCTACTTTGCTTGACACCTCCTCCATGTAGTCTTGGGTGTACAACATGGCATCAGAGTAGTAGGATTCTACTCCTTTAAACGGGTTAAGGTCAGTAAACTCCGTTTGTACTGTTCCTTGGGCATCTACATATTTAAAGTATTGATGTAGAGTCGAAGGCACGATGTTGTGGTCATGGATCCATGGTCTGCCCAGCAGAATATTGTAGGACACCTCTGAATCAATGACATAACATGTAGCCACTGATCTGAGGTCGCCAATCTGGATCCTCAGACGAATCTTTCCCAGCGGCTTACTTTTCCTGGCATTGAAACCCACGATCGTAGTGGTAGTGTAAGCCAATTCGCTGGTAGGAATCCTCAGCGGTCTGAGCAGACTATGAGGAATGATGCTGATCGATGATCCCGGATCTATGTGAATTCAGTCAACCTCCATGGAACCGACATATCCGGTGTAATAGAGGGGTCTGCCATGCCCGTTATATTTCAACAACATGTCATCTTGAGTGAAAGTGATATTCGGGACCACCTCCATCACACTATGACATTGAGGATATGCCACAAGTTCTTCATCAGGGGACTTGAGCTGGGTCAAGTATGCCTCCGCCTGCATTAATGCTTCACTCAGGGCTTGACGAGTGTCTTTAGAGAGCCTGAGTAATTCAAAAATAGATAATCTGGCTGGTGTATGAGCCAATTGGGCCAGGATGTTGAAGTTATACGGCTTCTCTAAACCTTTGCTTTGAATATTCTCCAAAGGTTTATCGAAGCGCACTTCCTTTTGCTTCCCCTTGTCCGCTGAAGTTGGTCTCGAAGGACCGGCCTCTGGTATGACAGGTTCCGGTTCTGAAGGCTTGGGAGCTGAAGCGTCTATCAGTGCTTCTTCTTGACTTCCTCCATAGTCCTTGAGGTAGACTTTCCCTGAACGGGTTCCAGTAGCCAAAACCTCATCTTCTGATGCCGAGTGTACTGTAACCATGTGACATGGTTTACGTTTCGAGTTCTTCTTAGACTTAGCCTTAGCAGCTTGAGTCTCTTCCTCGATCTCTGACACCAGATCTGGATGAACCCATATAATATTGCCTCGTTGGGTAGTTAGTGGTACCAGGTCATGATTTTGACCTCTGGCTGGAGGGAGATTAACGATATTCATCGTTGTCCGGGAAATAGGTACAACACCATCCAGAACTTCTTGGGGAGGTAGATTGCCAAATTGCAGGAAGATCATGTTGGCTGTGACCGTCTTCTCGCTGTTGCGCAGAGTGATGGCCTTAACATTGATCAGCTCCTGGATCTTCCTTTTCAGTACATAACACGCCTTTGTGGGGTAATATATGTACCTATAGAAAATGCAGTACTTGGGGTTATTAGTACTGCCGACTTCATTAGGCCGCTTCACCTCAGGGAGGGTAATCTTGCCGCTTTTGACGAGACACTCGAATATGCTCGGAATATTGTCGTCGTTGAAAGAGTACACTTCAATGGGCCTGGAAGTCCCAGGTTTCGTCTGTGTGGTTGTCGCAGTCTTTTGCCTGGACGTATTGATCGCCAGAGTTTCTTTTCCTTTGGAACCACGGGGATGGTCGCTGTTGGAGGATGACCTTTTGCCTCTATCGAAATCAGAGATCATGATGCCATTATCACGCGCCTTCCGACTGTTGTCCTCAGCGGCTACCGCTGAGATGATGAACGAGGGCCAATCATGGAACTGATATGGACCTGTGAACACCTAGATCACCGGAAGAAGGTTCTTCCTGTAAATGTCCACCAATGCTGAGTCTGGAACTCCGGGAGGCATTTGCAAAGTGGCTTGACAAAAACGTTCGATGAAAGTGCGAACGTTCTCTTTTTCCTTCTGCTTCACTTCGATAAGAGAGGACATAGACATGTCCATTCCTCCTTCGTAGAATCGTGCGAAGAATAAAGTCTTAAAATCTTCAAAGAAAGTAATACAGTTGTCCGCAAGACTACGGTACCACTGATAAGCCACTCCCTAGAGACAGCCCTTGAACACCCGAGTGAGGAGGGCGTCATTCTCTTGTAATAACACCGTCATCATACTGAAGTAGTTCATATACTGGCTCGGTGATGTCTTTCCCTCAAACAAAGCCATAGTCTGTGGTTTATATTTAGGAGGAAAAGGGACCTCGTCCCAGATAGCTGGGTAAGGCTGGTTGATTCCCAATTTCTTGAGCTGATCTTTGTGCTTCAAGGCATCAAATTAGTCTTTCAACTCCCGTACTACCTGCATTGGATCTTCAGCCAGTAGCGGGACCACGGAGTCATGAGGGATCGGTTGTACTACAACTCCAACAGTAGGCATTACATTCTCCGAGTTAGGAAGTGAGGGAGCTGCTGACTCTTGATCTAGAGCAGGCTCCTGATTCACGTTGGATGGTGGTAAGTCCACCCCCACACGTATCTGAGTCGAAGGGACCGATGCTTGAGCTATAGCAGCTGTATGTTGAGTCAGCATCATCTGGTGCATATTCTCCATCATGGACTGTATCTCTTTTAGAGATGTCTCCAACACAGTGATACGTTGCTCAGTGCTTCCTGATGGGGAAGCCTTTTCGTGTTCATCTTCAATGGCATAGACCCCCATTTCTCTGGATGTCATTGAAGGGCTAGTATAGGTCTCTGTAGAGAATGACTCTATACTTTTAGCATCTGATTCTGGAAACTGGCGACCCCCAGTATCAGAATCAGAATAGTATGAAGCCGGTTGTCGTGACTTCGAATGGGTATTTCGGAACACCCCAGCTTCAGTGTTCTTAAGGAGCTTGTCAAATCTCCTTTGGCTTGGAGTTCTAGAGGGATGACGTCTTGAGTTCGACCTTCCTCTAGGTACGTGTGAAGCCATGTTTACTGATGCATGTGCGGGCTCTTCTTCCTGGAAAGACAGAGTAGTTCAACCGGTCGAAAATCGACCGTTTTACTTCAGAACAGTAATAATTAACTACAATCCTATGACTATTACAATAGTGCTCGCTAGGAGGCGTAATAGACATGCTGGAAGATCCCCTATCTTAGCGTTTCTGGATCAGATACTCACGCAAGTCAGGAGAATTTACAAAAGAAGAAGAAGAAGATGGTTTGTTCCTCTTGTTTACATCAGTTGGCATGCGGATATTAGGAACCATAACTTTTTCCTGCCACCTGTATACAACAGGTTAGCCATCTGAGTAGCAGATAATCCCCGAGGAGTGTGTCTCTCCACAAATCGGGCTTTCTTTACACTGAGGGGTTTAACCTGGCGTAATTTGGAGCTCTGCTCAGACTGGCATAAAATTGAGGAAGCCCTCAATCGGCCATCCGCTTCTCGCATAATCTTGAGAGCGGGCAGAATTTTCTCTTGCTGGCGTAAAGGCCGAGAAGTTGAGTAGTCCGCCACTTGTTTTCCCTTGCGTAAATTGTAGGGACCATCTGCTTTTCCGCGGAGGGCAGATGCATTCTTACGTGCGGAGAACGATTGGAAGTTCTGATTTGGCGCTAAGATATTATCAGAAATCTTGTCTGCCATGTCACATACGGGAGACAGAGTTTTACGAGCGGAGCGCGGAGTAGACTTCTGGACTAGCACTGAGGCATTGTCAAAAGTTTTGTCTGCCACATCATAGACGTGAGACAGAGTTTTACGTGCGGAGCACGAAGTAGACTTCTGGACTAGCACTGAGGCATTGTCAGAAGTTTTGTCTTCCACGTCACAGACGGGAGACAGAGTTTTACGTACGGAGTGCGAAGGTTGCGCAGCTACAACCTGGTTGGTCGGAGAAACCAGAGAGTCGGCAGGAATGGTAGGGGATGTCCTGGGCATCCAAACCTTACGCAGTTTCCTGTTGTCTTGAACAGAGAGAGAGTGAGAGCTACCCCCTGCTCGAAGCATATCTTCGTAGGCAGACTAGTCGAACTGGACGACCAAGGTCTTCTTTCTTGATCCTACTGATACTACATCGTGTTGAGCAATTGCTTTCTCGTCAGATAAGAAAAAGGTCCCCAGCAGAGTCGTCATCTTATGTTTGATAATAAACGGAAGAAATAAAACTAGGTTTATACAAAACCCTTTCTTAGGTTTACAAACAAGAAGTACTATTAATCCTATACGAGGATGTTAAGTACAAATTTTAATCTGGATAAATATTGCTATAGGAGTCTAATCTGCAGTCGATCACTTTGTCCCTTGGACCACACGATGATGTAGAAGTGCCGTAGAAGAAGGAGATGCTTCAAAGATTGCCATAGGGAGTGGATGCTTGATGCCAAAATCGTCGATCACTACTCTTTGTCTGTGCTCTGGATTCTTCTCTCTCAAAAATCAATTTCTGACCTTTCGACCCCGGACCTCTGTCAATAGAGGTCTCTATTTATAGGGTTTTAGTGACAATAATCGTTCAGTCGGCGTAGAAGCCGGATAGTGGAGAGTATGGCACTTTTTACGCGGCGGTTATAATAACTGCCACCCACGTATAAATGATCTTCTGAATAAGCGTGTGACGCGTGTCCCATGATGAGAAAATGCATACAACTGCTGCAAAGATCACAGCATGAGAGCCACGTAGGTAACTGCCCCTCGCGTAGAAAAGGTTGGCGTAGAAGCCAATAACTGTCACCATGGCGTAGAAGCCAAATAGTTGTCAGGTTGGCGTAGAAGCCAAATAGGCGTAGAAGCCTTATAGGCGTAGAAGCCTGATGCTGTATGGATAGGTAGCCAGCGTAAAAGATAGCTGTTTCTCCTTCTTTGACTGAGGCCTTGAGCGTATTCTGGACAAAATAGCCTTATCACGCACAAATGCAAACATAGCCTGAGTTGGCGTATTTCAAGGAGATAGCGTACAGCATGCTCCTTATAGCTGAAAATAGCCTGGTGGCGTATTCCAAGGAGATAGCGTACAGCATGCTCCTATAGCTGAAAATAGCCTGATGGCATAATGTGCAAAGGTGATGATGTAGACGTATTAGCCATAATTATGGCTTGCCCAGTGTTTGGAAATATAATCAAATCTCGTGCATTAAATACAGAGATCTGCCACCATTCTGAGTATTAAATGCAGAGACGTGCCTCGAGCTTTGTACGAAGATCTGCCACCATTCTGAGCATTCAATGCAGAGACGTGCCTCGAGCTCTGTACGAAGAGCAGCTTTTGATGTGGCAGCTCATTTTGTCTTCTGCTGAGCGTAAAAGATCACATCTGCCTGTGTAAAACTAGGCAGCGTATTCCCTTGTATGCGTAAAAGTACTTTGTATCAGGAAAACATCACTAAACGACGGTTTGGGTCTCTGTGCCACACCATCATTACAGCCATCGTCTGGATAGCTGTGCAGTACTCATTGTCAGGAGTCAGGTTCACTGTATGATCTGACAGATTCATTCGAGGAATATGAAGCGTTCCTCGTACACTTCCATGCTGCATTAAAAGCGGATGAGTTTTACGCCATAGAGGCGGTATAATACCCTTTTTTATGCTGAAGCAGCCTGGAAATACTGCTTTACGCGGATTGTCCTTGAGCTTATATTTTACGCTGTACTAGCGACAAAGCTCTGTTGTACGCCGATGGCTTTTAAGTCATATTTTATGCAGCCCAGCACTAAAATGCTGCTTATAACTCTACAGCGTATTTTTTATGCTTCTACAAAGGGTCATCCGAATTTTGATGTATGCAATAACTGCCACAAGGCCTAACATAGCTTTCGCCGTGGGGATACTGAGTCAGTTTACGAGCAATCCAGGTATTGAGCAATGGAAAGCTGTGAAGAGAGTAATGATATATCCCAAAAGTACTCAGAATTATGAACTGCACTACAGCGGGTATCCAACAGTAGTGGAAGGCTTCATTGATGTAATTTGGTGTTCAGAAGTAGAGAGCGAAAGGCCCACATGAGGATATGTCTTCTAAAATGGTAGAGCTGCTATATCTCATCCTCAAGGGAATCTGAGTTCAATGCACTGGCGACTGCAAGGATGAAGTAGAGTGGCTTCGTGAGCTCATGTATGACCTTTCAATGGTTGGTGCGCATATTTAGCGGTACAAATTCACTACAACAACCAGGCGACTGCAGTGGTGGCATCAATTTTTTTCTTCAATCGTTAGAAGAGATTTGTGCGGCTAAGACACATGGTGTTGCATGAGCACATCAAGGATGGCGTCATGGTGGCGGTTAATATTCGGAGCTAGGTGATTCTAGCAGATCCGTTCAAGACACTACATGAGCGCATCAAAGATGGCATCATTACAGTGGTCGATGATCGGAGTCAAGAGGGTCTGTCGGATCCATTCATATAAGACCTCAAGCGCCAATTGATCATAAGAACTATAAATGAGCATAGTACTACATGTTACAGTGGCGATACCACATGAGCTACCTTGACATGATAAAGCCTCGGCTTTAGGCCATGTCATAGCGGCGTAACACCGCATATAGTCAAGGACACAACATACATGGGCTTGGAGGACTTTTGATATTCTGTCTTTGTAATTCTACCATAAAGTTTTATGCTATTAGTTCAAAGAAAAATCTACTAGGCATCTAGCTTTTGGTTCAAAGAATGATTATTAACTGGAAGAATATCAAGAACAGTGGGTAGTCCTTTGAGACATTGAGGGGTTACGAACCCAGAACCACTATTGTCTACTATCTGTTGTATGATTAGAACAAAATCCTGTGGAAGGATGGCTTAGACGCCTTAATAAGTTCTAGGATATTTGGAATGTCCGGCGTGCTTTACAGGAAGCATGGTAGCACAACACTACAAAAGAGTAGAGAACTCCATGCTACAGTGGGTGACACCACCATGAGGTAATGCCTCGGCTTCGTGAACAATGTCACAACGACGTAGCACCGCATATAGGCAGGTGGCCTAATACTGTAAAATAAAGAGTGGTAGGCAGCATTGCAAAAAGGCCAGTACCCTCATTTTATAATGGTGTGACACCACCAAGAGGTACCTAGAGAGGGTAAAGCCTCGGCTATGCGAGCCATGTCATAGTAGTGTAACATCGCAAGAAATCACAAGACTTCATGCTGGGTAGTTTGGTACTACAAAGAGACCGGGATCTCATGCTATAGTAGATGGCACCATAATGAGGTGGGACCTCGGCTTTGGGCCATGTCATAGCGAAGTAGTACCACAAGGAAGTACTATGCTTCATGCCAATGACTCTTTAAAAGAATTCAGCTAGAGTGTATGGAAAGATATATATGCCGCCTCTTGAGGGTAAACTTGTAGATGTCCAAGATACATACACCGAAACCAAGCATGCGCAAGGCCATTAATGTGAAACTGGAAGCACAGCTGAAGTCATTATGTGAGTGGAAAGAATTTCAGCTATGGTACATAATTTAAGGCATAGTCCATTCTTGTATCATAATGTTATTCGACCAATGCGAGAAGATTAAAGTCAAAGCAAGATCTGTCCTCAGGCATGATAGGCAGTCACTGTGGGGAACGCTCAACCCCTATATTGAGATATGTGGGGGATTGTTGGTATTTTTCCCTTTAGACAAGTAAAAATTGTCCCACATTGGCTACACCACAGAGTGGGTATCTCAATATAATACTTTGTATGTGTTGAGGTGTGCACATGGGGTGTGGTGGGACACATGGGTGCCATGTGGGGGTATTTTTATAAGGAGGAAAAATGATTAACTTCTTAATGAAAGATTTTAAGATTTCTGTTATGCTCATGGATATTATTCCATAGGAGCTAAGCCTCAAAGGGGCTTATCGACTCGGACTCGGGCTCAAGGGCGCAAAGTGGCGCTTTGTTGGCGCACTTTGCACTTATCATCGTCACAAGACACTTGTGTACTTTTGTTGCGCTCGTACGCTCGTTTTATGCCGAGTTTTATGCTCAGGTTACATGCGCATGTTGCATGAGCGGGTGTTGAACGGATGCTGGATGGGCGTTGAGCGGGTGCTGAACGGGCGCTGAACGGGATATGCATTGGGCTACGATTGTGGGATATCAATTTTGTCTAGTGGCTTTTTTGTCCCACATCGGAAAGAATAGGAGGATGGATTTCCATCCTTCCCAATATAAAGAGCCCTCTAGCCTCCTTTTGATACAAACCAAAACTTGAGAAAGAGGAGTTTGTTCGAGTCACACAAAGATCTGACTACGAGCGTTCCAGAAGTTCTCTTGTGAACTTGTTGGCTCCTGGGAGTAGATCATCGATAGAGGACGAACTTGCTTTGAGAAACGGTGGTCTTCACCACCCCAGCAAGAATAAATTTTATTCTCTCTCTCTCTTTACTTATTATAGATGTAAACATTTTGTCCCAATACGTTTGCAAGAAAACGTGTTTTTGGTTCTTGAATTCTGTGATGGAGAAGGAATTTTAATCAACAACTATATTCTATATTATATAGTTCTTCGTAGGATCGAGGTATATCTGAGAGAAAACTTTTGTGTGAACTCCTGATCTCGACTTCAACTTCTTGTTCTACCATCTTTGATTAAGCCTCGGGACTAACAACCACATGGCTAATGCGGTGTGTGGTTGTGCATCGTTATGGCACGCTTTGAATTACATGAAAGAGTATATTTGGCACACATTATTTCGTAAAATCTAGTACCTTTTTAAGACAGTGACTAATATGGCACGAGCTTACATGTCGTATACAGTTATTTACGTCGTGCATTGCATGTCGGAAAAACCCTTGTTTCTTGTTGTGACAATCTCTAGCAGTTGTAAAATAACCAAGTATAAAGAGCTATAAAGAAGCATATCATGAAAGAATACCTCTCATATCAACAAATTTCATAAGAACTATGTGCGAAGATACAACCAAATACATAAACATGTAAGGATAGCAAAGTAAGACAAGTTGGCATATGGTAGTTAAGACAAAGGGAGAGCATATAGTTTATGGTACGAACCATAAAAACAGAAGGGCATGTAATGTATTAAGCATACATGATAGAGAGGAGATAAATTAAGCTATAACTGGTTAAAGAAACATATATGTATAAACACAAAATTGAACCTAGATGACACTAAGAGAAATAAATATATAATTAAACACATACGTACGTCCACAGAGTTTTACAAAATGGAAAAGTAAGCCACACGTATCTACACTAGTTTTAATAATGTTTTAAGCACCATAACACATAAACACACAGTCAAATACATCAAAAAAAAAGTACAGACGAACACTACAACCAACTAGACTACTAAGCTAATAACGAGAACACAAGAAGCCAGAGGACTATGGATCAACTGCAGCGTCATCATCCATGGGGACGGGAGTGGAGGGAGCAGCAGTAAGGAGGGCCGACATCATCTGGATAGAGGAATCCATAAGAATCAGCATCCCCAACGAGGGCCAACAACGTGAGACGAGCGAATGTTAAAAGGAACCTCAACGAACGGATCAAACAATCTCTGGGAAAGGTAGTAGCACGCATCCATAGCATCATGCTTGGCATGCTATGAAATACCTTTAACATAGGATCAAAACTGACCAAGGAATTACACTCCATCCATGGGAGGAAGAGAAGAAGACATCGGACGAGATATACATGTTAGTCTCGAGACGGATCTAAGATGGTAGAACACAGGCCAATAGAAGAACTACAAGCGAAATCCGAAATTCCGCTCTCTAGTAGAATCCAAGTTGTCGTCGAGATACAGAGCTTCCGGCAAACAAGTTTGCCCTCTAAAGAACTCGATTCCAACGGATCATAAAGAACCAAGGGAGAAGTTGGCACACCAGAAACTCACAAGAGTCTCTCTCTCCAAGTGATGCACAACTCCTAAAAAGCACACCTCCAAGAACCGGTTACAAAATGACTGCAAGAAAAAAGAAGTTATAAAAGATTGTTCTTCTATTTAAGTTCGTAGACGCTACAATGAGATATCACAGAACAAAGAGAAGAAGAAGAAAGATCTAAAGAGAACTCTTGCTGGGGTGATCAAAACCACCGGCGCTCAAAGCAAGATTCACCCTATGTAGAAGCATGAAAAATACGCTGGGGAATAATACGCGTAAAACCCTCAACATGCAGGAAGCCCGCGTAAAACAGAGCTCCAGTACTGGGTGGCGTAAGACATGACTTCAGAGCCATCGGCGTACAGCAGGGCTTCTTCAGCGTAAAGCATAGCTCCAGAACAACCCGCGTAATGCAGTATTTTTAGACTGCTTCGGCGTAAAAAGGTTGTTATATCGCCACTTTCGCGTAAAACCTGCTCGCTTTTAATGCAGTGGAAAGTTGTACGAGGAACTCTTCGTATTCCTCGAACGAACCTGTCAGATCATGCAGTGAACCTGACTCCTGACAAAGAGTACTGCACAGCGATCGAGAGGACGGCTGTTATGATGATTCTGCATAGAACTCCAGACTGTCGTCTAGTGACATAACCCTTGATATAAGACGTCATTTACGCATTCAAGGAATACGCTGCCTAGTTTTACACAGGCAGACGTGAGCTTTTACGCTCAGCAGGAGACGAAACGAACCGCCACGTCAAAAGCTGATCTTCGTACAGAGCTCGAGGCACGTCTCTGCAGTTAATGCGCATGATGGGGGGCAGATCTTTGCATTTAATGCACGAGATTTGGTTCTACTTCCGAAGACTGGGTGAGCTATAATTAGGGCTAATACGTCCACATCATCATCCCCGTACATTACGCCGACCTGGCTATTTTTAGCTATAGGAGCACGCTGTACACTATCTCCTTGAATTACACGACCCGGCTATTTTCAGCTATAGGAGCACGTTGTACGCTATCTCCTCAAAATATGCCAAATCAGGCAATATTTGCAAAGCATTAGGCTTCTACGCCCACTTGGCTTCTATGCCAACCTGACAATTATTCGGCTTCTATGCCTATTTTGGCTTCTATGCCAATATGACATCTACTTAGCTTCTACGCCATCAGAACAGCTATTTGGCTTTCACGCCAATGAGACAGTTATTTAGCTTTTATGCCAACCATCTCTACGCAAGGAGCAGTTACCCACGTGGCTTGCATGCCGTGATCTTCGCAGCAGTTATACGCGTTACCTCATAATGGGACACGCGTCAAACGCAGAGTCGAGAGATCATTTAGGCTTGGGTAGCAGTTATCATAACCGCCGTGTAAAGAGCGCCCCACTCTCCCCTGTTCGGCTTCTACGTCGATTGGACGGTTACGGCAATTGGACTCTATAAATAGAGACCTCTATTGACAGAGGTCAAGGGTCAGAAATTGATTTTTGAGAGAGAAGAATCCAGAGCACAGACAAAGAGTAGTGATTGACGATTTTGGCATCGAGCATCCAATCCCTCTTGCGATCTTTGAAGCTTCTCCTTCTTCTACAGCACTTCTTCGTCATCGTGTGGTCCAAGGGACAAAGTGATCGACTACAGATCAGACTCCTATAACAATATTTTCCCAAAATTAAATTTCGTACTTAACATCCTCGTATAGGATTAATTGTACTTCTTTTTCTTGTTTGTAAACCAAAAAAAAGGGTTTCATATAAACCTACTCTCATTTCTTTCGTTTATTATCACACACAAGATGACGATTCTGCTGGGGATCACTTTCTCATCTGACGAGAAAGCCATTGCTCAACATGATGCTGTATCAGTAGGATCAATGAAGAAGACATTGGTCGTCCAATTCGACCAATCAGCCTACGAAAACATGCTTTGAGCAGGGGGTAGCTCTCATTCCCTCTCTGTCCAAGACAACAGGAAATTGCGTAAGGTGTGGATGCCCCGGACATCCCCTACCATTCCTGCCAACTCTCTTTCTCCGACCAATAAGGTTGTAGCATCGCAACCTCCGCGCTCTGCGCATAAAACTATGTCTCCCGTCTGTGACGTGGCAGACAAAACTTCTGGCAATGCCTCAGTGCTAATCCAGAAGTCTACTCTGCGCTCTATGCGTAAAACTCCGTCTCCCGTCTGTGACGTGGCAGACAAAACTTCTGGCATTGCCTCAGTGCTAATCCAGAAGTCTACTCCGTGCTCTGCGCGTAAAACTCCGTCTCCCATCTGTGACGTGGCAGACAAAATTTCTGATAATGCCTCAGCGCCAATTCAGAAATTCTAAATGCGCTCCGCGCATAAAAATGCATTTTCCCTCCGTGGAAAAGCAGATGGTCCTTGCAAACACCGTAAGGGAAAACAAGTGGCAGATTTTCTAACCTCTCGGCCTTTACGTCATTAAGAGAAGAATCTGTCTGCTCTCCAGATAACGCGAGAAGTTGATGGCCGATTAAGGACTTCCTCAGTTTTACGCCAGCCTGAGCAAAATTCCAGACTACGCCAGGTCAAGCCTCTCAGCGTAAATAAGGCCCAGTTTGCGGATAGATACGCTCCTCGTGGATCATGTGCTACTCACATGGCTGAACTGCTGTATACAGGTGGCAGGGTGAGAGTTATGGTTCCCAATATCCGTATTCCAACTGATGTAGACAGGAGGAACAAGTCTTCTTCTTCTTCTTCTTCTTCTTCTTCTTCTTCTCCTGACTTGCGTGAATTCCTGATCCAGAAGCGCAAAGATAGGGGATCTTCCAATATGTCTATTACACCCCCTAAGGAGCATTGTTGTAATAGTCACAAAGTTGTAGTTAATTATTGCCGTTCTAAGGCAAAACGGTCAGTTTTCGACCGGTTGAACTATTCTTTATCTTTACAGAAAGAAGAGCCTACATTCGCATAAGTGAATGTGACTTCACACGTTCCTAGAGGAAGGTCAAATTCAAGACGTCATCCCTCTAGAACTCCAAGCCAAAGAAGATTCGATAAACTCCTTGAGAACATTGAAGCTGGAGTTTTCGGAAACACCCGTTCAAGGTCTCAACAACCGACTTCGTATTCTTCTGATTCCGACACTGGGGGTCGCCAGTTTCCTGAATCAGATGCTGAAAGTATAGAGTCAATCTCTACAGAGACCTATACTAACCCTTCAATGACATCCAGAGAAATGGGAGTCTATGCCATTGGAGATGAACGCGAAGAGGATTTCCCATCAGGAAGTACTGAGCAACGCATCGCTGTGTTGGAGACATCTTTGAAAGAGATGCAGTCCATGATGGAGAATATGCACCAGATGATGCTGACTCAACACACAGCTGCTATAGCCCAAGCATCGGTCCCTCCGACTCAAATATGTGTGGGGGTGGACTTACCACCATCCAATGCGAACCAGGAGCCTGCTCTAAATCAAGAGTCAGCAGCTCCTCCACTTCCTAACTAGGAGAATGTATTGCCTCCTGTTGGAGTTATGATACAACCGATCTCTCACCACTCTGCGGTCCCTTTACTAGCCGAAGATCCGATGCAGGCAGTACGGGAATTGAAAGCCCAATTTGATGCTTTGAAGCATAAGGATCAGCTCAAGAAATTGGGAATCAACCAGCCGTACCCAGCTATCTGGGATGAGATCCCTTTCCCTCCTAAATACAAACCATAGGCTATGGCTTTGTTTGAGGGAATGACATCATCGAGCCAGTACATGAACTACTTCAGCATGATGACGGTGTTATTGCAAGGGAATGACGCCCTTCTCACTCGAGTGTTCAAAGGCTGTCTTTCGGGAGTAGCTTATCAGTGGTACCGTAGTCTTGCGGACAACTTGTAAACCCCCAGATGTTGCAAGAATTTTTAATTTGGATTTTTTACAATTTTCTGGAATTTTCTGGGAATTTTCTGTAATTAAAATCAAGGTTTTTAAATTAATAAATGATTTTTATTTAGCAATAAATAATATTAAAATATTATAAAAATAACATTTTTGGGTGTAAAATGGAAAACTGGACTTAGGACAATTTTTCTGGAATTTATTGGGCCCTGGACCTATTTTTAAAACACCTAAAACTATTTATTTAATTATTTATTTAATTATTAATTATTTCTGGATTTTTATTATTATTATTTATTATTATTAATTACTGTTCAGCCCGGCCCGGCCCATTGGGCCCGAGCCCGAGCCCGGCCCAGACCCTAGCGGGTCGGGTCGGATCCGCCAGACCCGACCCGCCCGACCCGCAAACCCGCTCAGCCTCTCCCCGCACGACCCTTGCAACCGCCCGCTTCTGCCGCAGCTCCCCACCACCGCTGCCGGCCGCCCTGAGCCGCCGCTCCGCCCGTGGACGCCGCGCCGCCCCTCGGCGAACCGTCCCCCGCCCTCGCCGACGCAGCTCCGGCCAGTCCCCGCCGTCCACGGCCAAAATTCCGACGAGAATCATAACCCTAACCCTAATTCCCCTTCGCGTGTCCGACACGAGTCGGACACGACTCGACCCTGAATTTTCAGGTCCCCTTCAGGTACGTGTAACTTTCGCCTCGTAGCTCTGTTTCTAATTCCGCAAATTACGTTGTGAAGCCTGTATGACCCTCTCGGTGTCCGGACAAACTGTTCGGGGCATCGCGCCCTGTGGTGATCGCACACCGCGATCCAAAAACAGGAAAAACCAGACCCTGTTTCACCCCGGAACTGAGTGCGTCCCGCCAAACGGGACGCCTTGGTCGCGTGCGGTCTTCACAGATACGTGCGCATTGTCGATACGGACGTGTGAGATTTCGTGGAAGCTGATTCGGGTGTGCGTGCACACCGGAATCAACGCGTATCCGCGGACATCGCCCCGTATCCGCCTTTTCTGTAATTCACCCTAACTTCGTACACACACGTCGGATCGAGACGAAACTTGCGCCATCGGACTCGTAGCGATACGCTGGTCCTGTGGGTCAAGTTTGGTTCGATTCTGAGAACGTTGACGAAATCGCGTGTCGTGGGCCCCACAGTCCCCGCTCGACGGTCGATTTTGTGTTCGGCTCATCGGAATCCAAATCTGGAAGTTCCGTTGGGTTCGTATCAGCGTTCCTGACCTGTTGACACTAAGTTTGGTGAAATTGGAGACCTTTGACCCGGACATGTTTTTTCGGTGCAAAGCGGGCCCACCGGCGGACCCCGTTTTGATCCGAAACTGCCGTTTTTGCCTTTGTCTCCAAATTGGACCCAAGGACAGGCGCTTCTAGCTAATTGACATCTTCTGAGCATGATTGTAATATTTATTTCAGCATCCGGACTCATTTCTGGAAATTTCCCCGAGATACCAAACTATAATTGGATCCAAACATCAGGCAAGTACCTGCACTTCAAGTTTATTCTTTATATTGTGATAATTAATTCCTTGCTCTACTAGCACCATTGGATGTTTACACGTAGTGTTAGAAACTGGATTTCATGCCTTGAATATTGGATTTCATGTCTTGCTTTTTGTGTCGGGCCGGAGAATACTAGGAGGCATGTGGTTTACCCTTCCCCCTGTAGTCATTGTGTACTAGCTGTTGGTACGCGACTGTACCATCAGCCTTATACTTGATTATTCTCGTAGTCATTGTGTACTAGTCGTCTATGACGGCCTTATTTGCCTTATAAGCCCCTACATGCCAACTATGTATTCTAACTACACAAGTTTACACACAATAGTTCTTGTATTGTTGCAGTTCCCGTTGTCTTATCACAGTTACATTTTTCCTGTTATTCCTGATTTACTCATATTCCTGGTTTATAGCAGTTAATCTTGTTTTATTTATATTCCTGGTTTTTAGTGCTTAACTTTTAGTTATTATTATTACTTATTTATGCTTATTCTCAACATGATGCTTAGTCAGTTCTTTTCTACTTGTCACAAATATTTAGTTTAAATCTTGTTGTGCATTGTGTACTTTGCTCCTTTCCTGACTGGATCCGTTGTTTTAGGCGATGATGAGGACTTTGCCCCTACCTATTATGGCCCCTATGAGTTAGCAGGTGACACATTGAGGAGCCGGTTCCCACTCAGGAGACTACCTTTGAGGAGGAGTAGCCAGTTAGTTATTATTTTATTTCCTTTCAGCACATACTCGGGTTTGTCCCCGATCTATCTTCTGGCTTTGTATTAACTATGGATCTGTTGTCACAATTTGTTTTATAAAAGTTAGCATTCCTATTTCCTGTTACTTTCCTTGTCTATTTATTGTGGATGAGATAGATTTAAAATTACCTGTGATGACGACCTAGACAGCGTACTACCGCCGACACTGCGGCGTAGGCTGGACGTGCCCGCGCACTCGTGACCGAATTTCCGGGTGCGGGTCGTGACACAACTGTATTACTTTTTTTGAAGATTTCAAGACTTTGTTCTTCGCGCGATTCTACGAAGGAGGGATGGACATGTCTATGTCCTCTCTCATCGAAGTAAAGAAGAAAGAGAAAGAGAACGTTCGCACTTTTATCGAACGTTTTTGTCAAGCCACTTTGCAAATGCCTCCCGGAGTTCCAGACTCGGCATTGGTGGACATTTGCAGGAAGAATCTTCTTCCAGTGATCTCAGTGTTTACAGGACCATATCAGTTCCATGATTGGTCCTCGTTTATCATCTCAGCGGTAGCCGCTGAAGACAACAGTCGGAAGGCACGTGATAATGGAATTATGATATCTACCTCTGATAGAGGCAAGTGGTCATCCTCTAACAGCGACCATCCTCGTGGTTCCAAAGGAAAAGAAGCTCTGGCGATCAATACGTCCAGGCAAAATACTGCGGCAACCACATAGACGAAACCTGGGACTTTCAGGCCCATTGAAGTATATTCTTTTGACGACGATAATATTCCGAGCATATTCGAGTGTCTAGTCAAAAGCGGTAAGATTACCCTCCCAGAGGTAAAGCGGCCTAATGAAGTCGGCAGTACCAATAACCCTAAGTACTGCATTTTCTATAGGTACATACATCACCCCACAAAGGCGTATTATGTACTAAAGAGAAAAATCCAGGAGTTGATCGATGCTAAAGCCATCACTCTGCGCAATAGCGAGAAGACGGTCACTGTCAACACAATCTCTCTCCAATTCAGCAATCTGCCTCCTCAAGAAGTTCCGGATGGTGTTGTACCTATTTTCCGGACAATGATGAACATTATTAATCTCCCTCCAGCCAGGGGTCAAAATCATGACCTGGTACCCCTAACTATCCAGCGTGGCGAGATTATGTGGGTTCATCCAGATCTGGTGTCAGAGATCGAGGAAGAGACTCAAGCTGCTAAGGCTATAAAGAACTCGAAGCGTAGACCATGTTATATGGTTTCGATATCCTCGACTTCAGAAGAAGAGGCTTTGGCTACTGGAACCCGGTCAGGGAAAGCCTACCTCAAGGACTATGGAGCAAGTCAGGAAGATGCATCGGTAGACACTTCAGCTGCCAAACTTCCAGAAACTGAACCTGTCATACCAGAGGCAGGTCCTTCTAGACCAACTTCGGCAGACAAGGGCAAGCAAAAATAAGTGCGCTTTGATAAACCTTTGAAGAATATTCAAAACAAAGGTTTGGAGAAGCCATATAACTTCGACATCTTGGCCTAGTTGGCTAATACACCAGCCAGATTGTCCATTTTTGAGCTCCTAAGGCTATCTAAAGACACTCGTCAAGCCTTGAGTGAAGCATTAATGCAGGCTGATGCATGCTTGACTCAGCTCAAATCCCCCGATAAAGAACTTGTGGCATGTCCTCAATGACATAGTATGATGGAAGTGGTCCCCAACATCACTTTTACTGAAGATGACATGCTGTTAAAACATAACAGGCATGACAGAGCCCTCTATTACACCGGATATGTCGGTTCTATGGAGGTAGAACGGATTCACATAGATTCGGGATCATCGATCAATATCATCCCTCATAGTCTGCTCAGACAACTGAGGATTCCTACCAGCGAACTAGCTTACACCACCACTACAATCGTGGGCTTTAATGCCAGAAAAAGTAAGCCGTTGGGGAAGATTCGTATGAGGATCCAGATTGGGGACCTTAGATCAGTGGCTACATGCTATGTCATTGATTCAGAAGTTTCCTACAACATTCTGCTAGGCAGACCATGGATCCACGATCACAACATCGTTCCTTCGACTCTACATCAATGCTTAAATATGTAGACGCCCAAGGAACAGTACAAACGGAGTTTGCTGACCTTAACCCGTTCAAAGGAGTAGAATCCTACTACTCCGATGCCATGTTGTATACCTAAGACTACATGAAGGAGGTGTCAGGCAAGACAGAGGAGGAATCCTATCGGGAGCTAGAAAAACCCTCTGTCGAACAACCTCTGTTGATCAAGGTGAAAGGGCGGACCACTTGTCCAAAAGTCATGGAACCCATGGCTATCCACTTGAATAAAACCAAATCAGGAGGAGGAAGTAATCCTCTAGTGACCACTTTAAACCAGAAACCTCCACCTCTAGTCATCAACCTCCGACGTAATAAGCAGCCGACCGATGTAAATACAACCAGGAACGTGGTTTCTACAATAATAAAGATCCACTTTTCCAGTATATTGACGCTCAAATTCTAAATCGGGAATCTTCTCTCCATAACGATATAGAACCTATAGCACAAAAATTCTTGGAAGCTATAGATTCCTATCATCCTTATATGTAGAAGTAGCATCAACATCTAACGTTATCGCGACATATGGGCCACATAAAGACTCTATCTTTATTGTTCCGCCTACTCGCAGCAGTCAGCATCCAATAGTCTTCGGTCGCATGCGCAGCAGACCGACTGTAAAAGAAGACTCTCACGAATCCGATGCTGGGAAATGCAAGTTCACAGATATAGTCTGCAATCTTTGAAGATTATGCAAAGTATGGGTTATGATCTGAAGTCAAAACCAGGTCTCAACTACGGGAAAGGCAGACGAATGCCTTTGCACGGTGATCCCTACTATCAACGAACTTGTTTTGGGTTAGGGTATACCACTTCCTTTGCAACTTTTGAGTCAAGTAAAGATATCATTTCCTTTTCTCAAAATGGCTCTTCGTCCTTCTACTAATATGTTGATCTCGAACGAGCATCATTAGTAAATACGGTATTGACATATTCTCTTGAAGCAGACAAACAAGAATCTGAATCGTCTGAGAATGACTCTTGGATACAACAAATGGATACACAATGGGAACTCAGGTTCGAGCAGAGAGAACCTTCCACTGAAGATAAAGTTATCCAAGTTGATGTTGGGGATGAAATTTTACCAAAGCCGATATTTATCAGTAACAATCTTTCTGAAGAAGAAAAAGAAGAAATAATCCAGCTGATAAAAGAATATATTGACGTCTTTGCATGGAATTATGAGGATATGCTAAGTCTTGATCCAAAAGTGGCTACTCATAAGCTTAACATACTGCCCAATTTGAAGCCTGTAAAGCAACATCAACGCCGGTTCCGCCCGGACATGATGGATGCCATCAAAGCTGAAATCAAGAAGTTAGCCTGTGGCTTCATCCGGGAAGAACAACATCCTGACTGGGTCACCAATGTTGTCCCAGTCATGAAGAAAAGTAGGAAAGTGCGTATTTGTATCGATTACCGAGATCTGAATGCAGCCTGCCCCAAAGATTAGTTCCCTCTTCCCATTACAGACGTCATGATCGACAATACCTGCGGTTTTGAACGCATGTCTTTCATGGACGGATTCTCAGGATACAACCAGATCAAAATGCATCCTGCGACGAGAAGTATACTGCCTTCCGCACACCACTGGGGGTATATTGCTACACAGTCATGCCCTTTGGATTAAAGAATGCCGGGGCTACATATCAGCGAGACATGAGTAACATATTCCATGAGCATTTACGCAAAATAGTGGAATGTTATGTAGATGATATTGTTGTCAAAAGCCGCCTCAAGGATAATCACATCCAAGACTTGAAGACAGTATTCGAGTTGATGCGCCAACATCAACTAAAAATGAATCCTACAAAGTCCTTTCTTGGGGTATCCAGTAGCAAATTCCTGGGATTTGTCATTACCGCTAAAGGCATTCAAGTCGATCCTGATAAAGTTAAGGCTATCCTAGAGATGCGTCCTCCCCGTAATTTGAGAGAACTCAGGGGATTTCAAGGTCGTCTAGCCTATATCAAAAGATTCATATTCAACCTCTCTGGAAGATGTCAACATTTTTCTCGCCTAATGAAGAAAGGTGTATCCTTCGTATGGGATGAAGCCTGTCAGCAAGCGTTTAATGATATCAAATACTACCTCACTAATCCTCCAGTTCTGGTGCCTTCCGTTATAGGAAGACCATTTTTGCTGTATGTTCGAGCAATGGATCATTCTTTGGGAGCTCTCCTCGCACAGAAGAATGATGAGGGTCATGAACAGGCTATCTATTATTTAAGCAGGATGATGATCGGAGCTGAACACCGGTATAATCCAGTGGAAAAAGAATGCTTGGCCCTAATGTTCGCCATTCAGAAGACGCGATATTATGTCATAGGCCAAACTATTCATATCATCTCTAGGATCAATCCTCTTCGGGTATTGATGAACAAGCCGAGTGTTCTCAATTCCCAACTCACGACTTGGGCGATGTTATTAACACCATATGATATGGTGTACGTCCCTCAGAAGTCCATCAAAGGCCAAGCATTGGCTGATTTCCTAGCTGCTCATCCGATTCCGAAAACCTCCAGATTATACGAGGATATTCTCGACGAAGTTGCAGAATGTAATTCCGTAATAGAAAGTGATACATGGCAGGTATTCTTCGATGGTGCCTCCAGGACTGGTCCCAGGGAAAACATGGTTTCAGGAGTAGGAATTGTCCTGGTCACTCCTGATAAACTCGTCATCTATCTAGCATATTCTCTTAGCGAACCATGCTTTAATATTGTGGCAAAGTATAATGCCCTACTCATCGGACTCAAAGTCGCTAAAGAATTAGACATCGAATATCTTGAAGCTTTCGGTGATTCTCTGTTGATCGTCAATCAAGTCAGAGGAATATATGAAGTCTGTAATCCAGACCTTATTACTTATCACCAAGCAACGATCGAGATAGCCATATCTTTCAAAGGGTTCTTCCTAGAGCATGTACCTCAATCTCAGAATTTGGAAGCTGATGCCCTGGCCAGTCTAGCTGCAGATCTAGCTATTCCTATAAGAAGGCAGAATTCGGTGATCCTACTTAACAGAGATTTATTCTGTGTGAAAAATAACTTTCACATAGAACGCAGCTACACTGTGAACACGAATCCTCCCAAGAGAGACTGGAGAAGTCCCTTTATAGATTTTGTGGCATACAAAATCTTGCCAGAGGATCCTAAAGAAGCAGTATCCATCAAAAGATGATCATTATGCTTCTATTTTGATGCATCTTCACAATATCTATATCGCCGAACATACGACAGACTGCTATTATGATGTCTCTCCGATGATGATGCACAGCAGATTATCCGTGAAGCTCATGACGGGTTATATGGAGCATATCAACCCGGTCCTAAGTTACAGGATCGTATTAGGAGAATGGGCTACTACTGGCCTACTATGATCGCGGATGCAGTAAAATATGCAAGACAATGCAAGGCCTGTCTGGTTCATGCAGATTTTATACATCAGCCTTCTGAACATTTATATCCTATGATTGCATCCTGGCCTTTCAAAGCATGGGATATGGACATCATTGGTCCTATTCACCCATCTTCTTCTAGAGGTCATCGGTTCATATTGGCCATCACGGATTATTTCTCCAAATGGGCAGAGGCGATCCCTCTTGCCGAGGTGAAGACATCCAATGTGATCAGCTTCATCAAGCATCATATCATTTATCGCTTTGGGATACCCCGAAGGATAATCCATGACAACGGACCTCAATTCATCAGCCAAACGTTTCACCAATTTTGCGATAAAAATCAGATACAAAATATAGCCTCTACGGCATACAATCCTGCTGCTAATGGTTTGGCAGAAGCTTTCAACAAAACTATTATCAAACTCTTAAAAAAGTTTATTTCTTCGAACAAAAGAGATTGGAATGAGAAGCTGGGAGAGTGTCTCTGGGCATACCGTACAACGGTACGAGCACCAACGGGTTATACCCCATTCTCATTAGTCTACGGGTGTGAAGCAGTTCTCCACATCAAAATCCAAATTCCATCACTAAGAATAACAGTGGCTAATGAGTTGACTCAGGAAAATAATGATCGACTACGACTTCAAGAGCTAGAAGGATTAGACGAGAAACGCCTCCTAGTTCAACAGCGCATTGCATTCTACCAGGCGCGCATCTCCAGAGTTTTTAATCGAAAAGTGAAAAAAAGAGTGTTCAAATTTGGCGAGCTAGTTCTAGCTGTGAAAAGGCCAATGATCATTACACACAAGAGTAAGGATAAATTCTAGCCCAAATGGGAGGGCCCTTATGTGATTGAAACGACATTTTCAAATGGCACCTACAGATTAGCCAAGCCTAACGGAGATCTGATAATGGCTCCTATCAACGACAAATTCCTAAATAGGTACTATGCTTAATCTCCTTTCCTCAAATAGAGTATGGTGAAGATCTCATTCTAACAACACTACGTCCAAAGAACTAGTTGGAGCATATTCTATCATGTTCTCATGACCTCTGAATAAAATATGTTTAACTAATTTGGAATTTCAAAACCTATCACGTCCATATTACCTCTGATAGTATTTTGTACACAAATTTAGTTGGATCATATTCTATCATGTCCATATAACCTCTGAATAGATATATCCAGCTGAAGCTTACCGAAGGGATATCACGTCAATATTATCTCTCATATCAGTTTTACCCTAGCCTATCGTTTATATTCCAAAATGATAGGTCCACAAAGTCAGATAAAGTCTCTTTATTATCTCCAGAAAGAGCAAATTACATAAAAAAGTGAAAAGTACATCATTGGGGAGGAGCAGTTAAATCACGAATCTGTCGCGCTAAAGCAGCCATCCTCTCATTCCTGGAGTTCAAGATGTTAGCTCGAGCTCACTCCAGTCGTACCTCATCATTTCTCAGGAGGGACAGTTCTAACCGAGCCTGGATAAAATCGGCGCAGGTGACGCCTGCACGTGCCAAGTTCTGTTGAGCTGTATCTAGTCGGCTATTCACCACATCTAGAGCGGACGATGACTGGAGAGCCCGCTCCTTTGCCTGAGCGAGTTCGGCTTCCAGTTTGCGAACCCTCGCTGCATCCCTCTCATATTCGACCTTGCACTTTGTTTGAAGAGGAATAATCTCCTCCAAGATGGACTTTCCTTCATCCATCTCCTGTTGCTGTGTCTGGATGGATTTATTCAAATGCTCCATCTCTTCAGCAAACTGCTCAGTCAGGGATTCATATTCAGCCTGAATCAGGTCATCAATGCCGCCTCGAGATAGTTACAAATACTCGTTAATGGGTTATTGTAAACCATTAACTATTTGCTCCAGCACATCAGCTCTTCCAGCGTCGTTGAAATTTCTGATCGGCACTATCGCAAGCTGGGAGGACATCTTCAGAGCCTCGAAGCCTAGATTCTTTTCCAGCACCATCGATATCAGCGTTTTCAAAGTGATGTAGAAAATGCTAGTATACTGCTCAACTAGCATGGCAAAATTCGAATGGACGCTGGAAGTGGCTGCGATATTGGTGAATCCCCTTCCAGGAACGACTGCAGAGGGTTTTGTCATACTCGTCGCTTCAGCAGATGGCGCGACAAAAGTAGAGGCACCAACAACGGTCGAAGTGGCTGGCGTACTCAACAAAGGAGGCATAGTCGAGATGACAGGCTCATCCTTCTCTGAAGATATCGGGACTGTATTGGGCGAGCCAGCACCAGAAAATGTTGCCTCTTCAAGGTCGAGCACCGCCGTTTCATCAGCGGGAGCTGCAACAAAGCCAAAGGTTGCGTCGACGCTGCCCTCCCCGTAGATGTCTTCCCCTGAAAAGAAGACAAGAGAAAGTTAATATCAACCTGATATTAATTTTTCTAAAAGAGGCATAAAGACAACATTTACCCATGGCTGATGGTATATACGTCGCGTCTACAGCCAGTACAGCTAAATCATTTCTTAATGATGCTAAACGAGCTGTCATACCTAGAGAAGAGGGTGCACCAAATGACGTCTGAGGGTAGTCTTCCCAGTCTTCACCAATATCCAATCGAGGTTCATCAGGGGGAATCTCGCTGGAAATACTTACGGATGAAGAAGGGGCTGAACCCATTATTAGTTTGGATAAAGATATCCTTAATACACTCGACCTCGAAGGTGAGCTCACTACACTACCAGTAGCGGTAGTAGCGACGGCAGTCTCGAGCAAAGAATCTCCGGCACTTTCTGCCGGAACTGTGGAGGCTCCCTCTCTAAAAGGCGAGGGACCTCTAATCAAAGGATCATCCCCGACCAGGAAAACAACAAGCTCACTCCTAGAAGCCTCATGGCTGGAAGTCCTGACAGGACCACTGATAGTCTTTTTTTTCTTGCGAGGGGAAGGCTCTTTCAGAGTAGGAGCCCTTCGCTTACTGGGGATAACAAGAGGCTCTGTAGGCGGAGCTATTAGGCCTCTTGGTATTGTCAACAAAAATTTGTCTGGACCGACAGGGTCTTCGCCCTCGTCAGAGGAGACTGATGGGACCTCCTCTCTTCCAGTGGATTTATGAGAGGGCATCCTAAAACTTCCATGCACATCAAAATCACGATGGAAGGTATTAATAGATGCTTAAAATTGGGCGTACGAATAAAGCATACGCAACTCCATGGAGAGATAAGTCGTGGGCACGGTAAAAGTTGCTCCAGTACAACCCATCATGAAGTACCGCCATCCTCTCACTCCATCGATAAGTCCCCCTCTGAACTTGAAGTTGGTGATAGCATTCCCCACATGAAACTGGTCGTACCCAAATTGCCTGGCGAATCGGCTAGGCAGATACGGCTCTAGATAGCAATGGTCCTCACTCCTGTACAGCAGATGAGAAGGTCTAATGTAGACCAACCAATAAAAGGTTTCAGGAGAAAGAATAGTCCTCCTTTGGCCTGCATCCTAAAGTTTCGTCCCCTGTTGATTGATATGTACAGTGGGGACGATACAGAAGAGCTTCCAGCTATGAGCAAAATTTAATGCGCGTCGACAGTCTACGACGGTGGTCACGTTCCAAGTAGAATTCTTGTAAATCAACAAGAAATTATTTCTCGAACTACTGGCAGAGCCGGGAAACATCACCCTGGGGTTATGAAGGATTAACTATCCCATCAGATATAGGAATGGTAACTCCACTCTGGGAAAACCTTCACGTCGTGTTTCGTCCGCGAGCAGCCCATCAGTAAGGGCCCTCAGGCCTGCTTGTATTCGGCATACCATGGCAGGAAGCAGGCCCAATCTTGCCCCAAATACCAAATGCACTGTAGGCCATAAGGTATTGCGATAAATACGATATGCAGATGCGATGCCTGGTACTACCAATCGGTATAACCATATAGAGACGAAGCCAGCCAGTTGAGCTTCCCTTGACAGAGGCTTACGACAATGCCTCATATAACTGTAGGCTTTAGTGCCTGCAGGGTAATCCCCTATCTCCTCATCGAGAACATGATCTGAGCCCCAGAGTCTTCAATAAGATCATCGACCGTTTGAGCATTTAGCACGTTCAGAAGATTCAAGGGCTTATCTCTGCTATCTACAACTTTGTTTGGCTTAGCATCTCTGGCCTAATGAAAGAAGAGATAGGATGCCCATTTGTTGGTGTGAACCAAATCAGACGACTTCTGATAGAAAGTGGTGCAAGCAAGGTAGTGGCACATCAGCTCCTGATACACTGTCACTGCCCGAGGGTTTGTATCCCTCAATTCCCTATTTGTGGGAACATACTCTTCAAAAGGAGTATCCCCCATTGGCAGCCTTGAAATCTCTACCATCTCATGAAGGGCCAATCCCAACTCCCCCAGCGGAGTGGCAAAAGTCCCAGTGAACGAGATATACCGCTCCATCAAAGCCAAAAACTGGTTGGGGTTAAGAGGTAACCCAACACTGGTAGCACTCACAGCCGTGAATAGACCAATGCTCTTCAGCTCCGTCTGAAAGTGCTTCAGGGCCCAGGCAGTTAAACTGGCCCATCGAAGATTCCCAGGGCTAAGCCACCCGCTGGTCCGAGGATTAACCTTGGGGTATACTCCTCCATGCCCCATGAAGTCATTACAAAAAGTCGATATTTGGACTGGATGGAGCAGTGAAGTGTCTTCACTCGGGACGCTGCCCGGCAGTAATCCCCTGAAAGGCATGACAGGGCCTGAAGGGCGGCTCATAAATAATCCTTGGCCTGATCCTTTCTGATAAAATATCTTCCCCGGCTGGCCGTAAAGATCAGGGGTCAGGGTCCATGACATCTTTCTGGGATGCGTGGCATGGAAGAATGCCGAGATAGGGTAATCTCTGGGCATCCTTGGTAGGAACATGACCATGCCCTCAGCAGTAAACACCCAATTTTTCTTCTTGGGCTTCGTCTGGGATTGTTTATTAATCATATCCCCGAATAGGAAAGCCGGCTTCCTATATTCGGCCCCATCTATATACGTCAGGGGCTCCCTACTGAGCATACTCAACAACATGCGCTCTCCTTGGGACAAAATTAGAATCCCCCTCTCTTCAGGGTAGTTGGCTCCAGAAATGGAAAATTACACATGTGACAAATCCTCCAGATAATTCGAGTTCAGCATCCCAGCAGCAGAACCCATCACGTCAGCCAAATGAGAGATTTGTAAGTCCACTACAAAATACAAGAAAAATAAGTCAGTTTTACACTAGACGTTACACTCTTGCAGCATATACCAAAAAGTGTATTTTTATGCCACACTGCAAAAACTTAAGTCTTACGCTGGAATTTACATCCAGTGCATAAGAACACAAGGATTGCACTTTTTACGCCAAAACCTGACAGTCCGCACTTTTACGCCAGACGGTAAAAAATAATTTTTTATGTTAGAATTTACATCCAGTGCGTAAAAACACAAGGTTTTGTCGTATACCCCAAATTTTGACAGTCTGAGCTTTTACGCCAGACTGTGAGATTATGGAGTTCTTACGCTGACACATTAGGAATGTGGGCGTAATGATAAAACATCTCTGTGCATCATCTTCCTCGAAGAGGCTCTCAGCACAGAAGATGACCTTGCGCATTCACGTACAACGTGTGCGAAGGTTTTGTTTTTCTCTTCCCAAAAACTTTACCCATGACGCCTGGTGCACAGCTTGACGGTGGGATACTTCGTTCAGAGCGAGGTTCGCTCAGCCCAATGGAAGTCGCTCTTGCTTGAGCAGAGGAGCGAGAAGAGAAGGCAGCTTTCTTTCCCTTAGCGGTGGAAGGTTGTTTTGGTGCCATGGCTAAAACTCAGAATGCTCTGAGAAGAAACGAAGAAGAGTTCTCAAAGAGACAAGGGTTTTTCCATTTTGCAAAAGACAGATGAAGGGTTTCTCCTCTGAAGGCCTTGGGGTATTTATAGAGTTCGAATAACTCTTCGAATTCCTAACTAAATCCGATATTTAATATTCGGTTATGATTTGGGACTACGTTATCCTATCATTTGACAGAAGAAGACGGACATTCAGTGGATCCAAAATTTACGCATAGAGCATATTTATGATTTTACGCTAAGGAACTTTTACGCTCGAGAAGCTACAAATCTACGATTTTACGCTCAGAGGCTATAAGTCTATGGTTTTACGCCCGGATGCTTTTACGCTCGGTAGCTTTTACGCTCGAGAGGCTACAAACCTACGACTTCACACTCAGAAGCTATAAATCTACGATTTCACGCTCAGAAGCTCTTACGCTCGAAGGCTACAAATCTACGATTTTACGCTCGAAAGCTACATACCGCCAATTACAAGGGTTTACACAGAAGATGCCTCCTTCTTGGCCACAAAATATTCCAAGTACCCAAAACATAAAGAGTTCAACATTAAAAATAACTCTTCTTCTTGGGTCGATTGGAAGTTCATCCAAAGTCCAGTCAGAATCTTTTCTTTACAGTTCAAGCATGGCCAATTTTGACAGCCATTTCTCGCCCTATTTCAAGGGATTTTCGGGAAATCGTTCTTGAAGATGATGATTGGAACAAAAATTCTTCATGTCAAAGAAGTGATAGTTCAGAAATTCTACGTGACTCTAGTCCAAAACAGCATGACAGTTTGGATCTTCAAAGACGACTTAAGGCTAAGAAACTTTCTACGTGTCCTCTGCTACGCGTAAAAGATGGGACAAATTCAGATATTATTTTATCAGAGTCGGCGTAAATATTCAGACGTGTCGAAGCTGCACACTATTCAGACTTCATCACAACAAATATGGCAAATCATCAGATTCGTAAAAAAAGACAATTTTATTAATCATGATTACATATGGTGGAAATCCAGTCTACAAAAGGGTTTTTCATCTTCATAATTACATATAATGGAAATCCTTTTTCTATAAAGGGTTTTTTATTTTCATTTAAGATCACACCAAGAATCTATTCTGTCAGGTTCTCGTATTGGTAGAGATCTTTTTCAGTCTTCTACACCAGTTCATCGACTTCCACAGTCGATGAACAAGAAAATGATCAATGGCGGGAGGATATAGAACTGGGCTTGTATAAATTATTCTAGAGCCCATCCTCTATAAGCCATGGCAGGCATGCCCTAGAAATTGAGTTGGGTGTTCGGAACCCAACTCAATACTGGAAGACAGGGCCAGACTGCCTATCCTCGGCCAGTGCCGTAACGGGAGAAAATACAGCTTGTAAGCTGTGTGGTCGAATGTGACCCTTCCTCTCTCCTGGACGAATCGCCATATAAAATTGCTGATCATCCCGAGCAAAGGAAGCTATGATATCCTTCCATGATCTATCGTTGCAGAGGATATTTTTTCGAAGACTCCTTCTTTTTCGGCTTCTTACATGCTGGAAGAGCATGATCTTCTTCTTCCGCAGGCCAGCACGATGAATCTCGGCAACCATCTCTCTTGTTGGTGAAAAAAGTATGGAAAAATAGGTTAACCCACTCGCTTCTTTATAGGTAGAGGAGAACACACCGAATCCTAACAAAATTCCTAAAAAATCTGTCGAGAAATCAGCCTCGTGGAATAAGTCAAATTTGACCGTTTCATGCTTCATTGAAAGTGTTTCAAATTACGAGGAATTTGAAAACTTTGAAGGGGGTCTTGTAGAAGCATGAAAAATACGCTGGGGAATAATACGCGTAAAACTCTCAACATGCAAGAAGCCCGCGTAAAACAGAGCTTCGACACTGGGTGGCGTAAGACATAACTTCAGAGCCATCGGCGTACAGCAGGGCTTCTTCAGCGTAAAGCATAGCTCCAGAACAACCCGCGTAATACAGTATTTCCAGACTGCTTCGGTGTAAAAATGTTGTTATATCGCCACTTTCGCGTAAAACCTGTTCACTTTTAATGCAGTGGGAAGTTGTACGAGGAACTCTTCGTATTCCTCGAACGAACCTGTCAGATCATGCAGTGAACCTAACTCCTGACAAAGAGTACTGCACAGCGATCGAGAGGACGGCTGTTATGATGATTCTGCACAGAACTCCAGACTGTCGCCTAGTGACATAACCCTTGATATAAGACGTCATTTAAGCATTCAAGGAATATGCTGCCTAGTTTTACACTGGCAGATGTGAGCTTTTACGCTCAGCAGGAGACGAAACAAACCGCCACGTCAAAAGCTGATCTTCATACAGAGCTCGAGGCACGTCTCTGCAGTTAATGCGCGTGATGGGGGCAGATCTCTGCATTTAATGCACAAGATTTGGTTCTACTTCCGAAGACTGGGTGATCTATAGTTAGGGCTAATACGTTCACATCATCATCGCCACACATTACGCCGACCTAGCTATTTTTAGCTATAGGAGCACGCTGTACACTATCTCCTTAAATTACGTCGACCCGGCTATTTTCAGCTATAGGAGCACGTTGTACGCTATCCCCTCGAAATATGCCAAATCAGGCTATATTTGCAAGCATCAGGCTTCTACGCCTACTTGGCTTCTATGCCAACCAGACAATTATTCGGCTTCTACGCCTATTTTGGCTTCTATGCCAACATGACAGCTACTTGGCTTTCACGCCAACGAGACAGTTATTTGGCTTTTATGCCAACCATCTCTACACTAGGGGCAGTTACCCACGTGGCTTGCATGCCGGGATCTTCGCAGCAGTTATACGCGTTACCTCATAAAGGGACACACATCACACGCAGAGTTGAGAGATCATTTAGACGTGGGTAGCAGTTATCATTACTGCCGCATAAAGAGCGTCCCACTCTCCACTGTTCGGCTTCTACGCCGATTGGACGGTTACGGCAATTGGACTCTATAAACAGAGACCTCTATTGACAGAGGTCAAGGGTCGAAAATTGATTTTGAGAGAGAAGAATCCAGAGCATAGACAGAGAGTAGTGATTTACGATTTTGGCATCGAGCATCCACTCCCTCTTGCGATCTTTGAAGCTTCTCCTTCTTCTACAGCACTTCTTCGTCATCGTATGGTCCAAGGGACAAAGTGATCGACCGCAAATCAGACTCCTATGGCAATATTTTCCCAGAATCAAATTTTTGTACTTAACATCCTCGTATAGGATTAATTGTACTTCTTTTTCTTGTTTGTAAACCAAAGAAAGGCTTTCATATAAATCTAGTCTCATTTCTTTCGTTTATTATCAAATACCCTATCCGCGATATGCTCCCAGGATCCAGCAAGCTCTCGAAGAACTTCTGGAACACTCGTGTCACCTCCCTCCTGGACTCGCATGAACTCCTGGACTCCTTGGCACAACAACCTCTCTTCAACCCTCTCTCTCGAAATTATGAATTACCTTTCAAAGAGAAACGAATGAGAGTATTTATAAAGGAACCTGGCCACATAGTCAGTTACAAAGAGATTAGAACAAAATTAATTCAAATTCCACAAAATTTGATATGAATTAAAGACGCAATCTTTCTATAACCGACTCTCAACCGCCTTCAGTGGAGCAGCGCTTGAGGACAGCGGTGCAGTGGCCTAGCGCGCATCGCCCAGCCGCGTATGCGCACATAGCCGCGCATGGCAGCTCATCGTCTGGGCATGCGCCCGCTCAACACCCTGCTCAAGCACCCGCACATGCATCCACGCATACAAGCACGCATGCAACCACGCTAGCAACATCGCATGCAATTCGCGCATAAACGAGCACACGATCGAGCGCATCAAATGCCACAAGCCTCATGAGCCGATATTGACATGCTAAGTGCAAAGTGCGCCAACAAAGCGCTACTTTGTTCCCTTGAGCCCGAGTCCTAGTCCAAGTCCGAGTCGGAGTAGCTCCTATGGAATAAATTCTAAGAGCATGACAAAAAGTATAAATTCTTTCATGAGGAGTTAATCCTTCTTCCTCCTAGAAAAATACTGTCATATGACACCCATGTGCCTCACCACACCCCATGTGCATACCTCAACACAAACAAAGCATTATATTGAGATACCTACTTGGTGGTGTAGCCAATGTGGGACTATCTTTCACTATTCCAAAGGCAAAATATAAGCTATCCCTGACATATCTCAATATATGGGTTGAGCATTCCCCACAGTGACTGTCCATCATGCATTAGGATAGATTTCTCTTTGACTTGAATCTTCCCACATGGGTTAAATATTAGTATGATAAAAGAATGGACTAAGCCTTAAATTCTGCACCATAGTTATAATTTTTTTTACTCACACAATGACATCAGCTGTGCTTCTGGATGCACATTAAAGGCCATATGCACGCCTAATTTTGGTGTATGTATTTTGGGTGTTTATAAGTTTTCCCTCAAGAGAAGGCCTGTCTCTCTTTCTATACACTATATGTGAGTTTTTTTAAAGAGTCCTTGGCATGAAGCCTTGCACTTCCTTGCGGTGCTACACCACTATGATATGGCCTAAAGCCGAGGTTCACTACCTCATGTGGTGTCATCCATTGTAGCATGAGGTCTCAGCCTTTTTGTAGTTCCAAACTACCTAGCATGAAGTCTTTTGCTTCCTTGTAGTGTTACTCGCTGTGAATATGGCTCACGTAACCGAGGATTTACATCTTTTACCTCTATGGTGTCACACCACTGTAACATGAGGTCACCGGCCTCTTTGTAGTGCTTCCTACCACTCTTTATTTTACAATATTAGACTACCTGCCTATATGCGGTTCTACTGTCGCTGTGACATAGCTCACGAAGTTTAGGCATTACCCTATCGAGGAAGCTCATGGTGGTGTCACCCACTGTAGCATAGAGGCCTTACGCTCCTTTGTAGTGCTGCGCTACCATACTTCTTGTAAAGCACACCAAACATTCAAAATACCTGAGAAATCATTAAGGCGTCTAAGTTATCCTCCCACATGACTTGTTCTACCCAAAGAACAAATAGTAGACAATAGTGGTTCTTGGTCCATAACCCCTCAATGTCTCAAAGGACTAACCACTGTTCCTGTTATTCTCCTGGTCGATGGTCCTCCCTTGAACCAATAGCTAGATGCCTGGTAGATTTCTCTTTTAAACAATAGCATAAAACTAAATAGTCGGATTGTAGAAAGGCAATAACAGAGGTCCTCCAAGCCCATATCTACTGTGTCCTTGATTATGTGCGGTGTAACAGCCGCTGTGACATAGTCCGCAACCGAGGCTTTACCCTGTCGAGGTACCTCATAGTGGTGTCATCCCACAGTAACATGGAGTACTATGATCTTTTATAGCGCTTTACTCTGACTATATGCGGTGCTATTTTTGTTGTGACATGGCCCAAAGCTGAGGCTTTACCATATGGAGGTACCTCATAGTGGTATAACCTCATGGTAGCGTGGAATACTACGCTCCTCTATAGTGCTTACGATCAGCTGGCACTTGAGACATATTATTAACGGATGCATCATATTTACCTGACTCCGATCTTTAGCCACTGTAATAATCCACATTAGCTGCGCTTATTTAGTGCTTTGTTATGGCCCTTAATGCCTATAATGAATGGATCTGCCTGAATCACCTAGCTCTGAATATTTAATTACTGTAATAATCCATGCAGGCTGTGCTCATTCAGTATCCTATGTTTTATCCACACAGTTCTTGTCACGACCCAATTCCGTAGAATCACTTGAGGCGTCCCCCGAATCGTGACCGTCGTGCGGGCCTGGAGTTGCGCCCGCACAAGGCTTTAATGATTTGCATAGCAAGCACATATTCGGAGTACGCAGATAAACTAAAACACAGATTTGAAACATAGAAAAATTCTCTTTATTGATAATGAACATCTATTACAAACTCTTGAACGAGTTAGCTAATATGCCGAACGGCTTACAAAAGAGATGACTCAAAATGAGATAGCAGTCCTGTACATTACATCCCTTTATAAACTCAAAATGATAAAGACCTCCAGGCTGGAGGATCGCTTTGCCACGGAGCTGCATTTGTGTATGAAGAGTTGCAGGCTCCTGACTCCAAAATGCTTTGGGGGCGCGGTGAAGATGAGCCAACAGCTGGACTGGATCGGGAAGACGACTTCGGCTCCTCGCTCGGTTCGCCTTGGTGCGGAGAACCTGTTTCAACGAGGGTCAGCATATCGAAACATGCTGGTGAAGGCGAGCTAGCCTGACTATACCAATCAACACGTTGTTTAATGAAGCATGCATATTTGTGGGTTACTATCTTGCCTTAGTTCATTTACAAGTAAGCAGCATATAGAATTTACTGAAATGAACGTGCCACCGTTCGGTGGATTTTACCTGACCGTCTGAATTACCTGCACAATACTTACCTTGCCTTCCCTGCCACGAAGACACAAGTTAGTATGCAACAGGTTTAAATATACATAGAGATCACTGGCGTGGTGCCACGAGGGACGAGTTATAGTCACGGGATAGAAAATGATATGCGACGCAGGTTGCGAGCCCCGCCACATGCCGTTTACTTCCTCAATTCCAATTGACTAATCCATATGTTCCGTCCGGATTGGATCGGTCCCAGCGCCCTGGCGACCGTCCGCGAAACCTCCAAAACCTTGTGCGCAAGTTGTCCGTGATCGAAGCGTTCGTTAAGTTTTCCATTAATCCATGCACGTTTCAAGATAATTTCCAGCACGATACAAGTTCCATACACAACAGTCTTTGCATAGTCTATATGATCCATCTATGGCAAAGAAAGTGTGTTCCATATGCATAACAATATTTTATAGAGATATGCATTCTAACTAAACTTGAAACATAATGAACATTCCAAACGAATAAGCATGCATACAAGTATTCGTTCACAAGTTTGATTGACAAGCAGTATTACCAAGTCTATTCTCTTTTATCTTGGTATCTTTTATTATTACTTGGTATCGTTTGATCGGGGCAACAAGAATGCAAGAGTTTTGGTGTGAATCTTGGAAGCAGGGCTAGCTAATCGGATTGGTAGCCACTCACTTGGTTGGAAGGAAAAGAGAAGGAAAGAGGCGCTTCACGACTCCGCTCGCAAGCCGCCTACTGCTCGTTCACCTGCACACGAACATCTTGATTAATACTTCTTCCTCTCTTTCCAATCTCGGAATTGAAATGCAGTTCAATGAACAAAAATAATGAAAACCATCGAAACCGTTCAAGGAAAACAAGCAAATCCTAAAACCAACTCAAAGCACGAAAGCAACAAGCGACATCGAAAACCGAGGCAATAAAAGATAGCAGCGGAGAGGTCCCTCCTGACTCTGCCGCTAAGCCGATCCTTGGGGCACGGTCCACTGAATGTGGGAATCGATTCCGAAGAAACAAATCCATAACGAGGACGAGTTCTTGTTTCAATCTATCCCGATCGAACGATACCGTCTTGTGTTTCTTAGCCGCGCTCTCCGCACCGGGAGAACGGGGCGCTACATCCTACCCAACCAATTGGAAGTTTCATCCCGAAACTTAGGAATAGAGCCTACCTCTAAGGAACATTGCGTTGAGGCAGGACTTTAGAGGGGTGGGGACAATCTCGAAATATGTGGCCTGGACCGCCATAGTTGAAGCACAGACCCTTTCTAACATGGCAGTTATTTGCGGTGTGCCCCGGCTTTTTACAATAGAAGCATAGTCCATTCTCCTGGTTCCCTTTATGCTGACCACCGTCGTTTTGACGCTTTGCAGCATTGTTCCCTCCGTCGTTGCTATGGCATTTGTGACTGGATGTATGCACAGCGCCGATAGAAACGTGAGGATACTGTGGCTCGAGCGATAAGGCGTGATTCATGACTTCATGTATTATTCCATACTGATTATTGACCACGTGCGAATAGATGGCAGGGCATAGTCCACCTTCAAACCTTCTAGCTTGACTCGCTGCATCAAGTAAATAGGCCCTAGCGAATTTGGAGAGTCGGTTGAACTCGACGGAGTATTGCTTCACTGTCAAGCTGCCCTGCCTTAGTTGCACGAAGTCATTTTCCATTTTATGTTGTATTGGAGGCAGTATAAACTCCTCTTCGAATGCGGCACGAAAGGTCATCCACAAGATCGCCTCCTCTTCGTGATCAAATTGGAGAGATCGTCGATGCACGTCCCACCAATCGTGTGCGTTGAGGCGGAGCTGGAGTTGCGCGCATGCGACGCGCTTATCTTCGGGGACCTCTAGCAGAGTGAAGTGATCTTCAATCTCGGCTAGCCAATCTAGAGCTACCACTGGGTCCTCAGTCCCGTTGAATGGGGTGTTGCAGACTTTCTTGAAATGGCCCAAGTTGAAGGTAGTCACGTCCCTCGGCCTTGGAATTTGAGGCATCTCCACTTCAAGCACGGGCTGTTCCACCGGAGTCGTTGCTATTGCGGCGGAATGGTTGGCAGCCAAAGTCTGAACAATTTATTGTAGGGCATCTACCTGCTTTTGTTGGACTGAGAATCGGGTCTCTAGATTACTCTCGAGCTTGGCTTGGCGAGCATCGTCTTGTCGTCGTTGCGATTCTAACATTTGCATTACCCGCTCAAGCGGGTCGACTTGAGACATGTCTCGTTGGCTCCGAGAGCTTCCCAAAGTACCCGAACTGCTTTCTTGTGTTTCGTTTGGTGCTTGCGCTACAGATTGCGCTGGATCCATTCCTTCAAAAGAAGGTAAATTACATTAGGATCATAATGTATTATGAACTTATTGCATGAACGTATCTCATTTTGGCTTAGCGAGTTCAATAGTTCGCACAGAAATTTGATCGTTAAAGGAACTTTTCCAGCACGAAGTCTAAGGAACTTTAAATCTGTGCTCTGATACCACTATGTCACGACCCAATTCCGTAGAATCACTTGAGGCGTCCTCCGAATCGTGACCGCCGTGCAGGCCTGGAGTTGCGCCCGCACAAGGCTTTAATGATTTGCATAGCAAGCACATATTCAGAGTACGCAGATAAATTGAAACACAGATTTGAAACATAGAAAAATTCTCTTTATTGATAATGAACATCTATTACAAACTCTTGAACGAGTTAGCTAATATGCCGAACGGCTTACAAAAGAGATGACTCAAAATGAGATAGCAGTCCTGTACATTACATCCCTTTATAAACTCAAAATGATAAAGACCTCCAGGCTGGAGGATCGCTTTGCCACGGAGCTGCATTTGTGTATGAAGAGTTGCAGGCTCCTTACTCCAAAATGCTTCGGGGGCGCGGTGAAGATGCGCCAACAGCTGGACTGGATCGGGAAGACGACTTCGGCTCCTTGCTCGGTTCGCCTTGGTGCCGAGAACCTGTTTCAACGAGGGTCAGCATATCGAAACATGATGGTGAAGGCGAGCTAGCCTGACTATACCAATCAACACGTTGTTTAATGAAGCATGCATATTTGTGGGTTACTATCTTGCCTTAGTTCATTTACAAGTAAGCAGCATATAGAATTTACTGAAATGAACGTGCCACCGTTCGGTGGATTTTACCTGACCGTCTGAATTACCTGCACAATACTTACCTTGCCTTCCCTGCCACGAAGACACAAGTTAGTATGCAACAGGTTTAAATATACATAGAGATCACTGGCGTGGTGCCACGAGGGACGAGTTATAGTCATGGGATAGAAAACGATATGTGACGCAGGTTGCGAGCCCCGCCACATGCCGTTTACTTCCTCAATTCCAATTGACTAATCCATATGTTCCGTCCGGATCGGATCGGTCCCAGCGCCCTGGCGACCGTCCGCGAAACCTCCACAACCTTGTGCACAAGTTGTCCGTGATCGAAGCGTTCGTTAAGTTTTCCATCAATCCATGCCCGTTTCAAGATAATTTCCAACACGATACAAGTTCCATACACAACAGTCTTTGCATAGTCTATATGATCCATCTATGGCAAAGAAAGTGTGTTCCATATGCATAACAATATTTTATAGAGATATGCATTCTAACTAAACTTGAAACATAATGAACATTCCAAACGAACAAGCATGCATACAAGTATTCGTTCACAAGTTTGATTGACAAGCAGTATTACCAAGTCTATTCTCTTTTATCTTGGTATTTTTTATTATTACTTGGTATCGTTTGATCGGGGCAACAAGAATGCAAGAGTTTTGGTGTGAATCTTAGAAGCAGGGCTAGCTAATCGGGTTGGTAGCCACTCACTTGGTTGGAAGGAAAAGAGAAGGAAAGAGGCGCTTCACGACTCCGCTCACAAGCCGCCTACTGCTCGTTCACCTGCACCCGAACAGCTTGATTAATACTTCTTCCTCTCTTTTCAATCTCGGAATTGAAATGCAGTTCAATGAACGAAAACAATGAAAACCATCAAAACCGTTCAAGGAAAACAAGCAAATCCCAAAATTAACTCAAAGCACGAAAGCAACAAGCGACATCGAAAACCGAGGCAATAAAAGATAGCAGCGGAGAGGTCCCTCCTGACTCTGCCGCTAAGCCGATCCTTGGGGCACGGTCCACTGAATGTGGGAATCGATTCCGAAGAAACAAATCCATAACGAGGACGAGTTCTTGTTTTAATCTATCCCGATCGAACGATACCGTCTTGTGTTTCTTAGCCGCGCTCTCCGCACCGGGAGAACGGGGCGCTACAGTTCTCTTCAAACTTTTCAAGAAATGAATAGATTCCACTACTGCTGCTTCCTAGTTTTTACAGTATATCGGTATCACCCGAATCTATGTACTAACCATAGGAAGATAATCTGAGAGATTCCAGAGCCATCCTGCTATATATGTTACAGCTGATAGTGCATAGAACTCTGCGAATAAAGGCGGCTTCTTCGACTTCCACGATATAGCAGCACCACTCCTAGAGAAGTCACATCCTCCTGTGGATCTTTTACTCTTCTTTCCTGTGCATCAACTGGCATCACTGAAGCCTTCCATCATAACTGGATAACTGTTATAGTACAGAATATACCACTGAGTCTACTTGAGGATTCTGACGACTCTTTTCACAGCTTTCAGTGTTTAACATCAAATATACTGCTCGTGAACTATCTCAGCATCCCTACAGCAAGATCTATATCAGGCCTGGTGGTGCTCGCAGCTTGAATCATGCACCTGATGACGCTCGAGTATACCAACTATCTTATGCTTTCCCTTGGATAAGGCTTTATCTCCATGTCACACCTGAGGAGTATCACCCCTGATACCCAAAGCATGTGATCATCTCTTTATGCACAACGCTTGTGACTGAGGATGTTATCCGTAATCCTATATCCTGAGACTGGACAAAAGGACATCTTTGTTCTAGTGATACTTCTATATCCGCAGCTAGGATTAGCTAATCGTTCACATATATGCAAAAGTTGAATCCTTTATTATCAGCGAACTTTGTTTACACAACTTGTCTATCTTGATGATACTGCGATAACTTTGACTAGATGCTTATCAACTTCTGTTGCCACATCCTAGGATTTAATTCATACCGTATTTGAGATATAACTAACCCGCAGACTGTCTTCAAACTTTAATGACAATAATTCTGACTGTTGTCCGTGAATCTCTCATGACTGTCTTCCTCCAAGACTTATTATTTTTTCTTCATCTGATAAACAATCAGCTTATTAATAGCTGCAACGGCAATCATCATCTTGATATATGACACCCTCAATAAGGTGCCTAAGAACTAAATCCCCTATTTTCTGATAAAACCCTTAGGCTATAAGCCTAGTCTGAATTCAACTGTTCTGGCTGCTTCTATTTACTTCTACTGAAGATATATAAGCATCTGATAGGTTTAGATCCTTTAGGCAGATTTATCAACATCCCAGTGTTGTTATGAGATCAATATCTTCATAGATTGCCTCCTCTTAAAAGACTAAGTCTCTGGTCTTTATTGCCTCACTATTGGTAAGTGGCACGACTTCCATATGATAAGTGATAAGATCATCTTTGGTCCTTCGACCTCCAGAATCTTCTTGTTGACTGCTCTTCGAGTTTCTAGTTCAAATGTTGTCTCGTTAAAGATAACTCCTTCTGGGACTACAACTTCTTCTACAAAAGTGTCAACAACTCTGGCTGGTAAGGTCCTCTGGAAACTACTTATATGCCTGAAACCCCCATATACGAATGATATTCATGTTGACCTGACTTTGAACCAGAGTTACCTCTGTAAAACCCCCTTCCTAGAAAATCGTAGATACCCTTTTATTTATTAATTATTAATTAAATTATAGTAATTAGAGCTAAATAAGAGAAATAGATTTTTAATAATTTTTATGTTAGGTGTTCGGGCACTTAGATGACTTATGTGACCATCAGGAATTTTTCGGAATTTATTCCATGTAGAAGACCCCTTAAGCTGTTGCTAGCCTAACGATGTGCATTACCCTAATCTATAAATTTTTCTTATGAGTTAATATATATATATATATATATATATATATATATATATATATATATATATGTATATACAAATATATATATATGTATATATATATTTTATAAAGGAAAAGAAAAGAAAGTAAAAGAAATTTAATAATAAGTATAACAATAATAATAATAATAATATAATAATAACAATAACATGATAACACAATACTCTTCCTTCAGCATGAACTTCTTAGCAAAATGCTTAGAGCCGCACACTTGCAAGCCATCAGACCCGCCACTTCCTATTCCCTCCGTAGCAAATTCTGCTAAGACCCACTCCTATTCTCTTCAGCGGCCTATTCAAACCCGCGGATAGTCCAACCCGCTACATACCCCCTCTCTCTTCTAATATATATATATATATATATATATATATATATATATATATATATATATATTAGCTCCCCAAAACCCTAACCTAAAACTCCAGACTTTTTCTTCCCATCTAGAGCCGTCACCACAGCTAGAGAAGCCTCCCCAAGCCATCCAATCATCCCGTCGACGCCGACATCGCGAACTGCAGTCTCCCACTCGAGGCACCTTCGCTCCGGCGTGATTCTCCGTTGACTCGCTCGACCAAACGCTGTTCCGTTTTCATAGGTATGATCTTCCCTCAACCCTCTCCAGTATTTGTTTTATAGTCAACCTCGGAAAACGTGTGCCCCTAGATGAAAAATAGCGTCCAAAGTTGGACGAGCAGACAAAATTCTGCAATCGCAGAATTCCAGATTGACCACCCATATTGCCGAGTTCGTATCTCCCACGACAGAGATCCGAATTCGGTGATTCTTTTTGATACCTGTAGATTACATGATCTAGTTTATTTTCTGTATTATAACTTTGTGCTATTAGTTGCTGTGGACAAAAATATATTCGTCACAAAACTGTACGCACCCACTTTTTCCGGTTTTCCAAAAGTTGGAGATCGGAGCGCGCCCCGCCAAACGGGACCGTCCCGCCGTGTGCCAAGTGTACCAAATGGTTAACACAGCATAACGGGGCACGTAAAAATTTGTGGAGACTGATTCGGAATCAGGCCGTATCCGCGGACACATCTCGTGTCGCCACTTTTGTGAAACTTGCGCGTATTTTGTGCACGCATGTCAGATTGCGACGAAACTTACGCCACTGGACTCGTGGTAACACGCTGGTCCTGTGACCCAATTTTCACGCATTTCTGAGACGGTTGACCAGATCGCCAATTGTCGGGTCCCACAGTTGACTTTTTGGACCAAATTTTGATCGGCTCATCGGAATCCAAATTTGGACATACCATTGGGTTCGTATTGACATCTAGAGTTGTTTGACCTAGAGTTTATCCCATTTAGAGACTGTTATCCTTGGCACGCTTTTCGGTGTAAAGTGGGCCACAAGTGGACCCCACTTTTGCCCGAAATTACCGTTTTTCCCCTGTGTCCAAATGGGACGAAAGGGATGTGCTTTTTAGCTATTTTGCTCATTCCGGAAACGTTGGTGATGTTTATTTCAGCATCCGAAGACGTTTTTTCGGAGTCCTTAGTTCCAGGTTCAGTGTCCTTGACATTTGGGCGTGTACACTTTACAGATTTCTTGTCAGGCAAGTATACCTTGCCATTGTACTGTTATTTTTATTCCATATGTTGCATGCATATTTATTTTCTGTCTTTTTATATATTTTAACTGTTATATAAAATGCTCGCGACGGTGACGTCGCGATAGGTTTTTATTTATGTATTGCATTGACCTTGTTCATGAGACTACCCCATTATCATGTAGCACCATTAGGTTCATTGGCCGTGACACAGTGGTTACACGAGTGTGAGTCTCATATCGATCATGGACTGCGTGACAGGTCTGGCCTCCTGTACGTATGGGCCGTGCGTTAGGAATAGCTGCCGTTAGAAACTTTGCATGCTAGTAGACTTGGCAGTTATTAGAGGTATTATTGTGTCATAGATATGACATGCTTAGAGCATTGGGTAGGGAGAACAACAAGTACCGCATTTGAGCTCCTTTACACTTTTTCTGTGAAGCCCAGATTCTCCGCTGGAGATACGGGTGATGATGACCATTATATATTATGTACTATCAGGCGGGCCACCGACGTTCAAAAGACGACGTGCCTTTTAGGCCCCTGGATCTTCAAAAGAGAACTATGCCAAATCCCAGTTTTTAGCCAGATAGCTCACTTGTGGGGAAAGTTGTTCTTAACTGCATTCACTTTAGATGGTTAGGCGACCCATTGGATATTTATTTCAGTACTTTATTGGCATGTGTTTAAGTATACTTGTTATGTCCCTCTGAGGACCTGGTCCGCTGCCAGGTGTACCTGTTCTTGAGTATTTGCAGGAGCACAGATTGGAAGGATATAGATGCTCCGTGGATGTATTCTCTTCGAGCCATAATTGGTAGCTGGTACTTATATTATTTGAGTGAGTTGTACTTATATTGTATTTATTTTTTTTCCATTTGAGTTGGTAGTGGATTTGTTTCCATCCAACTATCATCTTTAGATACTACTGTTGAGATCTAGTTTCATAGATACTGGTTATTTATTTTTATATAATTTTGGTGGATGAGATTTAGATTTTACCCTGTGACTTGTATTACATTCTTTACCACTTGTGGATTTATATTCATATTACAGCGTACGTATGGATTTGGTTTCCATATATTGGAGTTGCCATATCCATGCGGCTGGCATGATTACATGTCCTAGTCCTACGTATTTTTGGGACTGGGGCGTGACATATTTTTGTGGTGGCCCATGCAGGTCGAGAGCATATTGTCTAGGTTACGTTACTGTACCGAGCAAGCCTGCAAATAGGACTAGAGCATAGGATCTCATCCACAATTGACTATGATTCATCTTCCTCCTATCTGTTCTATTTGAACAATTGTATCTTGCTTGATTCCTGTACTTCCCTAATAATTCTTTGAGTATAGCCTTCTGCTATAATATAGGAACCCCTGTTATTAGGATGATAATTAGAGTAGCACACCTATTTAGAATACAACAAGATTATAGATACACCACTAAATTTAGAAAATCTAGCGAACCCTAGAATCCCTTATCCCTATAATTGGTTTACCATTACCCGGATGTATTATGAGGACTTGAGAGTAGTATAGACACTACTAGAGTTAGTTAGAAGGTTACCATAATGTTTGCCCCTAGCATTGAGGAACCCATAGAAAACCAAAACTTAATATTTGGACTGAACCTAACCTTCATAGTTAGATGATATTGGAACTATAAACTTATATCATTATCTTATTATTAGTAGACAGCACCCTAGGAAGCCTAGAGGAATGTAATCAACACTTCTCCCTTGATCATACCCCGAACATTGCAACTAACACCCCACTCCCCTTAGAGAACCATGATGCTATCTAGAGCCCTCTATCTTTATTTTTATATTGTTTCCCTGCGACCATAGCGCTCGCTATTTTGCGACGGCTAAGTACGTTTCTTCTCTTCATCTTTCAACTCGTGCCATCTGACACTTCGGATAGTAGGCCAAGTAAATTTATTCTTGTTAAGGGCTCACAGTTTACTAGGATTATAGTTGTAGCCTTGGATGTGAAAATTTTTATGCTTGGTAGTTAGAACTTGATAAGTTTAAGTTGTTTTGTAGATTGTGACCAACGATTAACCCTTAGTTTTAAATCGTGTAATTTGTACCCTCACCTCGATACAAGTTAGACCCTTCCTCCTTGACGGCCAGTAACTCTTCTATCCTTACCATTGACACTTGCTTGTAAGTGCTATGACTAAGACTTAGGATGACCATTACCTACATAAATAGGAGACCCTAATAAGTGCAAGATTTTCCTCATACACCCTAATAAAGAGTTTCTGTTTTATTTACATGTGTAAGATTATTGTGTAGGACCCTCTTAAGACTGTCACCGTGTTAGTTTAATTCTTATAAGTTGGATAGTATACCTCACCACCTAGTATCATATAGCCATTGTGATCCATTGATGAAGAGTAACTGAATGGCATTAATGGTATGCTAACATAAGATGATAGTGTTTATTCAGACTATAGAACTTAGAGGCTCATACCCCTACTTTGTCGACTATCGACTTAGACAAGGAATTAATATGATAGCTGTAGAGATTGTAGAGTCTTTTGTTATTGTTGCTTATGTTGTTTTGTTTTTGCAACTTGAATTATTTATAACTTCTCTCATCATAATCCAGCGTTATATTTTCTGTTCTACCTTGAATTATGCGGCTAGTATAGCCTAGTTTTTGCAAGCTTATTCCTTATCGAGCTTGTTCATGACATATGTATTATTGGGGAGGCCCACAATAATACAATTCAGAATCAGTGTATTACGGTCTGATCAACCATAGTGCGCTTGATTCGCCCTTGCAATAATACTTTACGTGGATTGAGATATATAGTTGACTAGTAGACACTTGTACTTGCCCTCTAGATATGTCTAAGCATATCGTATCCGTTACATAACGGTACCGATGCGAGCATGTGGATAGGCATTACCAAAATAGGACTTCAATCCACAACTGCTTTGACAATTCCTATTTGAATTCTTTAAACGCCTTGATCCCGATACTTCTATTCTATTACCTCGCCCTTGAACTCTTTATTATTGATCTCCGCCTTCCCTTACTTCGGAAAGACAAAACCTCGTGCTTGGTAAAGTTTGATACACAGAGAGTACTAGATATACCCCATAGGCCGATCACATACTTGAGGATTATTCTTTCGTAATTAAGGACATATCATATGTGATATGATCGGCGTTGAAGTTTCGAGGATTGAACGACATGAGTAAATAAATTAAGGGATATTTTCTTAAGGTATATAGCCTTAGGTGATAGGTGGATAAATTCTAAGTTGGGTGGTAGTGCATTGTCAACCCGGGAGGAATTTCTTTTAGATTATGATCGAGTAAGACTAGATTGGGAGAGGTTCAAGCCATTGTAATTTTGAGAAATTTAGAAGGATGACTAAGATGATGAGGATCAATGAATTGATATTGAGGACCCAATATTTATACCTTAAGTGCATGAGTTAAGTTTTTGAACAATGAAGGTAGAATCACCAATTTGAATTTAGAGGATAAATATAGAATTTCAGACTTGAATATTGGTGGAATGCATTTAAATTATTTTTTCAATTTGGTGAATTAAATTAAGAATTAAAATTTTGGTTGGACGACCTATTTGAAATAATGAGGATGTGAATGGAATTAAAGAGTTGAGGCATACAAAATTTTATAAGTGAAAATGGGAATATATTGGACTCAAACCACTTCTAAAGGAGATTATGATAGTTAGAGATCGTGAGGTAAAAGTTATATGAGTATGTAAATCTTGGAGATGTTATGTGGATATGGATAATTTGAAACAAGGGGAGAAGAGATAACCATAGGTTAAATTTTGATTGGAGCAGTGGTCATCCTAACCTAGAAATGATTGCAACGGATATGATTATGATTTTAGTTATCGCAAGAAGATTGCGACTGACTTGCCTTAATGTACATAAAGGATTAACCGATTCTGCCTTATTTCAATTTTGAGGACGATATTGTTTTAAGCGGCAGATTATGAACCCCTCACCTAAGAATTTGACCCACTCGGCTTAGATAGTGAGACTGAGGCTAGCACGAATCCACTTAGAAATAGAACACGATATTTTTATTTAGTTTACAACATGATATCACTTGACACGCCTTACCGTGCTCCAAAAATTGGGGCACTACACTAGCCACTGCCTTCCTACAAATTCTACACCCTTATCCTAGACATGCCCATCATCCAATTCTCATCTTTGTGCAATTTTCCAATTATTGGACGCTTTTATGCAATAGAGCATTTATGTGTCCACACCATTGGACATGACACATGAAGAAACCTATTTTTCGCTCATATGGATTTTTCTATGATTTTTTTCGGGACGTGCAACGTGCAACATCGCCCACTCCTTTAAACCTAGCCTTGCATTTTAAACAATGCAAATCTTAGACCATCCTTGCATTCTATCGTGACTTAATTTTAATTTCGAGGACGAAATTTTTACAAGTTGGGTAGAATGTAAAACCCCCTTCCTAGAAAATCGTAGATACCCTTTTATTTATTAATTATTAATTAAATTATAGTAAATAGAGCTAAATAGGAGAAATAGATTTTTAATAATTTTTATGTTAGGTGTTCGGGCACTTAGATGACTTATGTGACCATCAGGAATTTTTCGGAATTTATTCCATGTAGAAGACCCCTTAAGCTGTTGCTAGCCTAACGATGTGCATTACCCTAATCTATAAATTTTTCTTATGAGTTAATATATATATATATATATGTATATAAAAATATATATATATGTATATATATATTTTATAAAGGAAAAGAAAAGAAAGTAAAAGAAATTTAATAATAAGTATAACAATAATAATAATAATAATATAATAATAACAATAACATGATAACACAATACTCTTCCTTCAGCATGAACTTCTTAGCAAAATGCTTAGAGCCGCACACTTGCAAGCCATCAGACCCGCCACTTCCTATTCCCTCCGTAGCAAATTCTGCTAAGACCCACTCCTATTCTCTTCAGCGGCCTATTCAAACCCGCGGATAGTCCAACCCGCTACATACCCCCTCTCTCTTCTAATATATATATATATATATATATATATATATATATATATATATATATATATATATTAGCTCCCCAAAACTCTAACCTAAAACTCCAGACTTCTTCTTCCCATCTAGAGCCGTCACCACAGCTAGAGAAGCCTCCCCAAGCCATCCAATCATCCCGTCGACGCCGACATCGCGAACTGCAGTCTCCCAATCGAGGCACCTTCGCTCCGGCGTGATTCCCCGTTGACTCGCTCGACCAAACGCTATTCCGTTTTTATAGGTATGATCTTCCCTCAACCCTCTCCAGTATTTGTTTTATAGTCAACCTCGGAAAAAGTGTGCCCCTAGGTGAAAAATAGCGTCCAAAGTTGGACGAGCAGACGGAATTCTGCAATCGCAGAATTCCAGATTGACCACCCATATTGCCGAGTTCGTATCTCCCACCACAGAGATCCGAATTTGGTGATTCTTTTTGATACCAGTAGATTACATGATCTAGTTTATTTTCTGTATTATAACTTTGTGCTATTAGTTGCTGTGGACAAAATAATATTCGTCACAAAACTGTGCGCACCCACTTTTTTCGGTTTTCCAAAAGTTGGAGATCGGAGCGCGCCCCGCCAAACGGGACCGCCCCGCCGTGTGCCAAGTGTACCAAATGGTGCACACAGCATAACAGGGCACGTGAAAATTCGTGGGGACTGATTCGGACGCGTGAGCACGCCGGAATCAGGCCGTATCCGCGGACACATCTCGTATCGCCACTTTTGTGAAACTCGCGCGTATTTTGTGCATGCATGTCAGATTGCGATGAAACTTGTGCCACTGGACTCGTGGTAACACGCTGGTCCTGTGACCCAATTTTCACGCATTTCTGAGACGGTTGACCAGATCGCCAATTGGCGGGTCCCACAGTTGACTTTTTGGACCAAATTTTGATCGGCTCATCGGAATCCAAATTTGGACATACCGTTGGGTTCGTATTGACATCTAGAGTTGTTTGAACTAGAGTTTATCCCATTTAGAGACTGTTATCCTTGGCACGCTTTTCGGTGCAAAGTGGGCCACAGGTGGACCCCACTTTTGCCCGAAATTACCGTTTTGCCCCTGTGTCCAAATGGGATGAAAGGGATGTGCTTTTTAGCTATTTTGCTCATTCCGAAAACGTTGGTGATGTTTATTTCAGCATCCGGAGACGTTTGTTCGGAGTCCTTAGTTCCAGGTTCAGTGTCCTTGACATTTGGGCGTGTACACTTTACAGATTTCTTGCCAGGCAAGTATACCTTGCCATTGTACTGTTATTTTTATTCCATATGTTGCATGCATATTTATTTTCTGTCTTTTCATATATTTTAACTGTTATATAAAATGCTCGCGACGGTGACGTCGCGATAGGTTTTTATTTATGTATTGCATTGACCTTGTTCATGAGACTACCCCATTATCATGTAGCACCATTAGGTTCATTGGCCGTGACACAGTGGTTACACGAGTGTGAGTCTCATATAGATCACGGACTGCGTGACAGGTCTGGCCTCCTGTATGTATGGGCCGTGCGTTAGGAATAGCTGCCGTTAGAAACTTTGCATGCTAGTAGACTTGGCAGTTATTAGAGGTGTTATTGTGTCATGGACATGACATGCTTAGAGCATTGGGTTGGGAGAACAACAAGTACCGCATTTGAGCTCCTTTACACTTTTTCTGTGAAGCCCAGATTCTCCGCTGGAGATACGGGTGATGATGACCATTATATATTATGTACTATCAGGCGGGCCACCGACGTTCAAAAGACGACGTGCCTTTTAGGCCCCTGGATCTTCAAAAGAGAACTATGCCAAATCCCAGTTTTCAGCCAGATAGCTCACTTGTGGGGAAAGTTGTTCTTAACTGCATTCACTTTAGATGGTTAGGCGACCCATTGGATATTTATTTCAGTACTTTATTGGCATGTGTTTAAGTATACTTGTTATGTCCCTCTGAGGACCTGGTCCGCTGCCAGGTGTACCTGTTCTTGAGTATTTGCAGGAGCACAGATTGGAAGGATATAGATGCTCCGTGGATGTCTTCTCTTCTAGCCGTAATTGGTAGCTGGTACTTATATTGTTTGAGTGAGTTGTACTTATATTGTATTTATTTTTTTTCCATTTGAGTTGGTAGTGGATTTATTTCCATCCAACTATCATCTTTAGATACTACTGTTGAGATCTAGTTTCATAGATACTGGTTATTTATTTTTATATAATTTTGGTGGATGAGATTTAGATTTTACCCTGTGACTTGTATTACATTCTTTACCACTTGTGGATTTATATTCATATTACAGCGTACGTATGGATTTGGTTTCCATATATTGGAGTTGCCATATCCATGCGGCTGGCATGATTACGTGTCCTAGTCCTACGTATTTTTGGGACTGGGGCGTGACAACCTCAGAAGTGACGAACGGTACTAAGTACATAACCATAAGTGTAACCTTCTCCCATAAATAATATGGAAGGCCCGTTGAAAAACAATATAGTAATCATCATTACTGCCAACTGCTCATCCTTCCTATCTGCACCTTCAATGGACTGGGGAGGACGAAGATGTTGTTCCATAGTCAATTCAATATTCTAGGCTGAACAATGTGAATCCACAGAACGATGCATGTTCTATAGTCAATTCCATATTCTAAGCTGAACGATTTATATCCAAAGAACGATGCACATTCTATAGTAAATTTCATGTTCTAAGATGAACGATACGAATCCAAAGAATGATGCATTTTTTCATGATAACTGAGTCTATTAAGTTATAGATCAGTATGACACTTAGTTTCAAACTTGAAGTCCCCGAGGTTCTCAAACGCTTCATTATTCGATTATGAGATAATACACGAACACGTTTCCCGAGAAATCGTCGAAGAAAGAAGTGATAAACTTCATTCCGGCCCTTTGTGGAGAGTAGAAGTCATAGATATCTTAGCGCACCATCTCCAGAGGATCTGTACTTGTAGCCACCGTCTAAACAACTTCCTGACTACCTGTGTCGGAACACATTCATCACATCTCTCCACCTCCTTACCCCTATATCTTGGTGATATCCCTGAACTGGACATCTTTGTTGAAAAAGACATGTCTCAATCAGATAAAGCACAACTCAATAAAAATAATCCCTTCCTCAAGCCTTAAGTTCACAATCAAAATTTTGATACCTAGATCTTCTGTTTGACACTTGTTCGCCATAGAGACCTTCTTTTATGATAGTGCACTACCAAAATATGTTGTATTAGCGACGATTTTAGCAACATCAAATCTAAACGTCGTCGAATTATAAATATTTAGCGACGTTAAAATTAAATGTCGCAACACGTCGCTGGTAGCGACGTTCCGCGACTAAATTAATATAATACAAATACATGTCGCTAGGAGTTGCTAAACGTCGCTAAATTTTGAATATTAGTAACTTTTAGCGACGTTAGAAATTGAATATTAGCGACGTTGGAAATTTAAGTCGCAGTATTTGCTTATGTCTGCGACGTTTAGTGACGTTATTTTCATACGTCGTTAATTGATTTCATATAGGATTTGGGGTTCAATTTCCCCCATTTCCTTCGAGCTCCTTTACAAATTCCCCCCCATTTAGTTTTGACCCCTTCCCTCTCGTCACTTTCCCCCTCCGTCTGCTCCCCCCAATGCCTCCCTGAGCCCCCCTCCTGGCGCCTCCCAGATCGAGCCCTTCCTTTCGGCGCCTCCCAGAGCCCCCCTTCCAGTGCCTCCCCAGTCCCCGTCCCAGAGCCTCCCTGCGTCCTCGTTCCTCCGGCGTGCTCCTCCTCCCTTAGACGAAGTAACCTTCCTCTGTCGGTTTCCCTCTTTCCTCCGGCTACCCCCATCGTCCCTAAGTAAGATCTCTCTCTCTCTCTCTCTCTCTCTCTCTCTCTTTATATATATATATATATATATATATATATATATATATATATATATATATATATATATATATATATATAGGGTTTTCAAGGACTCTACCCACAAATGTGACATGAAACGACAAACACACTGACACGACACAACACAACACACACACTTTCACTAAAATGATACGACACACACACTGTCACATACACAATCAGGACACACACATGACACAATAAGGACACATGAACACACACACACAAGATACAACCCTAAATCTGACACATGGACCCGGACACATGTAAACTAAAATCTAATAGAGAATAAATTAGATTTTATATTTATCTAAATATATAATTTTCTCTAACAATTTTTAAAAATATTTTGGAGTGTAAGTTACAAAAAAATTGTGACGTTTCTAAAAATTATGCTTTTATAAATAACTTAGAAAATATGGAATGTCCCCAATCAGAACATAGAAGAAAGTAGTAACAAGTGTTGCAAAAGATCCACCTAGACTTAAAAAATATGTAAGCAGCCGAGGACGCCAATGCACAAGAAATATCTATTTCTTAGATTCCTTCCTACCATGTACACGAAATATGACATATTTTCGAATAATCTGACACAAATACGTTACTATACGTCCAGTGTGCATCATGATATTGATAATAGTACATTGTCTATATCTCAATATGTATATATCTATCCACCAAATATAAATTCAAACATATAATATCAAAGTATACTATCCAACTCAATAACAGTTAAAAATAATATATGCAGAGAATGAATCACAAAATAGACTAATAAAACAAATCCATATCCATATCTCAATATAGGATTAGAAGTCTAACCATCCTTAGAAGTACAATCCATAGTGTATGTCTGGAACAACCCGATCAAAATGAAATAATAAGAGTTCTAAACTCTAGAGCTAATAGCCCTAAGATAACTTTTGACAGGAGTATGTATCACCCTGGACATCTATACCATCTAGTCATGTGACAGCGACATGAATCTCAGTTTCATCCTCAGAAGGTCCATAAGGGAAGAATAATCCTCTTCACCTAAATATCAACAATATCTAGTCATGATTGAGTAAAGTACAATTATAGCTCACAATTATACTAAAACAATATAAAATCTAAAGTAAGATAAATACTGAAACAAAACTAATGAATGTGATAAGTATGTACTAAACTTGAACTGAATGTAAATTGTATGATATAAAAAAAATTACATAGATTTAGTATTTCTAACTATAGACGACTAAATATAAAATATGGCTTTGTTTTTGCACAACCTGCCCTTTTTGCTAAGGACCCAGACTCCCATACCCAAACTCTAATCCAGATGCTCATAAGCAAAATTTATTTTCAGAGAATGGCTCATATTGAATACGTGATGTCACATATATCCTTTATTAGTCTTCACATGCTATCCATTTTTACATCCATTTGGATAATATACTTGAACGATGTCTATTCATCTTTTCAGAAGTATCTAGAAATAGATATGAATTACTACCTGCGTTATCGTTTGTGGATGTACAACCGTCATCCTGATGACATGTGCAGGTGTGCAAGATAAATTTATACAGGGGGTAGAATAGTTCTTACAGTTCGCCAAGACGTTCCCTCAGTACATGGACGACACCAAAATTAAGTGTTCGTGTCTGAGATGTCACAGCTTTAAATATCACTCAGAAGTGGATGTGACATATCATTTATACTCGAGGAGTTTTATGTCGAATTACTATCAGTAGACCTCACACGGAGAACTTGTGTCTTTAGCATCGGAGCCGGAGCCTTATGTGGAGCCGTATATGGGTATCCACGACCACACTGAATATGACGATGGGTGCATGAACATGATTTTCAATGTTGTCGGGCCTAGTTTCGATTCAGACATTTGCCAATTCATCTTTCTTATGAGGCACGTGTTGGTGGGCCTATCGGTTATCGGTAGATATACCCGTTCGAGTGTTAACTGAACCACCTAAAGAGAAAGATAAAAAATAAGGCACAGGTCGAGGGTTTGATTTTTGAAGCCTATGTTCTTTAGGAGATTACAAACTTTTGCTCGACGTATTTCAAGCCACATGTTGCTACTAATAGAACAAGAGTTCCCAGAAATGACGATGGATATCAGGAATCTAATGATGCAATACTGAAAGTATTTAATGCTTTTGGTAAGCCTTCGTGCAAAATAAATAAGAGATATCTCAATGACAATGAGCTAAGGGCTACTCAGTTGTATATATTACTCAACTGTGACGAGGATGAAGTAGAGAAGCTAGAGGGATAAGTAATTAATACGTCAACATTTAGGTCATCTTAATGTAATAGTATACGCTAATATTCTTACACTAATCGGATGATGTTTTATTAATTTTAGCATATTTAATGATGAGGTGAGGTCGATGAGACCAGACATAACAGATAAAAAAGTAGAACAGGAAATGAGACTTCATTTTTCTTCTTGGTTGGGTGCATATAAAAGAATTTTTTTGTGTATGCACTATGAACAATAATTAACATAATGTTGAACTTAATATCGTTTCCTTGGAATTTTGGTCGATCGTCCCCACACAACACTCGAGAATGAGTCTATTAAAAATATAGCCAAGTGACCAATTTATGTCGTCAAAATCTGGCCAAGCTACTATGTGAATGGGTTTAGGTTCAAGTCAACAAAAGCCTCGATAAGAAACAGCTTCTTGGATCTCAATTCTTCAAAAAATAGTTGTTTGTTTATCAGATCTTTGAGCTACAAAGATGTCGATCCAGGCAATAATTTGTATGGCATATTACGGAAGATTTTGGTGTTAACATATAATTATGGAACAGATCATGCTAAGATCGTGTTATTCAGGTGTGATTGTTTTGATCCGATCCAAGATCAAGGTTTGAAAATAGACAAGCATAGACTTATGGATATAAACTACCGGCGTCGATATCAAGGCTATGAACTACTTTTCCTATCAAGTCAGGCTCAGCTTGTGTACTTCATAACTTATCCTAAACGGAGAACAACGAGGTCGGACTGGTAGGTAGCATGCAAAATGAAAGCTAAAAATACCTTTTACGTTAATGAAATATCTTATCAGGAGGATGAGCTACCTATTGTAACAAATATTGTAGATGTGGACTCAACGAAAATTTCTTATTACACGTCTAATCGTGTGAAAGTGGTAGAATTATCCGAAGAGGAAGATGAAGTAGATGAAAATGAAGATGAGGAGGAAGAGGAGGGCTAAAAAAATAAAGAAGATAAATTTTCAGAAGATGATTAAAAGTAAAATAAAATATATTTAGAACCCTAGCCAAGTACTATTTTTTTAATGTGGAATGTAACATCTATTTTTAATGTGGAATGTGCTTATTGTGTGAATGTGATACATTTATATTGCACTTATTGTGTGACTGTGATACTTTTTTATTGTGATATTTTGTACCAAAGAAATTCAACGGAGGGTTGCTCCTGGTCTATATATTTTGATGAACTATTATAAGTCTGTGTATTTATTTTATCATTATATGTTATTATCCAGTATGACCGACGACGATGCTCAAACTGAGATAGATCCTCTAGATGGAGTGCTCCTCCGGTACCGACTACTGGTTCTGGATCCTCATCGTGGAGTACTCCACTATATCGACCAGTCACATCTCGGACTCCATCGACGGTACGTGGTAGTACTCCTGAGACCAGCAATTTTATGCCTAAGACTACTCCCCCATCCAACCTTCCTCCTCCTTACTACACCATGGAGACAGAGAAGCAGATGGGGGAGGTCGAGCCGACTCCGTCTGCCCATGATCAGAGCGATCCTCCATGCGTGCCTCCGGACGAGACGATGATGAAGATTTGGTGGGACGGGCTAAGCAAATAAGTTAAATAGTTAATATTTTCCAAATGATTATATCTATATATTAATGAATTTAATTATCATTGTGTATATATCGTCTCTCAGCGGTACATAGATCCCTTGGGCATTTTTTGAGGCAGAACTATGGTGGGCCTTGGATCAACTACTCAGATGCTCCTGAAGACAGGAAGATATTTTGGTTTGCCCACTTCAGGGTAAAAATATAATTACTTTTAATATCAATTATCATTTATGCATATTATGTAACTCTCTATTTTAGTTCTTGCAAAAAACCTATTTCTATCCACCATACCAGGCTGAGAAGATCATTGAGCATTTTTTTGTCGTCGCCTCCAAATTGATCTGTGCGGCGATCAACAACAAGAAGGTCTGTGATCTACGGTTGGATAATGCTTAAGCAGTGGACTGCGATGAAGGCGATATTCGACGAACCCAAGTACAAGAAACGGTCAGTGAAGGCAAAGGCAGCTAGGTCGAAGGAAAAAAAGTGGTTTGGTGGCTCGATTCCCATGACGGAATATTTTTATCGTCTGGTATGTATTCTATTGAATATATATTATTTGAATGCAAGTCGGATAAGATTTTTAATTTAATAACAAACAATATAATTTTTAACAGGTACAGAGGGGTGAGGATGCCAACATGGTGACAGTCTTCCTGGCCACCCATCGGAAGGGTGAAAAGCTCATCGATGAGAAGGCCACGCAGACCTTTGTACGTTTTACTACCCTGTGTTAGTTTTAATATAACTTAGAAAATATGTAATAGATATCTATATAGTTAGTAATAAGTAACTTCGACATTAGCAACCACTTTTCTAGGATGAGTATCTTAAACTACGTGAGCGGACGACTGCTAGTGCACCTGTAGAGGGAGGAACTGGTACTTTCTTGCAGCCCTCTACAACTCCGTCGGTGGACAAGCTCTGGATGACTGCCGTTGGTGGTCTTAAGAGGGGTACGTACTTCGGTACGGGCTCCTACGATGCCTATGTTGCGACGTAGTCATCGAGGGGCCCTTCTGTCAGTGTGCATACCTCACAACATTCACAGGCATCGAGAAAAGTCTAGGAGAGCGTTGTCCGTTAGATTGCTGACATGTGTGACTAATTTTTACGAAGGATTACGGAGCGGCCACATTTTGTGCCGCAGACGGACGATGCGACAATCATCGCGTGTTTTGATTCGCTCGAGCATAGCCTTATGGAGCTCAGGACTCTGAGCCATACGATAGAGGACATCCTTATTGAGCTCAGGACTATGGGCCAGACAAAAGTGCGCAGCTTGGCAACTATGGCTGCGTCTACGAAGCACAGATAGATGAGATGGAGGGGTCGCATACGGTCATGAGCGACTCACTTGCGAGGATCCATGCGGCGCAGGATTTGTTGAGCCAGTCGGTGGCGAAGAATATTTCGAGGGTTGTATCTACCATGGATTCATACAATTCTCGACTACTAGCATTCAAGCAGATACGTCCTCCTGGTCCGCCGGCATCGACACCGCCTCCATCACTGCCTCCTCTATCAGCATCAGTAATGCTTTTACAGGAGCAATATGAGTTCCTTCTATCCCAGATGCACATCGGTGCTCCTCCTGATATGTAGTAGTCCTTTTTTGGACATATTTTAGTGTGTTTGTGTGTATTGGCCCATTCTTGCGTCTTTGATGTATTTATTTCATACTTTTCATTACATTTTGAGATGCATGTGATACTTATTTTAAATTCATTTATCTACTTCTTGGGACCTATTTAGTGTAATATAACTTTGTAGATTTCTTTCTATGTGAGTTTAGTTTATTATTCATATTAATTGTACATCAAAATTTATTGGTTTTGAGTGTTCCACCGAAGGGGTCGATGAACCCAGAAAATTCAACGGAGGGTTGCTCTAGGTCTATTTATATAAACTGTGATTTTATAACTGCAGGTAGAGTTTTGTTGGGAAATATTTTACAAACTAAAACCTATTTTTTTTACTTTAGCAACGTTTTACGACGTTCACCGATGAACTGTTACGTCGCTAAAAAGTATCAAAACGTCGCTACCTGGTACCATGGACATCGCTAGTACGTCGCTACACGTAGCTAACATGCTGACATGGCAAAACTTGCCATGTCAATATTATTGAAGCAAAATATTGCTCATAATGTCCCTAATATAGCGACGTATTGCGACCAAAGCTTACGTCTCCAATTTAACGATACGTCGCTAATCATCATATATTCTGCGACATCTTCTCGTAACAAATATACGTCGCTACAGCGATGACTAGCGACACTTTTGTTGTCAGCGACCATATAATACGCGACGACATAAAAATGTCGCTAATTACGTCACCAAATTATTTTAGCGACGTCAGTTTACATATTAGCGACATTTTTGGATGTCGCTAATATGTGTTATTCTGGTAGTGGTGCTCTTCCTTGGTGAACATCTTCTCACAGAGCATGCGTGGCCGAATGCAATAGTGTCTATCCACCAATCAGTAACCACGACTGATAACTCAACCTCCACAATCATAGAAACAAAGCTAAGTAATCAAAGGAACCAAGTTTTAGCTATACCTTGCTATATTGGTTCAAATTGTTTCTGCTTTCAAGCTCCAATTCTAGGCATACGTCAAGTCCTGTCGAGTGTTGTGACCATCATGCACAAAGTCTACCATTCGCCAGTATTACTATGTGCAGATACGTCCATGCGCATAAGCCACTATACGGCCAGCTCTGCCATGCAGTAGGACGTTCAACGTTCCAAGAGTCTGCCATCTGCCAGGAGTTTGCCATGCGGCAGGAGTCTTCTATATAGAAAGAGTCTTCCATGCGATAAGAGTCTTATCAACCGCCAAGGACTGTCATGCGTTAAGTCTTGGCATGTGCATACTCTGCAATCTTTGGTCAACTTGTTATCATCCTTCTAATTGGAATATGCGTCCTTGAAATTCTAACTCCTCAATCCAAGAAAATGGTAGGTTCCGATAACTCTCGTTTAATATTTAACAAATGACTCCTTCCCTCAGCCAAATGATCAAAGTGTATCCCTTCAATCTTCTCAAGTTTTATGAAACCTTGTTGTCGAGAAGATTTGATCGGATGTTCTTTCATATTGCTTCAGATCTTGCTTTGATATTATTAGTCCCGAGGAGGATCTAAGATGGTAGAACACGGGCGAAAAGCAGAGCTACAAGCAAAATCCGAAAGTTCGCTCTCTACTAGCTGTCGTTGAGACATCGAGCTTCAGGCAAATAAGTTTGCCCTCTGAAGAACTCGATTCCAACGGATCACAAAAAACCAAGGAAGAAGTTGGCACACCAAAAACTCGCAAGTCTCTCTCCAATACTACTAAAATACAGAGGAATTACGACGGTCATTTTTTGTTGCCAAAATATTGCTATTCACTATTAACGACTACCCGATGACGGTATTTAGACAAAAACACCCGTCGGTAAATGCCACGTCGCTAAAACATTCTGTCGCCAATCAATCAAATTTTTTACTATAAACTGGCATAATTGCGACATCGATTTTATTGATGTCTATGCAATATTTCAGTGACGGATTCATTAAGTGACTCTTTAGCGACGTATGTGCGACAGTACTTTTGTTTATAATGACGTCTAAATAGCGACGGATTTGCGTCAAAATTGGCGTCGGTTTAGCAATGTTATAGCGACATTATTTATGTTCTTGATACTGAAAAAAGTTTAATACTCAAGTTGGTGACGGAATAATAACATTACTTACTACCAGAAGGAAGTCGCTTGTCCGTCGACTTGTGTTGGTAATCTGTCGCCAAAGAATAAAAATTTACTTGGCGACGGTTGTATCCGTCACTAGAGTATCCCAAGTACGTCGTAGGTAGCTGCTAAATCGGCGTATGTCAGTCGCTAATGAGTACATAAATGCAAAAAAAGTTTTAAATACAGATATCCCAGCATGTTTGGTTTATATAAAACATGTTAAACACTATCAATATATCAACCATCCAGCGCAACCTACTGTAAAATTCCCGTCCAACCGGACCTTCAACGGCACAAACGCATGCTGGAAGCACACACAAGACATAATTCAGAAAAGACATATAATTAATATTATAAAATCAATACATGAACGACATCCACAAGCCCACGACCACAAGTCCAAATAAAATAATCAAAGTACATAAACAACATCCACAAGTCCCCGACTACGACTACACAAATAAATAATATCCACAAGTTCCTGATTACTACAATACAAATAAATATCAAATATAAAGAAAATCACTGATCTGGCGGTGTTCCCTGGTCACACAAATTTTCGAGAATGTCTGAAGGAATTATATTCACTAATTCAGATAATAGTAAACCTAATGCCTCCGGCGGTAGTAAACTTAGGAGTCTCATCACTGCGCCAGCAGATAGAATAGGTCCAGAAGTAGCAGGTGGAGGAGCAGAGGATACCGGCGGTAGAGGTCTCATCAAGTTGTTGATCGACTCCTGCATACCCACCACTATGGCCTACAATTTGGTCATCGCCTTAATAAGTTTCTCTATCCTATCATGTTGTGCTGTAGCAGAAGACGCCGACGGTGGAGGTCTCGAGTATATAGATATCTGCAACGTCAAGGAGCGGGTGTCGTAGACGCATCCATATTTCCCTCTTCCGCCAGCGGCCAGTACAAAAAGGTCGTTCGTCCGAGCGTCCATGGAAGAGGACATTGTGGCGAGCAAAGACTCAACGACACTCTCTTCCACCCCATCCTTAGTGGCTAGAGAGGCACTCTCAGTCTGTAGAGACTGGAACTCAGCCTATCCAATGACCCGTGCTTAAATTTCTAATGGACTTCTAACTTGTAATATAAATTCTAATACCTTATATTATTCGAACTTATGATATAAATTAAAATACTTACATCAGTCTTGCTGGCCTTCTCGTTCACGTAGCTCCCGTCCTTCCTCCTTTTGTGCGTATACTCAAAAATATTAACAAAATTAATACTAGAGGGATCTACCCCCCTTCTTCAACAGCTTCTCCTCCTGTGTATGAAATATTAAGAAAACATAATAGCTTGATAATTAATGTTTTTAACTATATAATAAAAATATTTAAGTACTTCGCGTTATCTTATCAGGTTTCGATGGTGTATAGCGGTGGGGATCGATCCACCAGTATGCAGACTCCTATGAGATCACGCCTTCTTCCCTGGCTCGTACCTATTCTTGAACTCAGGAGTATCGGGCTCCTTCTGTATCTTCTCCCAAAAATCATCACAGATCTAGGGTTTCTTTCCCTTTCTAGCATTTACCTTTTTTTGTGATCATCCTTCGCATCCCGCTTCTTCTTGCTAAAAGCGCCGCGATATATCTTCCTGATCTCTGTATCGCGATGCTCGGTCCACTAGTAGATTTTTTGACATATAAATTCAATTAACAATTAATATAAATAGATAAAAAAATAATTAATAAATAAAATAACAGAAAAGATCATATATACCTTCATTTGGTCAAGCCGTATATACTGCATGTCGGGCGCACATCAGAGAATCTAAGGTAGGGGCCATAGTTGTTTCCCCTAATGATTTTTCAAAGTGCGGGAGTAGCACTATAGGGAAAAAACCTATAAAGAAATAATAGCAGATTATTTAGTTGAATAAATAAATAAAACCTATAAAATTAACTTCATTAGATGAAACATATAAATTTACTTATATATCTTTGGTCGAGGGCCAAAGCTCCTTTCTGAACTTTCCCTCCGGTCTCTATGGTTTTGTCGGAGGACCACCCGGTCGGGGGATATACCGACCACTAGCATCATACTCTAAGTCCGAATACTCCGGGGCCTATCGTACAACTATCGGAGTATCTGGTCGACAAACTGATGATGGGGTGCTGGTATCTGCATCAGATGATGACGGGGGCATAAATGCCGATGATGAAGCATCGGGAATGTATGTGACAAATGGCAGAGTGCCTGTGCCTGTAGCCAATGGCAGAGTGGAGGTGCCTGCGATCGACGAGGGGGTATCGGGATCACGTGATTGAGGAGATAATCCATCCACGGGTAGTATAAGATCACGACCACCTCGATCACATCCACGACCACTATTACCAAGATCACGACCACGACCACCAGCCATCTATGATCATAATTCACATATATAGACATCTAATAAATAGAACTAAGAAACATAATAGACATCTAATAAATAGAAATAAGGAACAAGGTAGACATCTAATAAATAGAACTAAGCAACAACATAGGTAATCTAAACATCGCCATCGTCATCGTAAACTGGATATCCAGTTGCATATTATCAATCTATCTTTCCTGCTTAATGTGAATGACGTTATTGGCTTCACAGGTCCACTAGCTCCCCTTTGTATTAAGTTTAATTGAGGACACTTGTATATCTCGGCCATGTCTTGTCTTGCTTTGGGATTATCATTCGTCTTTCATTTAATATCCATAACGGTATTAAAGATATTATCGAACACATTCTTTTCGATATGTATGACATCAAGATTATGTCTTATAAGATTATCTCTCCATTAAGGTAAGTTTTAGAAGATACTCCACTTGATCCAATTATGTATATGTCCAAATACTTTGATATGATTGTTCGATATTGGATCTTCTATCACAATAGGCAAATCCTTCACATCTTCCCAAATATTGTATCCCGACAATCTGGTAGGTAGACGAGAAAGGTCTTGCTTTCTAGCTCTAAATGCTTCCTTGTCCTCTCTCCAAGGATGTGATGCATGTAGAAATTGACGATGACAGTCAAAGAATTAGGCTTTTCCTCTATGTTTAAGAAGGAATGCCTTACTCTTTTTCATACATATCGGACAAGAGTTAGTGCCATGGGTACTCCATCCCCATAACATACCATATGTAAGAAAATCATTGATAGACCACATAAGTAAAGCTCTCATCTGAAAGTTCTGTTTTCTCGAAATATCGTAGGTCGTGACGTCCGACTCCCACAGTTGTTTCAGTTCATCCACCAACGACTGCAAATATGTATCGATATTCTTCGTTAGATTTCTGCGACAAGGTATGATAACTATCAAGAACATATAAGGAGTCTTCATACACATCCATGGTGGTAGATTGTAAGGGGTAAGAATCACCGGCCAACAGGAATATTGAGATCCTGACTGTCCAAAAGAAGAGAAGCTATTAGAACGTAGTGTCAATCGGACATTTCTAGGCTCCGCAGCAAAATCTGGATAACACCGATCAAAATGCTTTCACGCTTCTCCATCAGAAGGATATGACAATTCTCCATCATACTTTGTACTTTTTTCCTTATGCCACATCATGTGTTCTGCTGTATTAAGGGACATATACATCCTCTGTAAGCGCTTCGTGATAAGCAAATAATGCATGTACTTGTACATACGTCATTTTATTCTAGTTGATATTTTTTTTCGAACTGGCTTGTAATGATCCGCATGCCAGACACTCCATATTTCTTTGTCCTCATTTTTCTTATAGTACAACATGCATCCGTTGTGACAATAATCAATATTTTTGTACCCTAGTCCGAGCTGTCATACCATCATCTTTGATTTGTAGAAGTTTTTAGGAAGCTCTTTCGATTCTTTCGATAACACCTCTTTGACTAATTGTGCGATCCGATCATAGCAAGCTTGCGGTAAGTTGAAATCAGACTTTATATTCAATAAGCGCATCACTACCGACAAAACTGAATGAGTCTCACAACAAGGATATATAAGAGTATCTGCATCCTTAAAATATCATAGAACTCCTTTTCATCGAAATTCAGATTCTCTGGATTAAAATTAGGCCCTGCCGCATCATACACCATATCTCGTGCCAAGTTGTAGTCTCCATATTTAATATAGTCTACATCATCTTCGATGGCAACATCCACAACAAAAGCAGACTTTCTTTCCGCATAAAGTTTACCTTGCGATGCCTACAAGTCGTATTCACGTACAAAACCCTTAAGGGTCAGATGCTTCCTCACAATTACCACTTCTTCGTAACGTCTATTATGATAATGAGCACATGGACACTTAATTTTTGGACCATCTATGTAATCAGGTTTTCTCATGACATACTTAAGAAATACTTTAATGACTGCCTTCAAATTGTCACGCAGACCAATCATGCTCTCGTGTTGCCACTTGTACATCCACGTACGATCAACCAAGTAACGATCAAATGCTTGGTGGGTGTAAATTTTTTTGTATCTTAAGATAAAATACACAAAAGCAGTTAGATGTACATACGATATTAGATGGGCATTCTAAAAGCATTATAATTCGTACTTTACATATTCTACCATAGCAGAAAGTAGAGAAATAGGTAAAACAGGGCTTCAAATTGAACAGACCAGACGAAAAAAGTTTTTCATAGCCGATAGGTCATGTCTAAATCCTGTCGATAGGAAACGTATCGACAAGAATCCGATTTGACCCATCACCTATAAAAAACTTTTTATTTATTTATTATGAAGATTTGTGTCACCTGTTGATAAGTTGTTGCATTCTCCACCACCTCCGTGAAAGTTACAACATTAACATTTGTTCAATATGATGCCTTTTCATATAGTATCAGCATGAATTCGGATATCAATGGCTCAGAACACTATCCAAAATTTATTCTAGCATACATTAGTTTGAATCATCTAAGTCTTGTACATTAATATTGTATATGTCCTTATCAAATGTAGTATCTGAAGGATATAACATAATTAAGATGAACCCACATAATGTAATGCTAAGACATCATCTCACAATATAAAATATAGTGATGGGTTATGGTATCATCATTGCCGAGGGATGGGGGTCGAAGGACTGTCAATGTTATCTATGGTTGCATGGTCTCTACCTCGCCTATTAAATGGCGGCATGGACTATTCCTCCCTGTTATTGGGCCAAGTCCTTGCCTCCTAGAAAATTAATCCAAATTCTCTATATCACTTTGTAGGAGCTATTAATTGTGTTATCTAGACTCTAGTGTATATATTAGATCTGTTATTATAGTTTTAGTTGTGTTTGGAGATGAAGAGAATGTGTATTATAGGAGTATCCTATAGTTAGAGGGTATCATAGATCTCCCCCTCTCCCCTTACATCAGTATATTTGCACTTAATTGGAACCCGTGTTCTAAGCCTATACACACAACCTGAGTATTATCCTCCATGTCTTTCTCTTTCACATGTATCACACTACTGATATACTCCCAAAGCATCTGCTCAACCTAACAGTCCAAGCCTCACTTCTAACTGCCTATGCACCCCCTTCTACTACTGATACATCACAACAATCAGTCATTAAGATATGATACACTATGATCTAATATACCACTATAATTAATAAGCCATTGCCCACAACTAGTACCTAACAAACTACCTGACTGAGCATTATTCCCCTCTTCACCTATGCATATATGTGCACAGGTCTGCACTTGTAGTGCCCAAGTGCACTACACCGCTTGTCTGAACCCGACTCCCCCCAAATACTTACTACACAAGGCCTAACCCGAGCCTTCAACAGCCAGCCCCCAAATACATATAAGCCATAACATAAACACCTAGAGTGGTAACAAAAAATCATCACATAAATTATCCCCAGATGGTTCACCCTGGAGTGTGGGTAGTAACAGTATAAACCGAAGAGGGGAACGGAGGAAGGAGAGGGGAGGAAGACTTACAGTGGAGCGGAGGAGAGGGAAGCACGATGAGAGGAGAGCGGAGGAGAGGGAGCATGGGCCGGAGGGAGGAGAGGGGCACATCGGCGAGAGGGGAGCGGAGGAGAGGGAAGCATGGGTCGGAGGGGAGCACGGGGCTGGAAGCGAGGCATGGTCGATCGAAATAAAAATTTTGATCGACCGCCTAATTAATATAACCTAAGGCACTTATTTTGCGACGGATATGTGGCGTCCAAATCCGTCACCACAACTATACTATCTAGGCAACGTATCCACGACTCAATATCCATCCCCAGACCGTCGTCATGTTTATCCGCGTTGTTCTCGTTGTTGACCTTGCAAACTGTTGACGATTTGGCGACTAATTCACAATGACCTAGAAATGAATAGTTATTTAATTCATAAATGATGGTTATTGGTCATCCAACCGACGATAAACCGTCACTACTTGGTGACGGATATTGATCGTTGCTAATATTTTGTCGCTAAATTACTATATTTTAGTACTACAAGTGATGCAAATCTCCTACGAAGCATACCTCTAAGAACAGGTTACAAACTGACTAAAAGAAAAAAGAAGATATAAAAGATTGTTCTTCTCTTTACGTTAGCTGACGCTATAATAAGATAGAACAGAAAAAAGAGAAGAAGAAGAAGAAGAAGAAGAAGAAGAAGAAAGATCTAAACAGAACACATGCTGGGTGATCAAAACCACCGGCGAGCAAAATTTGTTATATCCGCGATCTGCTCGTAAGATCCAACAAGCTCTCGAAGAACTTCTGGAACACCTGTGTCACATCTTTCCTAGACTCATACGAACTACTGGACTCCTTTGCGCAGCAACCTCTCTTCAACTCTCTCACTTAAAATTATGAATTATCCTTCAAAGAGCAATGAATGAGAGTATTTATAAAGAAACCTGGCCACATAGTCGGTTACAAAGAGATTAGAACAAAATTAATTTAAATCCCACAAAATATGATCTGAATTAAAGACACAAACTTTTTATAACCGACTCTGAACCGCCTTCAGTACAGCAGCTATGAGACTCGTCTTATAGTATTCGTATTTTATGCGGATACATATTTTGTGCTAGTTATTGCATTTTATTGGATCTCGAAAAAGCCAAAAAATCTCAAAAATTGAAACTTTACTACTTGATCGGCATACCGACGGTATACTATAGTATACCGACGGTATACTGCCCAGCAAATATTTGTTTCACTTTCGAGATATTTTTGATATATTTTTGAGATATTTTTGAGATATTTTCTCTATAAATAGTACTTAAGATATTTTATTTTCTTTTTTCTCTTTCTCACTCCTCTTTTCTTTATTTTCTCTCTAGCTTGGAAGCGTGGACTTGAGACCTGGAGTGTGGTGTCTGACCCCTTCATGGTGGTGGATTAGAAGGTTTAGGCTAGGAGCTCGTGTTAGGCAAGTACACCTTGCCGATTTCGTGAACTTGTTTTACTTTCTATCATTTTACTTTTCTGGAGCTTGGTTATTGCTTTTAGTTTAGACTTGTGTTTCTATAGTTGTTTATATTGTGATTTCTACCCTAGTGACCATCTCGATTTATATTTCTGGTAGAATCTTGTCCCGTTTCTTTATCTTTTTGTGACCGTGAGATTTAGTCTATACTGTGATATGAGACTTACCCTAGACTAGACTTCTTGTTAGACTTGGTTCTGGTAATTTTTGTGGTTTGATTTGGGTCCCAAAAATAACTCTTGATTTAACCAAGTTTATTCTTGGAAACTGACATACTGACGGTATACTACAGTATACCAATAGTATACTACAGTATACAGACGGTATAACAATTTTAACCGACTTAATTTCTAGATATTTTTGTGTGAACCCTATCGGCATACCGACGGTATACTAGGTTGTGCCGACGGTATACCGATATTGCTGACATTGTTAGATATTTGTCTTGGCCGATATACCAACGGTGTACTGGGCTGTACCGATGGTATATCGATTCGTGGAACTTTATTTTTCAGTAACTTTTTGCCTACTTGGAATGGCATACCGACGGTATATTATAGTATACCTAGGGCATACAAATTTATTAGAATCCAGAACTTGCTATATTTTTTCTCTCTCTCGACCGGTGTACCGACGGTGTACTGGAATGTACCAACGATATACCGATCGTGCACTTCATTTTGGAATTCTTGGTTTTTTGTTATTTAATGTTGAAACTTCTGACTTTAGCTTGGACACACGATGACTTGACCTGATCTTTGATATAAACTTACATGGCTTCAGATGACATGACTTGACTTGACTTGGCTTTACTCGATTTCACCCTACTTTGCCCAGCTATACGTGATGACATAATTGACTGGACTTGACTTGGCATGACTTTACATGCCTTCATCGGACATGGCTTAACTTGGTTTTACTTGATTTTACCTCGATTGACATGGCTTCACTTGGCTTTACCTTACTTCACTTGATTTTATATGGCTTGATTGTTGTCGTGGCATACATGACTCCTTATGTGCAATGTATATTAAACCTGTTTATATTACTATTAGAACTTGATTTGTCTATATCATGTCTAGGATAAATTTTGCGAAATGCCACACCCATATTCATACAAGAAACTACTAGGTGTTAAATAACTAGAGATTCACTTATCACATGGCTAGGAATTTTCCTTGATTTTATGCAGTCCCGGTTATTCATATTATTATCTTGAGGAGTATCCAGTGGTTTATATTATAGCGTATCTTGAGGAGTATCCAGTTGGTTGTGTGTATGGATATCCTGGACGGAATACAGGGGCATGCTATCAGAAGGAACTCTAGCATCTTGTTGCATTAAAGTTAGTAATTTTAAGGATTGTGATAATCCTAGTTAGTTAAAGGTATCAAGCCGTACTTATGTGATTTGCCGTGATTGATGTTTGATGGTTAGTCTAGGTTTTACAGGATCACCTTAATTTCAGTAATTATTATTTCTTTATTGATTATCAGATCCAGATATGTCTTATTGCAGGTTTAACAGTCTTTACTTTCCAGTATTATCCTGAGATCTTTTACATTCAGTCTTTACTTTTCAGTATTTTTATTGCTTATTTTGTTGGTTTAAGTTCCTAGATTTGATTCCTTTGTGGTACTTGCTATTTGGGGGTCTGACCCCACTGATTGTGTATGGCCAGATCCAATAGCAACACCGGAGAATCTTTCGTACTTTTTTGAGGATGGTGCTTACCAGGAGCATCAGACAGCTTGAGTAGGTTTTCTTACTTCCCCATCCTGATGTACATTCTATTTTGTGGGCGTTTAGCCACTGAGCACGTGTTTAGCTCGTGTTTAGTTTGATCAGTTAGTCTACGGGCATTAGCATGATTAACATATCCTAAGGTTGATCATATATGACTAAGATTCTGGCTAGTTTATTTATTCTGTGTTTACTAGCATCATGATCATCTGTATATTATTATTTGGGACATTTTACTATTATATTTTGTTGTTCTTGTTATTGAGACACTAGGGTTTATTGGATCTAGGCATGACTGTTGGTTTGATGTAGTGACCCCTCATGTCTTATAACTTTACCGTATATATGGAGTATCGTAGTGCTCTAAGTATACGTAGCTGGCCTTGTCTGTCCCGTTTTCTAAAATTCTGGTTCTGGGGTATGACACGGTTTTAGTGGTGGCCCATAAAGGTTTGTCTGAGTGGATTATGGCTGTCTGAACATATTTGATCTAGTTTTTACAGATATGTAGGGGTTGTTGCTGTTGCTAGATGTCACAATCCTAAACTGTTCCCTTTTATCCCTAGTTATTTTTCTCCATCCCTGATCTATGACATGTTATCTACTTATTCGTTGATCTATCATGTTCTTCGTTCGACTCTTGTGTCCTTATCTTTCAGGGACACTCTTCCTGTTACTATCGTCCAGATGGATCAAGTGCAGCTCGAGGAGGTTCAGCATTCCGGAGCCGAGCATATTACTGGAGATCGGCCTCAGCATTCAGGGGCAGAGTCTAGAGTAGACCCCGAGACAGATTGGCCGGTAGTAGCGGATTAACAAGCAACACCTGTGCCCCCAGTTTAGCCCGAGCAGCCAAAGGGCATTGCTCGAGCACTGATGGATATCCTATGAGGCTTCATGATGACCCAACAACAGCAGAGTGATGTACTCGCTCAGTTGGCCCAGACAACATTGGAGCGAGGTGGTTCTTAGATTCCTAATTCTGCGACCAGCTTCAGGCATCTCAGTCCTCCGTACTTCTATGGTACAGAAGACGTGATTTCGTTCGATGCTTGGCTACAGTACACTGAGGCCATCATCGAGGCAGTAGGGACTCCAGCTAAAGAGTGTGTAGCATTAGTGAGACTACAGTTGTTGGACTTGGCCTGTGATTGGTAGGCAGCACAGGAGGTTTCTCTTATAGCACCGATTACATGGGCAGTTTACTAAGATATTTCATGCTAGATATTTTTATGCGGTATCGTATTACGAGCTTCAACAGAGTTTTAACAGCCTCAGGCAAAAGAGCAGGACCTTCGTCAGTTAAGCGACAGAGTTTGCGAGACTTAGTCGGTTTGCTCCTACTTTGGTAGCAACCGAGTTGGAGCGTGCGAGGAGGTTCCATCAGGGAATCCATTTAGAGATTATCTTGGCGGTGGAGCAGTATGATTTTCAGACCTTTGATGCGGTGATGCAGGCAGCCAGGAGGTATGTGTACACATCGCAGAGGATTACCAATCGGGTTGCGATCCAGAAGAGGCCCAATATTTCAGGAGGGTCAGCATCACATTCATCAGCACCAGCTCCAGTAGTTAGTGCCCTAACGATTAGATCCTCGAGGAGGACAACATCATCTCAGCAGTCTTCCAAGATGTTTCCTCTGCAGCGGCAGTCATCTTCTTCTTCTTCTTCCCGTAATTATTTCTAATGCGGTAAACCTGGACATATTTTATCAGAGTGCCATAGGTCACAAGGATTGTTCATGGTATGTAGGGCATCAGACCACATGGTCAGGACATATCCTAGGAGGAACCAGACTAGATTATCATCGACCCAGTCAAAAGTTCGTCCAGTAGTGACGTAGTTCAGGGCACCAGCACCAGTGCAGCCGCAGATTCAGAGGCTATTGCCTCCACAGGCTCAAGCATTCCAGTACCAGTTCAACCTGGACATATTTTAAAGTATGCGTAGGCCTAGGCACAGGTGAGAGCTAGAGGTCAGCAATAGAGGAGACCAACACCCAGAGGACAGGGTCGAGGTTTCTTGCTATCGATGGAGGAGGCTTTGGCAGTAGGAGAGATGGTAGCTGGTATCATTCTCGTCCACTTTCATTCAGCTGCAGCTTATTTGATTCTGGTGTATCATATTTATTTATATATGTATGCTTTGCGACACAAATTAGATTAGAGTTTGAGTCCTTACTTGTAAGGTTGAATATACTTACGGGTAACGGTCTCGTGGGAGTAGATAGAGTGTATCCCTCGTGTAGAGTTATAATATACGGGAGAAAGTTTCTCACGAGACTGATAGAGTTTTCTATGGGAGATTATGATGTCATTCTTCGGATGGATTGGTTGAGTGTGAGACACATGAAAATAGATTGCCATAGTGGAAAGGTTATCTTTTATCACTACCACATTTTCTAGGAAAGGTAATTTGGTCATTTTATAATTAATTAAATATTGTGCATGTTATATAATTATTTATTGTATTATTTAATTACTGTTAGATGTTAGTTTATTATTTTGGACTTGTGTTAGTAGACCTAACTAGTTTAGATTAGATCCATGGACCAACATTTATATTTGGTTAAAATTTAGTACAATTATAAGCCCATTCAATAGGAGGATGATTAATTAAATTAAACCCATTAGACTAGAACCTTCCTTCCTTAATTATTTCTTTATGAGAGGCCCCAAGGAGTATTTTAGACATTTTATAGTAGCTTGGGGAGGGGGCTGAGGTGGCCAGCCATATAAAATTGGAGGAAGAAGTTTCTCTCTCCTTATTTTTATTTCAAATCTAGATCTAGAATTCTCTTCCAATTTTTTTTCATTTTTACAACAAATTCCACCCAAATTTCTTCTCAATTCCTTCCCAAATTATCATTGGAGCTAATAGAGTAAGGATCTACAAGGAGGAAGCAAGGATATGTATTTTAAGCATTAGAAACCATCCCATATACTAAGGCTACCCATAGAAATTTGGAATTAGGTTCATAGGTGGCCTATAATGGAAGTTATGTGTTATTTTATGTCAATTTTAGGAAAATTTCGAGATTAACACATCTTGTGTTTGTCAATTGGTCAATTAGACTAAATTGACAAGTGTTTGATTATATGTGGCTAGTGTCGTGTCCATAATTAGATACGTGTAGGCCGTATCCCTACAATTTGGAGAACATGGTTGATTTGGGGTTTTTTTCTGACAAGGGGGTTTATGCATGTCATATTTTCAAATGGACACGTAGATGTATAATTGATTCTTCGTATTATTCATAAATACTATTTTAGACTTGCTCGTGTCCTTCGGGGTATGTTTGGTGGTGTGGTGGACTCGTATCGCAAGCGTATCATAGATCTAGTGTGATACAGGTGTGATGCAGTCCGCGTGTTTGTTTCCTTGCATTTCAATAATTGTTTATAGCTATTAGTGATATGTAATTTCATGGTTATATATATATATATATATATATATATATATATATATATATATATATACACACACACACACACACATATGAATACATATATCACTATACACACACACACACATATATATATATATATATAGCTATATATATATATGTGTGTGTGTGTGTGTGTGTTTAGTATAGTGATATATGTATTCATATGTGTGTGTGTGTGTGTATATATATATATATATATATATATTTATATATATATATATATATATTGGTGTTTATAAATATATACATATGGAGTAGTATATATGTATGTGTGTATGTTGTATATATGTACATATGCATGTGTATATATATTGATATAGATATGTATGTATAAGTATTATGTTTATATGTATGTATATATCTATTGATACGTATATAGGTGTGGATGAGTGTTTATGTGTGTAGTTGTGTGTGTGTATTGATAGAGGGGGTCGGGCAGTGTGTGTATCAGCAGAAGCATCGAGTAGTGCAACAAAATAGCACAGCGGGTAGCAGCAAGGTCGGGACAGCAAGCAAGCAGTGTATCGGGCAGTGCACTGCAGTTCTGGATCAGTGAACCACTGAGCAGCTGCAGTAGTTAGCATCACACATAGCTGCTGCAGCAGCAACAGCACGAGGACCCGCAACAGCTTGAGCAAGCAGCCAGTAGCAGAATGGAGAGGCAGCAAGCCTGCAGCATTCAGTAGCAGTAGTGTATCAGCAAGCTTGAGCAGCATGCCACAACAACATCATCATCCAACAGCAACTTTAGCATCAACTAGAGCAGTTAATTAGTTGATAGTTTAACTAATAGTTAGTAGATAGTTTAGTTAGCTTGAGGTGTAGTTGGCTAGTTAGTCACTTGTATTTGTTATATATATGTAGTTAGAGATATATATATAATACTAGAGATATTGTTAGGTGGTAGTAGTTAGTTAGTTAGCCTATTGATAGTTTAGTTTCTTAGTTAATTAGTTAGAGTTTAGTTGTTAGTACTTTGGTTTGTGGTTATATATATATATATATATATATATATATATATATATATATATATATGTGTGTGTGTGTGTGTGTGTGTGTGTGTAGTTACCTATTGTTATTAGTAGATAGATATAAATATATACCTATGTATCTCTAGTTAGTGTTATGTATGTATATATATATGCATATATGTATTAGTATGTATTGGTAGTTAGTATAGCTAGTAGTATTTGTATTAGTAAATACATGTTAGTTTATAGTTTAGTTTTGGGTAGTTAGTATATATTAGGAATCACATTACCTTGTGATACCAAGGTAATGACAAGGTATTGAAGGATACTCAAGGTATTTGGGTTTGAATATCAAGATGGGTGTGTAGTGGTGTGATACCGCATTGGTTCAAAGCCATGGTATCCTCTTAGCATTAGTTTTGTTATGAATATTAATTATTGTTGATTTATATACATATTATGATATTTTTATATCTATTAATTGAGTATCTTACGATACGGTATCTTTTGGTTTTCTAGTATCCTATTATAGCTAGTGTGGCCTAGTTACATAGTGTATGGACCCAATATCTTAGAGATAGACTCATACAACCTAGATATAGCTAGTTTGACTAAGTTTGACCAGTTTGACCTAGAGTTGACCTAGTTTGACTATTTTGACTTAGAAATAGCTTTATAACCTAGAAGTTGACTAGTTTAACTTATTTTTATTCCAAAACCTTGTATTGATATAATATTCCATATTTAGGTCTTTGAGATACCGTACCGATCATCTTTGATACTGTTTATTGAATTTTAGGCGAGTATATTCACTGATAGTTTCTCATTTATGATATCCTCTATGTTCTTTGAATCTAGTGTAGATATCCTTAATTTCTTGACACGATGGTTACACGGATTGGTATATCCGGATCTCATCATGAGATGTTATTCTTTGGTATATATGGTGTATCTTGTGCAAGCCTTGTTTTCTTGTTCTTCTTGTACAGTGCAAATATTGGTTCATGAGAAGAGTAGCCCCTTTTTATGGAAACCCACGTCATAATGTACCATGGTTGGATCCACTATACCAGTCGGGGGCAGGGAGTATGTAGTGTAGATATATGATCATACCCTCCTTGTATCAAGTCTTGTTCATTGAGTAGTGTTAATCATATATCGTATGTATGATTAGCCAGGACATAAATCTTTTATCAAGTTTCTAAGCCGATCACATGTTAAAGCTGGTACTCACTCACTTAGTCATTAGTATTTCTTGTTCAATTCCATATTGTTCATTCTTGTATTTATTTCCAGTATTTTCTTTTTTGTATATCTCTTATATCTGTATATTGTATCTTGTATATTTGCATCTATTTACTATTAAATAGTTTATATCATTTATTAGAACTATTGTTAGAGATGTACTCTGCTCCTTTCCTGACTAAATATATTTTTCCCAGATGACACTGAGGAGTGCTACCCCTCTCACTACGGGCCTCAGGACGTGGTTGGCTTAGAGCCAGAGACCTTGGCTCAGGAGGGTCTCATCCCGACTGAGACAGACGACCCAGGACTCATAGCTTCTTAGTTTGTTTCCTTTTATATTGGATTTGTCTCCAACTTTGTTATTAGTATTTCTCTGACTCATTAAATATTATTTTAGTATTATGAGTTGTATTTGTGACTCTTATATTCTTTTATCATATTCGTGCTTATTCTATCTTATAGGTCTATGATTGAGTATATTCATTTGTTGGTGGCATAGTTATATTGATAGATAGTTTACCCAAATAATGATCTACCGTTGATGTTGCGGCGTAGGCTGAACGTTGTTCACTACTTGCATCCTTACACTGGGTGTGGGTTGTCATATATTTTTAGTGATGGCCCATGAAGGTCTTCGAGGTCACAATTAGTGCGATTTGTAGTAGTGCTCTGAATTGAGTACTATTACGAGCCTATTTTAGGATATAGGATATAGGCTATAGGCTGAAAATACTCAATCACATCTAGGAAAAACTCTATTGATTCAATTCAATTGTTCTTCTTTGATATTGATATTTGATCTTTAACTGTCCTTCTTTGAATGCCTTATATCATGTGCCATATTGATTCTTTTCTTTCGTTTTGCCTCAGGATGCCGCCTAAGACTAGATCACAGTAAGGGATAGCAGCTTCTAAGAGATCTGTGACTTCCCGAGGGCCTGCACTAGTCATTTCTCCGGTAATTGGTGTATCAGCTGCGTTCGGGGGTCCAACCCCGACTCAGAGGACTGTTCCAGCTGTATCTAAGGGACTTCCACCTCTACATTCTGTGCCGACAGATACGACTCAGATGTTTACACTATTTTGCAAGATGTTGGAGGATCAGAGGGCCCAGTTCAAGGCACACCCAAGGTAGACCGACGTGTTATGGCAGGGCATTGAGAGTGCTCATCAGCTTGTCCTTGTCGTAGTAGATAGTGGAGTTCCGGTCCAGTAGCAGGTTGCTCTGTAGGTTGCCTAGCTTTGGCCAAGCAACATCCAGGACTTCAAGAAGTGGGTCTTCAAGGGGACGGAGGGCATCGTCTACGCTGATGATTGGCTCAAGAATATTGAGCATCTCATGAGGGTATCCCGTCTTGCTGAGAATCTGAAGGTTGAGTCAGTAGAACTTCAGTTGTTCGACATCGCCCATACTTGGTTCAGGAATGAGCCACTTCTTGCTAAAGCAGGGCAGTCTTGGGAGGTGTTCAAGGATCTATTCACGAGGAAGTTCTTTTTTCGGGCAGATATGTTAGATTTGGGGAGGCAGTTTGAGAGCCTTATTCATGGGAGCATGTCTGTGAAGGAATACGCTGCAGAGTTCGGTAGGCTGAGCCATTTTATGGAGTATTTGGTGAGGGATCCGGAGGTTCAAGCTATTTATTTTTGTGAGGGTCTAAAATGGTAAGTAAAGATCCTTATTTCGTCTTTCTATGAGACCTATTCGGAGATACTTGCGAAGGCACACAAGGTTGAGCAAGAGTTGGGTTTGAAACCCAAGAGAGATCGTGATTATTTTTTGGAGGGCTAACAATAGTACAGTGACTGCTAAGCGTCCTCATTTCCAGTCCAGGCCTTTTTAGCATTCGCAGCAGCACCAGACTCCAGCTCGGGCACCATTTACCAGGCATCATAGCAGTAGAGACAGTCATAACAAGCTCCTTGCCACTACTGTAAGAAGCCCATCCACATCTGGGAAGTTTGTAGGAGGAGGTTGGTGTTTGATGATAAATAAAAGAATAAAACTAGGTTTATACGAAACCCTTTCTTTGTTTATAAACAAGAAAAAAAGAGTACAATTAATCATATACGAGGATGTTTAGTACAATAAAAAAATGATCCTGGGAAAAAATTGCTATAGGAGTCTGATCTGCGATCGATCACTTTGTCCCTTGGACCATACGATGATGAAGAAGTGATGTAGAAGAAGAAGCTTCAAAGATTGCAGGAGGGATTGAATTCTCGTTGCCAAAGTTGTCAATCAACGCTCTCTGTGCTCTCTCTCTATAATCTCTTGATCTCTGATCTTGATCCTCTCTCCCCCCTTCTTGTGACCGGAGGTCTCTATTTATAGAGATCAGTCACAATAACTGTCCAGTCGGCGTAGAAGCAAAACAGTGAAGAGAGGTGCACCCTTTACGCGGCAGTTATAATAACTGCTATCCATGTTTGAATGATCTCCTGAATTCGCGTATGACGCGTGTCCCATTATGAGGTAACGCGTATAACCGCTCCTCGAAGATCATGGCATGCAAGCCACGTAGGCAACTGCCCCTCGCGTAAGGATGGTTGGCATAAAAGCCAAATAACTGTCTTGTTGGCGTAATAGCCAAATAGCTGTCTTGTCGGCATAAAAGTCAAATAGCTGTCTTGTTAGAGTAAAAGCCAAATAACTGTCTTGTTGGCATAAAAGCCAGATAACTGCATAATAGGTAACCAGCGTAAACATAGCCAATTATCCTTTTTGATTGAGGTCTTAAGCGTATTCTGGGCCAAATAGCCTTATCATGTACCTTTGCAAATATAGCCTGAGTTGGTGTATTTCGAGGAGATAGCATACAGCGTGCTCCTATAGTTGAAAATAGCCTGGTTGGCATAAAATGCCAGGATGGTGGTGTAAGCGTATTAGTCCTAGTCTTAGCTCTCTCAGTCATGACAAAGTCATAAAGGATAGAACCAAATCTCGTACATTTAATGCAGAGAGATGCCTCAATCTCGTGCATTAAATGCCGAGATATGCCTCGAGCTCTGTACGAGAAACAGCTTTTGACGTGGCATTTAATTGCGTCTTATCTTGAGCGTAAAAACTCATCTCTGCTTGTGTAGAATAGGCAGCATATTCCTAGAATGCTAAAAATGGCTTGTATCAAGGATATGTCACTAAACGACAGTCTGGGTCTCTGTGCAAAATCATCATCACAGCCTTCCTCTCGATCGTCGTGCAGTACTTTTGTCAGGAGTCAGGTTCACTGTTCTGTCTGACAGATTCATTCGAGGAATACGAAGAGTTCCTCGTATCACTTTATATTGCATTAAAGACAAACATATTTTACGCCATGGGGAGGTGTAGCCACCTTTTACGCCAAAATGGCCTTTGAGTGCTGCTTTACGCAGGCTATTATGAAGCCATATTTTACGCCAAACAGCGCTGAAGCTCTGTTTTACGCGTATAGCTCTAAAGTCATATTTTTACGCCATATAGCGCTGAAGCTCTGTTTACGCGGGCTTCATGCATGTTGGGGGTTTTACGCGTATAATTCCCCAGCGTATTTTCATGCTTCTACAAGACCCCCTTCAAAGTTTTCAAATTCCTTGTAATTTGAAATACTTTGAATGAAGCATGAAATGGTCAAATTTGACTCGTTCTGCGAGGCTGATTTTTTGGAGATATTTAGGAAGTTGTTGTGATTTGGTATGTTCTCTTCTGCCTATATAAAGGCAAGCGAGTGAACCTATTTTTCCATACTTCCTTCACCAAAAAGATGGTTGTCGAGATCCATCGGGCTGACCTGAGGAAGAAGAAGATCATGCTCTTCCAGCATGTAAGGGGCCGTAAAAAGAGGCATTTTCGATCAAATATCCTCTGCAACGATGGATCATGGAAGGATATCATAGCTTCCTTTGCTCGAGATGATCAGCAATTTTATATGAAGATTCGTCCAAGAGAGAGGAAGGGTCTCATTAGACCATACAGTTTGGCCGTGTCTTCCAGTATTATGTTAGGTTTGGATCCCTAACATAATTCTTGAGCGTGGCTGCCAACGACGTAAGGAGGGGGGCTTGAATAATTTAAATAGGCCCAGTTTTGTATCCTCCCGCCATTTACCATTTTCTTGTTCATCGGCCGACGAAGCCGAAGAAGTGCCGTAGAATAAGAAAAAGATCTCCATCAAATGAGAACCTGGAACAATAGATTTCCATCGTGATCTTGAATATTAATAAAAAATCCTTTGTAAAATAGATTTCCATCATATATAATCATGATCTTGAATATTAATAAAAAATCCTTTGTAAAATGGATTTCCATCATATGTAATTATGATTAATAAACTTGTCTTTTTTTACGCATCATTGATTTGCCATATTTGTTGTGAGAAAGTCTGATAATACGTAGCTTCAGCATATCGGGAAGCCATTCTTGAAGATGATATTCTGAACAAAAACTCTTCGTATTAGAGAAGTGACAGTTCAGAATTCTATGTGACTCCTCGTCCAAAGATAGCATGACAATTGGATTTTTAAGACAATTTAATGCTGAAGAGCTTTTTACGCATATTCCTCTATACGTAAAAGTCAGAACGTGACTAGGAAGCATATTTATCAGAATCAGCGTAGATATGTTTTGCTTGATCATTGTTTTACTTGCATTATAAATGTTTCATGCCATGCATTGATCATGTACAACTTGTGCACAAGGTCTTGTCTCTCGAACGGTTCCTGGGGCACTGGGAATCGCTCGGTCCGGATGAGATTTCTGTTTCACCCTAAGGATACAGTCCTACGGGGTCTAATGGGGTGATGTGTCTATTAGTGTTGTGCAGAATCCATGATGTTACAGCTGCTAGTATTCATGAGTGCTGGTTAATTTCTGAGCCTTGAGTCACAGCTGCCGACACATGCGCGTGCTAGTGCAGAGCTTAACCTTGAGTCACCGCTGCTAATCATGGGCTACCCATGGACCATCATGTAGTTGGGGCGCATGCTAGGTTAGCCTTCTTACAAACCTAACAGCTTGATACAGAGACAGACAGGGAATAAAACATATATGTTTATGCAAATTATTGCTAACTTGTATGTCTGTTGTAGGATAACCGTTCGGCGAAGGGTAAAAATTACTAAATAAGTGATGCATTGATTTTTTATTATGCTTTGAATATTTTTTTGCCCCTAGACTTGTATGTTTCACTTAATGTTTCACTGCTGCCCTTAGTAATGAATTAACCAGTCCACTAGAGTAACTTGTGTTCCTAAAGAGTTAGTAAATATGGTGCACAATACATGTTGCGCACTACACGATAGAATAATGTCCCAATTGTATGCTTAATTGTTTGAATATGCAAACTATTTCCAAAGCTATATTTTCGAAGGAAGTACACTGACTCTAACCCTGTGCTGCATGAAATAAACCTAGGTAAAAGTAGCATGATCACTAGTAATGTAATATTTTGCCACATGCTTACTTAGTGTTGGTTTCAGGGTGTGTTGCTTCTGTTCATTGATTTTATACTCACCAGTACTTTCTCTAAAGTGCTGATCCACCAACAGTTTGCTTGTTCGCATATGCTGGATCACCAGAGGAAGCGATAGCCGTGCCTCATCCCCAAGACCCAAAAATCTGTTCATTGGGGATTGAGACATAGATGTTTACATTTACGGGATTTTTAAATAGTTTCCTTTATTATACAACTTATACGTATTCGAGTCAGACCAGAGTCTGCTCGAATGCGTAGCTGGCGTGTCGCGTATTCCTGGTCCTACGTATTTTGGGACTGGGGCGTGACAATGTCCTTATGTAACATGGGAGAGTGATAGTTTATGCGTCTCGTCAGCTTCGAGACCATGAGAAGAGTTATCTGACGTATGATCATGAGTTGGTAGTAGTAGTCTTTTCACTTAAGCTCTGGAGGTATTACCTATATAGAAATTGAGTGAAGATATTCACTAACCACAAGAGCTTGAGGTATGTGTTCACACAGAAGGAACTTAATATGTGTCAGAGGAGGTGGCTCGAGTTATTGTCGGATTACGATATTGACCTTCAGTATAATCTAGGGAAGACCAATGTCATAGAAGATGCCTTGAGCAGGAGAGGAGGAGCTTACTTCTTGACAGAGCAGCATCATATTTTGGAGGATCTACAGGAGATGGGTATCGAGGAAGTATTACCTGGTGATATCGGTTTTATGGCGAGTCTATTGGTTCAGTCTTCTATAGTTGAGAGGATCATAGTAGAGAAGACTGGTGATGTCAGACTTCAGCAGCTCAGAGCAGAGTGTGAGTCAGGACGCAGACCAAAGTTGAGCTTTCATGAGGACAGAACTCTCAGGTTTGGGAGTCAACTTTGTATGCTGGAAGAAGATATCCGACAGGAGATTATGTCAGAGGCCCATAGTTCTCAGTACTCAATGCATCCAAGAGGGACGGAGATGTATCAGGATATTCGTCAGCACTTCTGGTGGAATGGTATAAAAAGGGAAATAGCTCTGTTCGTTTCTCGATGTTTAGTTTATCAGCAGGTCAAGGCTGAGCATCAGAGACCGTTCGGACTACTTCAGCCTTTATCGATTCCTGAGTCAAAGTGGGAACATATTACTATAGACTTTGTGGCCAGTATTCCTATATCTCCGTTTGGCAGAGATGCTATATGGGTTATAGTGGATCGACTCACGAAAATTACTCACTTTCTTCCTTTTAAAGTGGGCTAGTCAACAGAGCAGCTAGCTGGGATGTACATGAGATAGATATTCAGATTGTATGGTATACCAGTTAGTATTATTTCTGATAGAGATTCGCGGTTCACATCTCATTTCTGGCAAAGCCTACAACAGAGTTTGGGTACTAGGTTGAAGTTTAATTTACCCTACCATCCGCAGACAAACAGACAATCGGAGCATACTATTCAGACTATGGAGAATATGGTTCGAGCTTGTACACTTGACTTCAATGGATCTTGGGAGGATCACTTACACCTAGTAGATTTCTCCTATAACAACAGTTTTCAGGCAAGCATTCAGATGGCACCCTTCGTGGCTTTATATGGTAGGAGAGGCAGATTACCGTTAGCTTGGGATAAAATTGGCGAGAGTTAGATGCTTAGTCTAGAAATGATTGCTCAGTCGGTTGGAGTGATCAAGTAGATCAGAGATAATCTCAAAGTGGCTCAGGATCGCCAACTTTATTGGACATATCAGCACAGTCGTCATCTTGAGTTATTTGTCGGTGACCATGTATTTCTGAGAATTTTGCCTACCCGTGGAGTTATCATATTTGGAGTACGGAGAAAGCTTAGTCCCAGATATATAGGCCCGTTCGATATTCTTGAGCGAGTTGGAGACGTATCTTATTGTTTTGCTCTTTCACCATCGCTTCATCAGGTACATGACGTCTTTCACGTATCTTAGTTGCACCGATATATTCTAGACCTGAGCCATATCCTGTCATTCTTACACTACCAAAATAATTCAAATTAGCGACGCTTGAAAACGTCGCTAAATGGCCTAAAAATGTCTCTAAAAAAATTAGCGAAGTTTTAATAAAGTCGCATTTAAGCAAGTCGTTGATAGAAAAAACGTCACAAAATATCGCTATAGCGACATTTTCTAGCGACGTATTTGCGTCGCTAATATTTTTCTTATTAGTGACGTTTAGCGACTCAACGTCGTTAAATTAGCGACGTATTTTTTGTCGCTAAACGTCACTCAATTTTTTCTGTTTAGCGACGTATTTAGCAACGTATTTAAACGTCGCTAAATGTCGCTAAACGACGCTAAACGTCGCTATATTTTTAGTGAAAAAAAGAATATAAAATGGTTTCCAAACCAATCTTCCTGTAGTTTATGAATTCCTAATTTATATAAATAGACCCGGAGCAACCCTCCGTTGAATTTTTTGGGTTCGCCGACCCCTTCGGTAGAACACTCAACACCGATAAACACAAAATAAAAGTATATAAAATATTAAAGTCACACAATAAACAAAAATAAAAGTATTATAGTCACAAAAAAGCACAATATAAAAGTATCACAGTCACATAATAACCACAATAAAAGTATCACAGTTACACCATAAGTCTTATCCAATTTCTCAATCTCTCAAGAAAATCTAATACGCTGGGGCAGAACCCAGTCCCTCAGATACTTCCCATAAGCAGAGTCTACTCCGTCAATCTCCGCTATAGGTGCTGGGTGACTGGAACTCCCACTCTCAGCTGGTGCCTGCCCAACAGTAGGAGGCACCACTTCCTCCTTAACAGTAGAAGTTGTCACTTCCTCCTTAACAACCACTTTTAATTTAACAGTAGGAGTCTCTTCCTCCTTAATATTACTTCATTCTTAACAGTAGGAGGTATCACTTCCCCCTTAACAGTAGGAGGTGCCTCTTCCTCCTTAACAGTAGGAGGTGCCTCTCACAAGCGACGTGCACATGCTCGGGTCATGGGTGCCATCTGGTAAGATAGATGGAAACAAAGAATATAATTGATAACAGATATAAATATATGTATCCATATAGTTAAAATAGATGTTACGTTCCATATTAAAAATACAGTACAAAAAATTCAGTGTTAGTGAAGTGAGATGGAGTAATATCTGAAGTGTGTGGGGGAGGGTATAAGTTATGAAACTACAGTAGCATTGATCCTACGACTGCAACTGGGGTGTGTGATAATATACAATATAGAGGGTGGTATCTATGTGTGTGTGTGAGCTGATGACACACATGTGTTAGTATGAATGTTGAGGTCTGCAGGGGGAAGCATGGATTAAGGGGGTGACTTAACTGTGAGGAATGCACACTTGATTATGCATCAGTTAGTATATCAGTTAGTTATAATATTAGTTAGATAATTGTAAATGATATAAGTTAACAGTTAGTTAATTTAGTGGTATACTATTATAGTTAGTAGCAGTCATTAGTGTGTGTCCATGTGTCCTAATAGTGGTATACTATTATAGTTAGTATCAGTTAGTTGTAATTTTCGTCATTTGGGAGTGTCATGTGTGAGGCACATGATCTCCAAGTGACATAAATCACTTAAATCTGACAGGAGGGGGGGGGGGTACTATATGAAGAAACAATAGCAAGGGTATTCTCCTAAACTTACCAAATGACTATATGGGTTTTTGGTATTTACTTATGTTTTGAAAACATGTCAAGCCTTGGTACATTTATAGGAGCAAGTCATTTATAGGAGCAAGCCTTACCAATTAAGTTACTATAACTAGAACCTGAACTGCAGACTGTTTAGATTCCTACTAGAGATTATTGCATTAGGTATCAATATTTGTATGAAAATTTTTTCAAGCTAGCACATTCCACTTTCGATTACAACTTCACCTCAAAATTTTCAAGCTAGCACATTCCACTTTCGATTACCAAATAAGTTATTATAAAAATAATTTTTACTTCAACTTCGGATCTGAATAAGCTTGGCAAGCTTTTCAAAATAATAACTCTTTCATTATCATATGGTGATGTGGCAGTTTTATATTGAGATGGAAATTATGGATTCCGAATTCAACTTAGAACACCAAAAAAAAAATCAGAAAGTTACGACTGCAGTTTAACCTGGGAAGGCAAAGCTAACACCAATCGGGACCTTTTTCTGCTGACCTGACTACAACGTAGGCCATTTTCCTAAACATAAAGTATTTGCCCACTGTTCTTAGAAATTTAAAAGTTAAAAGTGCATGTTCTGAAGTATTATTTCTAAAGTTTAGTGGACTAGATACAGCAGATGCAATAGGTACTCATATTTTACCCCTAATAATGAACCAATTTATAAAAGTTTTTTGCGTAAAAATTTCAAAAATCTTTACACCAACATATACTTAATCATTTGACTTGTATAAATATTCGAAAGAGAAGTTCTAATCCTTTGCATAAAAAGATGATATAAAATAGTTATCAGTTATCCTGGTACAACAAAGATCATGTAGGAATCATACCAAGGGATCATGTTTTATGGTATTATTTAGGTGAACCAGGTCCATCATTCATTCTATGGACCTGATGATTGATTAATGACATTTGGGTCCTATCATCTCATTTTTTATCATTTTTCTATATGACCCACATGTCATTATTGAGTGATCATGTCATAAAATGAATGATCGTCTATGTTCACCTAATAATTTTTGTTTTATGTAATTAAGATGTCACCTGATAAGACCCACAATAATTTTTGTTTTATGTAATTAAGATGTCACCTGATGAAGTCTTATAATTATATTCTTAGATTAGTCATAAAATCTAGGACTTCAAAGTAATGCTTATTTCACAATCTTATGGCGGTGTTAAGAGTTTTTAGCAGAAATAGAGCTTGTGGATGCATTCAACTTGTAACTAAAGAAAGCACCAGAAAAAGTAATGACATTTTTGATCTGCTAAGGTCAGAAAATAGCCAAATTGGTACTTTCTGGTGATGATGTAACTACAACATTTTCTAATTTGTATTTTGTTTGTTTTTGAAGAAAAATAGCACATCACTACCTATTTCTATGATTAATAAGCATGTAAAAGACAGTCATCTAGTACACAAACTTATGTTCCAATCACCTGGAAAACATAAAAAATGTCTTTACCCGACGTATAAAATTGTATTTGTGAAAAGTATAATGTTCAATTATGAAAAACCAAGCTAATACTTTGATTCGGCTGAAAAGAGAGAGAGAGAGTGAGAGAGAGTGAGAGAGAGAGAGAGAGATATAGGGTTAGGGTTATGGTTAGGGTTAGGATTTACATCCTCTGTGACAGTATTTGTGTTGTGTCTATGCCTTGTCAGAGAGAGAGAGAGAGAGAGAGAGAGAGAGAGAGATAGGGTTAGGGTTAGGATTTACACCCTCTATGACAGTGTCTATGTCAGTGTGTGTGTGGCATGTCTACATCTGTGAGAGAGAGAGAAAGAGAGATCAGGTTAGGGTTAGGGTTTACACCCTCTGTGTCAGTCTGTGTCATGTCTATGTCAATGTGTGTCGTGTTTGTGTCAGTGTCATATCGTGTGCATCTGTCAGAGAGAGAGAAATCAGGTTAGGGTTTACCTAGAGGAGGAGGAGGAGGAATTCTTATTTTTTCATGATTTTATGTTGAAACTTCTGGCTTTTGCTTGAACACGCGATAACTTGACCTAATTTTGGATATGATCTTACATGGCTTCAAATGACTTGACTTGACTTGGCTTTACTCGATTTCTTCCGGCTTTGTCGGCTACACGTGATGACATGATTGACTGTATTTGACTTGGCATAACTTTACATTGCTTCATCGGGCATGGCATGACTTGGTTTAACTTAGTTTCATCTAGTTGGACATGGCTTCACATGGATGTACATGGCTTTACCTGGTTTCACATGGCTTCACCTGGATTGACATGGCTTCACTTGGCTTTACATAGCTTCACTTGGTGACATGTGGCTTGGTTGTTATCGTGGCTTACATGAGTCTATTTGTGCAATATATATTAAACTTGTGTATATTACTATTAGAACTTGTTTTGTTGCATCATGCCTAGGATGGATTCTGCGAAATCCCACACCCGTAGTCATACAAGAAACTGCTAGGGGTTTATAACTTGAGATTCACTTAGTACATGGCTAGGAATTTTCCTAGATTGAATGCAGTCTCGGTTATTCATACTGTTATCTTGAAGAGTATCTAGTGGTTTATATTGTGGAGTATCTTGAGGAGTATCCGGTACTGGTTTGTGCGTATGGATATCTCGGACGACCTGCAGGGGAATGCGATCAGAAGGAACTCTAGCATCGCGTTACATTAAAATTATTAGTAATTAGGATTGTGATAACCCTAGTTAGCTAAAGTATCGAGCTGTACTTATATGATTTTTCGTGATTTATGGATGATGGACAGTCTAGGCTTTACATGACCACACTTTTATTTTTTGCACTTGTTACTCTATTGATTATCATCTCAGGATATGTCACATTGTAGCTTTACAATATTTCTTTTACTATCCTGAGATCGTTTACATTCAGTCTTTACTTTCAGTATTTGTATTGCTTGTATTGTTGGTATAAGTTCCTAGATTGGCTTCCTTTGTGTTACTTGCTATTTGGGGGTCTGACCCCACTGGTTTTGCATTGCCAGATCCAGCAGCAGTATCGGAGGATCTTCTGTACTTTCCTAAGGATGGTGGCCACCAGGAGCACCAGACCGCTTGAGTGGGTTTTCTTACTTCCCCACTATGATTACATTATACTTTTGTTGGTGTTTAGCCATCGTGCACGTGTTTAACTCATGTTTTGGTTTGATCAGTTAGCCTACGGGTATTAGCATGATTGACATATCCTAGGGTTGATCATGTATGACTTAGATTCTGGTTAGTTTATTTAATATGTGTTTACTAGCATCATGATCATCTGTATATTATAGTTTGGGACACTTTACTATTATATTTTAGCTGATCTTACATCTTATTATTATTCATGTTGTTTTTGTGATTGAGATACTAGGGTTTGTTGGACCTATGCTTGACTGATGGTTTGTAGTAGTGACCCCTCATGTCTTACAGCTTCACCGTATATGCAGAGTACCGAAGTGCTCTAAGTATACGTAGTTGGCCTTGTCAGCCCCGCTCTCTAGTATTCTGGTTCTGGGGTGTGACACAAGGTTACAACCAAGAGAAAGGCATTGACTACGATGAGTCCTATGCTCATGTCGCTATACTCGAATATATCTGAATGCTTTGCGCTTTTGCTAGTTTTCACAACTTCAAACTATTTCAAATGGACGTTAAAAGTGATTTTCTAAATAGTTTTATCAAAGAAGAAGTTTTGTTAAGCAATCCCCTGGTTTTGAAGATTTTAAATACCTTGACTACGCATTCAACCTACGAAATATTCTATACAGACTCAAACAAGCCCCACGAGCTTGGTATGAGCGTCTTAGCTTCTTTCTACTTGAAAACATTTTTTTAAAAGAAAATATTGATATTACCCTTTTTATAAAATCTTCTGTTGACTATTTTTTATTAGTGCAAATATATGTAGATGATATCATATTTGGATCTACTAATGAGATACTATGTAACGAGTTTGTTAAGTGTATGCAGAGTGAATTTGAGATGAGCATGATGGGAGAACTAACATTCTTTCTAGGATTGCAAATCAAGCAAGATTCACAAGAAACATTCATCAATCAGACTAAGTACACGAAGGATTTGCTCAAAAAGTTCGACATGGCAATGCAAAGCCTATCAGAACTCCAATGGTAACATCGACTAAGCTTGACCTTGATGAGAGTGGTAAACTTACAAATATACGTAAGTATCAAGGTATGATTGGTAGTTTGCTATACCTAACTGCTAGTTGCCAATACATCATGTTTGTTGTATGTCTTTGTGCTAGATATCAGGCTAATCCAAAGGAATCGCATATGTGCACAGTTAAGCATATTTTTAAATACCTTAAAGGGACTTTGTTGGCAGGCTTATGGTATCTCAGAACCATGTTTTTTGACCTTATTGGTTATTCGGATGCTGATTTTACTGGATGCAAAGTCGATCAAAAAAGCACCAGCAGCACGTGTCATTTCCTAGAAAAGTCTCTAGTCTCCTGGTTTAGCAAGAAGCAAAATTATGTTGCATTTTCAACAACTGAGACTGAGTATATCGCCATAGACCGTTGTTGTGCATAAATTTTATGGATGAAGCAAACCCTAGAAGACTTCAATCTGCACTGCAAGAACTTTCCTATTCTCTGTGATAACACTAGCACTATTAATCTTACCAAAAATCCAAAATGCCATTCACGCACTAAGAACATAGAAATCAGACATCATTTTTAAGGGACCATCAACAATACGGAGATATTTGTTTGGAATATGTGGAACGGAACATCAATTAGCAGACATCTTTACTAAACCTTTAGTTGAAGATCGCTTCATCTTTATCCATCGAGAATTAGGTCGTTTAGATTCTGATAAAATATAAGAATTGTAAGATACTTTAAATTCTTATTTAGTCTAAGTTATTCAAAATTTGATAAATCTTGGATACAAGCCGAAATGGCCCTTCTGTCAACAAGGTAAAAATAACCTTAAGCGATACGGTATTTAAGTGACTTCGGACCACCGCAAGCTGGAATTCGGCCCCTATAGCTGCTCCGAGATGATCTAACCTCTTGAGAACTTACGACATGATAAAGACCATTTATCACTTATTATTATGTATTTATATCAAGTCAAGAAAGGCAAAATATCGATTAAAGACGCATTTTGATTCTGGACATAATTGAAAATATAATTCGGACCGAACTCAGGCCGAACTCGGGCCGAACTCGGACCGAACTCGGTTAGCATTATTCCATAATATTTTTTTCATTTTATGTCTTTCTTGTTAAGATTTTTGCTGGTCTATTTATACATCTTTTCATGGTTAAATCTTCAGACAAACGAAAAACTACCTCCTCCACGAACAAAAAGCCTAGTTTTTTAACCTATTCTCTCTTTCCTCTCTTAAGCCTTTTCCTTTATGGCTCCTAAGAGAAAGTTAGAATTCTTTTCTGATTCTCTCTCCTGTCCCATTATGCCAAACATCGGAGAATTTGATGGTCTCGTCTTTAGAAAGCTAGAAAACAATATTGATTTGTTTAATGATTTCTCCAAAAGAACCATATGTTCTAGCCATCCTATTGATTTTCTCCACTATAATGACCATCTACCTATTATTGAAAAAATTTAACTTGTAGAATTCGTTGTAACCCGTTTTCGTGTTTTTCTCAATACTATCCAAATGTTCTACTGCAACTTAGCATATGAAAATGACACTATCTCCTCTAGAGTGCGCGGTATTCATATTGAATTCAATGCGAATGATTGGGTGAAATCTTACGCATTCCTGCTGAAGGTAGACCCCTCGTCAACATTACGCAAGTTCAATTTGAACACGACTTAACTCTAATTTTTTTAAAAATATCCTATGTGAACTCTCATGAATGTCCACCTGACAAATTTTCTGCTCGCTATCAAAATGGCCAGTTCTTTGAAATGCACCACATTATCTTTTCTATGTATCTACCTAAGAAGACGTACTATGATGAAGCCTCTTACTTAAAAATGTCAGCTTTATACCATCTGTATTTCTCCATTCATACTAATGTTTCTCATGCCATCATCTCTCAAATGGTTCAATGTCGCAAGAAAAGACGTCAACTACTTTACGTCATGTACTTGCCAACTATTTTCAGCTACTTTGACATTCCTTTGGATACTTGCCCACATTTCGATGAACATTTATCCTTTAATAGAGTTCCTAGGATTGAAGCATCTTTTCTTCTACTGTATAACTCGTCCTCCAACTCCAACACACATCCTGTTGATTTCTTTCCTTATTGTGTTGAAATTTGAAACATATAATTAAAGATTCTTTGTTGATCATCATGTTAAAATTTGCTAGCCGAGTTCCTAGAGTTTAAGAAAATTATGATGAATAGATCTCTGTTATGGGGAGTACTATTATAGTACGCCAACACTACTTTAGAGGTTGTTAAGGGGTCCTAGAGTTTAGAAAAAAAATACTTAGATATTTTAAGTTCAGATTATAGTAAACTAAAATTCTGACTCCGTCATTGATACCATAATGGTCAATTTGAGCTTTCGGTCTGCGTAGAGCACTTGTGAGCTTGTTTGCGTGCTAATCTAGCTCACTTCCACGTTCAAACTCTGCTCTCTCACATAGCCTTAAGTTGACTTGACCTAGCGAGCTGCTTTGTTCATTTGCATTTTGACTAGTAATTAATGTTAGTCTGCTAACTTAGTAAGGATGTCATTGTTTGGGAAGAAGTTAACATGTAGAGACTGTGTTCCTTTCATATACCGATGTGCTTCCTCATGTCCAGGAGTTTAGTCTTCATTTGCAATTGAGGAGTGGATAAATTTTGCAGGAGCCGCAAGCATTGACGTAGACTCTATGAAAGCCGGAATAGTCATGGAGTTCTGCTTTGAGTGAAAGGACTAGATGAAAAGCATCATGAGACAAAATCACCATGATTTTCGAGTTTTGGTCTCAAAAATATATTTTTTCTTCCACAAAAAATTACACTGATTATATGAATGTGTATATTCCAATATGGCTCACCTTTTTCTAAATAAAGTTTATGGTTAATTAGAATAATGTGAATAATCAAAACTTAATTTTCACCATGATTTTGGAGTTTTGGTCTCAGAAATTTTTTTGGTCTTCTACAAAAAATTATATTGATTAAATGAATGCGTATACTCCAATCTGGCTCTTCTTTTTGTAAATACAGGTTATGGTTAATTAGCATGATGGTTGACTATGCTTGGAATAACAAAATTCAATGCAATAGCATATAAAAGAAGTCAAGTTCTTGTTACATTTAGCACAACCGAAGGAGGAGCAGCAACAACAACGTCAAGTGCTGCCGCTACCACTTTCCTCACCGTCCGAACCCCCTTACCCTCGGCGAGTTCTGACATATTGCGGATCCTTTGTTGATGGTGAAACATGATCCTTTGTCTGGTAAACTACTTGACGCTCACGTGGCTCATGTCAGATTAATCGTATTCTGGGGCAGAGCAATGAACCTCTTAACCTATGTATGAACAAGGATTGATTTTACTTCCGCACCTAGCTACTCTAGGTTAGGGGGTAGGTCCGGGAGGGAAAGTTATAGACACATTTTCATACTTTGTATCTGGAGTACTTCACTTAATTTTCTCTGCAGTCTTAGACTTTGGCGGTATTTATCATGTGCTTCTAGGACCTGGGGCTCTTGAAGAATCATTTCCATTCTTTTGTTATGTATGGAAAGATAGAAATAAAATGACTACAATTTTGGGTATTACTTAATTTTGTTAGGTATAGGTTCTTTTCTTCTAGTATTCAAGGCCCTTTATTTTGGTGGTGTATATGATACCTGGGCCTCTGGAGGTGGAGATGTAAGAAAAATTAACAACTTGACCCTTAGCCCGAGTGTTATATTTGGTTATTTACTAAAATTCACCTTTGGAGGAGAATGATGGATTGTTAGTGTGGACGATTTAGAAGATATAATTGGAGGACATGTATGGTTGGGTTCCATTTGTATACTTGGTGGAATTTGGCATATCTTAACTAAACCCTTTTTATGGGCTCGTCGTGCATTTGTATGGTCTGGAGATACCAAAAACTCTTAGTATTCAAACTTATACCTAAAAGAGTTTACCTAGTAAATTAAATATATTTTTCCAGGTTTCCATTTTGTTTTATATTGGACATGGTTCTACATTAGCCAAACATGGTACGGTATGAACACGATGATATATATAGACATGATGATACTGACACAACATTCATTTTGTTAACAAAAATCAGAACGTTTTAAGTTAAGCCCGGAGTAAACTAAAATTATCGCTTCGCCCTTACTCATGTAGTCATATAAAAAAAAACAAAAGTTAACATAGAGTACAATCAAAGATAAGAGGCCCATAGCCATGTTATGCAAATAGAACACATGCCATATAACCATTTCATCATGGCGGTGTGTCCATATTGTGTCCCATGAGTGTCCGAGTCAAATTGTGACATTCATACATATATGCATAACTTTAGAATTAAAGTAGGGTTTCTAAAACATGATTAATGCCGAAATTCTTGTCATACCAATGAATTTTTCAAATTAAAAATTCAAGAGAGAAAGAGGCTTGCCTTAGGAAAGTGGTTTAGAATTGGTGTTAGGCTTGTTCTTCTTCTTCTTATTCCCCAACTTCTTTCTTCTTACTAACTTCTCCTTTATTATTCTTTTTTCTTGAATTGAGTTTGGGTGGAGGAAGAAATCGAAGGGAAGGAGGAGAGATGATTGTGTGTGGTGGTGGTACTGGGCTTGTTATCAGGAGGTGGTAGATTGGGCGATGGTGGTGTGGAGATAGGTTGTTGAAGATGGGCTAAAGAGGGTCGACAGGGAGGCAGGTTCGGGAAAGGAATGGAGAGGATCGATAGAGGGATTGGGAAGGGGAGTCAACAAGGAGGTTCGAGAAGAAGGACGACGAGAAGAGATTGAGGGATGGATGGAGAGAGGTGTGGGTGGGGATGGTATGAGGTCGGGAGAGGGGGTTCCCAAAAGTGAAATGGGAGAATGGAGGAAGGAGAACGGTTGCCCACTCTCCATAAATAATTTTTTTTTTAAAAAACAAAAAAACAAACAAAATCATTAAGGGACAAGAGTGATAATAATTTTTTCCTGGCTTACATACATTTTTTTTTCTACCCGAGAACCCCCCCCCCCCTCTTGGGCTCGAACCCTGCCCACCCTCCCCTTGTCCCCCCAAGCCTTTTACTACTAGGCTATTATCTAAGGACCCTTGCTTACATGCATTATGACACCTAGCATGATTATATGTCCAAGCAATTTTATAATTTTTACAACTTACCGAAGGATTTATTTAAAAATAATAAATTTTACAAAAGAATTTTTTTAATTAATTTTAATCTTTTTGTTAATTCATTTAATCTATATGTAAAGTTTTTAAATGGTTTATTCTTAAGAATCGATAATATGAAAGAAAAAACTTAAAAATATAAAGGAATAATTAAGTATAGTATTTAATACCCGAAATATCTTATTATGAAATACGACTAATACACTCTACCTTCTTAGATAGAATTTCGTCATCAAAATTTCAACCTATATTAACTAATAATACTATCATACAAGGATTAGAACAAAAGCTAACCTATATATCTGAACATACATGGATACTATTCTCGTATGTTCTCTTCTATTTTCCATGTAGATTCTCTAGGTGAATCCTTTCTTCGTGCTACTAGGATAAGAAGAATGCTTCTATTCTTAAGAATCTTCTCCCTTTAGTCTAGAATTATGACTGGTCATTGCTATTTTTTCAAACTTTGTTCAATTATTACTTCAGAGTGATCCAATATGTGACTTGGGTCTGGCAAGTATCTTCAAAGTGGAGATACATGAAAGATATAGTAAACTCCTTCTAATGATGATAGTAAGGCCAATCTAAAGGACACATCTCCAATTCTTTCCAAAATATCGTTGACCCGATGTGTCACGCCCCGATCTCCCGCAGGCAATCAGCCGTCCCCATTGGGCTCGAATCCCAGCGCTAACGCTCCCATGGGACGATCGCTTAACCCATCTGGGCGTGATGCCGCACGAGCGTAAGTCGCGTCCGTGCAAGGCCATGATCCAAACAGGCGGTAATAGGTCTAAGCCACATAGTCACAGCTTATCCGAGTGCATCAGAATAATAAACGCATAGGCGATTGGTAACAAGTTCACAGAGTCGTCAATAGCGGAAGCATTGAATAACACAAGTATAGAAAATAAAATAATTTTTTTTGATATTGAACAAGTGTTACAAGCGGCGCTAGGCCGAGATTACAAGTCGCTCAAGCCTCTCTCTCTCTGAAATAGTAAAAATGTGGCAAGTGACTACATTTATGGAATGATACATAGGCAATGTTCCAACATTATGTCTTGTATATGTGCTTTAGTTCCGGAGGCAACGCTCCAAGGCTCCAGAGTGAACTCCACGCCTTAGCACGCACGAAGGAGGCATCCGCACCGAACGAGTTTCTCCCACACCCTACAAGCAATCTGGTGGATTATCATTACATGAAGGCACTAGTGGGGAGGCTTCTCGCCCGTTCGACAAATTCAAACACGTTATATAGGTTCTGTGCACCATCTATTAAGTAATTTTTCTAATCTTGCCTTAGGCTCAGTTTTATGGCAATGATGTAAAGCCTAACTCGCGTGGCAGTACATCGTATGATGTAAAGGAATACGACGAGACACCAACTTACCATCCGTCCTTCCCTGTCCAAGAAAAACCAAGTTAAATCAAGCACAAGCATTTATAATGTAATCCAGGGACAATTGAATAAAGCGAACACAAGTTTCGTAGACGAGATTATGTTTTGGGTGCACAAGTTATATGGATTATCAGGTATTTGCATAAGATTTTCAAGTGTTCAATGGATTTCTCAGGTTGTTCAACTTGTAAAGATGTCTTATACTCATAATCGTTCAGGTGTTTCCCAATTTCCGGATGCGATGCAATAACTCGCACGCGGATTGCCGCTTAGCGAGGATTACTTATCTATATGAACTGGTGGTCGCTGGCATAGCTATAAAGGATGAGTTATAGTCGATGACGAGGATGGTATGCAACAAAAAGCATGTGAGGTGCTGCAAGCCATCCCGTCCAAGCACATGAGACTATCACCCTTTTAGCGAGAATGGTGCAGCGTGAAGCGCACACGCCATTCTGCTACACGTGACATGAGTTCTATCCAGATCGGATCGGCCCCGGTGTCCCGGAGACCGTCCGTGGAACGAGACCCGAAGATCTTCCTTGTTTCCAAGTTGTCTGCGACATGCAAGTCTTGGGTCTTCCAAATTCATACAACTTGACATGATAATCCATGATTCTTTTTCTGAACGAGCATTTGCTCCACGAGCTGTGATTCTTGATTTTCTTGACATAATTCTCGTTCAGATGTAAACTTGACATGATTCTCGTTCAGAGTTCAACTTTACTTGATGCATTCCCCTGGTTCAGGGATTGCCTTGGTGACCTAACGGTCCCGGATACTTGTATGTTCATATTGCACAGAAGAGCTATTTGATAGTCTTCTCGCTAACAAGATGCATGCACGATATGATATAGTGTTAGTTGATTGTGGCATAAGTTTCATTGTGGCAAGTATTGGATCAAGGCAACAGTACAAGTTAACATATAAGCAGGCAAGCATCCATTCACATAAAACATAAACATTTACGTTAGGCACGAGGCTAAGGGTAAAACAAGGAGTGAAACCGTAAGGGACATACCGAGCGACATGATCTAGGGACGTACAGTGTAAGCAAGTGAACAATACACTACGAAGAGTATATATATATCATTCTACTCGAGGCATAGCGGGGTCTAGTCGCACAAGGCAAAGGTAGCATGCAAGGGTCCAATTATAAGCAAAGTTTTATTTCTATGTTCTAGCACAATAAATATAAGTTGGAATTATTCTCTTAGTTAAGTGCATTGTATTCTTTATTAGCATGCAGGGGTGATTCACCTAGCGACTAGTATGTATAATGCATATTTTAAATGTGTTGGCTATGCAAAGACAAGTTCATCGTAGCCACCCACCTTAGCGATGATTCGTCTCGGTCGAACGATACTCCGAGCGAGCCTTTGAAAGCCTAAGCCGAAACTCCTAAATGGCCAAGTCTGGAATTTTTTTTGCCTCAAACGAGTTTTATCGCTGAGCAAAGCTGGTCGGATCGTTGCACTTGCGCCGTTTGAATCGGCTATCCGCTTAAGCGGAACGGGTCGTTACACAATGGACCTTAGACTTAGCTTCCCTCTAGTTTCGAACCTAATCATTCCCCGAGTTGGGAAAATCATCATGACCACCTGACGCCAGGCATGAATTCCAATTTCTTAATGGAATTTGGTTTATATTTACTTACAGATGCTTCTGGCTTAGATCTACTCCCAGCCGCTTTTGTTTCAAGCATAGCAGATGCAGTAGGTTAATTTTTTCCTTGTACTTCAGGTGGTAGTAGTGGACTTCAAATTCGTTTCCAGTTTTCATATTTTTGATTTTTGCGTATTAAAACTTCTTCTCATAAAATAATATTATGGTGTGTTTCGTGGTTCATTTATTGTATTCCTGTAATTTGTGACTTTATTTTATTATGTGAGACTACCTTGGACCAATAGAATATTTATTGATATTGCCATAAATCTGTGCTAGGACCCGTGTGTAGAACGAATACCATAATTTTCCCGAATTAGGGAATTTTGCCTCCTAACCGACATACCGACAGTGTAATGGTCTGTACCGACGGTATACCAATTTATTGGAATCAAAACCTGTTGTATTTTTAATCGGCATATCGCAATGTACTGGTATATACCGACGGTATACCAGTTTGCCTGTTTGTTTTTTATTTTGTATATTTTTATGAATAAATGTTTTGTATATTTTTGTAAATAGTATTTTGATATTTTTGTGAATAGTGTTTGATGCATTCTATTATCCATTGGTTTCTTGGTTCTGACTTACCCTATTGGCCAATGGTTTCTTGGTTTTCTTTTGAGTGGATGAGAATGATTTAGATCTTGACGTTGATTACTGATGTGGCAGATCCAACGGTCACGATTAATTTATGACTTCTATATAATCCCCTTAACTTTGTTTCTCCTCTCTCTATTGGTGGTGGAGTAGAAGAGTTAGGCTGTGAGCTCAACTTTAGTTAAGTACATCTTGCTCAAAAGTGATGCGGCAATGCTTTGTTTTTTATTTTTGATAGAAATTAAAGTTTTTTTCTTCTATAATATTCTTCTCTAAATTGCTAGCATCTTTAGTACATGACATGTTTGCTTTTGATCGTTGGTTTTGAGTTTCGGCTCCCAAAAATCTATTTTCATAGAGTATTTCATGGTTTTCATCTCTCAAATCTTAGAATTTATAAAAACTAATATTCCAATATTGTAGGGAATTAAATTTTATTTAATTTTGACTTTGGAAAATCCAAATTTCGAGTTAAAACGAAGTTTTAACGACAAAAACAAGTTTCATGAAAATACAAAGTTTTAGTTGCTGTCCCAGACAAGTATACCGACTGTATAATATAATGATGGTATTCCTATTTATATATATTTTTACTATCTATTTTTCAACCAATATACGGCCGGTATGCTGATTTGGCTGATTTTGTTTATTTTGGTCCATTTTTGTATGTTTTGTCCGTTTTTTGTTCCGTTCTTTCACTATTTAGATTCCTCATCATACTATTCTAATATTTCATGATTTTGGGAAGTTGTTTTACCTATGAGCTAATAACAAGTTCATGTTCAGCTAGATACGAGTTCATATACAGTTAGACACCGTTGAATATTTCGTGCGTTAATCTATTTGCATCATGGCATTGGACAATCGATTGTGAGTATTGTCCAATGTACCCCACGTTAATCTATTTGCATCATGGCATTGGACAATCTATTTGCATCATTGCATAATGACATTTTTCATTGATAAATCTCGAACTCATAGCTCGTCATTTCTAGGATGATTCTCGAGTGTCCACGACTTGAGAATTGAAAATAAATTTGATAAGATAATTGACTTGTAAACAAATATAGATCATTAGGAGGGGAGGATACTTCGTGCTACCAGTGAATCATGTCACTATGGCCCCTATAGTGGCAGGTACAACCCCGATTGATGTGGTTTCCTGACCACTATAACTAGAGTGTTCATGGCACTATTGGGCATTTATATTTTGAGTCACCAGTCGTGTCGGGTTGCGGCACATTCAGTTATAAGTTTCATATGTTCTTAGCTAGCCCCTACTGACGCAGAGTGATGAGACAAGTTTTAGGTTTTGTGATGTTCTTTAGTAGGCAGAGATGAGACAAGTTTTGATGAGACAAGTTGTATGTAATTTTTCTTTTACAAGTCGTCGCCCCCATGGCCACACGCGTATCTACAACTAGGTGGTAGAAAAGTTTCTCAAATTGCATATATTAGTAACTAGGACTATGAAAACCCTAACTAGTTAATTTGTAGCAAGTAGTAGGAAATGCTTGGCTGTGCTCTTTTGGTTGCACGTACTTATATGCCCGCGCTTTGTCATATGTATCGATAAGTGGCTAGGGACTAAGTTCTGGTCGAAAAAAGATCTCCAACCCTGGTCCTTATTTGGTTTAAGGGTTATGACTCTGACTTCGAGTAGCTCCTAAGTTTTCTTGTCGCTTGCTGACTTATCTTTTTCTATAGCTATGTGTTCAGCTTTTATTCAGTCTTTTATATTCTCGAGATACGTGCATTAGTACCACATGAATCTCGATAAGCATTTAATTATTGTTTATTATGGATTTTGTCGTTCAAATTGTGCTTCCTTGTGGTACTTGCTATTTGGGGTCTGATCCCACTGGTCTTGTTTGGCCAGATTACCAGTGGAGCCTTAGGATTCCTCCTATCTCTCGCTGGATGGCCCGCACCCGTAGTTCAGCGGTCCCAGCACGCGAGTGGGTTCTTTTTCCTTACCTCACTCGCTATCTATTTTATTTTTGTGGTGTTTAGCTAGGACCAGTGTTAGCCCTTTATTTTGAGACTTTTTCTCTGACTTCGGTCAACTTGATGTATATTTTAGACCATGGCTTGTATATGGATAATGTATATTTGTACTTTTCTAGTGCAACATTTTGTATTCACTAGCATCATGATCATTTATGATATATATTTTGGGATGCCTCTTTACTTTTATGTTTGATATACTCTTTTTACTTATTGTTGTTGGATTGAGATACTAGGATTTGTTGGCCTTAGACTGACGTCATAGAATGTTAGAGTCTTTCCACTTGTCTTTAGACAGCCGTGACCGTATCTTGGGGTACCTTTGTACTCTGATATACGTAACTAGCTTTGTTACGCCCCCGCTCTCTAGTATTCTGGATCAGAGGATTGTTGTACCATCATTTGCATTATTATAGATCGTAACTCATCAAACTTTGCCTCCACGTCTTAAAAATGTCGATTGATATCACTACAAGAACTTTTATCCCCCACCATGTTGGTAATACCACATGTCTTTCAGCAGACTAGACAGTCTCAGAAGATGAATAAGCTGAATTGATGCTTTCAGCTTCTGGATTCCAAGTCATGATGAATGCTACCCCCAACTGGAGTAGTAGAAAGTGATAACAAAGAGCACCATGGGTCGACTCTAGGTCTATACTAAGAATCAGGTGCCTTAATATGCATCTTTTGCCGGAATTGAACGTAGGTCAACTCTATGTTCATACTCAAAAGCAGGTGCATCAGAATAGAGCACCATGGGTTGATTGACTACCCTCATCTTTCTTTGCATCCTCTTTTATGGTTGTTACCCTATTATATTGACAAAATCAAAAGGAAGATCAATTGTGTTGGAATGATGATTTCTGCGCGAGCAACGAAATTGCCTTACGCGAGAACTTGGCTTGTTTTCTATGCCATAAGGGAATTGTTCACTAGTCCATAGTTGATTCTGGACCACAACATTAGAGTTTTTTGCGCGGCGGGAGCTTCTCTTCCCGAGGGGTACTTATTGTTTTGCCCAGAGTTGATTTTGGACAACAACATCTTGGTCTTTTGTCCCACAAGAAACAAGCTTCTTGCGGATGAAAACATTACACTTGCAATCAATATAGTGCTCGTAAACATTATGATTGCCTTCACCTTCATATTGAATTCTTTTGCCGAGGTGGTCACACAAAAATCTTTGCAACAACGTGTTGAATTATGTTTTTGTGTTACAATCTCTGAAGCATGCGAGACTGGACTTTGGCCTTGTTCAAGTTATCATCCACTGACTCGTAGACATTGAAGCGATATTTGGAAAGTAGCAAATATGTGGCTTCAATCTTAAAATCAGTAAATTTCTTACCTTTGGTGACTTTGGCAGCAGGATATGCGGTGTGAGGCTTTGGTAGCCATACGTTGCGTATATTTGGAGCAATAACTTCAACAACTTGGTGAGCTCGTTGGAAGATCTTCAAATGTGGTCCGTAAAGGCTGGGCTAGAGTAGCACTTAAAAATTATTTCCTCAAACTTTTGTTAGTAAATTTAATATACAAGGAATCAACTGTGGATCCTAGCATAGCAACATCAGATTGAGCCACGATCTTCTTATCAGTCGTAAAGGTATTTTTCAAGTGAATAGCTAATTCACTAACAGAATAACGCATATTAGCGACGTCAAAAAACTTCACTAATATCTAAAATAACGTCGCTAAAATGATTTGGCAGCATAATTAGCAACATTTTTACGTCGTCACGTATTACATGGTCGCTGACAACAAAAACGTCGCTAGTCGTCGATGTAGAGACGTATATTTGCGACGAGAAGACGTCGCAGAATATACGACGTTTAACGATGTGTCGTCGTTAAATTGGCGACGTAAGCATTGGTCGCAACACGTCTCTATATTAGCGACATTATAAATGACGTTTTGCTACAAGAATGCTGACATGTCAGCATGTTAGCGACGTGTAGAGACATACTAGCGACGCACATATTTTCCAGGTAGCGACGTTCACCGACGTAACTGTACGTTGTTGGACGTCGCAAAACGTCACAAAATTGAAAAAAAACAAAAAAACAGGCCGCAGTTTGTTAAATATTTTCTAACATAACTCTACCTGCAGTTACAAAATCACAATTTAAATAAATAGACCCGGAGCAACCCTCCGTTGAACTTTATGGGTTCACCGACCCCTTCAGTGGAAAACTCAACACCTGGAAATTTTGGTGTACAATTAATATGAATAATAAACTAAACTCACATAGAAAGAAATCTATAAAGTTACATTACACTAAATATGTCCAAAGAAGTAGATAAATGAATTTAAAATAAGTGTCACATGCGTCTCAGAATGTAATAAAAAGTAAGAAATAAATACATCAAAGACCCAATAATGGGCCAATACACACAAACACACTAAAACATGTCTAAACAAGGACTACTACTAATGAGGAGGAGCACCGCCGCACATCTGGGATAGAAGGAACTCATACTGCTCCTGTGAAAGTGTCACCGATGCCATTGGAGGAGGAAGTGAGCTCCATAAGGCTATGCTCGAGCGAATCAAAACGTGCAGTGATCGTCGCATCGTCCATCTGCGGTGCAGATTGTGGACGCTCCATAATCCTTCCTAGCAACTCTTTATGCAGGTCAGCAATCTGACGGTCAACGCTCTCCTGGGCTCGTGCCGACGCCTGCAAAGGCTGCAAAGAATGCACACTGATAGAGGGGGCCCTAGATGACTGCGTCATAACATAAGAGTCGTAGGATCCCGTACAGTAGTACATACCCATCTGAAGACCACCAACGACGGTCATCCAGAGCTCGTCCGCCGACGGAGCTGAAGAGGGCTACAAGGAATTACCAACCCCCCTATAGATGCACCAGTTGTCGCCTGCTCAAGTAGTTTAAGATACTCGACCTAGAAAATTGGTTGCGAACGTCTAAGTTACTTTTTAATAATTATATAGATATCTATTTGCATATTTTCTAAGTTATATTAAAACTAATACATAATAGTAAAACGTACAAAGCTTTGCATGGCCTTGTCATCGATGAGCTTTCCACCCTTTTGATGGGTGGCCAAGAAGACTGTCACCATGTTGGCGTCCCCACCCCTCTGTAACTGTTAAAAATTATATTATTTATTATTAAAATTATACATCTTATCCTTCTTGCATTAAAATAATATATATTTAATAGAATACATACCAGACGACAGAAATGTTCCGTCATGGGAATCGAGCCACTATACCACTTTTCTGCCTTCGACCTAGCCGTCTTTGCCTTCTCCGACCATTCCTTGTATTAGGGTTCGTCGAATCTCGCCTTCATCATAGTCCACTGCTCAGGCGTAATCCAAACGTGGATCGGTTCTCCGTCGCGATCACGGACCATCTGGTTGTTTATAGCATTATGGATCAGCTTGGTTGTGACGGCAGTAAACTGTTCCTTGATCTTCTGAGCCCGGTGTGGTGGATAGAAATATATTTTCTATAAGAAGTAAAATAAAGAGTGAGATAATATGCATAAATAATTATTGATATTAAAAGTAAAAATATTTTACCTTGAAATGGGCAAACCAAAATGCCTTCCTATCTTCTGGAGCATCTGAGTAGTTGATCCAAGGTCCACCATAGTTCTGCGTAAGAAAATGCCCCAATGCTCTCTGTACCGTCGATGGAAGATATCTATACAACGATAATTAAATTCATGAATATATAGATATAATCATTTGGAAAATGTTAACTATTTAACTTAGTTGTTAGGCCCGTCCCACCAAATCTCCATCCTCGTCTCGCCCGGAGGCGCGCATGGATGATCGCTCTGATCATGCGCAGACGGAGTCAGCTCTACCTCCTCCATCTACTCCTTTGTCTCCATGGTTCCGTAAACAGGAGGAAGGCTGGATGAGGGAGTAGTCTCAAGCATGGAACTGCTGGTCCCAGGTACCATTGATGGAGCCGAAGATGTGACTGGCCGGTACACTGGAGTACTCTACGACGAGGATTCGTAACAAGTAGTCGGTACCGGAGAAGCACTCCGTCTAGAGGATTTACCTCTGTATGATGCTCGTCGTCCTGTCATACCTGATGATAAAATAAATACACAGACTTATAATAGTTCATAAAAATAACATAAGATGAAAAAATAAATACACAGACCTATAATAGTATATAAAATATCACAGTCACACAATAAACACAAAATAAAAGTATCACAGTCACACAATAAGAACAATATAAAAGTATCCATACAGTTAAAATAGATGTTACATTCCACATTAAAAAATACTACATGGCTAGAGTTCTAAATAAATTTATTTTATTTTCAATCCCCTTCTGAAAATTTATCTTCTTCGTTTTTCTCCTCCACCTCTTCCTCTTCCTCCTCTTCACTTTTATCTACTTCTACTTTTTCGGATAATTTTACCTCTTTTACATGATTAGATGTGTAATGAGAAACTTTCGTTGAGTCCACATCTACAATATTTGTTACAATAGGTAGCTTATCCTCCTGATAAGCTATTTCGTTAACGTTAAAGGTATTTCTAGCTTTTGTCTTGCATACTGCCCACCAGTCTGACCTCGTTGTTCTTCGTTTAGGATAAGTTGTGAAGTACACGAGCTGAGCCAGACTTGATAGGACAAATGGTTCATAGCCTTGATATCGACGCCGGTAGTTTATATCCACAAGATCATGCTTGTCTATTTTTCAACCTAGATCTTGGATCGAAACGGACCAATCATACCTGAATAACACAATCTTAGCAGGCTATATTCCATAATTATATGTCAACTCCACAATCTTCCATAAGACACCATAAAAATTATTATTTGGATCGACATCTTTGTAGCTCGAAGATTTGATACACAAATAACTATTTTTCGTAGAATTGAGATCCAAGAAGCTGCCTCTTATCGGGACTTTTGTTGACTTGAACCTAAACTCATTCACATAGTAGATTGGCGAGATTATGATGGCATAAATTGGTCCCTTTGCTAGAGTTTTAAAAGATTCATTCTCGAGTGTTGTGTGGGGACGATCGACCTAAATACCAAGAAAATGATATTAAGTTCAACGTTATGATAATTATTATGCATAGTGCATACACAAAATGATTCTTACATATGCACTCAACCAAGAAGAAAAATAAAGTCTCATTTCCTGTTCAACTTCTTCATCTGTTATATATGGTCTCATCGACCTCATCTCATCATTAAATGTGCTAAAAAATAATAAAATATCGCCCAATTAGTGTAACAATATTAGCGTTTACTATTACATTAAGATGACTTAAACGTTGACGTATTAATTACTTACCCCGATAGCTTCTCCAATTTATCCTCGTCGTAGTTGAGTAATATATACAACTGAGCAGCCCTTAGCTCGTCGTCATTCAGATATCTCTTATTCATTTTTTTCGAAGGCTTACCGAAAGCATGAATACTTTCAGTATTGCATCATTAGATTCTGGATATCCGTGGTCATTTCTGGAAACTCTTGTTCTATTAGTAGCAACATGTGACTTGACATACATCGAGCAAAAGTTTATAATCTCCTCAAGAATATAGGCTTCATAAATTGAGCCCTCAATCCGTGCCTTATTTTTTACCTTTCTCTTTTGGAGGTTCAGTTGACGCTCGAACGGGTACATCCACCGATAATCGATAGGCCCACCAACACGTGCCTCGTAAGAAAGATGAAATAAAAAATGCTCCATGGAGTCAAAGAATCTAGGAGGGAATACTCTTTCAAGCTGTCACAGTATTACCGCAATGTCCTTCTCTTACTTTGTAGAACAAAGATCCCTGAAGAATATGCTAAGCTCAGTCAATGGATCTCAAACTACCTACGGTAAGAATTTTCAAAATGCAATTGGAATTAACCTCTCCATGAATACATGACAGTGTTGGCTCTTTATACCCGTCAGTTTGTTCTCCTTTGGGTCAACGCATCTTCTTGGATTCGATACGTACCCGCCTAAAAATTTTAGCCCATGAATCCACCTACAAAGTCTGCCTTTATCCTCGTTGTCAAGTGAAAAAATTTTCTTAGGCTGCTTATACTTCCCATTCCCTTCCTCTATCAAATGCAATACATGGCGTCTACATATTTCTTTCAAGTCCAACCTGGCCTTAGAATTGACTTTCGTCTTCCCCTTTACGTCCATCACAATATTAATTATGTTGTCAAACACATTCTTCTTGATATGCATGACATCAAGGTTATGTCTAATCAGATTGGTGCTCTAATATGGTAGATCCCAGAATATGCTCCTTTTCGTCCAGTAATCAGTGTGACCAAATATATCGTACTTGTACCCCTTAGTAGGCTCTTCAATAGCATTTGGTAAATATTTAACCTCTTTCCATATCGTATCTTCGGGCCACCTTGGAGGTAGATTTAACTTCTCCATATCGCCAGCACGAAATGCACTCATGTTCCTCCGGAACGGATGATCCGACGGCAGAAATTGTCGATGACAATCGAAGAAGCACGATTTTCTTTCGTATTTTAAATAAAAAGCCTTAGTGTGGTCCATACAATACAGACATGAGAGACGACCATGAGTGCTCCATACAATACAGACGTGTTGTCCTTATCTGAAAATTTTGCTTTTTTGAAATATCGTATGTGTTGGCGCCTAGTTCACACAACTGATTCAACTCATCTATCAACGGTTGACATTGATGTTCCTCTTGGATTATTCAGACCCAAAATAATGATAGTTAAGAACATAACCAGAGTCTTCATGCACATCCAAGAAGGTAGGTTGTACGGGGTCACGATCATAGGCCAACACGAATACTGAGAGCCCGAAAGTCCGAATAGAGTAAAACTGTTGGAGGAGAGTCCCAATCTTACATTAACGAATCCAAAGAAAAATCGGGATACTTTCGATCGAAGTGCTTCCATGCTTCTCCATCGAATGGGTGATCCAACACCCCTTCAATTTGTTCTCGTCTATGCCAACTAATATTTTCGGCAGTCTCCTTCACCATAAACAACCTCTGTAACTGCGGCATTAAAGACAAGTAGTACATCAAATCGGTCGTCTTCCTTGCACCGACATACCTTCTTGTACCGGTTGCCTTATAGCGATCAATACCATAAAATTTGCACATATTTTCATCCTTGTCGTCTTTGTAGTACAACATCCACCCGTTGTGACATGCATCAATTTTCTCGTATCCCATCCAGAGTGATCTTACCATCCACTTATACCGGTAGAAGTCTTTAGGTAACTTAGCACCTGCCGACAAGATCTCAATAATCAACTCCATCAATTGATTATAGCATTCTTGCGACATGTTAAAATCAGACTTGAGGCTCAACAGTCGTGTAACCACCTCCAACGGTGAATGATCCTTACAGCCAGGATATAATAGATTTCTTGAATTCTCCAATAACTCCATGAACTTTACAACAATGACATTCAGTGCCTCCTCAGATGCATCATGATTTTTCAGATCGAAACTAGGCCCAACAGCCTCGAAAACCATATCCACGCCCCCATCGTTGTAATAAGCGTGGTCGTGGACACCCATATACGGCTCCACATAAGGTTCCGGCTTCGATGCTAATGACACAAGTTCTCCGTGTGAGGTCCACTGATTGTAATTCGATGTGAAACCCCTCGAATATAAATGATATGTCATATCCACTTCTGAGTGATATTTTAAGTTGCGATATCTCGTACATGGACACTTAATTTTGGTGTTGTCTATGTACTGAAGGAACGCCTTGGCGAACTGCAGGAACTGTTTCACCCCCTATATGAATTCATCTCGTACATCGCACATATCATCAGGATGACGGTTGTATATCCACGAACGATGACGCAGGTAGTAATTCAGACCCATTTCTAGATATTTCTGAAAAAATGAATAGACATCATTCAAGTATATTATCCAAATGGATGCATAGATGGATACACATTTTTATCAAAGTAAGAACTCCTATTGATGCGTAAGTATTCGAGTTATGATACGTGAGTATCTATATCGTGGTTCATGAGTATCCATTTTATAATTCGTGACTATCCGAAAACTAGAAAACTCTGATTTCAAACTATATTAAATAGGTTTCGTCATGTGTTCATTGTCAGTCATTCTTTGAAAAGAAAATTTACTTGTGCAAGCCTTCTTGAGGCTTTTATTTGAAAGATAAATTATAGTCGCATGATTATCAATATTATCTTAACTTTTACCTGAAAGCTCTACCTTGGAACAATTTGCAGATTACATATAAAATTTAGAGATAAATAACTTTATTTTACATATTTATTTATATACTTCACAAGTGTGGATCTGTATTTTATGTAAATTTATGTAAACACTAGAAATTTAAACCGAATAGATTGGAATAGGTTGGACATAAAGCTAGTTTCATGTCAGTGTTTGTGTGTCCGTGTCGTGTTTATGTTTCAGTCAGTTTTGTGTGTCCGTGTCGTGTCTGTATTTCTGTTTTCTTTATACTATCCCTATGTATGTGTGTCATGTCACAAAGAGAGAGGGGAGGTTAGGGTTTACCTAAGTCATCGAAGGGGTCGAGGGGGGAGCACGGTTGAAACCCTAACCTGACCCAACTTAGACTATTAGAGAGAGAGAGAGAGGGGTTATGGTTTACCTGAGCCGCTGGAGGGGGGATCATGGTCGGCTCCGGAGGGGGGAGCACTTTCGGCGCCGGAGGTGGGAACATGGTCGCAGGAGGCTCGCATGGGGAAGGGGGGAAATTTTAGAATTTTTTTGGAAGTGGGGGAAATAAAATCAATCTATAAACCTATATGAAAAAGTTAGCGTCGTTTTAAACAAACGTCGATAAATGTCACGGATGTTATAATATTTAGCAACGTATGGAATATTATGTCGCTAAACATCGCTATAATAAAAATAATAGCGGCATTTTATGACAGTTGGGATATCGGCTTCCGTAATATTATTCATTGTCACTAAGCGTCTCTAAGTCGCTAACAGCGACGTCCTGCGACATTATTTTACGATGTCGCTAAATTCATAAAATATAGCGATGTAAGAAACAAACGTTGCTAAAAACGTCATTTTTTAATCATATTTTTGTAGTATTTATTTTTGTACAGAAAAGCAGTACAATTCTTTAAAGGAATTTTTTTTTTATAAAATTTATACAACTAAGAAATGTATTACAAAAGAATATAATTATACAAGAATATAAGGTACAAGTTGTGATTCTAGAGGGTATATCGATGGAGATCAAATTGAAGCATTATTCATTTACTCCATTAATGATTTTATGAAATTTTGGAAGCTCATGATGCACGCAAACACTATGGGTAGAGTGCTATCACTAAAGGATGCTTGGACTACTATTGCTTAGGTATGTGTATGATGTATGTGTTTGAAGAATCAAAATTAAGACTATTTATAGTAAAAGTCTCAAAAATAATTGTTGCTGAATTCCTGCCAGAGACTCTGCCCCACAGGAGATGACTTCTCGTGAGAAGCACTGTCCCACGATTGTAGGCTTCATACTGACCTAAGCCCACGTTCACGCAGGGCTTAAGGAGACTTTATCATGTGGCCTGATGTTCATGCAGCACGCGAGGAGATTCTGTCACATGGAAGCGGTCTTCCCGCGGGGATGACAACATGCTTTGCCACATGGCTTCCTACCGATGTATTTGCACGTATAACAACGAGCATCACTGTGCCAACTATTGATGAATTGTCTTAATATTTGTAAAATCTCTACGTTATATGTGCACTGACACCTCGATCTTTGTACGTACAATATATTAAACGACTTTGCTAGTCTCATAAGAAGAAAGATACTATAGAGTGCATCTTATGTTGGAAAGATGCTCTTTCGAGGGAATCCCTCTCGCTGGAGGGAAGATCTTGTAGGAAATTTTCCCTTTCATTGAAATAAACTTCTTGTAAAAACTTTCTCATACAGGAGGAATATTTTCGCAGGGATGTTCTCCTTGTTGGATGAAGCTTCACGTGGGAGGTTTGTACATAGTGATGTTTATGATCCTACAATATCTATACAACAGAAAATTTTTGTTGTTTACTTCTTCTTAATAGGTTTAATAGAGAAGGTGGCTGGTTATTCTTTTACTATCATTGTTTGTAATACACAATAAAGCTAGAAATATAGGGTAATTAAGAATATTACTTATGGTTTAGCTTGGGTTCAAAGCGCGAGGTTGTCATCATCTAGAGAGAGTCGTCGGAGATCATGTCACTACAAAAATGTGGGTGAAGGCTCGACGAGTCTTCTTGTCAGCAGAGGCATCGACAATTACATCGAGTTGAAGCATGGAGTATTCATGTTCCGGTAGGGCATTGTCACAGGCTATAGGCTCCAGATGTGCGATGACTTGGATGCTCTCTACTAGTCGATGGTGACAGCAACGATACTTGCGGTGTTACTACTAGCAGTAGTGGATCCACGATTACTATCCACTAGGGCTACTATCATAAGGGGATTCAGACGCAACGCCCCTAATTTTTTTTAGGATAATATTATAATATTATATTAAATAGTTCTATTTTTATACAAAAAATGCATTACATTTCATAATTTTTCTCTTCGAATTTTCATACTTTAAAAGAATTTAACTACAAAATCTTTTTAAATACTACTAAGCAACTATTTTTCTATGAAACATACTTTATACAAAAAATACTAAGCATTTGAATTTTGTAGTATTGGTTATATTCCAAAGTAAGCTTCTAATTTGTAAGTTAATTAGAAGGAATTCAGGTGTTTATTATATGTCCAGATAATTATTTTTATTTAGCAAACTTTAGAAGCATAAATTTAAAGTATGTAATAGTATGCTCCTATGAATTCCTAATAATTTAAAAGCTCGACAATAAATTTGGAGCGGACATATAACAAATACTAAAATTTTAAAAAAAATTCACTGGGCCAAGCCCCCAAATGCACTGCATGTGGATCTTCGAATTTTCATACTTTAAAAGAGAGACGGGAGGGCAAGATGAGCCGCATAGTCGAAACTCGCGGTGAGGGGTCTATGGGCTCCCACATTGCTGGCGAGAATTACCGACATAAGGGTCTGACAAACGAGAGGAAGAGGAAAGGTATGGTGACAACGGTGTTAGAGAAGGTTGTGAGTACAAAGGGCACTGAGGTGAAAAATATGAGCATAGAGATTGAGGGAGATGTGAGGATGATAAAGAAGATTGGGGGGTGGTTTGTTCTCTTTATATCATGTATTTATTTTAAGAGAGAGCGCGAAGGGGTGTAGATGATGATTTATACATTTTTGTATTGATCAAGATAAAGGGACAGGGATAGTAGAGACAACAATGACAAAATAATGTATATATATATATGATTTTTTTCGCTTATGTGTCCTAGCCTCCTTTTCCGTTCCCACTCCTCCCCCGAGAAGATCGGTGAGAGGCCGCTCCCCCACCCGCTTCAAGGCCCCTTTTCCTTCTCTTCTCCCGTCCCATCCTACCCTATGTCCCCTTCGCACTTGAGCTCCTCTCTTTGTCTCCTTTCTCTGTCTCTCTCTCTCTCTCTAACACAACACAACACAACACAACACGACATGACCCACACAAACCCTAACCCTAACTCGGACACACACACACACGCACGCGGACACTAACCCTAATACTGACATGGACACACGGACACCACAAACATAGAGACAGCTTTCTGGACACAAACCCTAACTCGGACACACACACACACGCACGCGGACACTAACCCTAATACTGACATGGACACACGGACACACACAAACATAGAGACAGCTTTCTGGACACAAACCCTAACTCAAACAGCTTTCTGGATACTGACCCTAACCCTAATACTTTAACTTGTCCTTCACTTTATTTATCATATTTAAGGGTGCACTCCATTGGTGCACTCCATTGTTTTAGACACAGACCCTAACCCTATCTCTCTTCTAGTTAGCTATCTGAGTTGAGGCACAACCTTGCATATCTGCAGCATATATAATACGATGTAAATCTCGACTCAAGGAGAGTCGTATACACAGACACAGAAATGACTCTTCAAAGTGGAGACACGATATACGGTATTGGCTTCTTCTATAACTCATATCCAACTTGGGCTGATTCTTCTTGCTGCACGAGCTGTTGCATTGGCTACTACAGACTACTAAACCTGTTGTTGAAGGCTCTACAGTGCACTGGCTCTGCTGCTACTTATTGCGTTTACTTGCTACTGTGCATCCTTTCTGTTGTACACTGTACAGTGTTGCTGCACACTGATTCCTCACTGCTGCACTGTGCAGTACAGCTAGCTGCTACTACTATAAACTGCTGTATGCTTTCCCTTATACTGTGGTAGCACAAAGCTGCACACTGCTCAGTTATGCTCCTCCTTGCTGTGCTAGCACAGAGCTGCACACTACTCTCCCTTCTGTTGATCACTCAAACAACCATACTTGAAGGTAGCAGTGAGTATCAGTGCATGTATTGTATTTAACGATGAGTATATATGCTAGGACTAGGAGTATAAATGCATGTACTGTATTTAACGATGAGTATATACTTAAAGGTAATTGTATATTCATTTTTGCTGCAAAAGTATCTAGAAATGGATATGAATTACTATTTGTATCATCGTTCGTGGATGTGCAACCGTCATCCTGATGACATGTACGGTGTGCGGGATAAATTTATTGAGGGTGTACAGCAGTTCCTGCAGTTCACCAAGGCATTCCTTCAGTACATGGACGGTACAAAAATTAAGTGTCCGTGTGTGAGATGTCATAACTTAAAATATCATCCAGAAGTGGAAGTCACATATCATTTGTACTCGAAGGGTTTTATGCCGAATTACTATCAGTGGACCACGCACGGAGAACTTGTGTCTTTAGCATCAGAGCCGGAGCCTTATGTGGAGCTGTATATGGATGTCCACGACCACGCTGCTTACGACGACGGGTGGGTGAACATGGTTTATGATGCGGCGGGACCTAGTTTCGATCCGGACAATCATGATGTAGCTGAGGAGGCACTGAATACCGATGCTGCAAAGTTCATGAAGTTGCTGCAGAATGCAAGAACTCCATTATATCCTGGTTGTGAAGATCATTCACCGTTAGAGGTTGTTACAAGATTGTTGAACATCAAGTCCAATTTTAATATGTCACAAGAATGCTATAACCGACTGATGGATTTGATTATAGAGATCTTACCAGAGGATGCAAAGTGGCCAAAAAACTTTTACCGATCTAAGAGGGTGGTAAGATCGCTCTGGATGGGATATAAAAAATTTGATGCATGTCACAACGGGTGCATGTTATACTAAAAAGACGACAAGGATGAAGATGCGTGCAGATTCTATGGTGCTGATCGCTATAAGTCAAATGGAATAGAAAAGTATGTCAGTGCAAAGAAGCCTACCGATTCGATGCACTACTTACCTTTGACGCCGCGGTTGCAGAGGTTGTTTATGGTGAATGAGACTGCAGAAAATATGAGTTGGCACAGGCAGAAACAGATCGAAGGAGTATTGGATCATCCATCCGATGGAGAAGCATGGAAGCACTTTGATCGAGAGTATCCAAATTATTCTTCGGATATGCGTAATATCATATTGGGGCTCTCTTCCGACGGTTTTGCCTCATTCGGACTTTGGGGCTCCTAGTATTAGTGTTGGCCTGTGATTGTCACTCCGTATAATCTATCGCCTTGGATGTGCACGAAGACTACGTATATGTTCCTAACCTTTATTATCCCGGGTCCGAACAATCCAAAGAGGAACATCGATGTATATTTACAGCCTTTGATAAATGAGTTGAATCAGGTATGGGAAGTAGGTTCCAACATGTACGATGTTTTCAAAAAGCAGAATTTTCAGATGAGGGCAGCACTTATGTGAACCATCAACAACTTTTTGGCATATAGAATATTATCGGGATGGAGCACTCATGGTCGTCTCTCATGTCCATATTGCATGGCCTATACTAAGGCTTTTCGTTTAAAACACGGAGGAAAACCGTGCTTTTTCGATTGTCATCGATAATTTTTGCCGAAGGATCATCTGTACCGGAGGAACAGAAATACTTTTTGTACGGGCGTTGTGGAGAAGGCCAATCCACCGCTAAGGTGGCCCAGATACACGATATGGGAAGAGATAAAAGATTTACCAAGTGCTATCGAAGAGCCTACTAAGGGGTACAAGTGTGACAGATTTGGTCGCACCCATAACTGAACGAAGAGGAGTATATTCTGGGATCTGCCATATTGGAGCACCAATCTGATCAGACATAACCTTGATGTCATATATATCGAGAAGAATGTATTTGATAACATAATTAATATTATAATAGAGGTAAAGGGGAAGAGGAAAGACAATCCGAAGGCCAGGTTGGACTTAGAAGAAATATGTAGACGTCCTGCGTTGCATTTGATAGAGGAGGGGAATGGAAAGTTAAAGCAACCTAAGTCAGTTTTCTCATTAGAGAATGAGGATAAAGGGAAACTTTGTAGGTGGATTCAGGATCTAAAATTTCCAGACGGGTACGTGTCAAACTTGAGAAGATGTATCGACCTCAAGGAGAACAAACTGGCAGGTATGAAGAGCCACGATTGTCACGTATTCATGGAGAGGTTAATTCTGATTGCATTTTGGGAATTTTTACCGCAGGTCGTTTGGAATCTATTGATAGAGCTTAGCATATTCTTCAGAGATCTTTGTTCTACTAAGTCGCTCGTCGATCGTCAAAAAAATTAAGAGAAGGAAATTGCGGTAATACTATGTAAGCTCGAGAAGGTGTTTCCTCCTGGATTCTTCGACTCTATGAAGCATTTGCCAATTCATCTTTCCTATGAGACACGTGTTGGTGGTCCTGTCGGTTATCGGTGGATGTACCCCTTCGAGCGGCATCTGAATCACCTAAAAGGAAAGGTGAAAAATAAGGCACGGGTTGAGGGCTCTATTTGTGAAGCTTATGTTCTCGAGGAGATTACAAACTTTTGTTCAACGTATTTCAAACCTCATGTTGCTACTAATAGAACGAGGGCTCCAAGAAACGATGACAGATATCAAGAATCTAATGATGCAATACTCAAAATATTCAATGCGCCCGAAAAGCCTTCAGAAAAATAAAGAAGAGATATTTGAATGACGACGAGCTTGTCACGACCCGATTCTGTAGAATCGTTTGAGGCGTCCCCTGAATCGTGACCGCCGTGCGGGCCTGGGGTTGCACCCGCATAAGGCTTTAATAATTTGCATAGCAAGCACATATTCAGAGTACGCAGATAAATTGAAACACAAATTTGAAACATGGAAAAGTTCTCTTTATTGATAATGAACATCTCTTACAAACTCCTGAACGAGTCAGCTAATATGCCGAACGGCTTACAAAAGTATTGACTCAAAATGAGATAGCAGTCCTGTACATTACATCCCTTTATAAACTTAAAATGATAAAGACCTCCAGGCTGGAGGACGACTTTGCCACGAAGCTACATTTGTGTATAAAGAGTTGCAAGCTTCTGGCTTCAAAATGCTTCAAGGGGCGCGGTGAAGATGCGCCAACAGCTGGACTGGATCGGGAAGACGACTTCGGCTCCTCGCTCGGTTCGCCTTGGTGCGGAGAACCTGTTTCAACGAGGGTCAGCATGTCGAAACATACTGGTGAAGGCGAGCTAGCCGAACTATACCAATCAACACGTTGTTTTAATGAAGCATGTATATTTGTGGGTTACTATCTTGCCTTAGTTCATTTATAAGTAAGCAACATATAGAATTTACTGAAATAAACGTGCCACCATTCGGTGGATTTTACCTGCCCGTCTGAATTACCTGCACAATACTTACCATGCCTTCCCTGCCACGAAGACACAAGTTAGTTTGCAACAGGTTTAAATATACAATAGATCACTGGCGTTGCCATAAAGGACATTAGTCATAGACGAGAATGGTTTGCAGCGAAAGTACAGTGGGTGCTACAAGCCATTCCGTCCAGTACAGTTGACTATACAGTAGGGTTCCGTCCGGACCGGATCGGTGCTAGTGCCCTAGCGACCGTCTGCAGGAACCAGTTACCTTGTGCACAAGTTGTCCATGATCGAACAATACGTTTACTAAGTTAACAGTTCATGAAGTTGAGGCAAACAGTAGTACAGACAGTCGGTATTGCATGATTCATTTAATATAGCCTCCTTGAACAGTTTATCGCATACAAGGGGTTCCATACTTAGCACGATTCATAGAACAGTTATAAACGAACTAGCATACAGTATGATAACAGTTCACAGTTAGTTGTCAAGCATAATAACCAAGTCTATTCTCTTTTATCTTGGTTTCTTTTAATATTACTTGGTATCGTTTGATCGGGGCAAAGAAGAGTGCAGATTTTATAGATATGAATCTTGGAAGCAGGGCTAGCTAATCGGGTTGGTAGCCACTCACTTAGATTTGGAAGGAAGAAGGAAAGAGGCGCTTCACGACTCCGCTCGTAAGCCGCCTACTGCTCGTTCACCTGCACACGAACAGCTCGATTAATACTTCTTTCTCTCTTTCCAATCTCGAAATAGAAGTGCAAGTCAATGAACGAAAACAATAAAATCCATCAAAACCGTTCAAGAAAAACAAGCAAATCCCAAAACCAACTCAAAGCACGAAAGCAACAAGCGACATCGAAAACCGAGGCAATAAAAGATAGCAGCGGAGAGGTCCCTCCTGACTCTGCCGCTAAGTCGATCCCGGGGGCATGATCCACTAAATTTGGGAATCGATTCCGAAGAAACAAATCCATAACGAGTTCTTAATTCAATCTATCCCGATCGAACGATACCGTCTTGTGTTTCTTAGCCGCTATCTCCGCACCGGGAGAATGGGGCGCTACAGAGCTAAGGGCTGCTCAGTTGTATATATTACTCAATTGCGACGAGAATGAAGTAGAGAATCTAGAGGGGTAAGTAATTAATACGTTCACGTTTACATCATCTCAATATAATAGTATAAGCTACTATTATGCTACTAATCAGCGGTTGCTTTATTATTTTTTGGCAAATATAATGATGAGTTGAGGTCGGTTAGACCCTACATAACAGACGAAGAAGTAGAACAAGAAATAAGATACCATTTTCCTTTTTGGTTGAGCGCATATGTAAGGAGCTTGGTAATTATTTTTTTCTACACTTGCACAATAAATAACTTATTATCGCAACTTTGGTATTTAGGTCGATCGTCTAATAACACCCGAGACTGAATCTATTAGAACTCTAGCCAAGGGACCAATTACTTGCCGTCAAAATATGGTCAAGTTTCTATGTGAATGGGTTTAGGTTCAAGTCAACAAATGCTCCGATCAGAGACAACTTTCTAGATCTTGATTCCATTAAAAACAGTTGTTTGTGTGTCAAATCTTCGAACTACAAAGACGTCGATCCAGTCAATAATTTCTTTGCCATCTTACGAGAGATTATGGAGTTGACAAATAATTATGGCACATAACCTGCTAAGATCGTGCTATTTAAGTGTGAATGGTTTAATCTGATTCAAGATCAAGGTTGGAAAATTGACAAGCATGGCCTTGTGGATATAAACTACAAGCATAGATATCAAGGCTACGAACCTTTTGTCCTATCAAGTCAGGCTCAGCTTATTTACTTCAGAACTTATCCTAGATGAGGGATAGCGAGGTCGAATTGGTGGGCAGTATGCAAGACTAAAGCTAGAAATACCTTTGACATTGACGAAATAGCTTATCAGGAGGACGAGCTACCTCTTATAATAAATATGGTAGATGTGGACTCAACGAAAGTTACTTATTACACGAGTAATAATATAGAAGATGTAGAATTATCTAAAGAGGAAGACGAAGACGAAGTAGATGAAAGTGAAGATGAGGAGGAAGAGGAAGAGGAGGTCGAGGAAGGCGAACAAGATGAATTTTCTGAAGATGATTGAAAATAAAATATTTTACATGTAGAATGTACTATATTTTGACTGTAGAATATACTATTTTGACGAAGATATGTATTATATTTTGACTGTAGAATGTACTATCCATTTAGACTTGTGACACCACTAGTTATTTACTGTACAATTCTATGAATGCTATGAGATATGTATAATATTTTGACTGTAGAATATACTATTTATTTGTGTATTTCTTTATTCATTATATGTTGTTATCAGGTATGACAGGACGACGCGGAGGGTTCGACATGTCCTGAGTTAGATGGAATACTCCTCCGGTACTACCTAATGTTGGTTCTGGATCATCGTCACCTAGTACTCCAGTATATCGATCAGTCATATCTCCGACTGTGACGATGTTATGTGGCATCACTCCTGGGATGAGTAGTTTCAGGCCTGATAGTACTCCCTCGTCCAGCGTTCCTCCTGCTGACGGAACCATGGAGACAGATAAGCATATGGAGGAGGTTGAGCCGACGTTGTCCCAGCATCAGCTAGATCCTCCATGCGCACCTCCAAAGGAGACGAGGACAGAGATTTGGGCCGACGGTACAAAGTAAGTCAATTAGATACTTTAGCATCATATATATCGTGTATTTCTTTATTCATCATATATTGACTTTTTCGAAAACATCTGTATGGATATCGTCCCTTGTCGGTACAGAGACGCCTGGGCCTCTTTTTGAGGAACAACTATGGTGGCCCTTCGATCAACTACTCTGAAGCTCCGGAGGAGAGGAAGACGTTCTAGTTTGCGCACGTCAAGGTAAAAGTATATTATATAAATTCTTTAATTTATGCATATTATATAACTTACTAAATTTTTTATTGTAGCAAACATATTTCTATCCTCCATACCGGGCCGAGTTGATCGAGCAGATATTTTCTGACATTACCGCCAAGCTTACCTGTGATGCTCTGGATGACCAGAAGACTCGTGATCGTATTGGAAAATCAATCCAAGGTTGGATCATGCTTGAGCAATGGACTGCGATGAGGGCTAGATTCGACGATCCGAGGTACAAGAAAAGGTCTGAGAAGGTCAAGGCGGCTAGGAGGAAGGCAGCAAAGTGGTGTGGTGGCTCAATTCCGATGACGGAACATTTTTATAGTTTTGTATATTTTTTATTTCATATATATTATTTTACTACAAGTACGATAAAATGGTAGTAGAAAAAAAATTTAAATTTAGTACTAAATGATATAATTTTAACAGGTAAAGAGGGGTGAGGATGCAAACATGGTGACCGTCTTCCTGGCCACCTATTGAAAGGGAAAAAATCTCATTGATGAGAGGGCCTCCCAGACCTATGTAAGTATTACTTTACTTTGTGTTAATTTTAATATAACTTAGGCAATTATCGAGTATCCAAACTTTTCTAGGCCGAGTATCTTAGGCTGCGTGAGCGGACGAATGCTAGTGCACCTACAGCAGGAGAGGCTGGTACTTTCTCGCAGCCCTCTCTAGCTCCGTCGGCGGACGAGTTGTGGGTGACCGCCGCTGGTGGTCTCTAGAGGGGTACGTACTATGGTACGGGATCCTATGGTGCCCTTGTTATGACGAAGTCATCTAGGGCCTCCTTGACAAGCGCATATTCCACACAGCCTTCGCAGTCGTCGGTCCGAGTCTAGGAGGCTGTTGACCATCAGATTGCGTCTCTCCGTGACGAGTTGCTGCGAAGGATAGAGGAGCAGCCCCGGTCCCAGCCGCAGGCGGACGATGCAACTTTTATCGCACGATTTGATATGCTCAAGCGCAGCATCAGGGAGCTCCCAGATTTGACTGCTGATCTTAGAGCGTCGACAGAGCTTAGCTTGATGGAGCTGCATGCATCACAGCTGTCCATGGGAAAGAGGTTGATGATGATGCAGGATTCAATGATTCATAGCAGTACGAGGCTGTTATCTACCATGGATTCATACAACCAGCAACTAGCAGAGTTGGAGCGGATACGTACTCCTGGTGCGCTTACAATGACACAGACATTACCGACGTCACTACCTTCTCCATCAATATCGGTGTCGATTTTACGGGAGCAGTATGATCTGTTCTTATCCTTCATGTGTGCCGGTGGTCATCCTCCTGCAGATCCGCAGTAGTCCTACTTAGGATCGTTTATTGATTGTTTGTGTTTCAGACCTATGATATTTGGTCAATTATGAATATTTTTACTTTTAAGGCATTCAGACATTATTTCTTGTATTCTTTAGGACGAGGCTTTCAGACTCAGTTGTGTGGATATTTGTTGTATTCTTTAGGACAATATTTTCCCCTGATTCGGTTTATAATCTCAATATTTTGTATTTTTCAAATTTTATTATATTATTCATATTAAATATATGTTAATTTACCGGTGTTTAGAGTTCAACCAAAGGGGGTCAGCGAATTCAGCAAATTCAACGGAGGGTTGCTCCGGGTCTATTAGTACAAATTATGAATTCATAAACTGCAGAAAGAATAGTTTAGAAACAATTCAATATTCATTTTTTTTTACTGTATCTTTAGCGACGTTTTTAGCGACGTTTAGCGAAGTCTACTAACGTCGCTGAATACGTCGCTAAATACGTCGCTACACACGTCGCTAAAGAAGTCGCTGTCCGTCGTAAATTGCTGACATGGCAGTATTGCTAGGTCATAATAACGTCACTAAATTAGTAGCACAACGTCGCTAAATGAGTCGCACATACGTCACTATAAAAGTCGCTATTTACGTCGCTATCTACGTCGCTAATTTAGCGACATATAGCGACAAAAATACACGTCGCTAATTTAGCAACGTTGCGTCGCTGCACGTCGCTACTATAGCAACGCATATACGTCGCTAGAAAACATCAAAATAACGACGTTTGGCGACGTTTTTTCTGTCAGCAACTAGTTTAAAGGCGACTTCAACAAAACGTTGCTAAAATTATTAACGACATTTTTGGCCATTTAGCGACATTTTTTTACGTTGCTAAATTGACTTATTCTGGTCATGGCGATTCCCTTCTGAGTGAGGTGAGTCAGAGGTGATGGTATCTTCAAAAAATCCTTCATGAACCGTTTGTAGTAGCCCACCAAACTTAGAAAGCCTGGAGAAAGTATGAAATAGTTTGTGTATAGTTTGTTCTCTCAAAGTGTCTGAAGCACGGTCTGCAAGTGCTCCGCATGTTCCTCCTTGATTTTGGAGTAGACGAGAATGTCGTCGATGAGTACCACCCCGAACTTGTCAAGGAACGATCGAAGTACTCGATTTATTAGATCCAAGAAAGCGACGGGTACGTTCGTTAGACGGAACAACATTACTAAGAACTCTTAGTACTCATAGCTAGTATGGAATGATGACTTCAACACATCTTCCGATTTGATCAAGTTGATGGTAAACCGAACGAAGGTCTATCTTCAAAAACACTGATGTGCCTTGTAATTGGCCTAAGAGGTCATTAATTCTAGGCAGCGGGTAATTATTTCTGATGGTGACCTTGCTCCATTCTCGATAATCTATACACAGTCACATCGTCCCGTCCTTCTTCTTCACAAACAAGACTGGAGCGCCATATAGAGAGATACTATACCGAATGTATTCTCGGTTGAGTAACTGTTGTAACTGGATCTTAAGATTTTTCAATTATGTAGGTGCTATTTTGTACGGATCCTTAGAAATTGGCCTAACATCTGGAAAGGTAACAATAATGAACTCAATCTCTTGATCGGGGGCCATGCTTAGTAGTTCGTCTGGAAACACATCAGAGAATTTTGCCACAACGTCAGTCTGCATAGTATTTGAACCATCCTCTTAAGTGTTTTGAACAGACACTAAGTACATTTCGCAGCCGGAATGTAACATATGTCGATCAGACATTGCGGAGATTACCATACATGCTGCTGACACTTGACTGCACGAGTAGTATAACTTTGTCTATTCGGGTAGACAAAATACGACTTTCTTTCGTACGTAATCGATGGTGGCCGAGCAAGCGCCAAGCTAATCAATTTTCAAGATGATGTCATAATCAAGGATGTCTAAGACTGTCACATCGAGTGACAGTTTTCTACTCCCAATACAAATATAGCCATCTCTATAGACTGAGCGAGTAGGAAAATTCAAACATGACGGGGTGCTACCACTAAGATTTAGACCTAGCGATGACATAGGCAACTTATGTTCCTTGACAATGTGTGCTGATATAAAACAATGAGTAGCACCAGAATCAAACAACACTCGAATAGGAATATTATTAAAGAGAAATATACCTGACACCACTATGTTCGAGGCGAACGCTTCCTCCCGAGTCAAATCATAGACTCGACCTTAAGCGTTCTGTGTTGCTGCCTGGTCGACTCGAGGTACTTGACCCTAATTCTGCTGTGAGCAATACTGTTAAGGGTACTGGTTTAGTCCTCCATCCGGACAATCCTGTGTTATATGGCTAGGGCGTCTAAACCTGAAACTTCCTCCATTTGGTACTCGAGGGTCTCGAGCGATATGCCCGCCATGGTTGCACTTTGAACAAAGAAGCCCATGGTACCTCCCTGGGTTGGGGCCTTGATAGCCACTATTGTTGTGAAGCTTTAACACGTTATAACCTCCTACATTACTGGGCACTTGTGGTTGGAATTTTGTACACCACTGGCAACAAACGGAGGATATTGCGGTTGTAGGAAGAGTGCGTAATTGAGGGACTCCTGCATGGTTCGATACTGCAGGATTACATATGCGCTTGGATAGAATGTCACAGTCCCTCTTCAAATTATGATGTTGGACGGTCGGGGGAAGGTACTCATCTTAGATTGCTTTTCTGAAATAGCCCAAGAGATAGGCGCATTATCATCTTTACTTAGAATAGACCGCTTGTGTACATCCCACAAATTATGTGCTTTTAAACGGAGCTAAAGTTGAGTGTAAGTGTCTCTCTTGTCTCGTCAATGCCCAGCACTTCGAAGTGGTCTTCTACCTCGCTTAGCCAATCTCACACCACAGAGGAATCCTCGGTCTACCGGAAAGTCTAATTATACATCTTCTTGAACTCTGAGATGTCAAGTGATCTGAGATATCAAGTGAGGGGCTCCTATTCTTCGACTGAGGATCTTGGGGTCCCGTAGTATCGATAGCCATTGATGCATAATGATTGTTGGTGATTAGCGGTTGTACAATCTGTTACAGGTTATTGATTTACATCTATTGTGCCTCAGCCTGACGCCACTGCACCTCGACTTGACTCCTTTGTGCCTAAAATTATGCTTCCATTCTAGCCTTGAACTAGCTTTGATGTGCCTTAGCTTGCTTCTATTGAGTCTCAATAAGTTCATGTTTTACTTCTAATGTACGCATCATCCTCTCGAACGGGTCGATAAAGGGTGCAGCCATTTGGCAACCAGAACTACCTGAGGTGCCTGAACTACTCTCTTGTGCCCCTTGTGCTTCAGATTCTATTTGTGCCATTCATTCTTTAGCCCAAAAGAGACTAACGCATATCAGTCTCATAAATTATTATAGGCTCATTGTATGAAACGATCTTATTTTGTAACACGAGATCAAGAGTTCGACTCAAGAAGGCTAGACCCAAGGAAATGAAGTCGTACTCTGATACCAATATGTCACGTCTGATCCCATAGAAACGATAGTCATCCCCCAGACGTGATGTCGTACGAACCTAAGTTGGGATCGCACAAGGCATAGATGTTAAGTTATATAGATCACAACAACAGAGTGACGCGGAGAAATTAAATCATGCATTGGATAGAAGCAAACATTCTTTTTATTGATAATGAATATTTGATTACAGAAGTCTTGAGTATAAGGGTTGCCACACGTGATTATAACATGGACGCAAAATGAGATAGTTATTTCATACATTACAACCCTTTACTCGAAACTAAATATAAATACAGCTTTGACAAAAGTCTTTGGCTGTACTAGAGAACTTCAAAAGATAGGCGCACGAGCTTCAGATAGTCCGTACATGCTTAAAATTCACGAACATGAGCTCGTTGGTTGATGGATTGGTTAGAAAATGCCTCATCTTCTCCCAGTATCGCATTGGCTAGGAGAACCTATTATAATATGGGTCAGCATATTTGAAATATACTAGTGAGGGTATGCTAACCCAACTCACCAAATCGATATGATATTCATATAAAGCATGCAACATTATTATTAAGTGGTGTTTCTATCTTGCCTTAGTCCAAGTTACAAGCAATACGATAGGGAATGAACGACATAATAAAGTGTGTCACAAAGCGGTGACTCTTACCAATGGCCGAGTTATCTGACCTACACGGGACTTACCATATTCTTTCATGTCAAGAAGATATCGTTAGCTTGCACAGTTTATAAAAAACATAGTGGGTCGCTGGTGCCACGAGCCATTTGGACTTCAGATGAGATGGTTGTCTTTCCAGATCGGTAGTTAGCCATACTGGACATCCCGACTCATCCTATGCTGGGATTTTAGCTAGCGCCATTCTACCTCGGTTAAAGCTGTCCTAGTGCCTCGATGACCATTCATATAACCGTAACCTTGTGCATAAGTTGTCCATGACCACGAAAGTCTAAAAACTATATTAATAAACTAGTATGCAAGACCATATCTAAGCATCAAAGGTAAGAAATTTTGATAACATAATCTACTTGCCGTAAGTTTTCACAATATAAAATATATACTACTTGTTGCAACAATAAAAATAAAGTAGTTATATATAAGCAATAACAAAAATACATGTACGACAACCAAGCACACAAGCAACAATTGGATCATTTTCCATTTTTAAGTGACAAGCAATGTTATTCATGACTACTCTTCTTTTTATGTGTGTTCACTTTTATTTTGGTATTGTTGGTTAGAACACGCAACGGTAGAGTCATTTTGATTAATGTGAAAACTTGGGAAGAAGGGTCAACCAAGAATAAAGCTACTCACTAATTGGCGAATCAAAGAGAATGAGAATTCTTTAGCGTCCTGCTTGAGCATCGTCTCCGCAATTACCTTATCACGCCTAGCTCTCGGAATAAGACGAGCCTATTACGTAATAACATCCCAGGCTATGCGCCAAACAAATACACTTGTATTTGTATCGCGATTGTCGCCTGTAAAGTTCTAGGATAAAAGTAGAGGCAACTAAAATCATAATTAAAATTGACAATAGTTTACTTCCATAAACATAGCTCATCAATATTTATATCTTACAAGTGTGGTTTTCAATCTCAAGGATAATACATACAAGGAACTACACAACTATACCAAATAAAACTGATGATATACCCCATGCCTGTGCTATTCTTATGGTTCTTCCACAATATATATCGAAAGTATCTCTTCCTCAGCCACGCCTATATCTAGTAAACAAAAACTAGGTCATCAAAGAAATACAAGTCCTCGATTTAAGAACGGTAAAATAAATAAAGTAAAATAGTTATATGAATGAGAATCGTGATATGATACTCAGATAGGAGGATGATATGATTTATCATAAGGAAGTATTATAGTGTTAACCCAGAATATCACTTAACTCGGATTATGACACTATTGTGATCCTAATTCTAGTGTTTTAAAAGTTTCCAAACACATTCATTGCCTAATAGTTACTATCACAATCATAATACAATTATCCTATATGATGATGCAATTTGGAGAAAATATTTGGATTTCACATTCGAACAGTTTCATGAGCTCTAACTAGGCAATATTCTCATTACCAGGGATCAGGTAGTGGAAGTTAGGCACAGTTTTTAGTATTCCGACCATTCCTTTCCGGGAGAAAAATTATAAACTTCAATTAACACTAAATTTAACTTTTTATCGAACTAGGATAAACATCATGAGGTTCACGAGAGTTCGGTAGGTAGGTGATCTAAGCATTCATCCAATCTCAAAGCAAGGCCTTGCGAAGGACCTACAGGTACTAATTAGTTCTGTTAATTATATTGCTAAGATTTCATATGATGCGATCCAAACTGTTCTCCCCCGTGCAATGCTCTATTCTACAATCACAATCAATCATAAGTTCATTCTAATAATTAAAATTCTGTTTTCTGGCTCAAGTATACATCTTGATTTGTATTTCTGGAATACAAATATCACTTAACAGAAATATTTCCAACTATTGGAAAAACATAAATTAATTCTCTATACATGTCAATATTACGTAATACGAGAATACAATTAACAGAATATTTCAGAACCAAGGAAACAAGATTTGATAATTTAATCGCTAATTATTTACATTTCCATTTCTTTATGAGATCAAGACTTAGACAGTTGATCTCTAAGTATTTTTAGATTTATCATAATTTTGTCTCTATTTGATATATAATTATCTAGGTTTAGAGTTTTGTACGATACTACATTGTTTAAGATTCAAAATTAGGCTATCTTCCAAAATTAATAGAATTTGGGTCAAAGTCTCCTTTGTATTTTGAGATCCAAAAATGGTATTATAATACGACCCAAAGTGACTCTCCTTAGAATTAACTTTGGTCAAAGCCTATTCGGTTGAACAACTCCACAACTGTCACACACAATTAATATGATAGATAGAAAATGTGTAAAAGTACAAAACTAAGCTGCACAAATTAAAGCAGGTATACCTTACGTTACACAGAGCATAACTCTCATTATCTAAATCCAAATACCATTATATTTTATATATTCTAAAATCTTATTGAATCCTATAATTATCCTCAATAGACATATTTAAATTTTAATGATGTTTATTAAATCAAAACTTGCTCGGAAAAAAACTGCGCACTCAATTCCAAAATTATATTCCAGATTTCAACGTCTGAGGTACATGACTAATAACTTCTATCATATCAATCCAAATACTATCATATGATATAAGTTTAGAAAGCTTATAGAATCCTCTACATTTTCTGTTTAGACATAATTAAATTTTGACAATGTTTAATAGGTCAAAATTGTCCTACAAAATACTGTGTATAATATCCTAGGTTTTAATTTTAGAATTCAAAATCGATGGTGCATGGCCAATAATTTCTAATATATGCACCAAAAAACTATCGTATCATATATTATTATAAATCTTATCTAGTTTCCTACAAAATATGTTTAGACATAATCTTGTTTTCACAATGTCTAATAGGTCAAAACTGACCTACAAAATAGTGTGCACATAGGTTCCAGATTTTGACATTGATGTTGCACGACCAATAACTCCTAATATATACATACAAATGCTAGCATATCATATATGTTTGAAAACTACGATTCATATTTTGACATATTTTTATTTTGACCAAGTTAAATAGATCAAAACCAGCTCAGAAAAATACTGCGCAAAGGGAATGAATTCAGCACATATATTTCAAATTCTAATTCGTGTCCAATACTCATATATGTGTGTCACCTTAACAAATAATTAGTAGAATCGTGTTCTAAATAAAATATAATTAACTGAACATTAATCCATAATATAAAATTTATTTGAATAATAGAAATAAAACAAGAACAATATGGAAAACACACAACATTAAGAATTGTGTAAAAGAAAGAAGGACTTGCCTTTGTCATCAAGGTTTAAAATTTATGGATAGATGGAGAAGTATGTTTAGTAGAGGGTAAGAGGGTGATATGGTAAAGGGGTTAAGAAAGAAGGGTTAAAGGCTTTTATAAAGAAGTAAATACTTAGTTTATATATAAAAACTAATTCTTTATATTAATAAAATATCACCCTTCTATCCATGCAAGATATTTGTGTTGTAAGAGTCAAAACCAAATGAACCTCTTAACCTATAGGGCCGGACAAGCTTAGGAGAGGTGGCTTCCATTGGAAGCTAAGTATTGAGTTGGTTAAGGGTGTTTTAGTAAATTTTTTTATAAAAAATTAATAAGGTTTCTAATTAAACCAATTTACCTCCAAATCAAACTCAATTATTTACACTAATCAAACCCTTAATCCATAAATGACAAGGCACAAAACTAATACTTCAAATAAAAATATATAAGATTTATGTAAAATAAATAATAATATTATATTAAAATTTTTTGGGAACTTAGAAATAATATTATTAAATTAATAAAAATTTCTCGTAGAACTATTTTTTCGTAAAACTGATATTTCCATATAAATAATAATAATAATAATAATAATAATAATAATAATAATAATAATAATAAATTTTGAAACACAAGTGTGACACACCTGCATTGCACCAAAAGACGATCAATATCTTCTCTTCTCTTTCTTCCAGAATTCGATACAAATGCAAAGTTCAAACAACGTAAGCACTGAAATTCATCGAAAACGTTCACGAAAATGCATTCACAAAACCAACGCGAAAGCAACAAAGGTCATCGAAAACCAAGTAGTTAAAATGTCCCTCGTGACTCCGCCACCACTACTAGAAAAAGCGGGATTAGCGACGTATTTTAGCGACGTCAAAATAAACGTCGCTAATAATATATAAATTAGCGACTCATTATAAACACGTCGCTAGACGTCGCTAAATGGCGACATTTAGCGACGTTTAGCGACTTTTAATACGATTTTAAAAGATAAGTCGCTATAAGTTCAATTAAGGTCGCTAAATGTCGCTAATATGTCTAATTTAGCGACGTTTAGCGACGTATATAGCGACATTTAAACTCAAAATATTTAGCAACGTGTTTAGCGACGTCCTTTACGTCGCAAATATTTAATTTAGCGACATTTTTTATTGGACGTCGCTAAACGTCGCTAAAATTTGGTTAATTAGGGGTCGGTTTCATTTTTTCCTGTCAGTTGAAATTTCGATTCGAAAACAAATTCCCCCCCCCCAGCTCCGTCGACCGCGACTACTCCGGCAAGGTATACTCTCTCTCTCTCTCTCTCTCTCTCTCTCACACAGGACACATGTGGCATTGACACAAACACGACACACACACTGACACTGACACAGACACAGACACGGCACACACACACTGACACAGACACTGATCTGGACCTAGGATTAGGGTTAGGGTTAGGGTTAGGGTTAGGTTTTTTGACATGGGGTTAGGGTTAGGGTTAGGGTTAGGTTTTTTGACATGGGGTTAGGGTTAGGGTTAGGGTTAGGGTTAGGTTTTTTGACAATGTTCATGCATGTGCGATCATGTAGAGATCAGATTTTAATTTCTTCTTTCAAGTATAAAATAAATAAATAATATGGATCGATGAATAAGAAAGAAAGAACATAAGTGTATTTATTTGCACTTTTGCAATATATATATATATATATATATATATATATATATATATATATATATATATATATATATATACATACATACATACATACTAATTGTTTGATTTTATGGTTACTATTCATTGGTCCAATGGAGGAGGGAAAGAAATGATGGCTATTATTGAATCCATGTTCATATGTCATGACTACGTACACTGGGTGAACAAATTAGAACTAATTCCTGAATATTCGTACAACAACTGATCATGTGATCAAATTAATTAGAACGCCAATTATTCGACCAGGAAGTGTATGATCTAAGCAACCGTCCTTAATTGTGCCCCAAGAATTTTGAGCTCTAGCTACTTCCTCGTTCCACTCCCAATATATATAGGGGTTAATTGCCGAAAGCAAAGTACTGCGGAGTTATGTATCTCAGTTCCTCACCCTACTGCCAGTTTCAAGAAGTGCCTAATGGTCTAAATAATATGACTATAACAGTTGAATTAGCTAAACGAAACTTACAAATCAGCTTAAATAAATAAAGGATTAATTTCAACACTTACTGAAATCACTAGCTAGCAGTATGAAGAGCCTCTAATGGAGCAAAGATATCATCGCAGCATGCATCATTAAGGACATGCATCTCAAGAAACTTATTGGCTTCGGCTGGAGCCTACTACACTAAAATCCGAACACTGACACAGAAGTGGGTTAAGGTATAGTAGTAAAGTGGTATTAAGATATTATTTGGGTAATGTTATATATATATATATATATATATATATATATATATATATATATATATATATATATACTGCTTTTCCAATAACGGACACTGACACAGACACAGAAGTTAATTTTGCATGTAATGATTTATATGATACATACTGTCAATTTTGCAGAAATATCTAGAAATGGATATGAATTACTATCTGCGTCATCATTCGTGGATGTACAACCGTCATCCTGATGACATGTGCGGTGTGCGGGATGAATTCATTGAGGGTGTACAGCAGTTCCTGCAGTTCGCCAAGGCGTTCCCTCAGTACATGGACGGTACCAAAATTAAGTGTCCATGTGTGAGATGTCGCAACAGGAAATATCATCCAGAAGTGGAAGTTACATATCATTTATACTCGAAGGGCTTTACGCCGAATTACTATCAGTGGACCACGCACGGAGAACTTGTATCTCTAGCATCGGAGTCGGAGCCCTATGTGGAGCCGTATATGGATGTCCAAGACCACGATGCTTACGACGACGGGTTGGTGAACATGGTTTATGATGCGGCGGGGCCTAGTTTCAATCCTGACAATTATGATGCGGCAGGACCTAGTTTCAATCCAGACAATTATGATGCAGCTGAGGAGGCACCGAATGCCGATGCTGCAAAGTTTATGGAGTTGCTTGAGAATGCAAGGACTCCACTATATCCTGGTTGTGAGGACCATTCACCGTTGGAGGTGGTTACAAGATTATTGAGCATCAAGTCCGATTTTAACATGTCGCAAGAATGCTATAATCGACTGCTAGATTTGATTATAGAGATCTTGCCCGAGGGTGTAAAGTTGCCTAAAGACTTCTATCGATCTAAGAGGATGGTGAGATCGCTTTGGATGGGATACGAGAAAATCGATGCATGTCGCAACGGGTGCATGTTGTACTACAAAGACGACAAGGATGAAGATGCGTGTAGATTCTGTGGTGCTGATCGCTACAAGGCCACTGTTAGAGGAAAGTCTGTCGGTGCAAGGAAGCCTACCGATTCGATGCACTACTTGCCTTTGACGCCGCGGTTGCAGCGGTTGTTTATGGTTAAGGAGACTGCAGAAAACATGAGTTGGCACAGGCGAAAACAGATCGAAGGAGTATTGGATCATCCATCCGATGGAGAAGCATGGAAGCACTTTGATCGAGAGTATCCACATTTTGCCGAGGAAGCGCATAATGTCAGATTGGGGCTCTGCTCTGACGGTTTTACCCCATTCGGACTTTCGGGCTCCCAGTATTCGTGTTGGCCTGTGATCGTCACTCCGTACAATCTACCGCCTTGGATGTGCATGAAGACTCCGTATATGTTCCTAACCGTTATTATCCCGGATCCGAACAATCCGAAGAGGAACATCGATGTGTACTTACAGCCTTTGATAGATGAGTTGAATCAGCTGTGGGAAGTAGGTGCCAACACGTACGATGTTTCTAGAAAGCAGAATTTTCAGATGAGGACAGCACTTATGTGGACCATCAACGACTTTCCGGCCTATGGAATGTTATCGGGATGGAGCACCCATGGTCGTCTCTCATGTCCGTATTGCATGGACCGTTCTCAGGCTTTCCGTTTGAAACACGGAGGCAAACCGTGCTTCTTCGATTATCATCGATAATTTTTGCCGAAGGATCATCCGTACCGGAGGAATCGGAATGCTTTTCGTGCGGGAGTTGTGGAGAAGGCCAATCCACCTCCAAAGTGGCCCAGATGCACGATATGGGAAGAGGTAAAAGATTTACCAAGTGCTATCGAAGAGCCTGCTAAGGGGTACAAGTGTGACGGATTTGGTCGCACCCATAACTGGACGAAGAGGAGTATATTCTGGGATCTGCCATATTGGAGCACCAATCTGATCAGACATAACCTTGATGTCATGCATATCGAGAAGAATGTGTTTGATAACATAATTAATACTGTAATGGATGTAAAGGGGAAGACGAAAGATAATCCGAAGGCCAGGTTGGACTTAGAAGACATATGTAGGCGTCCTGCATTGCATCTGATAGAGGAGGGGAATGGAAAGTTAAAGCAACCTAAGTCAGTTTTCTCACTGGATAAAGAGGATAAAGGTAGACTTTGTAGGTGGATTTAGGGTCTAAAGTTTCCAGACGGGTACGTGTCGAACTTGAGAAGATGCGTCGACCTCAAGGAGAACAAACTAGTAGGTATGAAGAGCCACGATTGTCATGTATTCATGGAGAGGTTAATTCCGATTGCATTTCGGGAATTCTTACCGCAGGTCGTTTGGGACCCATTGACAGATCTGAGCATATTCTTCAGAGATCTTTGTTGTACTAAGTTGCTCGTCGATCGTCTAGAAAAGCAAGAGAGGGACATTGCGGTAACACTATGTAAGCTTGAGAAGGTGTTTCCTCCAGGATTCTTCGACTCTATGGAGCATTTGCCAATTCATCTTTCCTTTGAGGCACGTGTTGGTGGTCCTGTCGGTTATCGATGGATGTACCCCTTCGAGCGTCATCTGAATCACCTAAAGAGAAAGGTAAAAAATAAGGCACGGGTTGAAGGATCTATTTGTGAAGCTTATGTTCTCGAGGAGATTATAAACTTTTGCTCGACGTATTTCAAACCGCATGTTGCTACTAATAGGACGAAAGCTCCCAGAAATGACGACACATATAAGGAATCTAATGATGCAATACTCAAAGTATTCAATGCATCCGGAAAGCCTTCGGGAAAAATGAAGAAGAGATATTTGAATGACGATGAGCTAAGGGCTGCTCAATTGTATATATTACTCAATTGCGACGAGGATGAAGTGGAAAAGCTAGAGGGGTAAGTAATTAATACGTCCACGTTTACATTATCTCAATGTAATAGTATAAGATACTATTATGCTACTAATTAGCAGTTGTATCATTGTTTTTCAGCACATATAATGATGAGTTGAGGTTGGTTAGACCCTACATAACAGACGAAGAAGTAGAACAAGAAATGAGATGCTATTTTCCTTCTTGGTTGAGCGCATATGTAAGATACTTGGTAATTACTTTTTATTTCTGCACTTGTAAAACAAATAACTTACCATCGCTACTTTGGTATTTAGGTCGATCGTCTAATATCATCCGAGACTGAATCTATTAGGACTCTAGCCAAGGGACCAATTACTGCCGTAAAAATATGGCCAAGTTTCTGTGTGAATGGGTTCAGGTTCAAGTCAACAAATGCTCCTATCAGAGACAGCTTTCTGGATCTTGATTCCACGAAAAACAGTGGTTTGTGTATCAAATCTACAAACTACAAAGACGTCAATCCGGGCAATGATTTTTTTGGCATCTTACGAGAGATTGTGGAGTTGGCATATAATTATGGCCCAGAACCTGCTAATATCGTACTATTCAGGTGTGAATGGTTCGATCCGATTCAAGATCAAGGTTGGAAAATTGACAAGCATGGCCTTGTGGATATAAACTACAAGCGTAGATATCAAGGCTACGAACCATTTGTCCTATCAAGTCAGGCTCAGCTCGTGTACTTCACAACTTATCCTAGACGGGGGACAGCGAGGTCGGATTGGTGGGCAGTATGCAAGACTAAAGCTAGAAATACCTTTGACATTGACGAAATAGCTTATCAGGAGGACGATCTACCTCTTGTAACAAATATTGTAGATGTGGACTCAATGGAAGTTACTCATTACACGAGTAATAATGTAGAAGATGTAGAATTATCCGAAGAGGACGACGAAGTAGATGAAAGTGAAGACGAGGAAGAGGAAGAGCAGGACGAGGAAGGCGAACAAGATGAATTTTCTGAAGATGATTGAAAATATAAAATATTCCATGTAGAATGTAACTATATTTGGACTGTAAAATGCTTTGAGATATGTATCACATTTTGACATTAACGAATATATGTATTATATTTTGACTGTATAATGCTTTGAGATATGTATCACATTTTGACTGTAGAATATAGTATATATTTGTGTTTCTCTATATTCATCATATGTTGTTATCAGATATGACAGGACGACGCGGAGGATTCGGCAGGTCCCGAGGTAGACAGAGTGCCACTCCGGTACTGCTTACTGTTGTTTCCGGATCATCGTCGCCCAGTACTCCAGTATATTGAGCAGCCACATCTCCGACTGCGACGACGTAGCGTGGCATCACTCCTGGGACGAGTAGTTCCAGGCGTGATAGTACTCGTGATAGTACTCCCTCGTCCAGCATTCCTCCTGCTGACGGAACCATGGAGACTGATGAGCATGTAGAGGAGGTCGTGCCGACGTTGTCCCAGCATCAGCAAGATACTCCATGCGCACCACCGGAGGAGACGAGGACGGAGATTTGGGCCGACGGTACAAAGTAAGTCAATTAGATGGTTTAGTATATATTTGTGTTTCTCTTTATTCATCGTATATTGACTTTTTCAGTAATCTAAATTATTATTTCTGTATAGATATCGTCCATCGTCGGTTCAGAGACGCCTGGGCCAATTTCTGAGGAACAACTACGGTGGCCCTTGGATCAACTACTCTGAGGCTCCGGAGGAAAGGAAGGCGTTCTGGTTTGCGCACTTCCAGGTAAAAGTATATTAAATAAATCCTCTAATTTATGCATATTCGTGATGCTAACTTAATGAATTATTTATTGTAGCAAACGTATTTTTATCCTCCGCACCGGGCCGAGTTGATCGAGCGGCTCTTTCCTACCGTTGTCGCCAAGCTTATCCGAGATGCTCTGGATGACCAGAAGGCTCGTGATCGTGCTGGAAAACCGATCCAAGGTTGGATCACGCCTGAGCAGTGGACTGCGATGAGGGCTAGATTCGACGATCCGAGCTACAAGGAAAGGTCTAAGAAGGCCAAGGCGGCTAGGCAGAATGCTGCCAAGTGGTGTGGTGGCTCGATTCTGATGACGGAATATTTTCGTCGTTTGGTATGTTTTTTCTTTTAAAATATATTATTTTAATATAAGTACCATAAAGTGGTACTTGGAAAAAATATTTAAGTTTAGTAATAAAAAATATATTTTTAACAGGTACAGAGGGGTGAGGATGCAAACATGGTGACCGTCTTCTTGGCCACCCATCGCAAGGACGGAAATCTCATTGATGAGAGGGCCTCACAGACCTATGTAAGTATTACTTTACTTTGTGTTTATTTTAATATAACTTAGGCAATTATTGAGTTTCCAAACCTTTTCTAGGCCGAGTATCTTAGGCTTCGTGAGCGGGCGACTGCTAGTGCACCTACACCTGGAGAGGCTGGTGCTTCGTCGCAGCCCGGTCCATCTCCGTCGGCGGACGACCTGTGGGTGACCGCAGCTGGTGGTCTCCAGAGGGGTACGTACTACGGTACGGGCTCCTATGGCGCCCTGGTTGCGACGTAGTCATCTAGGGCCTCCCCGACAGCTGTGCATTCCACACACCCCTCGCAGTCGCAGCCCTCGCAGTCGTCGGCCAGAGTCCAGGAGGCCGTCCAGGAGGCCGTTGACCGTCAGATTGCGTCTCTCCGTGACGACTTGCTGCGAAGTATGGAGGACCAGTCCCGGTCCCAACCGCAGGCGGACGATCCGATGCTTATCGCACGATTGGATATGCTCGACCGCAGCATGACGGAGCTACGAGAATTGACAAATGATATTAGAGCCTCCAATAATCGCAACATCATGGAGCTGCAGGCGTCACAGCTATCGATGGGCGAGAAGCTGACGAGGATGCATGCGTCACAGCTATCGATGGGCGAGAATCTGACGAGGATGCAGGATTCAATGGGTGATAGCAGTACGAGGCTGTTATCTACCCTGGATTCTTACAACCAGCGACTCACAGACTTGGAGCGGGCACGGCTGCCACCGACGTCACTGCCTTCTCCATCGACATCGGTGTCGATTCCACGGGACGAGTATGAGGAGTTGTTATCCTTGAAGCGCGCCGCTGGTCAGCCTCCTGCAGATCCGTAGTAGTCTAGTTATTTTTATTATTATTTATGAATTATTGGTACTTCAACAATAGATATGATGTATGATGCTTCTTGTGGTCTTTAATTTTTTAGTTAATTTAATTGGATTATATAGTTATCCACATTTAATTGGATTGATACTTCTTGTGGTTTTTAATTTAATTGGATTATATAGTTAACTAGATTGAATCATGTTGGTGTGTATGATGAAGATGCTGTAAAACTGCAGGGAATCACCAATGTTTGATTCTGGAAATTTTTTTTTATTTTTTTTTTAAAATTAGCGACGTTATTAGCGACGTGTAGCGACGCTTAGCGACGTTAATTTACGTCGCTAATTACGTCGCTAATCAGCGACGCTGTAAAACGTCGCTAAGTTCGTCGCTAATGACGTCGCTAAAGTCGTCGCTAAGCGTCGCCAATTGCTGACATGGCAGTATAGCCAGGTCATTAAAGACGTCGGTGTAACGTCGCGATTGACGTCGCTAATCAGCGACGTTTAGCGACTTTATTAAACGTCGCTTTTTAGTGACTTGGCGTCGCAAAACGTCGCTAAATTTAGCGACACATTAAAGTCGCTAAAAAACGTCGGCATAGCGACGTTTAGCGACGTTTTTGGTTTTAGCGACTTGGAGTTTTCCGACTGATTTAAAACGTCGCTAACTACGTCGCTAAACCTAATTAGCGACGATTTATTGTTATTTAGCGACGTTTTTAGACGTCGCTAATTTGACTTTTTCTGGTAGTGCACTAAGTCCTTCCTTGAGACGCAATCCACTGAATATTAGACTTTATTTCGAAGAAACCAATCCAAAATGAGGATTGGATCTTGATTCAATTTATTCCAATACACCGACACCGATAGTTTTTGTTATCCATGCTCCCTATGTTGGTAACGGTGTACTACATTATACACTAGCAGTATAGTGGTAATATATGTTCGACGTCGAGGCTGAACGAATTTGGTTGTTTATGGACCGTTCGATTGTATCCAACATTTGTTATTTGTTCAGGATAAGTGGGGGGTATATCAATTTACCGTAAAATAGTTTCAGAATGTGTCATGGCTGAAATTATTCGGATGAGAGATTTCTCAAAGGATACAGCTTTAAAAAAAGGAGAAATATTTTGAAGACTTCTTGGCTTGATTCGGAGGGGATCGTTGAAGTTCCACATCGGTTTATTCCTTTTTTTCTCGCTTTTGGTAAACCATATTATTTCGGTAAACTATATTATTCTTTTCTTATTTTGCGTAGTTGTGGTAATCTAGTTTGGATCTGTGGGAGAAGCTAGAATGGAATCGGTGAATTTACTTTATATATTAGTGAAGTTTTTGCGAGTTGGACTTCGATCGTCCCATAAATTTTTTATTATATTTTACCTAAATATTGTTTGTGTTTACGTTATGAACTTTTTTAGTAGATATGTCTCTCTAAAGGTTGTATTTATTTCAATACTTGCCTTTTCTTCCGGTTTGAAAATAATTTTACTTTGTTGGTTCCATGTCCGTTCCAAGCAAAAAAAATTCAAAATCTTCACTTTTGTATATATGAAACCCTAAAAACTAGATAATCCATATATGGGTTATTTAGTTTTAGGGTCTCACATAATATTAGAAATTTTCTTTTAGGTCTCCATATTATCCAAAAGAGAGTTTGGGTCTCGTCCTAAGGGTTGACTTTGGATGACCATCCAAAATGGAGACCCAAACTCAAATTTTGAATATTATACGGGACCCTAAAACTAAATAAAATATGTGAAGGTTATTTAGTTTTGTATGGCAAAAATTATTTGACTCGATTTATTTAGTTTTGTCTTAACCAATCGAGAATTTGAGACTTGTGATACTGTTGTTTGCTTCGATCCTTATCTCAGCAGTGATACAACTCTCGGAGACTCTTGAGTTGCAAGCATTCAACAATTCGACATGGACAAAATATATCTAAACATACACGATGCCCCTGAAGTTGTCTCCATCGAAACTGTCGCTAATAGGATTGTGTGGTTGTTTAGATCATGATAGAAGCAAACAACCGTGTCGCGGGTCTCATTCTCGATTGGTAGTGACAAAACTAAATAACACAATTCACACAACTCCTACCATGCAAAACTAAATAACCCACACATACTTTCATTTAGTTTTAGGGTCTCATATAATATTTAAAATTTGAGTTTGGGTCTCCGTTTGGACAGTCAGCCAAATCCACCATTAGGACGAGACCAAATTCTATTTTGGACAATATGGAGACCTAAATTTAAATTTTCAATGTTATACGAGATCCTAAAACCAAAAAATCCATATATTAGGTTGATACCCTCAAGTATTTCAGTTCTTAAACTTAATATCCTAAACATTTATATGCATCAACTTGATACCCTAAAAAATGTCTAAACTATCTCTGCCCCCTCCCTCACTCACCCCCCCCCCCCTCTATCCGGCAACCCTCCCTCTCTCCAGCGCCGACAGTAGCCCCACCGTCGCTCCCTCTCTCTCCAGGTCGGCAACAACTCGTGACATCGGCGACGACAACGTACTGTAGCAGCGACACTCTCCGGTGCCGACGGTAACGCGCGACAACGGTGACAGCAATGCACGGCAGCAGCATCAGCGGCAGCAGTGACGGCAGGATCAGTAGTAACGGCAGGAGTAGGGTGGCGTGGGACGGGCTAGCCCACGGGAGGAGGGGGGTGGGTATCAAGAGGAGGAGGGTGGCTGCGGGACTGCTGCCGGCGCCAAAGAGAGAAGGGGACTGCCGGAGAGGGAGATAGAGAGAGAGAGATGGGTGAGCAGTAGTAGTTTAAATTTTTTTTTCAGGATATCAAGTTGATGCACATTAAACTTTAGAATATTAAATTCAAAAACTGAAATAATTATGAGTACCATGTTGTAATTCAGCCAATAAATTATAATATGAAACTTGTGCTACAAACGTTCAATGATAATAACTAGGGAAATGACAATAGGGTATAGTTCAACAGTATCCATTTGTCTTCTTTCATAGTTTCAATGATAACAACTAGGGAAATGACAATAGGGTTTACAAACACTGACGACACCAAAAGTAGAGTCGTTTTTGGCTGGCTGATCTGTTACGTGGCTATGTTCGATGAGCTCTAAACAGGGTGAAAGGTCTCCACCAACCATATCTCTTCACATGCATGGCTAGCCTTCTATAAAGGAAGCCTAAGCTTCTTCTTCCACTGACGCCCGCTCCATCAGTCCAAGCATACACACACTACTCTCCATAATAACTTACTGTGTCACTGTGAGAATATGGGAAGAGCACCATGCTGCTCCAAAGTTGGGCTTAAAAGAGGACCATGGACTGCTAAAGAGGACGCATTGCTCACTGATTTCATCCAAACCCATGGCGAAGGCAACTGGAGATCTCTTCCCAAAAGAGCAGGTCGGTAGTGTATATATGAGTATGGTGACTATTAGTAATTAGTGCTGGTTAAGAGGAGTTGACCAGAAAAAGAAAAAAAGTTTATTCCTAGGGCGATGACATATAATTAGTGAGATGATATATGGTCGTTGATATATAAGTTATGATTATAGACTTAATAAGAAAATACAAATAATTATGTCACATTGAAGAACTCTCTTTCTACTCTAAGATCGTAATGTTTGCAGCGGCACAAATAAGACATGACATATTTCGGACAGGTGGTACAAATTCCACACTACATGCAGGCAGGTTTGTTTTTAAGAAAAAATTAGGGCTAGAGAAGATAATGAAAATGGATCCCTTTGTAAACAATTTGTGCTTTTTATACAATTTTGGAGATTTTATAGAATTTAGGAGACTTTGGTAATTTTTTAAAAATATTTGTAAAATTTATAAGGCCTAATTTTCTGGGGTCCTTGGCCATGCCTAAGTCGCCTAGCTTGGAATCGACTCTGGCTACATGTCTTTTGAGTTTCTTAAGGAGGTGGCTGTGACCTGCCAGGGGTACCATATGACACAGACACGGACACACACACAAGTCATAAATTTTTGGCTGTATTCGTGCTTCCTAGTCTTCTAGTATTATTGCTCATCTAATCTTGAGAATTAGATGTGAGTAAAAGAAAAAAAATTAGAAGAATTACTTTTAGTTTATTGATCTGTTATCAACAGTTCCCTAGGGTGTAGCCTAGTAGTAAGGTTACGGAACATTATCGAGTAGGTCCAGACATCGAGTCTCGGCATTGGTTAAGCGGTGGGAGAGAGTTTCTGCCTAAAAGCATCTTATAATCTGTCTAATCACAAAGTAACTTTTGCTGGTTAAGTGAAATAAAAGTTCACCAAAATGTCCAAAGAGGACGGAGGACTTGACTTTTGCTGGTTTTTGAACCACGCATGCCATTGTAATTAAATAATGTATCATATTTGATCTGATCAAATAGTCTATATAATATCATAGACTATGATACTTACGTCTGCGGACTTTGCATGCAGGTTTACTGAGATGTGGGAAGAGCTGCAGACTGAGATGGATGAACTACTTGAGACCAGACATAAAGCGCGGAAACATCGACGAGGACGAAGAAGACCTCATCATCCGCCTCCACTCGTTGCTCGGAAACAGGTGGTCTCTGATCGCCGGGAGACTTCCCGGCCGAACCGACAACGAGATCAAGAACTACTGGAACAGCCATCTCGTTAAGAAGCTCAATAGTCAAGGGATCCAAGTAATAGAAGGAACCCAAAAAAAGAACACCGAGAAGAAGAAGTGTAAGAATAAGAAGAGTGTGCTAATGGAAGAGGAGGTCCAGAGGACACAGATACATGCTCCGAAACCTACAAGGTTGAGACCGAGTACGATGACGAGCCCAAATATTGCCATGGATCCATGCGGGTCTTCGAAGGGGGACGATGATATCTGTCGGAACGATTTTAATCAGGAGGCTAGCCTGGTCTTCAACTTCGAATTCGATAACGAGGACAGACTGCTGGAAGGAGTGTATCAAGAATACTCGCAGCTCTTGTTTTCGGATGATGGCTATGAATTCCCCCCCTACGTAGAATCCTATATATTTTCTACGATGAGTAATTGAAGATTCAATTGAAGCTTATGACTTGGCCTTTGGACTGATCATAAGGACTTCCAGAATCTCGTAATGAAAATTATGGACTGTTTATTAGCCAAAAGAAAAAAAAATGTATTTCAATTTGGTACGTAGTCGACATGTCTATGTGTTTACGGAAATGCTAACCCATGTGTTTAATATGATATACAAATTATAAACATAACACCGTTATAATGAAACCCTAGAATAGGAAACCCTAAAAAAATGTATGCTCTTCGTATGCCTCCACCCTCAACCCATATAGGTTAAAAAAAAAAAATCATATTTTAGGTCATAGGAAACCCTAGAATAGACCAACATCAATCCTGGTCGTCCGTACGAAACCAACGGTGCTGATTTGTCACGTCCTAGTCCCAAAATACGTAGGAGTATGAATACGTAACACGCCAGCCGTATGTATACAAACTCCAATATCTGAAAACCATATACACACGTACGCTGTACATGAATATCCAATCCACAGTGGTAATATACTGTCACAACAAGTCACATGCAATCTATATCTCATCCACAGCACAAATAGATAGATAGATGGAAATAAATAACAGAATATCAAATAAGCAGTCTCAAAGTATGATAGTCGGATGGAAACAAATCCACTGCAAATCGACTATACCAAACTACTAAAAAGAGAGAAGAGAATCAACTCTAATATAAAAATGAATGTCTCGAAAAGAATAGCAACTAAAATCTCTAAACAGCTGCAATGAATCACATATAATCCGAAGGTGAGACCTCCTCAGTCTGATAGGTAGTATCAGGTCCAGGTCCATACTCTTGTGGATACTCCTGCTCGTCTATATCTGGAAAGGGACCAGGTCCTCAGAGGGACGTAACAAGATACATAATAACATGCCAATAAAGTACTGAAATGTTAACATCCAATGGGTCGCCTAACCATCTAAGTGAATGCAGTTTAAGAACAACTTTCCAACAAGTGGGCTATTTGGCTAAAAATGGAATTGACATGACTCTCTCGGAGAATCAGGGGCCTATACAACATGTCGTCTTTTGAACGACAGTGGCCGCCTGTAATATATAATATATAGAAGGGTCATCACCGCCAGTATCTCTATAGGAGCTTCCGGGTTACAGAAGAAAAAGTGCAAAGGAGCCCAAATGCCTTACTTGTTGTTCTCTCCACCCCATGCTCTAAGCATGTCACATCCATGACACGATAAAACCTCTAATAACTGCCAGGTCTACTAGCATACAAAATTTCTATCGGCAGTTATCCCTATCCGTCGTACGACCTATACGTACCAGTGGCCAGCCGAGTACGCAAGTCCATGTCCTACATGTGACTCACAATCGTGTAAGAATAGTGTCATGGTCAATGAAACATAAAATGTCTCATGATAATAGGGTGGTCTCATAAAGTAGGTCCAATGCATATACATAAATAAAAATATAATACGACGACACCGTCGTTGCACCCAAGTTTCCTTGAACGCGCAGTTTATATAGCAGTTAAAATAAATGAAATAAATAAGTAGAAATAAAACATGCATGCATCAAATAGAATGTAAACAAAATACAATGGCAAGGTATACTTGTCTGGCAAAAAATCTGTATAATGTAAGCGTCCAAATGTCAAGGACACGAAATATGGAACTAATGGCTCCAAACAAACGTCTCTGGATGCTGAAATAGACATCACCAACATTTTCAAAATCAGCGAGATAGCTAGAATCACTACCCTTTCGTCCAATTTGGACACAGGGGAAAACGGTAATTTCAGGTCAAAAAGGGGTCCACGTGTGGCCCACTTTGTACCGAAAAGCGTGCCAAGGATAACAGTCTCTAAATGGAACAAATTATAGGTCAAACAAACATTAAAAGTCAGTACGAACTGAACGGTATGTCCAAATATAGATTCCGTTGAGCCGAACACAATTTCGCCCAAAAAGTCAACCGTGGGGCCCGCGTGGCGACTTGGTCAAATATCTCAGAATTGCGTAAAAATTGGATCACAGGACCAACGTGTTACCATGAGTCCAGTGGCACAATTTTGTCGTATTCTGACGAGCATGCACCAAATGTGCAAGACTTTTGCAAAAGTTACGACACGGAGATCTTCTACGGATACGGGCTGATTCCGACGCGCACATGCTACCGAATCAGTTTTTGCGAAATCTCACACGTTCGGGTACACTGCATGCACCATTTGGTACACTTGGTACGCGACGGGACGGTCCCGTTTGGCAGGGCGCGCTCCGTATCATAATTTTTGAAAATCTAGAAAAAGTGGGTTTTCGGAGTTTTCCAATAAATTTAATTATTCACACAGCAGTTAATAAATTAATATAAATAACAAAAATTAAACTAGGTCAAGTGATATCCGCAAACCAAAAAAAAAATCGAATTTGGATCTCTGTGGTGGGAGATACGAATCCGTGAACATAGGTAGTTACCGTAGTTTTCTGCGATAACCAAAAGTTATCATTTTTTATCAACTTGGACGCTGTTTTTGCCTAGGATTATGCATTGTTCGAGGTCAACTATCATAAAGATATTGAAGGGGGATAGGTCATGAACGTGCCGGTGAAGAAGGGGTCGAGTTTGGTTCAGCGAGGTGATGGGTAATGGAACCTGAACAGGGGTACGTCGCTGTCTAGTTTTATTGTTGCAGTGCGCGGTCACGCGACGACGTGGACGGCAGGGTTGGTCGCGATGGCAGGGTTGGTCGCGACGGCAGTGCGGCGGCTCTGGCTCTGCGGCGTGGTCGAGGGTTCTGGGAAGTCGACGGCAGGCTAGGTAAAGGGGCTAATGGAGTAGATTAGGTTAGGGTTTTAGGAAAACGTAATATATATATAGGGGAAGAGAAACGCAGGGTTGGGTTCACTGTGCGCAGAGGGAAGGCTTCGACCGTTGTTGCTTTTTTTTATTAAAGGGTGCGGGCCGGGTTAGGAGATGCGGGTTTGGGTTAGTATAGGGTTTAATTCAATTTTTTTTTCTTTTATTCCCTTTTTCACTTCCAATCCTTTTTCATTTCTTTTTCTTTCTTTTTTTTCTTTTCAAATAAATTATATATATATATATATATATATATATATATATATATATATATATATATATATATATATATATATATATATATATACATACATACATACATAGAAAATTCTATATACATAGAAAATTCTAAAATTATATTTGTGCATACCCTTAAGCTAGCAACTGTCCAAAGGGTCTCCTTCATGAATTAAATTAGAAAAAATTTATAATATCTCCATAAATCTCCTAAATGCACAAACACCTAAAATAAAAATTAAATAAATTCTATTTCTCCTAATTAGCTCATAATTATGAAAATTTAATTATTAATTAATTAAAAAGGGTAAATACGATTTTTAGGATTAGGGGTTTTACATTCTACCCAACTTATAAAAATTTCGTCCTCGAAATTAAAATTAAGCCACGGTTGAAAGTCAAGGATGGTATAAGATATAAATCAACAAAGTAAATTCATACCTTGGTTTGCGAATAGTTCAAAAAATGCTTGCACATGTCATCCTCGCGCACCCAAGTTGATTCTCCTGGCGCACCATGCTTCCATGCCACGCGAACTAAGGGAATAGACTGGTTCCTCAACATTTTCTCTCGACGATCAAGGATTCCCATGGGTTGCTGACAAGCTCGCCCCAATGGTGATCTTCGAATGGTTGAGAACATGACTGATGTCTGCCATATATCGCCTGAGCTGCGACACATGGAATGCGTCATGTACTCCCTCAAGTGAAGGTGGTAGCACAAGTCGATATGCCACTTTTTCTACTCTCTCTAGCACGTCAAATGGTCTAATATAACTTAGACTCAACTTGTCGAGTCCTCTGAATCGAATGGTGCCTCTAGTCGGTGATATCCTCAAGAAGACATGATCGCCCTCTTTGAACTCCAAGGGACGATGAAGGTCTGCTCACTGCTTCTGCCTGTCCAGCGCTGCTGGCAAGTGCCCTTGTATCTTTTTAACTGTCTCAACGGTGTTGACCACCAACTCGGGTCCCAGAATCTGACGTTCTCCCATATCACTCCAACACACAGGAGACATATATTTTCTTCCATACAATGCTTCAAACGGAGCCATCTGGATACTCGTTTGATAGCTAATGTTGTAAAAAAACTCCACAAGATGTAGGTGGTCCTCCCATGATCCTCCAAAGTGTAACATACAAGCCCTCAAGATATCCTCCAATGTCTAAATAGTACGCTCTGACTTCCCATCTGTCTGCGGGTGATAAGATGTACTGAACTTCAGACAAGCTCCAAGACTCTCCTGCATGCTCCTCCAAAAGTGCGATATGAAATGCGAATCCCTGTCTGATATAATACTAACTGGTATGTCGTGCAATCTCACTATGTGCCTCATATATAGGTCAGCCAAAGCTTCTGTAGACTGGGCAACTCTAAAAGGTAAGAAATGTGCTGACTTGGTGAGTCGGTCCACTATTACCCATACTGCATCTCTCCCACTTGGACTCTTAAAAAAACCCGTGACGAAGTCCATAGTGATGTGCTCCCACTTCCACTCTGGAATCGGGAGTGGTTGCAATAATCCTGCTATTCTCTGGTGCTCCGCCTTTACATGCTGACATACCAGACATTTAGCTACAAAGTGAGCTATCTCTCTTTTCATTCCATGCCACCAAAAGTGCTGTCGTAAGTCACGATACATCTTGGTACCTCCAAGATGAATAGAATATATCGAACTATGAGCTTCTGTAATATGCTCCTGTCGAATCTCTCTATTTGCAACATATAAACGATCACTACATCGTAATGTCCCATCCTCATAAATGCGCAATCCGGTCTGCTCTTCGACCTCTGTCCTTTCCTTCAGTCTCCTGAATCTGGCATCTGTAGGCAAAGCTGCCTTAATCCTCTCTACTAATGATGATTGTATTTGCAAGTTTGTTAGTATCCCATCTGCTCCGGGTAATATCACTTCAATGCCAAGCTCTTGCAAGTCCTCCAATAATTCCCTCTGTATTGTCAAAAAATAAGCTGCTGGCTACCGGCTTAACGCGTCTGCTACAACGTTAGCCTTGCCCGGGTGGTAATATAGCTCTATCTCAAAATCTTTCATCAACTCAAGCCATCGACGTTGCCTAATATTTAACTCCTTCTACGTGAAGATGTACTTGAGGCTTTTGTGGTCAGTATAGATTTTCACTCGTTTCCCATATAAATAATGTCTCTATAGCTTCAGAATAAATATAACGGCTGCAAGTTCCAAGTCATGAGTTGGATAATTCTTCTCATGTAATCGTAACTGCCTAGATGCATATGTAATTACCTTGCCATGCTGCATCAATACGCATCACAAGCCTTTTTCTGATACGTTACTGTAGATCACGTAGCCTCCTGATCCTGATGGAATAGTCAATACTGGTGCTGTAGTCAGTCGCTTCTTCAACTCTTCAAAGGTGGCTTAACACTCGTCGGTCCATATAAATTCTTGTTCCTTGAAAGTCAAATGAGTCATAGGTGCTGCTATCCTTGAGAAGTTCTACACGAACCGTAGGTAATATCCTACAAGTCCAAGGAAACTTCTCACCTCCACTGCTGATTTAGGAACCGGCCATGTCTCGACTGTCGAGATTTTCTCTGGATCAACAGAAATATCATCTCCCATAACGACATGCCCAAGAAATGAAACTCTGTCCAAGAAGAACTCAAATTTACTGAGCTTTGCATATAACTGCTCTCTCCTCAAGATCTCTAGAATAATCCACAGGTGCTTCTCATGCTCCTCGTGGCTCTTCGAATAGACAAGTATATCATCTATGAAGACGACCACAAAATGGTACAAATACTGGTAGAAGACTCGATTCATTAAGGCCATAAAGATAGCTGGGGCATTGGTCAACCAAATGGCATGACCAAAAACTCGTAGTGCCCATATCTTATCCGGAATGCGGTCTTCGGGATGTCCTCCTTTTGTACCTTCACTTGGTGATATCCCGATCTTAAATATATCTTCGAGAACACCTTGGCTCCACTAAGCTGATCAAATAGGTCATCAATGCTTGGCAAGGGATATTTATTCTTCACAGTCACTGCATTTAAGGCTCTGTAGTCAATGCACATACGCACTGACCCATGCTTCTTTGGTACAAACAATACTGGTGCTCCCCAGGATGATGCACTTGGTCGGATAAAACCTTTCTCCTCTAGTTCTTTCAACTGTGCCTTCAGCTCGTCTATCTCCTTCTATCCAATTTGTAAACATGTGATGCTATAGGTGCTGCTCCGGGTGCTAGTTCAATCGAAAAGTCTACGTCTCTATCTGGGGGTAGTCCTGACAGTTCCTCTGGAAAGACGTATTAAAATTCTAAAATAATAGGGTAATAAACAACATCGTCCATTGCGAGCTGCATACTCGCAAGGGTTTCTGTGGATCCTCATGCAAACTCAAGTTCAAGCTGGCTTGGTACCTTAAAAAGATTGCTTCCTCCAAAACAATCAAAGAAAGCATGGTACTTGCTTAGCCAGTCCATTCCAAGCACAATATCAAAAGATGGCATAGAAAGGACTAAGAGTTGGGCGTTCATCTCTCTGCCATGTATCACTATAGGTCTCGATCTACAAATTTGGCTAACTGGTACAACTCCTTCTCCAGTAAGAATTCTAACACAACTAGATAAAGGTGTACTTGCAATATTGTGTTTGGCTATAAAACTAGATGATATGAATGAGTGGGTGGCTTTTGTATCAAACAATGTCACAGCAGAAAAAGTAAAAGCAAGAGTAATACCTGCTATGACATCAACCTCCTGATCCATGTCATCCACTTCCAATGCAAAAGCTTGTCCATTCCTCTGTGGCTGTCCATGTCCGGCCCTCATATACTGATCCTCCTGGGTAGGTAGCGGTGATCCTCGCTGAAATTCTCCTGCTGCTGGGGGTCGAGGTGCTCCTGGTCTAGCCATCTGTTGAGCTGGCTTCGGTGCTAGACGCACTAGTCTTTGAGATGGCGGTGGTAGTGTCAATGTCTGCTGCTTTGGACAGTCCCTTGCCAAATGCTGTCCGGAACCACATTGTAAATACTGTCCCAAGCAATTCCGACAATCTCTCGAAATATGTCTGATTCTTCCACAATAATTACATTGGGGTTTCTCCGGGATCTGGTACGGTCCTGCTCTCTGTTGCTGATGCTGCTATGCCAAGGGACGTTTGATAGGTCCTCCTTGTTGTGTCCTTATCGGTCCCTGCTGTGTCCTTGCTGATCCTTGTTGTGTCTTTCGCTGACCTTTCTTCCCTCAAATGATGGTCTCTTGTAATCTGGCTTCTGTCACTAGTTCAGCATAAGAGATCCGGGACTGTGAGCTGGTGTAGTATTTGAGCTCCTGAGACAGTCCGCGATGAAACCTCTTAGCTTTGGCCAAGTTATCTGGCATCAGGGTAGCGCCAAATTTTCTGAGATGACTAAACTCGGCATCATACTAGTCCACTGTTCTGTTCCCCTATCCAAGTGAAGAAACTGGTCGTACAATACATCTTCGACGGTGTCCGAAAAGTACTTTATCTCAAAGTATTCCAAGAACTGCTCCCAAGTCTGGTATGTACCCAACTGGCGCTCTATAGATTCCCACCAGTGATTAGCATTACCATATAGAAGCGTCCTTACACCTGTCATCCATAGGTTCGTAGGTAACTGCGATGCTTCCAATAGCTTCTGCATGTAAGTGATCTAGTTGGTAGTCTCTTCTGGGCTCTCAGTGCCCTTGTATGGCTTCGGGCCCATCTGTATAAAGTCCTTTACTGAACCAACTCTAGCTCGAGGTACTGGAGCTAGTGCTTGAGTTGGTACAGTAGCCTGTGCAGCCATCCTCTCAAGTGCTGCCAGAAGTTCTTGCCTCTGCTCGGCTGCATGCACCATTGGTGGTTTCGTATGATCAGCTGTCATTGGAACGACAAACTGACCCTCAATCTTTGACTCATCATCATTTGTCGCTTTGTCTCAAAGAAATGAATCCTCCATATCCTTCAAATTATCTTGAACACCCTCTACATTAAGCTTTCAACGATCCATAAACTCTGTCGAATATCCCTCGAGCCTCTATCCGATATTTGTGGCCTGTCTATATAACTCTGTGGCTTGAGCCTGTATATGCCATAACATATATCTCCATGAGCCAGTATATAGAAACCCTTCGTAAACTTCCAATATTTGTCCCTAAACATACTACGACAATCGTCATCCACCATCCTCCCAACCGAAACAAAGTTTGTCACTCCTCGTTCTCAAATATACGTATTTGGAGTGTATTATATTTTTTTTTGCTTGCATGTTTAGTATATTGAAAGAGATTAGACCCATTCTTTGGTTTATCTTGGTTCATGGTTTAATTGTTGGATTGGTTTAATCATGAGTTGAACCTATGGTCTAAACCTTAAATCCTCCATATATATAAGCCAACCTCTCTTCCTGTCTCTTTATTACTTTATTTTCTTTCTCTCACTTGTGTTTTCTTCCTCCAAGTCTTTGGTAAGTACACCTTGCATGTGAAATGGAGAAAACCTTCATATTATTGGTTTATTATTTTTTTTGTATTTTTAATCACTTTTAAAACTTGGATTTTTCGATTTTGATGGGTGAATTTGAGTAGATCTACATTTATAGTTTAGGAATTTTATGGGTTCCATGTATTTTTTGTGTTTTTAATCTACTAAAATATGGTATTTTAGAAAATTGATTTTTATGGTTAATGGAGTACTTCATTTCGAGAATTTTGGCTTTTGATTCACTTGATTTAGAGTTAAAATAAAAAATTTATGAAGAAAATAATTTTTGGATTTTGGAGTTTTTTTGCCATGGCTGAACTTGTTGTCTGAAGGAGACGAAGTTCTCATACGGCCAGCACCATATGCGGCCGAGACTTCCATGCAGCATGATCCTTATGCGGCCTGACTATAAGAAAAATAGCCTTTCTTGATAGTCGATTTATTGACGTATGCTCAAAACTGTCAAAGAAAGTCGTTATCTTGACGGTTTTAGACATACGTCAAGAAAAATACCCCTTTTTTTGTTATTTTAGAAAATTTGACCAGAATACTTGACGGTTTTAGAGGATCCGTCAAGAAAACCCATTGTATTTATTGTCAGTTTTTTAATAACAATCAAGGAATTAATGTGCCAAAAAACTATCGAGCAGATTTTAACTGCCATTTTAGTAATTATTTAAATTTTTTTTACTGTAGGTTCTATGTTGACGGTTCCGTGGACAATTTGGTCGCTCTACTTATATTCATTTTTTTCATTTCTCCCGAGCCTCTCCGCTCTCCATCCTCCCCAAACTCTCCACTGGGCTGGAGATCTGCTCTCCTCCACCACCTCATCTCCCTCCTCCCCAAGCTCTCCGTCCACCGCCACCTCCTCTCCTTCCCCTCCAAGCCCTACAGCTCCTCCTTCTCTCCCCCTTCCCCTTCAAACCTTAGAAAGGAGAAAAAGAGGGAAGAGAAGAGCTCACCAAGAAAAAAGAGTCGAGCGGCTTTGTGGTGCTGTGCGGAGGCAAACTCTAACTCCGGTGGATCTGATCTGCTCGGTGGGTCCCGAAGGGCGGATCACGATCGGTGGCATCGGGAGCTCGGGAAGGGTTGCTCGTCGGAGGCTCGGGTGTCAGGCTCCGCCATGAGGGAAGATGGAGTAATGCCGGAATGACGCTACTAGGTGAGATCTGGGATGCACCATCGACTCACGGCGGACAGGTCAGAGTCGTCGGCTGGGGTCGTACGGCTCAGGTCTAGATGGCGGCGGATCCAGAGGGCTGGGTTGTCGGCTCCAACAGATCGGGCCAATCGGCCACCCAGATCCGAAGGAAAGACGGTAATGGGGCTTCTCCTCAACCTTCTTGAAGACTTCCCTAATTTCTTCGATGAGGTAACAATTTCCCCCTCAATTCCAAATCTAGTGTTTCATCTTCTCTATAGACCGTCGAAGGAATCAAATTTGTAAGAAAATGGCATGAGACTCTCGACTGATAGCTAAGGAATGGAATGAGACTCTGGCATGAGGCTTCGATTGGCAACTGGTTTTGCATAGCCAGATTTTGAGCCAGCACCCGAGGATCCAACGTACTATCCCCTAACTCATGGCACATACCAGGAATATGGTTGCATAGGATAACAAGTCAGTTTTCTTCTTCCCTGCTCGTCATTATATATTTACTTCTTTTGGGCATTTAGCCACTGGCACCTGTTAGCCGGCACGTCTGGACATTAGTTTTCCTACATTATTGTATTAAATTAGACTACAGCTGATCACTATCTTATACTTTTGCTACTCTTCCAGCTTCTTATTTTGTACAACTGATCTCTAGAACATTTTGAGAAAGCGTTTGGGATACCTTATTGTTTTATCATATATGCTCTATGTTACTATTTCTTGTTTGAATGATTTAGACATAGAAGTTTTTGACCCTAGAAGACTTGATTGTAGCATTCACCCCCTTGTCTTATTACATCCAAGATCGTCGTACGACATATACTACCTTGTACGGGGTAGCTGGCCATGTTTGACTTCGTATTTCGGTACTGGGGCATGACAAAGTTATAATGCAAACTCGGTACATGTCACACTCATTTTAGAACGAGCTTCTCGCCAAGTTCCATTGTCAAGTGCACATTACTGATTCCAACAATTACAACCGTCCTCTTGTTGTCCATCTTGATACATCCAAACCTACCGCCTCGGTATAACGTAAAGATCCTCCAATATGGAGCATCATGATATGACACTCCCATATCCAAGACCCAATCACCTTCATGACACATGTAACAAGGTTCCTCTGTGTCGGTTGCTCCGATAATAAGATCTCCCATATCCATAAAATCTTCCTGATCATCCTTTCCTTTTGCCTTCTTATATCTGAGCTTCATGTAGTTCTTCTTATTATGACCAATATTGCTACAGTGATATCAACCCTCCTTGTTGTCCATAGACACAAGATCCTAAGAACTCCCCCTATACTTGCCTCTGAAGTAATCAGAGCAGAATTATTCTACGATTTAATTTGCTTACTTCAGACCTCCTCATTTAAAAAACTATATTTTGCTGCCTCCATCTTGATAACTCCATCCAGTACAGAGTTAATTACTGATACCACCAAGGTCTCCTAGCTTTTCGGCATAGAACTCAAAAAAAGAAGGGCCTGAAGCTTATCTTAAATCACCATATTTATCGCAGATAACTGATTCATGATACCCTGAACCTTATTCAAATGTTGTGCCACTGAGCAGCCTCCATGTACTTCAAGTTGACGAGTTAGCGAATATGAAACACCTTGTTGCCAGTCTACTTCTATTCATACAGCAAATACAGCCTCTCCTACATTGCTTTTGTCGAACTCTCCATAGACATGTAGTGAAATACCGAATTATCTAGCCATTGATGGATGAATCAGACCGCCTTTCGATCCAATCAATTTCAGTCATCGATAGTTTTGTTTGATGGCTTGGTGTTGTCGTCCACCAAAGAAAAATGCCAGTCCTCACTCTATAGTAGATCCTCCATCCTTGGCTTCCAAATTTGGTGATTATACATGTGTTCATCTACTCTGTAGATATGGTTGTACCTTTCCTCTCAAGATTCTACGTGTCTGAAACTAATCGTAGAAAAAAGTAGGCCAACCCACTTGAGATAACCAATCATCTGTCTAACGCAAGCACCAAGATAGATAAAACACAGTACATATTCAGTGACTGCGTCACTGGAATTTTTTTAATCTATATAAATTCATGTAGAATTATAAGATTAAATAAAATATATTGAATCATTTACCCAAAGATTCAACCCATCATCAAACTCAAGTAGAAAGAACAAGATTATAACTTTAAATCACTCACCCTACCCATAGCGATCTCCCTATATGTATACGATGACTCCTCGTACATATCTTGTCTTCCTTCTATCTTGGATCGATGGCGCGTCCTAAGAGCAGTTTATTGACAAGCTTTTAGATTTTTTGTCATTACCAAAATAAGTCAATTTAGCGACGTTGTACATTGTCGCTAATATATAAAAAATATCGCTAATTTTATTTAACGACGTACTTAGTGACATAAACTCATGGTCGTGTATTCCTTAGTTGCTAAAAACAAATACGTCACTATTCATCTCTGTAACGACATCCTTTAGCGATGACTTGATGTTGCTAACTAATTTTTGATTAACGATGCTCAGCGTCTCGATGTCGCTACATTAGCGATTTTTTTTGTGTTGCTACACATCGCCAAATTAATGACTAATTTAGCTACGTTTTGTTACATCAATGCTGACATAACATATTTTGCCATGTCAGCATTTAGCGACGTTTAGTGATAACTTAATGATGTTTTAGATAAGATTTGTGACACCATGATACATATTAGTGACATATCTCTTTGGTCGCAGTTCGTCGTTCAACGTCGTTAATCTAAAAATTTTAATAAAAGGCCAACAGTTTGTTCAAAAAAGAATTCCTATAGTTTATCATATATCATAGTTTATAAAAAAATAGACCCGGAGTAACCCTCTATTGAATTCAATGGGTTTACTAACCCCTTCGGTGGAACACTCATCACCGGTGAATTCATATGCATTTAGTATGGATAATAAATTAAACTTTAAGAAAATGACAAATTGGCATTATATTGTCGCCCAAAAAATTGATATAGAGAAACGTCTAAAAGTCTGAAATAAATATCCCTATTATACAATATCACTAAAAGTATGAAATAAATACATAAAAGACCCAACAATAGACTAGTATCCATAAATACAAAAAAAATTCCAAACTAGCACTACTATTGATTAAGAAGACGAGGAGCACCATCTTCCATATGGGATATGAGCATGTCAAATTTCTCCTATGAAAATGTCATCGATGTCGATGGAGGATGTAGTGTCATTGGTGGAGTCGGTATCAATGTCGGCAGACTAAGAGGAAGAATCTGCTCCAATATTGTCAGCCGACCATTGTAAGAATCTATGGCAGATACCAGCCTCAAAGTGCGCTTCGCGACTAACTCGCTCATAGAAACCTATATCGCATGCAGCCTTGATAGTGACTCGTTCCACATATGACCCTATAATATCGTCATGTTGCGCTCTATCAATGTAGCCAAATCCATAATACTCTGTTGCATCGTCTGGCTCACATTCATGAGCTCCATAATATTGTGCTCGATCATATCAAAATGTGTTATAATTGTCGCATCGTCCATCTGCGGTTGGGACTAGGTCTACTCAGTAATCCTCCTCATCTCGTTATACAGAGACGTAATATGAAGGTCAACGCTCTCCTGGACTCGTATCGACTCTTATAAAGGCTGTCGGGAATGCACACTTCTAGAGGAGGCCCTAGAAGACTACGTAGCAACATAGGCACCGAAGGATCTTGTATTATGGTACATACCCTTATGTAGACCACCAATGGCTGTCACCCACAGTTCGTTCTCCGACAGAGTTGAGGGGATGGGGTTGTGAGGAAGTACCAACTGCTCCCACAATAGGTTCAGTAGCATCCTATTACGTCCACCGCTCACGGAGCCTAAGATTCTCATCATAAAAAAATATGTATCTGTCGATATGCGTACTTTTTACTATCCACTCGGCATGCATATAATTTTTAATATCTAAAAACTTATTACTAACTACATAGATATTTATTTACATATTTTATAAGTCATATTAAAATTAATAAAATATAAAGTAATACTTACATAGCTTTGCATCGCCCTCTCATCGATGAGTTGTTCACTGTTTCGATGAGAAGCCAAGAAGTATAAAAATATTAAACTATACACTACTAGAATAAGCGGGATTAGCGATGTTCTTTAGCGATGTCAACGAAAAACGTCACTAATATAATATAAATTAGCGACTCAATGTAAAAAATATCGCTAGACGTCGCTAATTGGCGACATTTAGCGACGTTTAGCGACTTTTATTCATTTTGTAAAAGATTAGTCGCTATAAGTTTAATTAAGGTCGCTAAACATCGCTAATATTGTCATGCCCCAGTCCCAAAAAATGTAGAACTAGGACACGTAAGCATGCCAACCGCATGGATATGGCACCTTGTCACGCCCCAGTCCCAAAATACATAGGACTAGGACACGTAAGTATGTCAGCCGCATGAATATGGCAACTCTAATATATAAAAACCATAATCTATACGTACGCTGTAATATGAATATCAAATCCACAAGTGGTATAAAATGTATCACAAGTCACATGGGTACAATCTAAATCTCATCCACAAAAAATCAATATAAATAAATAACCAACATCTATATAACTTGATCTCAATAAGAAGTATCCCAAGATGATAGTTGGATGGAAACAAATCCATTACCAACTCGAATGGAAAAGTACAACACAATAAACACAATATAAGAATATCAGCTAACAATCACGGGCTCGAAGAGAAGATATCCTCGAAATATATATAACCATCTGAATCTGCGCTCCTGCGAATACTCAAGAACAGATACACCTGGAAAGGGACCAGGCCCTCAGAGGGACGTAACAAGATACATAGAAGCAAGCCAATTTGAATACAGTAAACATGCATAATATTTAAAAATATATAAGTACACTGTACAAGATAATCTATATGAATGCAAATGAGGACAACTTTTCAATGTATGGGCAAGGGTAGGCTACTCGATCTAAGTCTCACAACTCACACACCCATCAGGGAACATCAAAAATTGTCATACCTCGGGGGTAGCGACCAGCGTGACACTACAGAAATTGACATACCTCGGGGGTAGCGACCAGCGCGACACACGCTCGTAGTGCGAGCTATATACTACAGTTTACTAGAGTGGTTAAAAGCTCATACGCCTAATGATTGTCCTCTATGATACTAAGTGTCAAGTGTGCGTCAACATATCTAATATATAGTAATGACTGAAAGAAACTGCATATGCAATGAATAAACAGAATGCAATAAATATACAAAAATATACTAAGCATACAAAATACTGTAAACAATTTGGCAAGGTATCTTGCCGGGTCTGAAAAATAATAAATTTCCAACTCAAGGCGTCGTCCGATCTACCCGTCACATAAATTAAACAAGTTAGGTTACAAAAGTAGGTGAATAGGTTCCTTAATTTAATCTATTTTAATTCTAAATAAAATAACTTAAAATAGTATTTTAATCTTATTATAATATGATTTTATTGTTAAACCCTAATTTTGGTCCAAAGAAAATCAACTTTTGTGATCCGTGACATGCAAATCGAGGCAATCTGTTGACCAAAAAGTAAACCAACTCAAATCCTGGATTTATGTATAAAATCCTATATATTTTAGCACTACATGAATGTCAGAATCGACGGTTTTATAAAATCACAAGTCGGTAAAGAGTTATGGCCACAAGGGCGAATAGATGATAGTTTTTGGTGATTTTCTAGTTACGTATATGTTGCACGAATTTTATAGTAGACTAAACTTGCATGTTAAATTCTGGAAATGTAATTTTTTATAAGTTCATTATGTCAACTTTCCGAAACTTTAAACGGTTCGTAATTCCGAGTTTGGGATCTCCCGTAATTTCAAAAAATACCAAAATGCGTCTGATTTCGGACAACTGACACTTTCAGAATATTCTAGAAAAATAGGTTATAAAATTATTAAAACAATTTATATATTCAAATAACTAACCTTGATATGGTTCTAACAAAAAAAACTGGAGCGCGTTTGGAGTCCGGAGCTAGGAGATATAGTCGACGAATTTTGACTGTTTTTGGACGAAAATGAGAAGAATTTGTGGAAGAAAAATATGAAGGATGAGGTATTTATAATGGTGTACACTACTTAATTGAATACGACTAGGATTGGCTAATTTGGATATGATTAGGATCAGTTTAAATAATGATAGGATATGCATGAAGTTGCTTTCCTAGTAGGCTCATGATTTAAATTAATTTAAAATAGAGTTTGAGTTTATCTCAATAATTTATAATCTTAAATAAAATTAAAGATAATTCAAATAATTTATATATAATCTTATTAATATCTATTAACACTAAATTATCATCTATCTAATATTAAGACTATATATATCCAAATAAATCCTAAATAATTTCAAAAATCTAAATAATTTTTTTAAATTTCTAAATAATTTATAGAAAAATAAAACTAAATATTTTAACCTAAAATAAATATTTGGTAGAAATAATATGCAAGTATGGACTCATAGTAAATTATGGAAGTCCTAGAAATTTAGGTTCCCTATGTTTTAATTACCTAAAAATTCTAGAAAAATCTCCAAAAAACTAAAATAGCCTAAAAATAATTCTAAATAAATATTTACATAAGTAAATATACTAAGAAATTTATTTTCTAATTAACTTAGAGAATACTCTAAGGTAATTCAATATTTAAAATAATCAATAATAAATATAATAATATAAAATACACACAAAATACCTATTTTGGGTGGGGGGTTTACACAACTCCAATATATGGAAACCAAACCACATGCGAACGCTGTAATATGAATAACAATTCACAAGTGGTAAAACTATCACAAGTCACAGGCATAATCTAAATCTCATCCACGGAATCAAATATAAATAAATAACCAATATCTATGAAACTAGATCTCAATATAAAGTATCAAAGGAGGACAGTCGGATGGAAATAAATCCACTACTAACTAGAGTATAAAAAAAAGCACAATATAAGTACAACAACTAACAATCACTGAGACTCGAAGAGAAGACCTCCTCAAGGATAAGTAGCAAGTCTGGATCTTCACTCCTGCGAATACTCATGAACATCTACACCTAGAAAGGAACCAAGTCCTCAGAGTGACATAACAAGATACATAGAAGCATGCCAATAAAGTACTGAAATAAATATCCAATGGGTCGCCTAACCGTCTAAGTGAATGCAGTTTACGAACAACTTTTCCAATGCGTGGTCTATCTGGCTAAAATGGGATTGGCATAATTCTCTTGGAGATTCAGGGGCCTACAAAGCATGTCGTCTTTTGAACGGCAGAGGCCACATGATAATATATAATATATAGTGGTCATCATGACCACGCATCTCCGGCAGAGCGTACAGGTTACACAAAAAAAGTGCAACGGAGCCCACACGCCTTACTTGTTGTTCTCCCCACCCCATGCTCTAAGCATGTCACATCCATGACACGATAATACCTCTAATAAATGCCAGGTCAACTAGAATGCAAAGTTTCTAACATCAGTTATCCCTAATGCACGGCCCAAAGGTACAGGAGGCCAAACCCTGCACGCAAGTCCGTGATCTATATGTGACTCATAACTCGTGTAATAACTATGTCACAGCCAATGAACCTAATGATGCTTCATGATAATGGGGCAATCTTATAAACAAGGTAAATGCATATACATAATAAAAATATATCACGACAATACCGTCGTTGCACCCAAATTTCCTTAAACGCGCAGTTTATTTAGCAGTTAAAATATATTATGAATTATGTCACGATTGATGAACTACGTCAGCATATGTCTATCCTACACTTTCCATACTCCCAAGGTTATCCTCAGGTTGTCACGATTGATGAGTTACGTTACGATTGATAAATTACGTCAGTATATGTCTAGCCTACACTTTTCATACGCCCAAGGTTGTCCTCAAGTTTTATTTTACTTAGACGGTTAGGCGACCCATTGGATGTTTATATTTCAGTACTTTATTGGCATGTTTATATGTATCTTGTTAAGTCTCTCTTAGGATCTTGTCCCTTTCCAGATATGGACGAGCAGGAGTATCCACAAGAGTAAGGACCTCGACCTGACTCTACTTACCTAACTGAGGAGGTCTTACCCTCAGAGTAGTTATGATTTATTTCCACTGTTTAGAGATTTTGTTGCTACTGCTGTATAGTCATCCTGTAGTGGATTTGTTTTCACCCGACTATCAGACTTGATACTCATTTTGGATATCTAGTTATTATTCAGCTCTTTATTCCTGTTGATTATTTGTGCTGTGGATGAGATATAGATTCTGTGTGACTTATTGTGATAGTATATTACCACTTGTGGATTTGATATTCATATTACAGCGTACGTGTGTATATGGTTTCCATATATTTGAGTTCATATACATACGGCTGGACGTGTTACGTATTCCTAGTCCTACATATTTTGGGACTGGGGCATGACACATATGGTCAAGTATAAATATTTGGTTCGCCATATCAAGGTTTGTAAAATTTATTAAATTACCATCATCTTAATCCTTCTTTTAAAATTTCTCAAAATTAAAAATGACTTGCACCTCTCAATCTAATCTTACTTGATCACAATATTAAAGAATATTACCTCAAGTTAACAACACAGTTTTTATCTAACTTAGAATTTACCCATCTATCACATAAGGCTATACACTTAAGAAAAATATTTCTTAAATTATTTAATCATGTTATTCAATCCTCAAAACTTTAATATCAAATATATCATATATGATATGCCTTAATTACAGAAGATAGTTACCAAATAATGCGGTTGGCTTATGGTGTATATCTGGTAATCTCTGTGTATTAAACTTATACCAAGCACGAGGTTTCATCTTTCCGAAATAAGGGAAGACGGAAAAAAAATAATAAAGAGTTCAAGGGGGAGATAATGGGATAGAAGTATGGGGATCAAAGCGTTTAAAGAATTCAAATAGGAATTGTCAAGACAGTTGTAGATTGAAATCCTTTTTAGTAATTTCTTATTCGTATGCTCATATCAGTACAATTATGTAACTGATACGATACGCTCAGACATGTCTAGAGGGCAAGTACATTTGTCTAAGAAGCTAAGTCAATGTTATCTCAATCCACATAAGTAGTCAAGCGAGGGGCAAACCAAGAGCACTATGGTTGATCAGACCATAATACACTGATTCTGAAATATATTAGTGTGTATAACCAATAATACATATATCATAATCAAGCTCGATAAAAGAGTAAGCTTGCAAAACTAGGCTATAATAGCAGCTTAAGTCAAGATAGTATAGAAAATATAAGTACGCTAGATTTATGATGAGAGAAGTTACATAATAATTCAAGTTCACACCGAAGATAAGACTCTATAGTCTCTACAGTTGTCATACTAACTCCTCGTCTAAGTCGCTAGTCGACAAAATAGGGGTATGGGCCTCTAAGTTCTACAGTCTGAATAAATATTATCTTCTTATGTAAGTCTACAGTTAATGTCATTCAGTTACACTTTATTAATGGGTCCCGAGGACTATGTGATACTATGTTATGAGGCATACCACCCAACATAAAATAATAAACTAATACTGTAACTTCCTTAAAGGAGATTCTACAAAATAACTTGGTCCTTGTAAATGAAGTAGAAACTATTGTTAGGGTATACGAGGAAAAGATCTTGGTACTGATTAGGGTATCCTATTGTATTATATAGGTAATGGTTATCTTAAGTCTTAGTCATAGTGCTTATAGAATAAGTGTCAATATAAGAATGGAAAAGTTACTGGTCTCAAAGGAAAAAGGGATATAAATCGTATTGAGGTAGGGTAAAAATTACACGATTTAAACTAAACGATAATCATCAGGTCACAATCTACGAGAATAACTCAAAACTATCAAGTTCTAACTACCAAGCACAGAAATTTAAAATTCAAGATTACAACTATAACCTTAGCAAACTATATATCCTAACATAGAATAAAATCACTCGGTCTACAATCAGAAGGATTAGGTGGCATGAGTTGCAAGATGAAGAAAAGAAAAGCATAATTAGTTATTGCAGAAATTACGAGTGCTAAGTTTTCAGAGGAACAAGATATGAAATTAAAAATAGAGGGACTCTAGATATTATCATGGTTTCTTGAGGGAAGGTGGGATGCTAATCTCTGTGTTCGAGGTATGATCAAGAAAAATATTCTATTTATTCCTCTTGGTTTCCTACGGTACCGTTCTGCTAATATCAAGACAAGAATCTAAATTTAAAGTTCTCTAATACTATCTTACTATGAAAGTTAGATTCAGTCCTAATATTAAAGCTTGGATTTTTATTGGTTCCTCAATACTAGGGTCAAATAATATGGTCAAATTTCTAACTAACCCTAGTAGTGTCTATACTACTCTCAAGTCATCCCTAATTATCAAGGGATAATGGTCAATCAATCTACAGGTATGGGATGCTAGGGTTCATTAGGTAGTAAGGAATGCTAGGTTCATTAAGTATTCTAACTTTGTGATGTGTCAATATTCTAGTGGTATTCTTAATATGAATGTTACCCTAATTATCATCCTATCAACAGGGATTCCTATATTCTAGCAGGGGCTATACTCAAGGAACTATTAGGAAAGCACATGAATCAAGCATGATGCAATTATTTAAATAGAACAGATTGGAAGAAAAGTGAGTCATAATCAAATATGGATGAGATCATATACTCTAATCCTATTTGCAGGCTTCCTCGGTATAGTAACATAATTGAGACAATACGCTCTCGACCTGCATGGGCCACCACTAAAAATATGTCATACCCCAGTCCCAAAATATGTAGGACAAGGACACGTAAGCATGCCAGCTGTATGGATATAGCAATTCCAATATATGGACACCAAACCACATAAGTACGCTGTAATATAAATAACAATTCACAAGTGGTAAAACTATCACAAGTCACAGGCATAATCTAAATCTCATCCACGAAATCAAATATAAATAAATAACCAATATCTATGAAACTAGACCTCAATATAAATTATCAAAGGATGACAGTCGGATGGAAACAAATTCACTACTAACTAGAGTATAAAAATAAGCACAATATAAGTACAACAGCTAACAATCACTGAGACTTGAAGAGAAGACCTCCTCAAGGATAAGTAGCAAGTCCGGATCTGCGCTCCTGCGAATACTCATGAATATCTATACCTGGAAAGGGACCAGGTCCTCATAGGGATATAACAAGATACATAGAAGCATGCCAATAAAGTACTGAAATAAATATCCAATGGGTCGCCTAACCGTCTAAGTGAATACAATTTAAGAACAACTTTCCTAACACATGGGCTATCTGGCTAAAATGGGATTGGCATGATTCTCTTGAAGATTCAAGGGCCTACAAAGCATGTCATCTTTTGAACGGCAGAGGCCGTCTGATAATATATAATATATAGTGGTCATCATGACCGTGCATCTCTGACGGAGCGTACGGGTTACACAATAAAAGTGCAACGGAGCCCGTACGTCTTACTTGTTGTTTTTTCCACCCTATGCTCTAAGCATGTCACATCCATGACACGATAATACCTCTAATAACTGCCAAGTCTACTAGCATGCAAAGTTTCTAACAGTAGTTATCCCTAATGCACGGCCCAAACGTACATGAGGCCAAACCCTGCACGCAAGTCCGTGATCTATATGAGACTCACAACTCATGTAATAATTGTGTCATGGCCAATGAACCTAATGATGCTTTATGATAATGGGGCAGTCTCATAAACAAGGTCAACGCGTATACATAATAAAAATATATTACGATGACACCATCGTTGTCATACCCCAGTCCCAAAATACGTAGGACTAGGAATACGTAACACGCCCAACCATATGTATACGAACCCCAATATATGAAAATTATATATACACGTACGCTGTAAATGAATATACAATCCACCAGTGGTAATATACTGTCACAACAAGTCACATACAATCTAAATCTCATCCATAGTATAATATAATCAGTAGGAATAAAGAGCTGAATAATAACTGAATATCAAATATAGTATCAAGTCTGATAGTCGGGTGGAAACAAATCCACTAAAAAATGACTATACCAAAGTAGCACAAAATCTCAGAACAGTGGGAATAAATCACAGGTACTCTGAGGGTAAGATCTTCTCAGCCGGGTAAGTAGCATCAGGTCCAGGACCGTACTCCTGTGGGTACTCCTGCTCATCCATATCTGGAAAGGGATCAGGTCCTCAGAGGGACGTAACAAGATACATAATAACATGCCAATAAGTACTGAAATATAAATATCTAATGGTTCACCTAACCGTCTAAGTGAATGCAGTTTTGAGAACAACTTTCCACCAAGTGGGCTATCTGGCTAAAAATATAGGATTTGCGTGACCCTTTCAGAGAATCAGAGGCCTCAAAGCATATCGTCTTTTAAACGGCAGAGGCCGCCAGTAATATATAGTGGTCATCATCACCCGTTTCTCTAGTAAAAATTCGGGCGTACAGAAAAAAGTGCAAAGAAGCCCAAATATTTTACTCATTGTTCTCCCCACCCCATGCTCTAAACATGCCATATCCATGACATGATAAATCCTCTAAATAACTGCCAGGTCTATTAGCATATAAAGTTTTTATCAGCAGTTATCCCTAATGCACGGCACTTACGTACAGGAAGCCAACCCGATACGTAGTCCGAGGTCTATATGAGACTCACCAATCGTGTAGCAACTGTGTCATGGCCAATGAACCTACTGATGCTCCCTAAAACTAGATGGTCTCATAAATAGGTTCAAATCTTCAAACTAAACATCTATATAGGCAGAATTAAACATGCATGTATCAACTAGAAATATAAATAAATTGTACAGTGGCAAGGTATACTTGCCGAGCAAAGTTTTCTGTAGCACAAGCTTCCATAATACTGTTAGGTTTTGAAAAGTGGGGGTTTTGGTTTGGTGTGTATTGCATGGATATATATAGAGAATAAGAGGCGGTGGAGAAACTTATTGTTTAAGAAACTACTATTGCTGTTTCTTTTTTTCATTGGTTTAGGTTTCGGTTGAGATTTTTTTAGTAATATTAGTGATAAAAGTGGTGTAATGAGAAGCTTACACGCTTGGAAAGAGAAGGAAAGTCGGTTTGCTACTGATGTTGATGTTTTACGCGTGGATAAGGATTTTAAGCGGCGGAGGTTTTTACACAGGGGTGAACTGCTGCTGCTGAAGAGTTTTACGTGCAGAGAAAGAAAGAGTTTACGCATGGATAAAATAAGCGGTGGAATGATACTGCTGTTGCTACAGTTTACGCATGGAGAATTATACGTGGTATGGTGAGCGGTTTCGCTGTTGACTATTTTACGCGGGTTGTGCTGCTACTGATTAACTCTTTATTTTACGCAGAAAAGGGTGGTTTAATGGTTTACGGGTTTTGGGTTTGATCCAATAGAAAATTCTATTTTCTCTATTTAGCTCATAATTATGAATAATAATAAATAATAATATAGAATACGATTTTTAGAATTAGGGTTCTTATATTCTACCCAACTTATAAAAATTTTGTCCTCGAAATTAAACGAAGCCACGGTAGAAGTCAAAATTTGTAAGAGATATAATTTAACAAGTAAATTTATACCTTGGTCAATGAATAGGTTCAGAAATTATTGACGCATGTCATCCTCGCGCTTTCAAGTAGATTCTCCTAGCGAGCCATGCTTCCATACTATGCGGACCAAGGGAATAGACTGGTTCCTTAATACTTTCTCTCGATGATCGAGAATTCCTACTGGTTGCTCTTGATATGACAAGCTTGGCCCAATGGTGATCTCCGAATGATCTAGAACATGACTGCTGTCTGCCATATATCGTCTGAGTTACAATACATGGAATACATCATGTACTCCCCCAAGTGAAGGTGGTAGTGCAAGTCGATACGCTACTTCTTCCACTCTCTCTAGCACGTTAAATGGTCCAATATACCTTGGACTCAACTTGCTGTGCCCTCCGAATCGAATAGTGCCTCTAGTGGGTGATATCCTCAAGAAGACATGATCGCCTTCTTTAAACTCTAAGGGACGACGATGAAGATCTGTCCATTATTTTTGCCTGTCTTGTGCTGCTCGCAAGTGTCCTTGTATCTTTTTAATTGTCTCAACAGTATTGACCACTAACTCTGGTTCTAGAATCTGGCGTTCTTCCATGTCACTCCAACATACAGGAGACCTATACTTTCTTTCATATAATGCTTCAAATGGAGCCATCTGGATGCTCGCCTGATAGCTATTATTGTAAGAAAATTCCACAAGGTGTAGATGGTCCTCCCATGATCCTCCAAAGTCTAATATACAAGCCCTTAACATATCCTCTAATGTTTGAATAGTACGTTCTGACTGTCCATCTGTTTACGGGTGGTAAGACGTACTAAATTTCAGACGAGTTCTAAGACTTTCTTGCATGCTCCTCCAGAAATGTGATATAAAATGTGAATCCCTGTCTAATACAATGCTGACTGGTACGCCGTGCAATCTCACGATCTGCCTCATGTATAAGTCAGCCAAAGCTTCTGTAGATTGGCCAACTCTAAAAGGCAAGAAATGGGCTGACTTGGTGAGTCGGTCTACTATTACCCATACTGTATCTCTTCCACTTGGACTCTTGAAAAAACCCGTGACAAAGTCCATAATGATGTGCTCCCACTTTCACTCTGGAATCGGGAGTGGTTGCAATAATCCTGCTGTTCTCTAGTGCTCTGCCTTTACTTGCTGACATATTAAACATTTAGCTACAAAGCGAGCTATCTCTTTTTTTATTCCATGCCACCAAAAATGTTGTCTTAAGTCACGATACATCTTGGTGCCTCCCGGATGAATAGAATATATCGAACTATGAGCTTCTATCATCAGCTTCTATCGAATTTCTTTATTAGGAACATATAGACGATTACCACATCGTAATGTCCCGTCATCATGGATGTAAAATTCTATTTGCTCTCCGGCCTCTGTTCTTTTCTTTAATCTTCTAAATCTGGCGTCGGTAGGCAATGCTGCCTTTATTCTTTCTACTAGTGATAATTGTACTTGTAAGTTGGCTAATGTCCTGTCTGCTCCGGGAAATATTACTTCAATGCCAAGACTTTGTAAATCCTTCAATAATTTCTTCTATATCATTAAGAAGTAAACTATTGGCTTCTGGCTTAATGCGTCTGCTACAACGTTAGCCTTGCCTGGATGATAATGTAACTCTATCTCAAAATCTTTCATCCACTCCAGCCATCGACGTTGCCTCATATTTAACTCGTTTTGTGTGAAGTCATACTTGAGACTTTTGTGGTCTGTATATATTTCCACTCATTTTCCATATAAATAATGTCTCCATAGCTTCAGAGCAAATACAACTGTTGCAAGTTCCAAGTCATGAGTTGGATAATTCTTCTCATGTACTCTTAATTGCCTAGATGCATATGCAATCACCTTGCCATGATGCATCAATACGCATCCTAAACCTTTCCCTGATGCATCACTGTAGATCACAAAGCCTCCTGATCCTGATAGAATAGTCAATATTGGTGCTGAAGTTAGTCGCTTCTTCAATTCCTCGAAAGCGGCTTCACACTCGTTGGTCCATATAAACACTTGATCTTTGCAAATCAACCGAGTCATAGGTGTTGCTATCTTTGAGAAGTTCTCCACGAACCGTCGGTAATATCCCACAAGTCCAAGAAAACTTCTCACCTCCGCTGCTGATTTAGGAACAGGCCATGTCTCGACTGCCGAGATCTTTTCTGGATCAACAGAAATATCATCTCCTATAACAATATATCCAAGAAATAAAACCTTGTCCAAGAAGAACTCATATTTACTAAGTTTTGCATATAGCTTCTCTCTCCTCAAGGTCTCTAGCACAATCTGCAGGTACTTCTCGTGCTCCTCGTGGCTCTTTGAATAGACAAGTATATCATCTATAAAGACAACCACGAACTGGTCCAAATACTAATGAAAGACTTGATTCATTAAGTCCATAAAGATAGCTGGAGCATTGGTCAATCCAAATGGCATGACCAAAAACTCATAGTGCCCATATCTTGTCCGGAATACAGTCTTCAGGATATCCTCCTTCCGTACCTTCATCTGGTGATATCCCGATCTCAAATCTATCTTTGAGAATATCTTGGCTCCACTAAGCTGATTAAATAGGTCATCAATGCGTGGTAATGGGTATTTATTCTTCACTGTCACCGCATTCAATGCTCTATAGTCAATGCATATACGTAATGACCCATCCCTCTTTGGTACAATCAACACTGGTGCTCCCCAGGGTGATGCACTTGGTCGGATAAAACCTTTCTCTTCTAGTTCTTTCAATTGTATCTTTAGTTCATCCATCTCCTTCTTTGCCAGTCTATAAACATGTGATGCTATGGATGCTGCTCCTGGTGTCAATTTAATTAAGAATTCTGCGTCTCTATCTGGGGGTAGTCCTGGTAATTCTTCTGGAAAGACGTCTGAGATTTCTAAAATAATAGGATGATAGACAACATTGTCTATTGCGAGCTGTATACCATCAAGAATTTTTGTGGATCCTCATACAAACTCAAGTTCAGGCTGAACTGGTTCTTTAAAAAGAATGCTTCCTCCAAAGCAATCGAAGAAAGCATTGTACTTGCTTAGCCAGTCCATTCTGAGCACAATATCAAAAGTCGGCATGGAAAGGACTAAAAGTCGGGCATTCATCTCTCTGCCATGTATCACTATAGGACAAGATCTATAAATTCTACTAATAGGTACAAATTCTCCCCCGGTAAGAATTCTAATACAACTAGATAAAGGTATAGAGGCAATATTGTGTTTGGCAATAAAACTAGATGATATGAATGAGTGGGTGGCTCCCGTATCAAATAATGTTATAGCAAAAAAAGTAAAAGCAAGAGTGATACCAGCTATGACATCAATCTCTTGATTTATATCATCTACTTCTATTGTAAAAACTTGTCCGTTCCTCAGTGGCTGTCCATGACTAGCTCTTAGGTATTGATCCTCCTGGGTAGGTAGTGGTGGTCCTCGTTGAAATCCCCCTGCTGCTGGAGGTCGAGGTGCTCCTGGTCTCATCATTTGCTGAGCTGGCTTGGGTGTTAGAAGTGCTAGCCTCTGTGCTGGTGATGGAAGGGTCACTGCTTGTTGCATAGGACAGTTCTTTAATATATGCTGTCCGTAACCACATCTCATACATTATCCTAAACGGACCGAACAGTCCCTTGAGATGTACCCGTGTCTCCCACAATAATTGTATTGGGGTTTCTCTGTGATCTGGTACGGTCCTGCTCTGTGTTGGTACTGTTGTTGCTGCGCTAAAGGACGTCTGATAGGTCCTTCTTGTTGTGTCCTTGCCGATCCTTGTTGTATTTTCAGCTGACCTCCCTTTCCTTTGCTGATAGTTTCTTGCAATCTGGCTTCTGTCAGTAACTCGACATAAGAGATCCGGAACTGGGAGCTAGTGTAGTATTGGAGTTCCTGAGTCAGTCCACGATAAAATCTCTTTGTCTTGGCCAAGTCATCTGGTATCAAGGCAGCGCCATATTTACTGAGGCGACTAAACTCAGCATCATACTCGTCCATTGTTCGGTTTTCCTGCTCCAGGTGGAGAAACTGGTCGTACAATGCATCTCTAACAGTTTTCGAAAAGTATATCATTTCAAAGCACTCCAGGAATTGCTCTCATGTCTGGTATGTACCCAGCTGACACTCTATGGATTCCCACCAGTGATGAGCATTACATCTAGAAGCGTTCCTGTGATCCACAACTCTGTAGGTAGCTACGATGCTTCTAATAACTCCCGAGTGTGGGTAATCTAGTTGGTAGTTTTCTCTGGGCTCTCAATGCCTTTGTACAGCCTCGGACCCATTTGTATAAAGTCCTTTACTGAACCAACTATAGCTCGAAGTACTGGAGCTAGTGTTTGAGCTGGCACAGTAGTCTTTACAGCCATCCTTTTAAGTGCTGCTAGAAACTCTTATCTTTGTTTTGCTGCTTGTTGTCTCTGCTCTGCAGCTAGTGTGGCGGCCTGTTATTGCTGTTCCTTCACTATCATCTGGAAGAATTGGAACAGTTGAGCCTGGCCATCCTGTGGTATTGATGAGGCTGAGAGGTTCCTATTTGGTGGAATAGGAAAGTCAGATGGAACTGGATTGTGAATCTGTCCATCTGGTCCTGAAAGTCTAGGATTCGTTGAGGTCCTTTCTTGAGTCTGACCATTGACTCCAGGAGTTGTGTCACCATCGGTGACAGTACATCCCTTCTGCATATCCATCTCTCTGCAGGTGATGTACACAACGTTTAGAAGAATATACAGGAATCAAACAGAGATATAAAATTTGTCGGCGTAAAACATGGTCTCAGAAATATTCGCATAAAGCAGAGAAGCGTAAGGTATGATTTTAGGTTTTTCTCTATAAAACAGAGATTTAAAGAAGTCAGCGTAAAATAAAGCTTCAGAACTGTCTGAGAAAAATTTGCGTAAAAGTTTAAGGGTGTAAAGTCTGTGCGTAAAAGATTGGCTGCTAAAAGATATGCTACGTAAAATCTGTCTGAAAAAGTCTTGGTATACTTTCTACAAAAAGCTTTTGCGAAAGGTCTGAGCATAAGGTCTAGCATTTGTTTGTAGTATAAAGTTGTTTTTGAGAAACTTTTTATATTTTCTCGGATGAATTTGTCAGTCAAATCAGTGATCCTGACATCTGACAAAAGTACTGCACGATGATCAAGAGGACGGCTGTGATGATAATTTTGCACAGGAACCCAGGTTGTCGTCTAGTGGTATATCTGATACAAGTTGCACAAGAACCCATGTTATCTACAGGAATGAGTTTTTACGCTCAAGATAAGACAAAATTAGATGCTAAGTCAAAAGCTATTTCTGTACAGGGCTCGAGGCATATCTCTGCATTTAATGTACGAGATTTGGTTCTGACTGGTTACAACTGGAAAAGTTTAAGATTGTGCCAAATACGCTCATCTCACTATCCTTATCATCTACTCTACGCTGGTTATCTTACTTATTAAGGAATCATCAAGTTTTACGCAGGGACAGTTATCTACGTGAATTGTATAACGTGTTATACACAGATTAGAAAGACTAAAGGAACATGGGTTAGTAGTTGTTTATAACTGCAGCATAAAGTTGACATAACTATAGCGTAAAATAGGAAAATCTTCTGTAGCTTAAGTACGTAATCATAGCTTGGCTTTTTACGCTAACAAGACAGTAAGTTGGCTTTTTACGCCAACAGGGGTAAAGGGTCTTCGGTGTAAACTAAATATAGGATGGTGGGAAAGAAGAATGAAGTTTCTGTCAAGTATGGATGAGATCCTGATACCCTATTCCTATACACAGGCTTGTTTGGTACATTTATGTAACCAAGACAATAAATTCTCGACCTGTATGGGCCACCACCAAAAATATGTCACGCCCCAGTCCCAAAATACGTAGGACTAGGAATACGTAACACGCCCAGCCGTATGTATACGAACCCCAATATATGGAAATCATATACACACGTACGCTGTAAATGAATATACAATCCACCAGTGGTAATATACTGTCACAACAAGTCACATGCAATCTAAATCTCATCATTGCACAATATAATCAGTAGGAATAAAGAGCTAAAAAATAACTGAATATCAAATATAGTATCAAGTTTGATAGTCGGGTGAAAACAAATCCACTACAAAATGACTATACCGAAGTAGCATAAAATCTCAGAACAGTGGGAATAAATCACAGGTACTCTGAGGGTAAGATCTCCTCAGCCGGATAAGTAGCATCAGGTCCAGGACCGTACTCCTGTGGGTACTCCTGCTCGTCCATATCTAAAAAGGGACCAGGTCCTCAGAGGGACGTAACAAGATACATAATAACATGCCAATAAGTACTGAAATATAAACATATAATGGTTCACCTAACCGTCTAAGTGAATGCAGTTTTGAGAACAACTTTCCACCAAGTGGGCTATCTGGCTAAAAATATGGGATTGGCGTGACCCTCTCGAAGAATCAGAGGCCTCAAAGCATATCGTCTTTTGAACGACAGAGGCCGCCAGAAATATATAGTGGTCATCATCACCCGTTTCTCTTGTGGAGAATCCGGGCGTACAGGAAAAAGTGCAAAGGAGCCCAAATATTTTCCTCATTGTTCTCCCCACTCCATGCTCTAAGCATACCATATCCATGACATGATAAATCCTCTAAATAACTGCCAGGTCTACTAGCATACAAAGTTTTTATCAGCAGTTATCCCTAACGCACGGCACTTACGTACAGGAAGCCAACCCGATACGTAGTTCGAGGTCTATATGAGACTCACCAATCATGTCGCAACTGTGTCACGGCTAATAAACCTACTGATGCTCCCTAAAACTTGGTGGTCTTATAAATAGGTCCAAATCTTTAAACTAAACATCTATATAGGCAGAATTAAACATGCATGTATCAACTAGAAATATAAATAAATTGTACAGTGGTAAGGTATACTTGCCGAGCAAAGTTTTTTGTAGCACAAACTTCCACAATAGTGTTAGGTTTTGAAAAGTGGGGGTTTTAATTTAGGGTGTATTGCATGGATATATATAGAGAATAAGTGGCGGTGGAAAAACTTAGTATTTAAGAAACTACTACTGCTGTTTCTTTCTTCTCATTGGTTTAGGTTTCGGTTGAGGGTTTTTTAGTAATATTAGTGATAAAAGCGGTGGAATGAGAAGCTTACACGCTTGGAAAGAGAAGGAAAGTCGGTTTGCTACTACTGCTGATGTTTTACGCGTGGATAAGGATTTTAAGCGGCGGAGGTTTTTACACAGGGGTGAACTACTGCTGCTGAAGAGTTTTACGCGCGAAGAAAGGAAGAGTTTACGCATGGGTAAAATAAGCGGCGGAATGATACTGCTGTTGCTACGGTTTACGTGCGAAGAAATATACGCGGTATGGTGAGCGGTTTCGCTATTGACTATTTTACACGGGTTGAGCTACTACTGATTAATTATTTATTTTACGCAGAAAAGGGTGGTTTAATAGTTTGCGGGTTTTGGTTTTGATCCACTAGAAAATTCTTTTTTCTCTATTTAACACATAATTACTAATAATAATAAATAATTATATAGAATACGATTTTTAGAATTAGGGTTCTTACAATCGTTGCACCCAAGTTTCCTTGGATGCGCAATTTTTTTAGTAGTTAAAATATATGAACTAAATGATAGAAATAAAGATGCATGCAACATATAGAATATGAATAACAGTACAATGGCAAGGTATACTTTTCTGGCAAGAAAGCTGCATAGTATCAATAATCTTGCTCCAGAAGTCGTGTAGATCAATCCAATATCCTATATACATATAATACAATACAATACAACATCAGTCATTACACTAGCACACACATAACCATAATGACACTGGGCTGAGAGGGTACACTAGGGTGACACTGGTCAATTAACAAGGTAAATTGTGTATTTAATTACACGAGTGTCGCATCTACAATTGTTGTGCAAAACCAGACAGTCAAAATAATACTGGTCTCTCCAGTACGTTAGTGTACACAAGGCAGTCAACTCACAAGTCTCTGGGTCACATGGTCAAGATAATTACGGGATAATCCACAGTGTCCTAGGGTCGTACAATACATACACAGTCATAAATATTAATTAGCATATAATTAATTATACAATACATATATATATTTATACCTAATCTGAACATATACGCATACGTGTACGTATACGTATACGAGTTGGGTTAACCGACTCAGGGTCTGATGTCAACTAACTGTGGTAACGCAATACTAATATCCTACTGGTATACACACAAGCAAGCATAAAATAAAGGGAGAGGAACAACTTTGAACCTCGGGGTACGCTCGATGATGACGATAATGTGGTTGACGACGATGACCATGACGACGATGTTGATTAAGGTGACGATGATAGGAAATAATGATAAGGGGATGATGATTATGATGATTAGGTGATAATGGTGATGATATTTAGGGTTATTAATGATAATGATGATTAGGGTTGATGATAGGGGTAATTAGGGTTAAGGTGTTGGTGATGATGATGAGATGATGGTGAGGATGATTATGGATGATGATGATTGTAATGATGGTGAAGATTATGATAATGATGAGGTAATAATGGTAATGATGATTATAATGGAGGTTAGGATGATGATAATACTGGTGATGGTGTGGATGGCTGGAGGCTTCCTGCCAGAGTCCGGCAAGGAGGAGGGGATCGAACAGGGAGTGGAAGGAGGACAGGGAGCAGGGAAGGAGAGGGTGGCGGTGGTGATGAGCGGCTCAAGAAGGAAGGGCGAGGTGAAGGTGCTCGGTGCTGGTGGTGTGGTGGTGTTGGCCGGGTGAAGTCGAAGACGAGTGGAGCAAGGAGGACAGGGTGAGGTACTTCGGCGTTCGGCTGTGGTGCAGTTGGGGAACTCGGGGACGGAGGAGATGATCGATGGTAATGGTGATGTGGGATATCGTAATGTCGGGGATGAAGGAGAGGAGAGAGACTAGATAGCTGGAGGTTACTGGTGGTGCTAGCAATGGCGGGGATAATGGCTGCTCCGGAGGTCGGGCTCCGGCCGAGAAGAGGATGAAGAAGATGCACAGGAAGATGGGTGGAGGAGATGAAAGAGTCCGGTAAGGCGGAGGAGGAGGACAGATGGTCGGTACAGGGTGGAGAACGGCGGGTCTCCGATGAGGACTCTGGTCGGTTGGCCGGGGAAGGGGTGTGCACAGGTAGAGGGAAAGGAAAGTCGACTGAAATTTGGTTTGGGTTTTGGTTTTGGGAAAAATAATAAAGGAAAAAGTGATATTTATACATGTAGGATTTTTAGGTTTGGGGGTGACCTAGGTAGGTGGGCTTGGTCAACATCCTCTTGGGGTTGGGCCTTGACCTCACATAGGAATATTTTGAGGGCTATAAATTATATTGTTTAATATGCAAGGATAGGGTTAAATGAGGAGACGATGTTGCGCGTTGCATATTTTGAAATTCATGGAGAAAATTTATGTGAAGGAAAGAATGAGCTTCTTCATGTATTGTCCAATAGTGTGGACACCTTATTATATTTTTACATAAAAGCGCCCAATAAGTGGAAAATTGTACAAAGATAAAAATTGGATTAAATTAATTAAAATTAATGCGCAAGGTGCTCTTGAATTAATTAGATTTATATGGGATTAAAATTAGATGGGACACAAGTGTCATGGACGTAGAGGGCTTAGAGTAGAATATTATCATAAATTGGGTTGCACGAAATGGGTCAAGATTGTATCTCCAATTTTGATTGGAACACACAAGGGTACAAAGTCGTATTTATATAGAATTAAATATAAACGTTTGCGACGAATATTATGCGACTAAAATGTAGCACACGAGAGCATAATTATAAGTGACACCACAGTCAGAATGGAAGGTAGGCATGTCTAGGACAAGGGTGTGAAATTTGTAGGAAGGCAATGGCTAGTGAGGTGCTCTAATTATCGAAGCAACGTAAGGTGCACTATATGATATAAATATTGTATAATTAAATAAAATACCGTATTCTATTTCTAATTGGGTTCAACTAGCCCTAGTCTCACTATCTAAGCCAAGTAGGCCTAATTTTAGGTGAGGGAGTTTACAAATTTGTTTCATTTAGCGACGTTTAGCGACGTGTTTAGCAACGTATTTAGCGACGTATATGTATTAGACATTTAGCGACGTCATTAGCGACGTTAAAGACGTTGCTAATTAGCGACATCCTTATTGGCGTCGCTAAAATATCGCTAAATTTTTTTATTTAGGGCAGATTGCCCCTATTTCCTTCGATCTCTTCCTCTCCCTCTCCCAAATTTGAAACCTCCTTCCTCCAGCTCCTCCTTCCTCCGGTTCCCTTGCTCCCTCCGGTGACCACCCTATGGCTGCGTCCTCCCCCTCCGGCTTCCCTCCTCCCTCCGGAGTCCCCTCCTCCCTCCCGGCGACCCCCATTCGGCCGCGTCCTCCCTCCTCCGCCGTCAGCTCCTCCTTCCTCCGGCTCCCCTTCTCCCTCCGGCATCCTTACTCCGGCTCCCCTCCTTGGTGAGCTCCTCTCTCTGTCTCTCTCTTTATCTCTAACATGACACGACACAATACGATACGGCATAACATGATACTATATGACACGACCTAACATACACTAACCCTAATCCTAACTCAAACACACACACATGCACACTGACACACACTAACCTTAACCCTAATACGACACAACATGACCTGACATGACAAATCCTGCAGTTGCTCTTCTTGCTGTTGTAGTTGCTCCCCTTGCTGCTGCTGTGCATCCCCTTGTTGTTGCTGTGCATCCCCTTGTTGCTACTGCTCTTTACTGTAGTACACAAGAGTGTACTGCGACTCCCTCTTGGCCTAGACAATACTCCCATATCTCATACTTAAATCCTGTCCTGCCTAACACTCCAACACTGTAGTATAAAACCAGTGCATACTATGCACTTATACATGGGGAAGATATCATAGGTGATATAGGAAAACTAGGGTTTGGTGCAGTGATATTTGGATTAAGCACGAGTTGCTTGAAATCCTGGAGTTGTGCTCAGGTTATGAGGAAATTGGTAATATGTTGCAGTTTGGCAAAGGTTTTGATGAAAAATTTGTTTGAGGAATGGGTTAAGCTACTCCAGTAGGGATCGTACCAAATTGTGGTAGATTTGGTGCCATTCTAACTGGATTTATACCAAAATAATGGTATATTTGGTATATTTAGAGGGGATTGAGGTATTGCCATGGATGGAGCATATGGTTGAAACTCAAACCCTCTTCTTGACATAGCTAATTCCTCTAATAAACTATCAAATTTTTATTATTCAAGTGAAGAATTATACCTTCCAACGCAAGTATCCTCCCATTTGCATCAGGTAGGTATTGATTTTTTGGAGAGATCCACCTCTAGAGCCATGGCTGCTCGAGTCGTGCTCTCCACTAGATTCAAGAGCATGATCCAAAGGCTCTGATACCAATTGATACCAAATTGATGGGTCCTCTTCCTATTTGGTCAAGAATTGGAGGAGAACAATAACACTTAGCCAAGAAAACTGAATAAATTATAAAGAAACAAAGAACTAAATTAGGAAAGAACTAGGGTTTTTATTCAAACTATATGTATACACACACACACACACACACACACACACACACACACACACAGGGTATTGTGTATCAAGTTAGAGCAGTTCTTACCTTCCTTCAGAGAATTACACTGTATGTAATAATTTATAGGATACATACTGTCATTTTTGCAGAAGTATCTAGAAATGGATAAGAATTACTATCTGCGTCATCATTCGTGGATGTACAACCGTCATCCTGATGATATGTACGGTGTGCAGGATAAATTCATTGAGGGTGTACAGTAGTTCCTACAGTTCGCCAAGGAGTTCCCTCAGTACATGGACGGTACCAAAATTAAGTGTCCGTGTGTGAGATGTCGCAACTTAAAATATCATCCATAAGTGAAAGTCATATATTATTTGTACTCGTAGGTCTTCACGCCGAATTACTATCAGTAGACCACGCACGGAGAACTTGTGTCTCTAGCATCGGAGTCGGAGCCTTATGTGGAGCCGTATATGGATGTCCATGATAACGCTGCTTACGACGACGGGTGGGTGAACATAGTTTTTGATGTCGCGGGGCCTAGTTTTAATTCGAATAATTATGATGCAGCTGAGGAGTCTCCGAATGATGATGCTGCAAAGTTTATGGAGTTGCTGGAGAATGCAAGGACTCCACTATATCTTGGTTGTGAGGATCATTCACCGTTGGAGGTAGTTACAAGATTATTGAGCGTCAAGTCCGATTTTAACATGTCATAAGAATGCTATAATCGACTGATCAATTTGATTATAAAGATCTTGCCCGAGGGTGCAAAGTTGCCTAAATACTTCTATCGATCTAAGAGGATAGAGAGATCGCTCTAGATGGTATACGAGAAAATTGATGCATATCGTAACGGGTGCATGTTGTACTACAAAGACGACAAGGATGAAGATGCGTGCCGATTCTGTACTGCTGATTGCTACAAGGCCACTGATAGAGGAAAGTCTGTCGATACAAGGAAGCCTATTGATTCGATGCACTATTTGTCTTTGACGCTGCGGTTGCAGTGGATATTTATGGTTAAGGAGACTACAAAAAATATTAGTTGGCATAGGCGAAAATAGATCGAAGGAGTATTGGATCATCCATCCGATAGAGAAGCATAGAAGCACTTTGATCGAGAGTATCCAGATTTTGCTTCAGATCTTCCTAATGTCAGATTAAGGCTCTCCTCTGACGGTTTTACCCCATTTGGACTTTCTGGCTTCCAGTATTCATGTTGGCCTGTGATTGTCACTCCGTATAATCTACCACCTTGGATGTGCATGAAAACTCCGTATATGTTCCTAATCGTTATTATCCTGGGTCCGAATAATCCGAAGAGAAACATCGATGTGTATTTATAGCCTTTGATAGATGAGTTGAATTAGCTGTGGAAAGTAGGTGCCAACACATACGATGTTTCTAGAAAGCAGAATTTTCAGATGAGGGCAACATTTATGTGGACCATCAATGACTTTTTGGCCTATGGAATATTATCGGGATGGAGCACCCATGGTCGTCTCTCATGTTCGTATTACATGGACTATACTAAGGCTTTTTATTTGAAATACGGAAGCAAACCGTACTTCTTCGATTGTCATCGACAATTTTTGTCGAAGGATCATCCGTACCAGAGGAACATGAATGCTTTTTGTGCGGGCGTTGTAGAGAAGGCCAATCCACCGCCAAGGTAGCCCAGATACATGATATGGGAAGAGGTAAAAGATTTACCAAGTGCTATCGAAGAGCCTGCTAAGGGGTACAAGTGTGATGGATTTGGTCGCGCCCATAACTGGAAGAAGAGGAGTATATTCTGGGATCTGCCATATTGGAGCACCAATCTGATCAGACATAACCTTGATGTCATATATATCGAGAAAAATATATTTGATAACATAATTAATACTATAATGGAGGTAAAGGTAAAGACGAAAGATAATCCGAAGGCCAGGTTGGACTTCGAAGAAATATGTAGACGTCCTGTGTTGTATTTGATAGAGGAGGAGAATGGAAAGTTAAAGCAACCTAAATAAGTTTTCTCACTGGAGAAAGAGGATAAAGGAAGACTTTGTAGGTAGATTCAGGGTCTAAAGTTTCCATACAGGTACGTATCAAACTTGAGAAGATGCGTCGACTCAAGGAGAACAAACTGGCGGGTATAAAGAGCCACGATTGTAACATATTCATGGAGAGGTTAATTCTGATTATATTTTGGGAATTCTTACCGCAGGTCGTTTGGGATCCATTGATAGAGCTCAGCATATTCTTCAGAGATCTTTTTCTACTAAGTTGCACATCGATCATCCAGAAAAGCAAGAGAAGGATATTTTGGTAACACTATGTAAGCTCAAAAAGGTGTTTTCTCCAGGATTCTTCGACTCTATGGAGCATTTGCCAATTCATTTTTCCTATGAGGCACGTGTTGGTGGTCCTGTCGGTTATCGGTGGATGTACCCCTTCGATCCTTGTTGTGTTTTCAGCTGACCTCCCTTTCCTTTGCTGATAGTTTCTTGCAATCTGGCTTCTGTCAGTAACTCGACATAAGAGATCCGGGACTGGGAGCTAGTGTAGTATTGGAGTTCCTGAGTCAGTCCACGATAAAATCTCTTTGTCTTGGCCAAGTCATCTGGTATCAAGGCAGCGCCATATTTACTGAGGCGACTAAACTCAGCATCATACTCGTCCATTGTTCGGTTTTCCTGCTCCAGGTGGAGAAACTGGTCGTACAATGCATCTCTAACAGTTTTCGAAAAGTATATCATTTCAAAGCACTCCAGGAATTGCTCCCATGTCTGGTATGTACCCAGCTGACACTCTATGGATTCCCACCAGTGATGAGCATTACATCTAGAAGCGTTCCTGTGATCCACAACTCTGTAGGTAGCTACGATGCTTCTAATAACTCCCGAGTGTGGGTAATCTAGTTGGTAGTTTTCTCTGGGCTCTCAATGTCTTTGTACAGCCTCGGACCCATTTGTATAAAGTCCTTTACTGAACCAACTATAGCTCGAAGTACTGGAGCTAGTGTTTGAGCTGGCACAGTAGTCTTTACAGCCATCCTTTTAAGTGCTGCTAGAAACTCTTGTCTTTGTTTTGCTGCTTGTTGTCTCTGCTCTGCAGCTAGTGTGGCGGCCTGTTGTTGCTGTTCCTTCACTATCATCTGGAAGAATTGGAACAGTTGAGCCTGGCCATCCTGTGGTATTGATGAGGCTGAGAGGTTCCTATTTGGTGGAACAGGAAAGTCAGATGGAACTGGATTGTGAATCTGTCCATCTGGTCCTGAAAGTCTAGGATTCGTTGAGGTCCTTTCTTGAGTCTGACCATTGACTCCAGGAGTTGTGTCACCATCGGTGACAGTACATCCCTTCTGCATATCCATCTCTCTGCAGGTGATGTACACAACGTTTAGAAGAATATACAGGAATCAAACAGAGATATAAAATTTGTCGACGTAAAACATGGTCTCAGAAATATCCGCATAAAGCAGAGAAGCGTAAGGTATGATTTTAGGTTTGTCTCTATAAAACAGAGATTTAAAGAAGTCAGCGTAAAATAAAGCTTCAGAACTGTCTGAGAAAAATTTGCGTAAAAGTTTAAGGGTGTAAAGTCTGTGCGTAAAAGATTGGCTGCTAAAAGATATGCTACGTAAAATCTGTCTGAAAAAGTCTTGATATACTTTCTACAAAAAGCTTTTGCGAAAGGTCTGAGCGTAAGGTCTAGCATTTGTTTGTAGTATAAAGTTGTTTTTGAGAAACTTTTTATATTTTCTCGGATGAATTTGTCAGTCAAATTAGTGATCCTGACATCTGACAAAAGTACTACACGATGATCAAGAGGACGGCTGTGATGATAATTTTGCACAGGAACCCAGGTTGTCGTCTAGTGGTATATCTGATACAAGTTGCACAGGAACCCATGTTATCTACAGAAATGAGTTTTTACGCTCAAGATAAGACAAAATTAGATACTAAGTCAAAAGCTATTTCTGTACAGGGCTCGAGGCATATCTCTGCATTTAATGTACGAGATTTGGTTCTGACTGGTTACAACTGGAAAAGTTTAAGATTGTGCCAAATACGCTCATCTCACTATCCTTATCATCTACTCTACGCTGGTTATCTTACTTATTAAGGAATCATCAAGTTTTACGCAGGGACAGTTATCTACGTGAATTGTATAACGTGTTATACACAGATTAGAAAGACTAAAGGAACATGGGTTAGTAGTTGTTTATAACTGCAGCATAAAGTTGACATAACTATAGCGTAAAATAGGAAAATCTTCTGTAGCTTAAGTACGTAATCATAGCTTGGCTTTTTACGCTAACAAGACAGTAAGTTGGCTTTTTACGCCAACAGGGGTAAAGGGTCTTCGGTGTAAACTAAATATAGGATGGTGGGAAAGAAGAATGAAGTTTCTGTCAAGTATGGATGAGATCCTGATACCCTATTCCTATACACAGGCTTGTTTGGTACATTTATGTAACCAAGACAATAAATTCTCGACCTGTATGGGCCACCACCAAAAATATGTCACGCCCCAGTCCCAAAATACGTAGGACTAGGAATACGTAACACGCCCAGCCGTATGTATACGAACCCCAATATATGGAAATTATATACACACGTACGCTGTAAATGAATATACAATCCACCAGTGGTAATATACTGTCACAACAAGTCACATGCAATCTAAATCTCATCATTGCACAATATAATCAGTAGGAATAAAGAGCTAAAAAATAACTGAATATCAAATATAGTATCAAGTTTGATAGTCGGGTGAAAACAAATCCACTACAAAATGACTATACCGAAGTAGCATAAAATCTCAGAACAGTGGGAATAAATCACAGGTACTCTGAGGGTAAGATCTCCTCAGCCGGATAAGTAGCATCAGGTCCAGGACCGTACTCCTGTGGGTACTCCTGCTCGTCCATATCTGAAAAGGGACCAGGTCCTCAGAGGGATGTAACAAGATACATAATAACATGCCAATAAGTACTGAAATATAAACATATAATGGTTCACCTAACCGTCTAAGTGAATGCAGTTTTGAGAATAACTTTCCACCAAGTGGGCTATCTGGCTAAAAATATGGGATTGGCGTGACCCTCTCGAAGAATCAGAGGCCTCAAAGCATATCGTCTTTTGAACGACAGAGGCCGCCAGAAATATATAGTGGTCATCATCACCCGTTTCTCTTGTGGAGAATCCGGGCGTACAGGAAAAAGTGCAAAGGAGCCCAAATATTTTCCTCATTGTTCTCCCCACTCCATGCTCTAAGCATACCATATCCATGACATGATAAATCCTCTAAATAACTGCCAGGTCTACTAGCATACAAAGTTTTTATCAGCAGTTATCCCTAACGCACGGCACTTACGTACAGGAAGCCAACCCGATACGTAGTTCGAGGTCTATATGAGACTCACCAATCATGTCGCAACTGTGTCACGGCTAATAAACCTACTGATGCTCCCTAAAACTTGGTGGTCTTATAAATAGGTCCAAATCTTTAAACTAAACATCTATATAGGCAGAATTAAACATGCATGTATCAACTAGAAATATAAATAAATTGTACAGTGGTAAGGTAAACTTGCCGAGCAAAGTTTTTTGTAGCACAAACTTCCACAATAGTGTTAGGTTTTGAAAAGTGGGGGTTTTGATTTAGGGTGTATTGCATGGATATATATAGAGAATAAGTGGCGGTGGAAAAACTTAGTATTTAAGAAACTACTACTGCTGTTTCTTTCTTCTCATTGGTTTAGGTTTTGGTTGAGGGTTTTTTAGTAATATTAGTGATAAAAGCGGTGGAATGAGAAGCTTACACGCTTGGAAAGAGAAGGAAAGTCGGTTTGCTACTGCTGCTGATGTTTTACGCGTGGATAAGGATTTTAAGCGGCGGAGGTTTTTACACAGGGGTGAACTACTGCTGCTGAAGAGTTTTACGCGCGAAGAAAGGAAGAGTTTACGCATGGGTAAAATAAGCGGCGGAATGATACTGCTGTTGCTACGGTTTACGTGCGAAGAAATATACGCGGTATAGTGAGCGGTTTCGCTATTGACTATTTTACACGGGTTGAGCTACTACTGATTAATTATTTATTTTACGCAGAAAAGGGTGGTTTAATAGTTTGCGGGTTTTGGTTTTGATCCACTAGAAAATTCTTTTTTCTCTATTTAACACATAATTACTAATAATAATAAATAATTATATAGAATACGATTTTTAGAATTAGGGTTCTTATAATCGTTGTACCCAAGTTTCCTTGGATGCGCAATTTTTTTAGTAGTTAAAATATATGAACTAAATGATAGAAATAAAGATGCATGCAACATATAGAATATGAATAACAGTACAATGGCAAGGTATACTTTTCTGGCAAGAAAGCTGCATAGTATCAATAATCTTGCTCCAGAAGTCGTGTAGATCAATCCAATATCCTATATACATATAATACAATACAATACAACATCAGTCATTACACTAGCACACACATAACCATAATGACACTGGGCTGAGAGGGTACACTAGGGTGACACTGGTCAATTAACAAGGTAAATTGTGTATTTAATTACACGAGTGTCGCATCTACAATTGTTGTGCAAAACCAGACAGTCAAAATAATACTGGTCTCTCCAGTACGTTAGTGTACACAAGGCAGTCAACTCACAAGTCTCTGGGTCACATGGTCAAGGTAATTACGGGATAATCCACAGTGTCCTAGGGTCGTACAATACATACACAGTCATAAATATTAATTAGCATATAATTAATTATACAATACATATATATATTTATACCTAATCTGAACATATACGCATACGTGTACGTATACGTATACGAGTTGGGTTAACCGACTCAGGGTCTGATGTCAACTAACTGTGGTAACGCAATACTAATATCCTACTGGTATACACACAAGCAAGCATAAAATAAAGGGAGAGGGACAACTTTGAACCTCGGGGTACGCTCGATGATGACGATAATGTGGTTGACGACGATGACCATGACGACGATGTTGATTAAGGTGACGATGATAGGAAATAATGATAAGGGGATGATGATTATGATGATTAGGTGATAATGGTGATGATATTTAGGGTTATTAATGATAATGATGATTAGGGTTGATGATAGGGGTAATTAGGGTTAAGGTGTTGGTGATGATGATGAGATGATGGTGAGGATGATTATGGATGATGATGATTGTAATGATGGTGAAGATTATGATAATGATGAGGTAATAATGGTAATGATGATTATAATGGAGGTTAGGATGATGATAATACTGGTGATGGTGTGGATGGCTGGAGGCTTCCTGCCGGAGTCCGGCAAGGAGGAGGGGATCGAACAGGGAGTGGAAGGAGGACAGGGAGCAGGGAAGGAGAGGGTGGCGGTGGTGATGAGCGGCTCAAGAAGGAAGGGCGAGGTGAAGGTGCTCGGTGCTGGTGGTGTGGTGGTGTTGGCCGGGTGAAGTCGAAGACGAGTGGAGCAGGGAGGACAGGGTGAGGTACTTCGGCGTTCGGCTGTGGTGCAGTCGGGGAACTCGGGGACGGAGGAGATGATCGATGGTAATGGTGATGTGGGATATCGTAATGTCGGGGATGAAGGAGAGGAGAGAGACTAGATAGCTGGAGGTTACTGGTGGTGCTAGCAATGGCGGGGATAATGGCTGCTCCGGAGGTCGGGCTCCGGCCGAGAAGAGGATGAAGAAGATGCACAGGAAGATGGGTGGAGGAGATGAAAGAGTCCGGTAAGGCGGAGGAGGAGGACAGATGGTCGGTACAGGGTGGAGAACGGCGGGTCTCCGATGAGGACTCTGGTCGGTTCGCCGGGGAAGGGGTGTGCACAGGTAGAGGGAAAGAAAAGTCGGCTGAAATTTGGTTTGGGTTTTGGTTTTGGGAAAAATAATAAAGGAAAAAGTGATATTTATACATGTAGGATTTTTAGGTTTGGGGGTGACCTAGGTAGGTGGGCTTGGTCAACTTCCTCTTGGGGTTGGGCCTTGACCTCACATAGGAATATTTTGAGGGCTATAAATTATATTGTTTAATATGCAAGGATAGGGTTAAATGAGGAGACGATGTTGCGCGTTGCATATTTTGAAATTCATGGAGAAAATTTATGTGAAGAAAAGAATGAGCTTCTTCATGTATTGTCCAATAGTGTGGACACCTTATTATATTTTTACATAAAAGCGCCCAATAAGTGGAAAATTGTACAAAGATAAAAATTGGATTAAATTAATTAAAATTAATGCGCAAGGTGCTCTTGAATTAATTAGATTTATATGGGATTAAAATTAGATGGGACACAAGTGTCATGGATGTAGAGGGCTTAGAGTAGAATATTATCATAAATTGGGTTGCACGAAATGGGTCAAGATTGTATCTCCAATTTTGATTGGAACACACAAGGGTACAAAGTCGTATTTATATAGAAATAAATATAAACGTTTGTGACGAATATTATGCGACTAAAATGTAGCACAAGAGAGCATAATTATAAGTTACACCACAGTCAGAATGGAAGGTAGGCATGTCTAGGACAAGGATGTGAAATTTGTAGGAAGGCAATGGCTAGTGAGGTGCTCTAATTATCGAAGCAACGTAAGGTGCACTATATGATATAAATATTGTATAATTAAATAAAATACCGTATTCTATTTCTAATTGGGTTCAACTAGCCCTAGTCTCACTATCTAAGCCAAGTAGGCCTAATTTTAGGTGAGGGGGTTTACAAATATGTTTCATTTAGCGACGTTTAGCGACGTGTTTAGCAACGCATTTAGCGACGTCATTAGCGACGTTAAAGACGTTGCTAATTAGCGACATCCTTATTGGCGTCGCTAAAATGTCGCTAAATTTTTTTATTTAGGGCAGATTGCCCCTATTTCCTTCGATCTCTTCCTCTCCCTCTCCCAAATTTTAAACCTCCTTCCTCCAGCTCCTCCTTCCTCCGGTTCCCTTGCTCCCTCCGGTGACCACCCTATGGCTGCGTCCTCCCCCTCCGGCTTCCCTCCTCCCTCCGGAGTCCCCTCCTCCCTCCCGGCGACCCCCATTCGGCCGCGTCCTCCCTCCTCCGCCGTCAGCTCCTCCTTCCTCCGGCTCCCCTTCTCCCTCCGGCATCCTTACTCCGGCTCCCCTCCTTGGTGAGCTCCTCTCTCTGTCTCTCTCTTTATCTCTAACATGACACGACACAATACGATACGGCATAACATGATACTATATGACACGACCTAACATACACTAACCCTAATCCTAACTCAAACACACACACATGCACACTGACACACACTAACCTTAACCCTAATACGACACAACATGACCTGACATGACAAATCCTGCAGTTGCTCTTCTTGCTGTTGTAGTTGCTCCCCTTGCTGCTGCTGTGCATCCCCTTGTTGTTGCTGTGCATCCCCTTGTTGCTACTGCTCTTTACTGTAGTACACAAGAGTGTACTGCGACTCCCTCTTGGCCTAGACAATACTCCCATATCTCATACTTAAATCCTGTCCAGCCTAACACTCCAACACTGTAGTATAAAACCAGTGCATACTATGCACTTATACATGGGGAAGATATCATAGGTGATATAGGAAAACTAGGGTTTGGTGCAGTGATATTTGGATTGAGCACGAGTTGCTTGAAATCCTGGAGTTGTGCTCAGGTTATGAGGAAATTGGTAATATGTTGCAGTTTGGCAAAGGTTTTGATAAAAAATTTGTTTGAGGAATGGGTTAAGCTACTCCAGTAGGGATCATACCAAATTATGGTAGATTTGGTGCCATTCTAACTGGATTTATACTAAAATAGTGGTATATTTGGTATATTTAGAGGGGATTGAGGTATTGCCATAGATGGAGCATATGGTTGAAACTCAAACCCTCTTCTTGACATAGCAAATTCCTCTAATAAACTATCAAATTTTTATTATTCAAGTGATGAATTATACCTTCCAACGCAAGTATCCTCCCATTTGCATCAGGTAGGTATTGATTTTTTGGAGAGATCCACCTCTAGAGCCATGGCTGCTCGAGTCGTGCTCTCCACTAGATTCAAGAGCATGATCCAAAGGCTCTGATACCAATTGATACCAAATTGATGGGTCCTCTTCCTATTTGGTCAAGAATTGGAGGAGAACAATAACACTTAGCCAAGAAAACTGAATAAATTATAAAGAAACAAAGAACTAAATTAGGAAAGAACTAGGGTTTTTATTCAAACTATATGTATACACACACATACACACACACACACACACAGGGTATTGTGTATCAAGTTAGAGCAGTTCTTACCTTCCTTCAGAGAATTACACTGTATGTAATAATTTATAGGATACATACTGTCATTTTTGCAGAAGTATCTAGAAATGGATAAGAATTACTATCTGCGTCATCGTTCGTGGATGTACAACCGTCATCCTGATGATATGTGCGGTGTGCAGGATAAATTCATTGAGGGTGTACAGTAGTTCCTACAGTTCGCCAAGGAGTTCCCTCAGTACATGGACGGTACCAAAATTAAGTGTCCGTGTGTGAGATGTCGCAACTTAAAATATCATCCATAAGTGAAAGTCATATATCATTTGTACTCGTAGGTCTTCACGCCGAATTACTATCAGTAGACCACGCACGGAGAACTTGTGTCTCTAGCATCGGAGTCGGAGCCTTATGTGGAGCCGTATATGGATGTCCATGATAACGCTGCTTACGACGACGGGTGGGTGAACATAGTTTTTGATGTCGCGGGGCCTAGTTTTAATTCGAATAATTATGATGCAGCTGAGGAGTCTCCGAATGATGATGCTGCAAAGTTTATGGAGTTGCTGGAGAATGCAAGGACTCCACTATATCTTGGTTGTGAGGATCATTCACCGTTGGAGGTAGTTACAAGATTATTGAGCGTCAAGTCCGATTTTAACATGTCATAAGAATGCTATAATCGACTGATCAATTTGATTATAAAGATCTTGTCCGAGGGTGCAAAGTTGCCTAAAGACTTCTATCGATCTAAGAGGATAGAGAGATCGCTCTAGATGGTATACGAGAAAATTGATGCATATCGTAACGGGTGCATGTTGTACTACAAAGACGACAAGGATGAAGATGCGTGCCGATTCTGTACTGCTGATCGCTACAAGGCCACTGATAGAGGAAAGTCTGTCGGTACAAGGAAGCCTATTGATTTGATGCACTATTTGTCTTTGACGCTGCGGTTGCAGTGGATATTTATGGTTAAGGAGACTACAAAAAATATTAGTTGGCATAGGCGAAAATAGATCGAAGGAGTATTGGATCATCCATCCGATAGAGAAGCATAGAAGCACTTTGATCGAGAGTATCCAAATTTTGCTTCAGATCTTCCTAATGTCAGATTAAGGCTCTCCTCTGACGGTTTTACCCCATTTGGACTTTCTGGCTCCCAGTATTCATGTTGGCCTGTGATTGTCACTCCGTATAATCTACCACCTTGGATGTGCATGAAGACTCCGTATATGTTCCTAATCGTTATTATCCCGGGTCCGAATAATCCGAAGAGAAACATCGATGTGTATTTATAGCCTTTGATAGATGAGTTGAATTAGCTGTGGAAAGTAGGTGCCAACACATACGATGTTTCTAGAAAGCAGAATTTTCAGATGAGGGCAACATTTATGTGGACCATCAATGACTTTTTGGCCTATGGAATATTATCGGGATGGAGCACCCATGGTCGTCTCTCATGTTCGTATTACATGGACTATACTAAGGCTTTTTATTTGAAATACGGAAGCAAACCGTACTTCTTCGATTGTCATCGACAATTTTTGTCGAAGGATCATCCGTACCAGAGGAACATAAATGCTTTTTGTGCGGGCGTTGTAGAGAAGGCCAATCCACCGCCAAGGTAGCCCAGATACATGATATGGGAAGAGGTAAAAGATTTACCAAGTGCTATCGAAGAGCCTGCTAAGGGGTACAAGTGTGATGGATTTGGTCGCGCCCATAACTGGAAGAAGAGGAGTATATTCTGGGATCTGCCATATTGGAGCACCAATCTGATCAGACATAACCTTGATGTCATATATATCGAGAAAAATATATTTGATAACATAATTAATACTATAATGGAGGTAAAGGTAAAGACGAAAGATAATCCGAAGGCCAGGTTGGACTTCGAAGAAATATGTAGACGTCCTGTGTTGCATTTGATAGAGGAGGAGAATGGAAAGTTAAAGCAATCTAAATAAGTTTTCTCACTGGAGAAAGAGGATAAAGGAAGACTTTGTAGGTAGATTCAGGGTCTAAAGTTTCCAGACAGGTACGTATCAAACTTGAGAAGATGCGTCGACTCAAGGAGAACAAACTGGCGGGTATAAAGAGCCACGATTGTAACATATTCATGGAGAGGTTAATTCTGATTATATTTTGGGAATTCTTACCGCAGGTCGTTTGGGATCCATTGATAGAGCTCAGCATATTCTTCAGAGATCTTTTTCTACTAAGTTGCACATCGATCATCCAGAAAAGCAAGAGAAGGATATTTTGGTAACACTATGTAAGCTCAAAAAGGTGTTTTCTCCAGGATTCTTCGACTCTATGGAGCATTTGCCAATTCATTTTTCCTATGAGGCACGTGTTGGTGGTCCTGTCGGTTATCGGTGGATGTACCCCTTCGAGTGGCATCTGAATCACCTAAAGAGAAAGGTGAAAAATAAGGCATGGATTGAAAGCTCTATTTGTAAAGCTTATGTTCTCGAGGAGATTACAAACTTTTGCTTGACGTATTTTAAATCTCATGTTGCTACTATTAGAACGAAAGCTCCGAGAAACAATAACGGATATCAGAAATCTAATGATGCAATACTCAAAGTATTCAATGCGTTCAAAAAGCCTTCAAGGAAAATAAAGAAGAGATATTTTAAACCTCATTATTTTTTAGCACATATAATGATGAGTTGAGGTCGGTTAGACCCAACATAACAGACGAAGAAGTAGAACAAGAAATAAGATGCCATTTTCCTTCTTGGTTGAGCGCATATGTAAGGTGCTTGGTAATTACTTTTTATTTCTGTACTTGTAAAATAATACCTTACGATCGCTACTTTGGTATTTAGGTCGATCGTCTAATAACATCCGAGACTGAATCTATTAGAACTCTTGCCACGGGACCAATTACTGCCGTTAAAATATGGCCAAGTTTCTGTGTGAATGGGTTCAGGTTCAAGTCAATAAATGCTCCTATCAGAGACAGCCTTCTGGATCTTGATTCCACAAAAAATAGTTATTTGTGTATCAAATCTTCGAACTACAAAGACGTCGATCCAGGCAATGATTTTTATAGCATCTTACGAGAGATTGTGGAGTTGACATATAATTATGGCACATAACCTGCTAATATCGTGCTATTAAAGTGTGATTGGTTCGATCCGATTAAAGATCAAGGTTGGAAAACTGACAAGCATGGCCTTGTGGATATAAACTACAAACATAGATTTCAAGGCTACGAACCATTTGTCCTATCAAGTCAGGCTCAGCTCGTGTACTTCACAACTTATCCTAGACGGGGAACAGCAAGATCAGATTGGTAGACAGTATGCAAGACTAAAGCTAGAAATACCTTTGACTTGACGAAATAGCTTATAAGGAGGACGAGCTACCTCTTGTAACAAATATTATAGATGTGGACTCAAGGAAAGTTACTCATTACACGAGTAATAATGTAGAAGATGTAAAATTATTAGAAGAGGAAGACAAAGATGAAGATGAAGTAGATAAAAGTGAAGACGAGGAGGAGGATGAGGAAGAGGAAGAGGAAGAGGAAGAGGAGGACGAGAAAGGCGAACAAGATAAATTTTCTGAAGATGATTGAAAATAAAATATTTTTCCTGTAGAATATAACTATATTTTGACTATAGAATATACTACTTTGATGAATATATGTATTATATTTTGACTGTAGAATGTACTATCCATTTAGACTTGTGACACCATTGGTTATTTACTATACAATTCTATGAATGCTGTGAGATATGCTTAACATTTTGACTGTAGAATATGCTATATATTTTTGTATTTCTTTATTCATCATATATTCTTATCAGGTATGACAGGATGACGTAGAGAGTTCGGCAGGTCCCGAGGTATACAGAGTGCTCCTTTGGTACTGCCTACTGTTGGTTCTGGATCATCGTCATCCAGTACTCCAGTATATCGATCAGTCACATCTCCGACTGCGATGACATTATGTGGCATCACTACTGGGACGAGTAGTTCCAGGCGTGATAGTACTCCCTCGTCCAGCATTCCTTCTGTTGACTGAACCATGCAGACAGATCAGCATGTAGAGGAGGTCGTGTCGACGTTGTCCCAGCATCAGCAAGATCCTCCATGCGCACCTCCGGAGGAGAAGAGGACCGAGATTTGGGCCGACGGTACAAAGTAAGTCAATTAGATGGTTTAGCATCATATATATCGTATATTTTTTTATTCATCATGTATTAACTTTTTTGATCTAAATAATTATTTTTGTATAGATATCGTCCATCGTCGGTTTAGAGACGCCTGGGCCTATTTCTGAGGAACAACTATGGTGGCCCTTGGATAAACTACTCTGAAACTCTGGAGGAGAGAAAGGCATTCTGGTTTGTGCACTTCAAGAAAAAAGTATATTATATAAATCCTCTAATTTATGCATATTATATAACTTATTCGTGATGCTCACTTACTAAATTATTTATTCTAGCAAACTTATTTCTATCCTCCGTACCGGGCCGAGTTGATCGAGCGGATGTTTCTTGTCGTTGCCGCCAAGCTTATCCGTAATGCTCCGGATGACCAGAAGGCTCATGATCGTGCTAGAAAACTGATCCAAGGTTGGATCACGCTTGAGTAGTGGACTGCGATGAGGGCTAGATTCGATGATCCGAGCTACAAGAAAAGGTCTGAGAAGGCCAAGGCGGCTAGGCGGAATGCTGCAAAGTGGTGTGGTGGCTCGATTTCGATGACGGAATATTTCTGTCGTTTGGCATATTTTTTATTTAAGATATCTTATTTTAATGTAAGTATGATAAAATGATAGTAGAAAAAAATATTTAATTTTAGTACTAAATAATATATTTTTAACAGGTACAGAGGGGTGAGGATGCAAACATGGTGACCGTCTTCTTGGCCACCCATCGTAACGACGGAAATCTTATTGATGAAAGAGCCTCATAGACCTATGTAAGTATTACTTTACTTTGTTGCGATTTTAATATAACTTAGGCAATTATCGAGTATCCAAACTTTTTTAGACCGAATATCTTAGGCTGCGTGAGCGGACGACTGCTAGTGCACCTACAGCTGGAAAGGCTAGTACTTCCTCGCAGCCCGCTCCAGCTTCGTCGACGGACGACCTGTGGTGACCGTTGCTGGTAGTCTCTAGAGGGGTATATACTACGGAACAAGATCCTATGGCACCTTAGTTGCGATACAGTCATCTAGGGCCTTCCCGACAAGTACGTATTTTCCACAGCCCTCACAGTCGTCGGCCAGAGTCCAAGAGGCCGTTGACCGTCATATTGCGTCTCTCCGTGACGAGTTACTGCGAACGATGGAGGAGCAGCCCCTGTCCCAGCCGTAGGCGAATGATCCAACGCTCATCGCATGATTCGATATGCTCGACCGCAATATCACGGAGCTCCGAGATTTGACAAATGATCCTAGAGCCTCAACAGAGTGCAGCGTGATGGAGCTGCAGGCATCACAACTATCCATGGGCGAGAGGCTGACGATGATGCAGGATTCAATGGTTCAAAGAAGTATGAGACTGTTATCTACCATAGATTCTTACCACAAGCATCTCGCAGAGTTGGAGCGGATACGTCCTCCTGGTGCGCCTATATCGGCACAGACTCCACCAACGTCACTTCCTTCTCCATCGACCTTGGTGTCGATTTTACGGGAGCAGTATGATCTATTCTTATCCTTCATGCGTGCCGGTGGTCATCCTCCTACAAATTCGTAGTAGTATAGATAATTGCTGGATATTTGTATTCTTTGTATTATTTAGGATGAGACTCATTGTATGGATATATATTTTCTGTATTCTTTACGACCTTATTTGCTGGATATTTTATTTTCTTCAAATTTTATTATATTATTCATATTAAATATATATTAATTTACCGGTGTTGAGTTTTCAACCCAAGGGGGTCAGCAAACCCAGGAAATTCAACGAATGGTTGCTCCGGGTCTATTTGTATAGATTATGAATTAATAAACTGCTGGAATAATAGTTTGAAAATAATTTCGTATTCATTTTGTTTATTTTTTACTGTACAATTAGCGACGCTTTTAGCGACATTTAGCGACCTTACTACACGTCGCTAAGTTGACGTTACTACACATCGCTAATTACGTCGCTAAAAATTTGTTAAAAATATCGATGTACGTCGCAACTTGCTGACATGGCAGTATTGCCAGGTCATTAAATACGTCGTTGTAACGTCGCTAATTAATGACGTTTAGCGACAGATGAGCATGTCGCTAATTAGCGACGTTGTTTTGCTAAACATCGCTAATCTAGTGACACATTTACGTTGCTAAAAAACGTCGGTATAGCGAGGTTTAGCGACATTTTTTCCTTTCAGCGACTAGCTGAAAGGCGACTTCTGAAAATGTCGCTAATTACGTCGCTAAAAGTAATTAGCGGCGTTTATTGGTTATTTAGCGACATTTTTTATGTCGCTAATTTAACATTTTCTGGTAGTGATACTTCTAGTATTGAAATAATAAGAACATGATTGATAGATCTTAATTTTCATAATTAATCATTGTATTAAACTATATTTTAGGCCCGTTAGTGACTGGGTCCCGTGACGACGGCAGACGTATATGGTTATGAGGGCTCGGAAGAAGGATAGAGTGTGGGAAGAAGAGGGAGTAAAGGAGAGGGATTGGTTTACGTACATGACCAGAGAGACATCGGTAGGTAGAGCACGGAGGGGAGACTGAGATGAGCCGACGCATGAAGAGGGACGTCGCAAGGGAGCAAGAGCGGGAGCGTCAAAGGGAAGCTGGAAAACCGGAGGGGAGCTGGAGCGGGAGGGGAGCGGCAGTGGGGAATTTTTTTTTATTTAGGAACGAAAATTTTGATTTGGTAAGACAACGAATGGGGTGACAAGTAAATTCGGATCGGGTATAAAAAAAATTTGGCGACGATGTGAAAGATGTCGCTATACTTTGCCAATATTAAAATAATTAGTGATTTTATATAAATATGTCGCTAAACGTCGTAATTATTAAAAAAGTAGCTTTTTTACTAAAAAAATAAGTTGTACAAACTTAGTTTCGAATTTTAAAATCCAAAAAAGTACAAAGAATCCTTAAACAAGAAATCTAAGTACAAAAAAATTATGGAGAGTGTGACAATGGAGATTGAATACTGTAACTGACTCTATTACTCCGTTAACGGTCCGAGTATGAAGGAACTTGCTAGGTCTCTTGCTCACTTGCACGAAAAAAAGCAACTGGGCTCCTGAGTGTGATTTTCTTCATCTCTCTCTGTGTACCTATCTTGTGGGAATGCATCCCCACTATTTATAGCCACCTACACTGGATGGCTTATGTATGCGCATACGCTATGTGCCATTATTAGGTGGCCGCATGGACATTCTTAACATAATATGGTTGCATCTGTGGGCGCATGCCATGGTCAGGCTATAACGTGGCATCAGTTGTGATATGCTTTTGATGAAATCTTGTTTGGGAGACGGGATTATTTTTAACCCATTGTGTGTGTGACTTGGTCAATTCGACACGTGGTCAACATTGATTTTTTAAAGATATTTTTAGTTATAACAGAAGGATCATGAAAGGTAACTGACCCCTGGGGGTGGGACTGTAGAGAGACCAGGCACATGGATCTTGGTCGCATGAGCACTAGTTTGCAAGGATCTTGGACCTTATGGAGACTAAGCCTTATGAATACTATGGCCGCATGAGGACTGTGACGCATGGAGTCTGATCCGAATGCAAGCTCTTGTCGAGACTGGACCTTATGAACACTTTGGCTGCATTCAGACTAGGGCACATGGAGTCTGTGTCGCATACGAGTTTTGTCATGAACACGTGGCACTACAAGACTGATAGAGTCATTAATATACTGATGTAACTTTCTGTCTTTTAGTGTTTCGCCTTTCTCACAATTCTTGAAGCATTCAGAGCCATGTCAGAACCTTTAATATTGTGTCAGGGCCTTATGCGGCTCCTACTTTCATCGATATCTGGGCCGCATAGATGCTTTTAAAGAATAGAAGAGTCCCTTGGCCGCATGGGCTCTATGCGGCTCAATTTCTCTAAGTCAGGTTTTAGAGGCACATCTTTCGGGCACATAAATTTTATGTGGCCTACCTTCACCAAGTCCAGTTTTAAAGGCATATTTTTTGGGCATATGGACTCTGATTTTCCATGCTTCTATAAGATCCCTTCAAAGTTTTGGAACTGATAAGTTTTGAATAATTTGAACAAGAAGCATGGATAAAAAATACTTTGGGCCACATGGATGGCATGCCGCTTGAACTTGCTGCCACATAGACGAACTTGCCCGGCTATCGGATCTTCATTTAATGCAAGATTTGACTCGGTCTTCAAGTAAAACTCTTCGGATTTGAAGCCTTATTCTAACACATCTCCCGAGACAGTAATTTTAAATGATAAAGGCAAATCGAAAGACCAAACATCGCCAACTGTCACACAGATAAAGGCGGCTTAGAATTGGAGGCACTGCCATTATCTCTAGCCATATATTGTCACCTATATATAGAGGCTCTGTAGGAGAGAGAGAGAACTTTTACTTGTTGCTCGAGTTCTTCTTCTTCCTCCGACTTCATTCTTTGTCTCCTTTCTCAATCGCCATGGCCCCAAAAGCTTCTTCCTTCTCCACCGCCAAGAAGGTCGACAAGGGGAAACATTCCACTTTTGAGGGAAAGACCCAAGACAAGGCCCCCAAATATTATTCGGACGTCCAAGTGCCGATCAAGGGCAGGTGCAAAGGAGAAGACATCTCCTGAATACATAGACAATCTGTGCACGGTCTACCATATGGATGAGAGATCATCTAGAACATGTGCAGACTTTTTCACATAACTTTGTTGCATGGATGAAAGATCATCTAGAACATGCGTTGGTTTTTATGTTTGTCTTGGTCGCATGGAACATGCATCGGTCATAACTTGGCCGCATGGATAAGAAATATGCGTCGACTATGACTCTACCGCATGAGTGATACCACATGCCCCAACAGTGGCTCAACCGCATGGTTGATATGACCTGCGCCAACAATGTCTTTGCCGCATAGATGATATAACATGCACTGAATGTGATTTTTGTTAATGGTGAGTATAGTCTCTTGAAGGTTCTAACCACCTTCTCTCTTTTCTAAAATTTTCTTTTGTAGTGACTTTACCCGTGGCTCCTTCCGGGGAGTGCTTCTTGGGCAGGCTCAGGCCGCAGTGTATGTAAGATTCAATGGCATAGTGGCAAAGGTCTAGGCCCAGATAGACAAGGATCAACCAGCGGCGAGGCAGAAAATGATAGTGGACAATACCTGGTTTTTTATGCGTAGCCAAATGAGTTTTGGGTAGATTGCAACTAAGGTTTGCTTAATTCTAGAATACCATCTTTCTGTTCGGGGATGCTCTGACCAATTCAGACCCTGAGGTGGTGATAATAAAAGAGGACTTGGACTTCACTTCTTGTGGAATAAAAATGCACATGCCTGTCATGGAGCGCTAGCTATCATTGTCGGCTTTTAACATGATGGTCATTCTAAGAAGGATGGAGGGGACTTTAACCCCGGACCAGTCAGGGGCCCTGGTTGGCCGTATCCGCCCTAGTTCAAAACTGAAGAAGGAGATTATAGTTTACAAGGAGTCGCCCTCATATGCTCTCCGGGATTTCGCACCTAGTGCCATTACGAGCGAAATGGGGCCAAATATTCATCCTCATCATGCGGAGACTTTTATAAATTGCTTGGCGAGTAAGGGGTCATATCCAACATGGAGACTATGCTTTCTAAACTGGGTGCATTATTTAGCCCCTTGGATTTACTTGACCTTGTGGGCCCTGGAGAAGTACAAGCGGACCCTCAAAGTGGATAATTTGTATTACGCTATAAGGGGCTCCTGTTATGGTTGGCAAAAAATTGGGCTTTGTTCCTCGCCTTGGTTGAACTGTACAACTGTCGTACTAAGACATTCTTTAGCCCTGACGGAGAGATGGGGCTCGCGCTCCACGAGATGTATGATGTATCACGGTTGCCGTGTGGTGAGGAGCCTTACGAGGAATATAATCCCAGCAATAAAGAGTTGGAAGGGCTGGAAAAGAAGAACACTGAGTTTCTTGCTTTGTACAAGGAATTATTGTACCATCACAACACTTTCCAATAGCTCTCCAAGAAGAATAATAAGAGTTCGAAGGGGAACTCCCTCCATATTATATATTAGACAAATTACCTCTTTCTGATTGATGACCCAGGTTATTTCGGTGTTCAGAAGCCCAGTCTTCGAGGAAAGTTAGCGAACTATTGCGCAAAAGCCTGAGATCCTCTAAAATTGGTGACAGATTTAGTGGTCCGAACAACTCATTCAGCCTTTTTTACCAAGACACCCAATCGTTATCTAACAAAGCTGCACTGGTTGGGTTCTTGATTATATGGCCGCAAAATTGCGTAGTCTCGAGAGGCTCAGGGATAATCAAAAGGGTCAGCTAAAACCTAATTCTTCTGGAGGTAAGGTTAGTCTTTGGTAGCCGGCTTGCTTTACTTCTTGCGATAATCTGCAGCATCCATCACGGGTTTCATAGATTTGTGAAGATGGTGATAGGCCATGGAGGTACCAGAGATTTCAACCGGGTCAAGTTGTCCAACTATTATTTAGTGGTCTGGTTGTTAATGAATTGTCTTCCCCTGATGGCCCCTGGGTTGGAGGGGAATATAACTGACGAAGATGCTTTCATCCGTTGTTTTGGTGGGATGCCCTGTGTCTACAATGAGGTTCCCCCTTGCTGGCGTGCACCTGCCTTCTTGGATAATTATTATTTCTTTGTCTCGGTTCCTAAGTTCACGGAAGATGAGATGAACAAAGACCAGTGTGATGGTAGTGCTGGCAGCCAAGCCTTAGCATCGAGGGTCTTTCACTAGCTTATTCATATTCGACCTTCGTATCTGGTGTATCCGAACCAGATCCTTATTTTCTTGGAACCTAACCTACCAAGTAGGTTTGCTCGCTAGTTAGGATACAACCAATTTATTCTTGGCAACCCAATCCCTTGTCTCAGCATTGAAGGTAGCATCCTCGATTGTGCTCGAGCTTGGGACTATTATGTTATGGTTGGCACTGGAGTCTCATTTACGTTACCTGACATTAACTCTTTCCAGCAAATTCTCTATGCGACAGCTAATTTCTAGGTAGCTATAAATGTACAGCCGCCCGGCTTCGATCGGAGACTAGATTCATTGAGGGCACTAAGCTAATGCCCTAAAGTAGTAAGCCTAAAAAAGGTTTAGGGAGAGGCAATTGATGCCCTGCACCCTCGCTTGTTGTTCCTGAGTCAACAACGGGGGAGGAGAATACTTCTGATGACCTATTGCCCCCGTTAACTTCTCTGCTGAAGCACAAGGCCTCCTCGGTGTCACTACCATATTCCAGAATAGGGATATTTTTGTCTTTTTATATATTATAAGTATTGTGTGTATTTAATTTAAATAATTACATGATATGTGTATTTATATATATTATTGTATAGTGTTCATTAATGTTTGAGTTAGTAGACTAGACCTAGAAGCCCACTAGTTGAACCTCTGACCGAAGTATAAGTTTATGATTTTAATTTGAATTATTCGGGATTAATTATTGAGGTTATAATTTATTATTGTGATTTTATTTAATTTTTGTTCCTTACCGTTGCTTCGATATTTGGAGCGCTACCCTAGCTTTTGCCTTCCAACAAATTCTATAACCTTGTCCTAGACATGCCCGCCTTCCATTTTGACCCTTGTATAACTTATAATTATGTTCTCTTATGCTTCATTTTAGCCGCACAATTTTTGTCGCAGACGTTATTATTTAATTCTGAATAAATTCAAACTTTGTACCCTTGTGCGTTCTAATTGAAATTGGAGACACAATCTTGATCCATTTGGAGCAACCAAAATTAGGATAATATTCTATTCTGAGTCTACTTCATTCATGACACTTGTGTGCAATTTAATTTTAGCCTCTTGTACTTCTAATTAATTTTAGAACACCTATTTTATTTATTTTAATTAAACTAAACCATAAACCCAACTTTGTGCAGTTTTCTAATTGTTGGGCACTTTTATGCAAAAGTGTATTAAGGTGTCCATCCCGTTGGACACGACACGTGAATAATCCTATTTCTCTCTCATATAAATTTTTTTATAATTTTTGAGAGTGTATAAAACTCCACATCAACCTCCTTGAGCTATGGCCCTCCAAACTTTAAACCAAATGCAATCCTAGCCTTTCATTTTGAATCCATTTGAATCCTAGCCATTGATATATATACATGTCAAGCCCTTTTTCCCAAGGGTTTGACCAAGCCCTATTCTAGATTAACCTAATATATTATACTTAGATATAAATATCCTTTTTCCCCTTTCTTTATTTTTCTTATTCCTAAACCTATAGCTCAGCCGCACCCCACCTTCCTATTCACCTTCGTCCTCCTTCCCTGCTTGTCCTCGTCGGAGTCCCGCCGGACCAGAGCCCTCGCCACCCTATGCCTGACTGCGTGCGCCAGAGACCCTCCTCCACTCGACGACCAACTTGCCTAGAGCTTGACCTCTCCGGCCATCCTCTCTAGACCGGAGTCGAACACTACTTCACACCAACCCACCTGAGCCTTCCCTCGACCGGATGACCTCGCCGGATCTTCCTCTCCCGCGTCAACTGAACGTCGACCGGATCCATCCACCACCGCCTGAAGCTTGCTATCCTCTTTCCGTTCGCTTGGAGCTCGACCCCGCCGGCCTCGCCTCGATCCAGACCCAACTCTCCTTTCTCCTCCTCATCGCCTCGATCCAGATCCGCTGTACCACGCTAGAGCACGACTAGACCGTCGACTTCGCCCGCCTGAGTCTTTTTCCCATCGACGAACCACCACCGTCGTTCACCTCTCCTCCCCCTCGCCATTCTCTTTCTCCTCCGCCATTGACAGTCCCTATCACCACCATTATCCTCCTCGACCAGACCAGTCCGGCCACTCCAATCAACCTGCTGATAGTCGACCCTGAGCCGAGCAACCCGCTGCCGTCTCCTCCCCCTCGTCGTTCTTTCCTCGACGAACTCTATATCACCACCACCACCATCCAGCAGCTCTCTCCCTCGTCGTTCTCTTCCACCACTCCTCCTCGCCGAGCTCCAACTCCGGCAGCCTCGCCTTCATCTTCACCAATATCATCTCCAACACCTTCACCCTAATTGTCATCGTCATCGTCGTCAACACCATCACCATCGTCGTCATCATCACCATCGCCATCGTCGCCGCCTTCGTCGCCGCCTTCGTTGTCGCCTTCGTCGTCATCGCCGATCTCGTGCACGTGCACAGGTTCGAACCTGTCCCTCCTTCTTCATTTTATGTGATTGTGTGTGTATGTATATAATTGGTATGTATATACTACTTATTAGTATATATTTAGTATGTACATATTTGATATATATATATATACATATATATATATATATATATGTAGCATATGTATTCAAATGGTATATGTTAGTATGTATGTATTAGTATAGGTATTTAGTATATGTTAATATGTATATATATATATATATATATATATATATATATATATATATATATATATATATATATATATATATATATATATAGTACGTGAATTCAATTAGAGTATATACATACATATATGGTATATGCATTTAATTGGTGTACATATATATTATATGTATTAATGATATATGCTAGTTAATAATAATATATATTTATATATGTGCTAGGTGAGCCGAGTTTAACCATGGATACCCCGTAGTTACATTGACCTGTGACCCTGTGATATGTTAGCAGACTGCCAATGTACACCGACGTACTGGCAAGACCCGTATCATTGACTGTCTGTCTTGCACAGCAATTTCAGACGTGCACTTGACCCTAGTTGACCAGTGTCATACCTAGCGTAGCCCTGAGTTCAGTGTATTATGATTGTATGTTAGTGTGAGGTCTGATGCAATATTGTATTATTTAATGATGTTTATAGGATTATTGGATTATTCTGACAAGACCTCAAAAACCGAACATTGTTATTGTCAGCAGCAGGACCCTCAGGCGAGTATATTCTCTGACAGTTTTTATTATGTTGATCATCTCTATGATTCTAGTTGTATAACGTACATGATTCTAACACTGTTGTATACACGAGTTGGCATCATCGAGACCTGTCATGAGGAGTCATGATTTGGAATCCATCGTGCTAGCTAGGGAAAACGGAGAAATATTAGTTGCTTATATGATCATACCCAACTCTACATGAATCATAGCTCACCCATACCTCACGTCGGTGCAGCTTGACCATTACATGTCTCATAGCCTGTTATGTATGATTAGCCTGACTATTGCTTGCATCATAGCTATTCGGATGGTTAGCCTGACCTTACATGAATCATAGCTAGTCATACATAACAAGCCTGATCAGTCCCAAGTTGGTCACATGATATGCTAATATTTTACACACTTAGCTAGATGTTCTTGACATGTATCTCTAGTATATCGATCTAGCATATCTACATGTTCTAGTTATTGTTCTAGTATTTACTTATATTCCTGTTCATGGTTCTAGCATACACTTGTATTTCTATTCATTGTTAGATGTATATTGATGATGATATGCTCACGTATTCCTTTATTCCAGTATTCTCTATTCCAGTATTGTTTATTGCCAGTATCCATATCTATCTTATATTTCTTTACACTGTATTATAGTTTTTGTTAATATACATGGAACTGCTGTTAGTGCTTGTACTTTGCTCCAATCCTGACTGGATATTTTTTCCAGACTGTGACTTAGAGGACTTGTTTTCAGCATACTTGGAGATATGGATGTTATTGATTGTAGGTTAGACTATTTATTATTGTTTAGACTTGCCTTGTATTTTATTTGTTTTCTTCGATATCTCATCGTACTTTATTTTTCGTGATTGAGTGTCCCATATTATATGGTGATATCTGTGTCTCCTTATGGAGTTGGATATTCGTGTGAGATTGATTAGATAGAGTATTAACCTAGACAGCGTTCTACCGCCGTTGTTGCGGTGTAGGCTGGACGTACCTACGCACTCGTGCCCAAATTTTGGGTGCGGGTCGTGACACTCGGTGAGGACCCCCACATCTTCTAAGAGGCAAAGATCTGGACCAGTCGCGGCTGCGGGATCAGATTTGAGGAAAAATCTTACCAGTAAGTCTTCTTTGAAAGATGCGGGGGAAGAAGAAGAGGTAGAGCCCCTTGCCCTGGTGGTTTACCAACCAGATTCGGCGATATCCAAAAAACCTTTTAGCTTTATTACTGTATCCTCCTCTTATGATACTCTTCTTCCTAGCTTATTTGGATTTATGTAGAGACCGAAAGCAGGAGTGAGAAGACTTCCCCTATGAGCTACTACCTTGAGGGTTTCATATAGAAAAGAGGAGATAACGACCTCCTCAATCGAGCCTAGCATTATTGCTGGAGATCCCGTTGTCGAGGCGGTGGAAGGATCTAGCATAAGCTGGACGCTTGAGGAGCCTGACTCTTCTTTGGCTGATATCTCGGTGGATGATCAGGAAGTCCTGGGGATAGATTTGTCTGCACTAAATGAGCCATAAACCCCGTTACCTACCCCGGGTATGTTGTTTCTCTACTTTTCGAGCGATAAGATTTTTCTACTTGAGTTCTCTATTCTTTCGGTGAAGCTAATCATTGGTTGTTCTAGTTTGACAAGATCTTCCTCGCCGGTAGAGATATTCAATGTGGCAACTGAAGAGGGTATAATAGAAGATGAGGAGGAGCTCATTTTGGCGAGGCCTGTTTCAGTCCCTCGTTCCATCATAGCTGGGGAAACTTCTGAAGGGCCTTCTACCGTGAGAGGCATAAAGCCAGACTCTGATGTCGATATATCTGGTATGATGGTTGCTCTTCCATCTTCTCAAGATTTTGTTGGGCAATCCGATGCTGGCCTACCTTCGTATGTGGAAGCTACTAGGCTTCCCGAGGAGCCTTATCTTAGTTCTTCCAAAACGGTGGCAGCGGGGTCGCTTTCCTAAGCTGCCGTTGGGCAACCTGAAGCCTGCACATCCTCAGGTGTTATAGCTACGTGGCTTCCTAAGAGGCCGATTCTTGGTCATGATGCTCCATTGGCCTCTATTGCCAGGCTTCCTAGCATCCAGACATTTCTTAAGACTATGAAGGATATGGTCACAAGCAAAGCCGCAAGTCGCTCCTCGGTCACTGCTTCGCCTCTTGGATTACCAGGCACCATTTTGCCACCTATCGTGCCTGCAACTACTTCCTTTTCCTACCTCCTTTTACTCCATCTAGCCTTTCTGTCATGCCCCAGTCCCAAAATACACGAAACTAGGCCACGTGACAATAGCCAGTTGTCACATCTCCGAGGATATCCTAATTTAATGGATCCTAAAGAAGAGTGTTACGATGTCCTAAATACTAACATATCCCATACATATGTATCAGCAACAAGTAATCTAATCTCATCTACAATATAAAATAGCAAGGAGTACTAAATAAACTGCTAGAAGATAAACACCAGTCTCAAGATATCATAGTACAACCAAGAATGTCTGGTGGGAACAAACCCACTACTATGACAAAATAAAAGTACTGAAATGATAGATAAAAGATAATGACTAGGACATCGGCTGACTAGATAATGATGCACCCAATCCTAGGCGGAAGGCCTACCAAATGATCACGGGAACTCTTACGGTAACACCTCTAGCTCCTCTGTGGTAGCGAACCTCGTCTCCTATCATGGGCCATATACTGTGGGGTAATATGCCTCGTCTAAATCTGGAAAGGTACCAGGTCCTCAGAGGGACGTAACAAGATACATAGAAGCATGTCATATATAAATACTGAATAAAATAATACAAATAAGGGTGTGCTAACCAACTAAGTGAATACAATATGAGAACAACTTTGGTATGTATGGGTAGGCGTAGGCATAACGTCAAATACTCCAAGGAGTGTGGTATCTGTAACGTCCATCATCCCAAAGAATGAGGTATCTGTAATATATATATGTCCGTATCATTCCGAAGAGCGCGGTATCTGCAATAAAGGAAGTCATTGGATCCGTGGCTCCTCCGGATACAACGGAGTCCAATGTGTGTATCCCATATGCCTACTACCTGTCCTCTCCGCCCAATGTAAATACACTAGTCGACTACTCGACGTATATACCACGTATCTATATGCTAGTCTCTACAATAAAATAATCCTAAGTTACGTACTAACCGTGATGCATGTCACACGTACCAACAGATAGTCGAGTACGTGGAACCGCATCCAAATATGAATTTATCACAGTGAAACGTGTAAGAGTGCCAGGTCTCGAAAGATATCAGAGTATCCTCCCAATGGGGTGAGTCTGCTAGTGACTAGGCCAAGTACACTAATCATCGACGCATCCGTCGACTACACCGGAGTCAATCTCGGATGCGCACAGTCATATAAAATAAAGTAACAAGATATCATACAATATATGCATAATTTAAATTAGACAGTAAATATGGCAAGGTATCTTGCCTGGGTCCTGAAGCTGTGAATGCCAATAGACTGCTCCTGCGGTATCTCCTGGCTGATCCAGTGGCCCTAGACATACAATATAATATAGCAAATACTGACATCAGACACTAAAAAATATATGTACACACTATTACGACGCCACTCTTGGGTATTGTACCAAGTTGATGGTTGATCGAATACAGCGTCATGTGTGCACGTAGCTAGGGCGTACACGTGTTCTGTCCTCGATTATCGTGTGCCTTGAGACAATTATTACTACGCTATTGGTTTATGAACTACATTATATCTTGTTGAATTATCGCCATTTGATTTCCATGATAAATGTACAAGGTCTATGTCTACGCTTACAGGTGAATTATAAGTTTTAAATCACAGGTCATAACATCAAGTTAATTGCTTATTTATTAATTTATTATCTAATTTAGTTAATACTCGTACATAACCATATAGGATTTCTTATTTCATAACTTGTGTCCAACCCTAGGATATACGACACGACGACACAATGGAAGGATGATAGGACACAAGGCAAGTAATGTTGGTGGACGAGAACCTAATCGTTAGGGCGAGGGGAAACTGCTTCGTCGACGTGCTCGCTCGCCGTCGATCGGCGGAGCTCCAGTCGGCAGTCCACGCAGCAGCGGCAACAGCGGCAGTACGTGCAGCAATAGCAGCAGACGCAATAGCGACGGCAGCGGCTTTGGTAGCGGCAGGGCAGCTGAGAATAGTGCAGGGACGGTCGGTGTAGGCCTAGGAAGGGTGGTGGGAGGTGACCGAGACGGCGGGGTCGCTCGGGGACAGCGGCTTTGGAGTCGGGTTAAGGGAGAAGTTGATGAGGTTGAAGGAGATGGCGGCGACGATGCATGGGGGTGCTACGCTGGCGGTGGGGGTGGTGGTCCAGTGGCGAAGGGATGGTATGGTGGTTGGGTGGTGGCCTGAGGACGGTGACTAGTCGAAAGTGGGGGTAGCTCGGGACGCAAGGGGAACGGCTAGGGTTTGGCTAGGGTTTTGAGGATGGCGAATAGTGAATTAGGGTTAAAAGTCAGGGGAAAATATATATTTATATGGGGAAGGAATTCCTGGGTTGGCCTCAGGACTTGGGCGTGCCAGGCTCAATAGGGTGGGGCTAGTCCACATGAGAGTGTACACATGGGCTTGGTTAGGTCCTGCTTTATGGTAAAATTAGCCTCAACTTTAATTAGATTAATAATTGTAAGGTGTTCTCATTAATGAATATATTGCGTGGCTAAGATACGACGAACTAACGAATATTTAAAGTCACACTATGGTCAGATGGGTAGTCTGGAATGTTCAGGAGGTGTTTGTGACATTGGGTTGAAGGTAATTGCTAGTGTGGCTTTCCAACCTCGTAGCAACAGCGAGGTGTAATAAGACATATAGTTGTAGCACATTAATCCTAATTAAATCCAATTATCCCTAGTCTCTAGCTTAAATTCAAATTACTCCCTAAATTGGTCGAGGGGGTTTACACTTTAGGAGATTGACGAGACTATATGGATCTCCATACAGAGCTTTTACATGTTTATGAAATAAGGGTTCAAAGCGTACTAGAGCGGAACAAGTCTTTTGCCTGTGATAAGTACTTTGTCATAGGCCAATTCAAATGATTAAGACTCTTTCTGGTTTTGAATAGATGGCTAGTCTAATGGGCCAAAAGTTGATCGAAGTAGAGCATTGCCAGAATGACCTGTAGCGAACACAGCGGGCGGATATAGGGAGATTGGTATCCCATGAGTATGGTAGATTCAAGAGGCCATAAAGATAGAGAAGAACTTTTATGCATCATCGAAGGAGGGCTTGCAGCATGACCTCTAGGGTCTGTACCAGGATTGTGACATGCTAAAAGTTCTCATAGAGGATTGCCTTGCAAGGCAGAATATTCTGACCCGAGAGGTAGCTAAGGTGACCGAGAAGATCAGAAAACTCCAGTTCAAACTCAGGAGAATGACCTTAGGGGAGCCAAACAAGGGGAAGAAGCCATCCGTATTGAGTCAAACCAAGTGGCCAGGAATACTGCTTCAATTGAAGTCACCTTACAAAAGTTGTATGACAAGCACGAGGCTTATGCTCGCTACAAAGACCCTGAGGTTATTGCTTGAGAGGCCGAGCACCGGGCCAGGGCACGGATGGATAAAAACATCATTCGGCTTCGTGGGAGAATGGAAGACTTGTGTTCTGATGCATAGCATTAGTAGTTTTGTCCTGCACTTTTTTTTATTTTCTCTTTTTGTCTTGGTTGATTTTGTTTGAGGTATTAGTTAACCCTCAAATATAGTTTGCTCTTTGTTTCCTTTATGCTAAAGAAATAAAAGTTTCTCTTTTTTTGTAATTATTTGTGAGCCTTGGATATTGTAATAGAGGTAATATGGACGTAATACAATATCGCAAATTGCTAATGATATCCCACAAGAAGATTTTTGGTGGACCTATTAACTTCATGTGCACTTGAGTGCAAGTAATAAGTTCGAACTGAAACCCTTTCAGAGATGATATGGATGTGATAGGTTTTGTGGTCTTATGACTGCTGGCATACTTAGTATTAAGTACAAATGATAAGTTTGGATGATGACCAAAATTAGAGGCAATATGGATGCAACAGTCGATAGTCAAAATATGAAGTTTTCTCAGAGGTAATGTGGACATGGCAAACCCTAGTAGGAAAAATGTTAGGACCATAGTTCAGAGGTAGGATGAACAAAAACTAGTGTCCAAGATTTTTAGTGGTTTACTAAGGGCCGCTCCACTGGGGTGCTTTTCAGGATCTATTACCTATTGCGTGTTCAGGACCATTGAACACAGATAACAAATTTTATTGTAAGTTATGAAAGTAAAAATCTCATGTTGTAGATATGCACTTGCTGGGATGAACAAGGGAAATGTACACGTTGTATATCTTCATTGTCTTGCTGGAGATAGGGGGAGTATAAGTCTAGCTTAGACATAGTACTTTTTGAGGAATTTGTCCTTGATCGACATCATGAGCAAGTCTATATTAGTTTTTGTAAGCTGGTATACGCCATTGGAATATACCGATTTCACAATGAAAAGGCCTTCCCATTTGGTTTGGAATTTTTTTGACCGTCTTATGTGTCATAAACATCGGTCTTCTTACTGTTAAGACGAGGTCACCCACTTGGAACGTTCTTTCCTTGACTCGTTTGTTGAAAGCTCCTAAGAGGCTTTCTTGGTTCAACTCAATGCGCAGTTGAGCTAAAAGACTATTCTCATCGAGTGCTTCCAACTCTTGCAGTGTGTCACGCCTAAGTACCAAAATATGGAGACGGACATTGCCAGCTCTCCCGTACAAGGTATAGAACATCATACGGCAATCACGGTTGTAACTAGATAAGGGGCTGCATACTATAAGCAAGTCACTTAGGGTCACACAACACATACATTATCTCAATAAATCAAGTAAGAACAGTAAACATAGAACATATATGATAAGTAAGTAAGGCATCCCAAATATCCTGCCATAATATTCTGGAAACCAGCTGTGCAAAATAAAAAAGCTAATAGAGTATCAAAAGTACATGACTGTTATTAGTTGCAGTCTGATTAATTATAATCATGTAAGAAAACTAATTATCCAGATTTATGGCTAACGAGTGTCGGTGGCGAAACACCAAAAATAAGTAAAATATGCAATAACTAGCAGGATAGAAGAAACCCACTCGTTCCCTTTAGCGGCTATCCGTCTGGTACGTGCCATTGTTCAGGGTGAAGTACGTTTGATCCTCGGGTGTTGGCTCTAAACCTGGCCATGCAAAACCAGTGGGGTTAGACCCCAAATAATAAGTACTTCAAAGAAAGCACGAATGAAGAAACAAAATTAGGTTATATATATATATATATATATATATATATATATATATATATATATAGTTCTATCTCGTAGTTTCGGTTCATGGCCTACGGTAATACAATAATCTAACCCTACAACCAAACAAGGACAAAGGTTAGACCATCGCACCAAGATAACCAACGTCCCTAAACTATTTAACAGAAGGTACAATCACAATGAAACTCAGTTAATAAATCGGCCAATCACTTGTACGGCTTACTAGGTGGAGTATAGGTTATCCCAGAGGTATTTATGCATATAATATGAATCCTTCGATCAAACTATGTTCTAGCAGGGGCTAGTCGAGCCAAGAATTTTTCCATAGCACATAGTAGTATACACCGGTCCCTCGTAAGGCCACCTTGCTAAGATCGCATAGAACACAGTATAATATGGTAGTAAGATATTGTCATCCACTAATGAGGATTTAAACAATATCCATAGGGGGGCAGTCTTCACTCTATATATAATGATTGAGGGTGGCTAGTTAAGCATGATCTCGTGATTCCATCCCTCTCAATGCTCTACATATTTTAGTTGCCTAATTAACCCAACAGTTAGTTGGAATCACATGGCGTGGTCACATATTATTCCCCTTATATGTCGTACCGTAGTACGGGCACGTTAGATACGAATCCACTTTGTCACTTAGCAGTTCAATTTGGATTTACCCCAGCATGATGCAACATTCAAGAAATCCTAGCCACGCTTGGTTATTGTCACGACATGCATCCAAAATTTGGGCATAAGCCGTGAGTTTGTCCAGCCTACGCCGCAGCATCGGTGGTAAAACGATGTCTAGGTCTCAACTCTACTAAACATAACTCACAACATAACCTGCTATTGATCAACTCCATAAGGAGGACAATAAATATGCAAATTGCTCCTCAAAATATGGTACTCAATCACAATAACTATAGGAAAATAAATAGCACGATAAGATATAAAAGATAAGGAAGTTCTGACATGAGTCTAGCACACAACTCAAAAACAACAATAATAATCTAGAATCTAGCTATCCCAACATAAGTAGTCTCAACATATTACAATCCAAATCCCAAGTTTAGAATAATTTAATACATAGATAACTAGACCAAGAAGCTATCTAAATGACTGCACGGGGTGTCTCCTCTAAGGAGAGTGACTCCTTTGGAATCTTCGGTGTGTAGTCTCCCTCTACTCCTGGACCATAGTGAGTAGGACAGAAATCTTCAAGATCCTCTGAAAATATTATCCAGTCAGGATTGGAGTGAAGCACAAACACTAAACAACAGTTTTAATTATATTGACAAAAATTATAAGACAGTGTAAGGAAATACATGATGAAGAAATACTAAAAAAGTAAGGAATACTGGAGAGACATGTAATCTACAATAGTACTAACTAGCAATGAACAGATATATGTGAATACTAGAAATGAGTGAACAGGAATGAAGAATAGAAATTCTAGCTAAGTGTTGTGAAATATCAGTTTGCTATGTGATCGACTTGGGACTAGATCAGACTTGTTATATATTATTGGCTATGATACATATGAGGTCCGCCTAACCATCTAGTTAGCTATGATACGAACAATAGTCAGGTTAATCATATATAACAGCGAGGTATGTAAATATTCAGCCTACACCCTACGTGACATGTGGGATGAGCTATGATGCATGTAAAGTGGGGTATGATCACATATTCTTGCAAATATTTTTCTGTCCCCAGCTAGTACGTTGGATTCCAATCACGATTTCTCATGACAAGTATCTATGATACTAGCCCGTGTATCCACTGTGTCAGAATCAAGCATACACTACAGCTAGAATCATAGTAATAATAAACATATTAAAAACTGTCAGAGAATGTACTCGCCTGTAGACCTGAGCAATAAATATCAAACCGTGTCTGAACTGGAGTCCGAGTGACCTATACATGATGTATCAATGTCAAAGAGTGTTTAGGAGTCATAAATAAGTCTTAAATAGTTTTAAACCATGTTTCTAGAAGAAAACTAGGTCAAGGTAGTCAAACTAAGTATATTATAGCTAAACAAGGTTGTCTCTAAGCTTCTAGATCAATACTAAGGTCTATCAACCCATACTAGTCTTATGCTAGTTGAATTTAGTCTATATTAACTAATACTAATAATACTAGCTAATATTAACTGTACTAGATACTATTAATACATAATTAACTCATATGCTATGGTACTAAGTTAACACTTAGATATATAATTCTTACCTTAACTAATATTCTAATTCATTACCCTATACTTGTGCTCGTACCCTACATGTATACCCGAGTTTCTCACTTCTTATATATATATATATATATATATATATATATATATATATATATATATATATATATATATATATATATATATACTTCTCAGGTATCTAAATCGAAACATCTATCAATCCACACAAAAATAGTGCACTGGTATTTGCACAGACCTAACCCTACATGGTTATCTTTCCTTCAGTACTGGTGCAACTTGCACACCTCAGCAAGTATCTTGATACACATGGAAATACTGCTAAAGTCTGAAACAAGCCCTGCTGCTAATGTGCAGGTAACTTAGCTTGCACATATCCTAATTTGCCTGTAGAAGACTCACAATAAACACCAGGACACTAAATCACACTCACTCGCAGGCCACTTATGTACCAAATGCATTATACTCATCCAGGTAGCTTACAACTAACTAATACTAACTTATGGATACTCACCTACAAGATACCCCATCTAATCTATACCTCAGAATTTACTCCACCGCTGCTAATGCTCTACTTCTCCTTTCACATAACTTTACATCCCTCACTACTGATACTAACCCGATACTTGATATTGCCCTCACTAGCTAGCCAAACTTACACCAACACATACATAGAGGACCCTACACACACTCCTTAGAACACGTTCTACACTAGTCACAAGCATTCTACCAATACTTGATTCATCCTCATCACAAGTCACCAATCTGGTACCCTCATTACTCTCTCTCTCTCTCTTCATATATAGATGTCGTGATACCCCTTCCCCCTAACTGTCCATACCCGAGCTCCCAACCTTTGGTGCAGATCACCTAAAGCCCTAGCCAATGCACTAAGTGCATTGCAAGGTACTATCTCTGTTGCAGTTGCCTGCACATGTTAAATGTACTGCACCAACCTACCATGCCTCCAAAATCTAACTGAACCTCAAGCTTGCACATATATTGTGCAGTCTCTAAACCTCCAACTTGTTATGCCAGAGCCTCATTTGTTGTTACCCAGCTGCATGCAATAATTGTTGCTGATATGCAATGCAGTCCCCACCCCCACTCGACACAGGCACCCACATACATACCCCTAGACACATTCATAATACTCATTCCTCACATGAGTCACAATCCAAACCACCAATATAATACTTTTTGAACCTGCAGTCCCTAGTCACCATACTTAACCCATGCTCTCATCTCAAGTGTTCACTAAAAACCCTGGTATGCGCAGAGTTCACTTGGATACACTTGGCAGTCACAACACACTCCCATTCAAACATCAAGTGCACTTTCAAACACTAGTACACTTTCCTCTCTACACACTAACACCCCTCACAACACATCAACATACTCATGGCACAAAACACACTAACACACTCTCTAACAATAATACTAACTCCACACAAGCAATAACATAAACACCTAGTGGTCCAAATTCGAAGTTTTCCCGAAATTAGTACAAAACTCAATGTAACTTTCATAATAGGTCTCCAAAGAACCTAGTTCTTCTTCTTATGGGTAGTCCTTAGCCATTGGTAGGTTTCTAGGGGTTTATTTTATCATTAAAAACTAAAATGATAAGAGGGACAAGAGTTTTACCTATTAGGAGATGGATTTCCAATGTAACTTCTTTTTCTCCAAGGCTCCTTGAACTCTAAGCTTCTAGGCCTCTTTTGATGAGGGAAAAAAAAAGAAGAAATTTGTGGTTTAAAAATTCTGAAATTTGTGGAGGGAAGGAATAGATTTTTGGCAAGCTATTTCTAGGATTTCTTCATGAGTCATGAATGGCTTTGAGGGAGGCTCCCTCATACTTATAGGGCCGGCCACATTCTAGGGTTAGGGTGGCTATGCACAATGTCCTCAATGCCCCTATGTTTAGTGATGAAGAGTCATTTAATCAATGAGATTTTAATCTTAATTAAGGGACCTAACTAGATTCTAATTAATAGAATTGGGATTAGCCTAGTGGGTTTAATGTCTAGTCTAATGCAAGGTCCATGGTCACATAAAGTCTAGTCCACTAACCCATGCCATTAATAAATATAATATAATATGTATATTATCTATCATGCAACTATTAACATAATATATTTATTTATTATAAATGACAATAAACTCCCAACTCTAAAAATGTGGTAGTGACAGTTATTGACAAACTATTATATCCATGCAGGAGGAATTTGATTACATCACATGTCGTTTAGCACATAGGCACACCTCGGTATGAAATATGTAACATAATTACGTTGAAACACTTAGCACGTAGGAACACATATAAGGTAGTAAGTGTATCAGCTCAGATACCAATAGTCAAGTCAAGTCACCAATCATTGATAAATCGTATAATTTCTATCACATATCAATACGTAGGTCGAGTCAGGCACATAGGTAGTCATAGTCACTCGGCCGCATGGTCTATCTATATTCATAGTCGGGTCAAACATATAGTCAGGTTCAACACATGGTCACTCAGTTCTCATGCATTCCAATCATCAATCTCACACTTAGAATCACAAAAATCCAATAAAATATCAAACCAAGAAAATCAACAAATCATGCACATAGGGCCGCATAAGGTCCGGGACGTATAGAGTCAGTGCCGCATGGGTCGGGCCACATGAGGTCGGTGCCGAAGTGTTGAGTGACGGTCATAAATATGAAGTGTCAGTAAAATAACAATAAAGTTATTGAAGTGACTGATATGACATTGCAATAAAGTGTGACAGAGAAAAAAGACAGTATCAGAAAAAGACAAGATCACAAAATTATGTGCGAAGAATTCAGAGTCATGCGTCCAAGGAAAATAGCCGCATGCTCTGCTTGGCGCATAGGTCTGCTTGCCGCTATGGGTCAAGGCCGCATAGTCATTCTAGGACTTAAGCAAATTTTTTATTCGTTCAGCGAGTGAGATACAAGGAGTTCAAGGATTAGCTCTAGAACACTTGTGTAATAATCAGTCATGCTTCCAATAAGGCAGACGCATGCTGGTCGGATATGTAGCAAGTGTCCAGGCCGCATAAGGATCATGCCGCATAGAACTCTTGGCCTTATATGGCGCTAGCCGCATGAGAACTTCATCTTCTCTAGACAATAAGTTCTGCCATGACGAGAATTCCAAAAACAAAAAAATATTTTCTTTATAAAAACTTTATTTTAACTTCAAATCAAGTGAACCAAAAGCCAAACTGCCTGAAATGGAATGCTCAATCACTCACAAAAACTGATTTTCTAAAATACCATGTTCTAATAGATCAAAACCAAGGAAACTTTTGGAACCCTTGAAAACCCTAAACTTTAAATATATATCTACTCAAACCCATCCATTAAAATCAAAAACTCCAAGTACTAAAAGTGTTTAGAATCATCATGAGAACATAATAGACTAATAAGATACAAAAAAAGAGCAAAAATCAAAATATTTCTCCATGTAGTGCAAGGTGTACTTGCCTAAATGAAGGAAGGAGAAAATAAGAGAATGAGGGAAAAGAGAGAAAGAAGTTAACTTATATAGCTAGGATTTGAGGTTTAGACCATGGGTTCACTCATGAACAAACCAACCCAATAATTAAACCATGAGTCTAATTGATCCAAAGAATGGATCTAGTCTCCATGACATGCAACCGAATTACCATGCAAGCAACAATTAATATAAGCAGAAAAACTAATATGTTACAAATATGTATATCGAAAATGGGGAGTGACAAAACTCCTGAGTGTGCTTTTTCTTTGTCTTTCTCTATGTACCTATCTTATGGGAATGCATCCCTACTATTTATAGCCATCTACACTGATGGCTTACGTGCATGTCTATGCTATGCGCCATTGTTAGCTGGTTGCATGGGCATTCTTAACAAAATATGGTTACAACCTTGGGCGAATGCCTTGGTTAGGCTGCCACATAGCATCAATTATGATATATTTTTAATAAAATCTCGGTTGGGAGACAGAATTATTTTTAACCCATTGTGTGCGTGACTTAATCAATTCGACACGTGGCCAGCAATAATTATTTGAAGATCTTTTTAGTTATAACAAAAAGATCATGAAAGCTGACTAACCCCTGAGGATGGGGCCACAGAGAGACCAGGCCTCATGGATCTTGGCCGCATGAGCACTAGGTCGTATGGCTCTTGGTCCTCGTGGAGACTAAGTCTTATGAATACTTTGGCTGTTGAGGACTGTGACGCATAGAGTCAGGGCCACATGCGAGATCTTGTCGAGACTGGACCTTATAAACAATTTGGCCGAATGCGGACTGGGGTACATGGAGTCGGGGCTGCATATGAGTTCTGTCGTGAATATGTGGTACTGCACGCCTGACAAAGTCATTAATACACTGATATAACTTTTTTATTTAGTATGCCACCTTTCTCATGATTCTCGAAGCATTCATGGCCATCTCAGAACCATTATGACAGGCAGTTAATGCTGTATCAGGGCCTTATGCGGCTCCTACTTTCATCAATGTCTAGGCCGCATGGATCTTTTACAGACTAGACGAGTCCCTTGGCCACATGGGCTCTATGCGGCTCGACTTCACCAAGTCAAGTTTTGGAGGCACATCTTCTGGACGCATGGACTCTATGAGGTCTGCCTTCACCAAGTCAAGTTTTGAAGGCATATCTTTTGGGTGCATTGACTCTAATTTTCTATTCTTCTACAGTAGCGATGTTCAATAACTCATAGTGATGCTATTTTTATTTTAACTAATAAGAGTCTCTACTCGTCGTAAGTTGTCGCAAACAGCGACTATTACGATATTATTTTATGGAGTCGCTAAATTCTATATATTTAGCGATGTCGGGTTCTGGAGTCCCAGTATATGTTGCTAATTTGACTTATTTTGATACTTTGTGGACAAGCACCCTCGAATATTCCGTGTGTTCTCTTTCTTTGGCTCCAACATCAACCTATATAAATAGGTTGACAAATCCTATTTTAGGTCATAAGAAACCATAAATTAGTCCATCACTAATCGTGGTGGTCAGCACTAAACCAATGGTGCTGATTAAAACCCAAAATTCATTTAGCCCAGAATGGACAAAATTTGTTTGGTCTGTGCTAATAAGTTCAGCCTGAAAAACCATCCAACTCGGACATGACCGAATTCTGAACGATTTCGGTCCCAGAATGGACAGACACCCAACAACACTATCTAGAAATTAATTCTTAAAATATGACCAAAATTCTATGTGTTGTAGTTTATATATAGTTAAAATGATTGTGACAACCAGAAAATAGAGAGTTTTTTTTTGTGTTATCACGATCCTTCTTGTTATGATCTTATTACTATTATAAATAAAAATAATTATGGAGATCCCATAATATAGTTTACCACCAAAATCTCTTTCTCAACCCTTAAACTAGAACATGTTATTAGCAACACGCTCTTTAGAGTACATTAAGAGGTGAATTCTTGGAGATCTTGAAGAGAGGAATCGAAAAAATAATGTTTGCTTAATTTTTCTTCAACCGAGTAGTTTATGAAATTTATGTTCTCAAACCTATATTGCATAATTAATCTCCATGACTCATGAACCTGAATGTATTTTTGTATTTATATCTCTTCTCTATACACCCACGGTACGATGTGTCACGCCCCAATCTTCCTGAGCTCAATAGTCCCCGCTGAACGTGAATCACCACGTTGCAGCTCTCCCGCGGGACAATCATTCTCTTCGGGACGTGATGCCGTACGAGTCTGGAGTTGCGCTAGTACAAGGCGATGTTGTTAAACAACAAAGTTATCATTGAAACAACCAAGTTGCAACGAAAGTCAAGTATTGTGTACCAAGCACACATCAGAGTAATACGCAGCGAAGCTCTCGATAGGGTCCAAATGAAATGCCCCGAAGGCAATGCCACGAAGGCGATGCCACGAAGGCGATGAAATAATCTTACTCTTTTCTCTAGCCCACAAAGGTACTTACATTTTATACATTATGTCTCGTATATCCATGCAGCGCCACTACGCCTGCGTACCTGAAATATTGCCTATAAACGTGGGTCAGTACACAGCCGTACTGGTGAGTGGGATAACCCACTCGTCTAAGCCGACACTAAGTAAATAGTGAATGCAAACAGTTATATGGTGATCTTTCTAGTTGAATCCTAGATTCATTTCATGGCATAAGAATGATATGTTAAGGAAAGTTGTAAAGCAGTTTACGCATGCAAGCATTCAACTCAATCTAAACGACAAGCAATATATAACCAACGCAAGAGATTCTAGCATGCAACCCGTCCTACTCAAGCCATCGTTTGTACGTAACATCGAACCATTAACCAAACCTCAATATCCTTTCTCAACCAAAGTTTTATTCCAATCTCGAGTTTACACTCTTGCCGAGGCAAGGTGGCCGCGCCTACACGAAGTACAAACCAACCAAAGTAAAGCAAACCAACTCTTAACTATATGAAGTCACTGGCCAAGCCATAAATGACGTTGATCGGACTGATCAACAGGCAGTCCTACCCGATCCAGGGCTGGGAAGCTACTCCCTCCTGGTGGTATCGGACTACCGACACCGCGCCCAAGACGTGATACCCAATTGTCTTCCCCATGGCCGAACGGTCCCGGTGCCCCGGAGTCCACATCCCGTTCGAGAAAATGAAATCCTGTGCAATACAGGTTGTCCGTGACATGCAGACACCAAGTAGGTATGATGAGATGATCGAGCATTCTCGCCGCACCAAGCGATTCTAGACTCGTTCAACCAATATCCAACCAAATATCCAACCAAGTTTATCCAACCAATATATCCAACCAAGGATTCCAAAACCAAACCTCAACATATAGCCCAAGGCACCAAAATATCAAGTTATTCCATAGGCACAATGCCTCTTCTCAAAACAGTATTTCAAATTGGGTGCAACACCCCAACTCGATACAAACCCATGGCACAATGCCCCAACCGTGGCACAACGCCCTCGCCGATGCAGTTGTTCGATTTCGAACCACAATTGCTCCCTTTGTAAAACAAAGCGACCAAGTGATACTCGTGCACGGATGCACGCTCGCTCGCCCAAATTCTCGATATTTCTATTGCCTCAATGTATTATTCCAACCGTCCAATCATAATCCCAATTATTCAACCAACTGCCTCGAGTGTAATAATCCAACTCTAGCTCCAACTATCCAACGCAAAAACCAATTCAAGCCACAATCCTATCCAAACGAACGACGTACACTCTATGCACGCCTCAGTATAGTGATTCCCAAGTTTCAGTGCAAGTGTTCAAGCCTTTACGTATTTTCCATATTATTAGGCATGAAGGGGTAGAGGAGAAGGGAAAGAGCCCACTCACAATTTTTGATCCCGTTAAGCATCCTGTCCTGCCGATACGGCCAATCTCTTGAACCCGTGGTCCGATGCAAGCACGATCTACTCAACTGGTATAACCGTGTGAGCAGGCCGTGCTCTCCAAATTATCCGACCGATCACACTAAGAAAGATGACATTATCGCTCCCATCCAGCTATCTCAGTACTGTTCTGAACGAACACCTGATTTCCATCGAACTCGCTAGCCACCTGCATATAAAACCAACTCAATCAATCCTTCTTCCCAAAATCCAACAATTCAAATATAATTAGCATTTGTTTTATTCAATCCGACTCAGCGTAATGCACCGTGCAGTTGCAGGAGATTACATAATATACCACTTAAAATCAGGTTCGTCCCCGAACCATACTAGTATCAATCCTTTACTAGCATGCCGCAATTTAATTTTATGGATCTGCTCTATGCAACTCACATATTTACGATCCTGACTTCGTATTTCATTTTGCTGAACGCTAATATAAATTTTATGAATTCCAACATCCTCCTTGCAGCTCAATAGGAATTCCTCCTATTGCTTAGTTTTGGATTGTACACATATTTAAGGCGTCCCTAAAATACATGCATTTTAGCCGAGCTTTACGATAGCAAATTTGAACAAGTTACAAGGGTATCTTTATGCCCGAGGCATCCATTTGCTTTACTCCCAATTGAACCAAATCATGATTTCCATTCCAACATATTCTATTGAGCACTAGTCTCAAATATGATGATTTTCCATCAACTCAATCCATTCGTGTTCCATCTCAATCCAGCCAACTATTTCTGAAATTTGCACTAGCAATATCTCCAAATATATCTCGTGCACCGAACGATCATCACAACCGATACTATACCAGCTAGGCGACTTACCCAAATTTCAAACTTTGCTTAGATCAGCTCAGTCCAACACCTTTCCTTCCATCTCAATATCTCACTGGGTGAACACCTTATATCGAGGTTCGTGTGATCCACGAAGATCTCGCTGCCACGCCAAAGGGATAGTGTTGCCACGATATCAACGTGGACACACTCGCCATAATTCCTAGGTTGCGCATGGAATAGTTCTTCGTGCTGCCTCCATTGTCTCGAAGCATAGGATATCACCTTTGCCTTCTGAACGAGCACGCTTCCCAGACTAAGTTCTGAGATATCTTATAAATCTGAGGCATGTTTGTCCCTTCCAGTATTCGCAAGGATTTGATCTGAACGAGCCGCTGCTTTAACTTCACGAGCTAGTTTAACGATCGTCAATTCATATGAATGCTATTACCTTCCAGGGCATGATGAGTCAGAGGCGATGCCATCGATAAAAATCTACTACTCTGAATCTTATCAGTTGACTAGGCTACTTCCACCATTGCTCCGATCTTCCGGCTGCATCTTCAGCTGAAGACTATCCCAAGGGTCTCTCAAATCCAACACTCAGTCGATAAGCCAAATGTCCAACACATATTACTCATATCTGCCCTTGATGCATTCCTAAATACACCGCCTCAAGGGTCGTTCTATGGGTCTACCATATTCATTTCTGACCTGACGGTCAAGTCGCTAGGGTCAGCTGTCCCGAAGTTACGCTCGATAATTATAAGTCATCACGATGGACAGTTACTGTGAACCATGCTATATCTCATCTGCAAATCCGAATCAAAATCTAACCATTCCATTCGAGCAAACTTTCGAATTTGAGAAATGCGCTCGTTGAAATCGTCTTCCATCAATCCGTCGTTCTGCCCTGAATCCATCAATTTTTGAATTGCTATGTTCGTCTACTCGCACTACCAATTACAATCATTCTTAAAACTCAAGACTTGCTCAAATTCTTATTCATTTGCCGCATCCCACAATGCACGTCCAACTTACTCGAGCAGCACAGTGATTTGTTCCGACGTTGCTCCCATATTTAGCTATCTTTAACAGTCTTTCCGCTATAATCTTTGCCTTCCGTTGTTGTCTCAATCCGTCCACATATTTCGGAGAATCCGTCTACCATCGTTGCACCATTTTGTCCAAAATTTTATTTCCGCTAAACCTGAGTCGACTTCTCGAGCAGCAATATCCAAAATCTCCAAGTTTGTGTGAATCCATCGTATTGTCTCTCCAAACCAAATCATGTTTTATTGCTCAACCATCAGCTCAAATGCGTTGCCCAAAATTGTAGTCCATGCTCGCTATCCTTCAATTAACCCATTGCTTCGCTCAAGCGTCTCCCAACTGTTCGTTCCAATCGCGTCCATCTCTTAAGCCCAACGATACTTCAATTTGCACGAGTTCGTTCAGGCTATTCCCATTGATGTCTAACCAAAATATTCCAATGCCTTGCTTACTATGTGGTATCCCATATACCACTCCAAATCAAGTCGCTACTCGCATTAAAATTTCTTTACAGAAATCTAAAATTTGTTCGAACCATCCTTTATGCGTGATCCTGCCTTTTCCAACTCGAGTCTGACACTAAACTCAGGCAATGCCTGAATTATCCAACTATTTTCGTCAATCTCGCGATGTAACTCGTGCTATATCCCGTTCTCAATACTTCCAACTATTTCACCGTCTGATACTTTCGCTACACGAGCAATCGTACAACGATTGTCTTCCAAGTAGTCCAATCCAATACCCAATGGTTCCACACATTTGTTGTACGAGCAACTCGTGCAACACTATTCTGATATTCCCAAGCCAAACTCAAACCTGCTCAACCGATGTACCACAGCCAAAATTCTAACTTCTATCCAACACAATCGCTATACGAGCAACTCGTGCAACGATCCATTCTCATCGAATATTTCTAGTCACAATATGCCTCATTACCAAATCTTGTATGCCAACCAACTGATCCATTGATGCAATCAGAAACTCCCTGAACGACAAGCCAAGCCAACCCAAAGAAAGCTCTCAACTTGTTACACAAATCCAACAACGCCACCCAACTTGCTGCACGAATGTAATAACGCCTAACGAGGCTAAGCGATCTAACTAAAACCAACCAAGGCAACGCAACCAAGAATAACATGCAGCCACAACCAGCAATATATAGACTTATTGCATAAAATATCCAATGCGGCACCGAGTAGAGCCAAGAGCTAGACGACACGCGGAAGCTATTTAGAATTTGTGATGAAACGAAGGACCAAGTCCGAAGAAATGAACCAGGCGCTCTGATACCAATCTATCACGCCCCAATCTCCCCGAGCTCAATAGTCCCCGCTGAACGTGAATCACCACGTTGTAGCTCTCCCGCGAGATAATTATTCTCTTCGGGATGTGATACCATACGAGCCGGAAGTTGCGCTCGTACAAGACGATGTTGTTAAACACCAAAGTTATCATTGAAATAACCAATTTACAACGAAAGTTAAGTATTATGTACCAAGCACACATCCGAGTAATACGTAGCGAAGCTCTCGATAGGGTCCAAATAAAATATCCTGAAGGCAATGCCACGAAGGCGATGAAATACTCTTGCTCTTTTCTCTAGCCCACAAAGGTACTTACAGTTCATACATCATGTCTCGTATATCCAAGCAGCGCCACTACGCCTGCGTACCTGAAATATTGCCCACAAATGTGGGTCAGTACACAGCCGTACTGGTGAGCGGGATAACCCACTCGTCTAAGCCGACACTAAGTAAATAGTAAATGCAAACAGTTATATGGTGATCTTTCTAGTTGAATCCTAGATTCATTTTATGGCATATGGATGACAAGTTAAAGAAAGCTGTAAAGCAGTTTACGCATGTAAGAATTCAACTCAATCCAAACGACAAGCAATATATAACCAACTCGAGGGATTCTAGCATGCAACCCGTCCTACTAAAGCCATCGTTTGCACGATAACATCGAACCATCAACCAAACCTCAATATCCTTCCTCAACAAAAGTTATATTCCAATCTTGAGTGCACACTCTTGCCGAGGCAAGGTGGTCGCGCCTACACGAAGCACAAACCAACCAAAGTAAAGCAAACCAACTCTTAACTATATGAAGTCACTGGCCAATCCATAAAGGACGTTGATCGGACTGATCAATAGGCAGTCCTACCCGATCTAGGGCTGGGCAGCTACTCCCTCCTGGTGGTATCGGACTACCGGCACCGCGCCCAAGACGTGATACCAATTGTCTCTCCCATGGCCGAACGGTCCTGATGCCCTGGAGTCCATATCCCGTTCGAGGAAATGAAACCCTGTGCAACACAGGTTGTCCGTGACATGCAGACACCAATTAGGTATGATGAGAGGATCGAGCATTCTCGCCCCACCAATTGATTCTAGACTCGTTCAACCAATATCCAACCAAATATCCAACAAAGTTTATCCAACCAACATATCCAACCAAGGATTCCAAAACTAAACCTCAACATATAGCCCAAGGCACCAAAATATCATGTTATTCCATAGGCACAATGCCTCTTCTCAAAATAGTATTTTAAATTGGGTGCAAAACCCCAACTCGAGACAAACCAATGGCACAATGCCCCAACCGTGGCACAACGCCCTCGCCAATACAGTTGTTCGATTTTGAACCACAACTGCTCGCTTTGTAAAACAAAGCGACCAAGTGATACTCGTGCACGGATGCACGCTCGCTCGCCCGAATTCTCGATATTCCTATTGCCTCAATGTATCATTCCAACCGTCCAAGCATAATCCCAATTATTCAACCAACTGCCTCGAGTGTAATAATCCAACTCTAGCTCCAACTATCCAATACGAAAACCAATTCAAGACACAATCCTATCCAAACGAACGACGTATACTCTATGCACGCCTTAGTGTAGTAATTTCCAAGTTTTAGCCCAAGTGTTCAAGCCTTTACGTGTTTTCTATATTATTAGACATGAAGGGGTAGAGAAGAAGGGAAAGAGCCCACCCACAATGTTTGATCCCGTTAAGCATCATGTCCTGCCGATACGGCCAATCCCTTGAACCCGTGGTCCGATGCAAGTGCGATCTACTCAACTGGTATAACCGTACGAGCAGGCCGTGCTCTCAAAATGATCCGACCGATCGGACTAAGAAAGACGACATTATCGCTCCCATCCTGCTATCTCAGTACTCTTCTGAACGAACACCTGATTCGCATCGAACTCGCTAGCCATCTGTACATGAAACCAACTCAATCAATCCTTCTTACCAAAATCCAACAATTCAAATATAACCAGCATTTATTTTATTTAATCCAACTCAGCGTAACGCACCGTGCGGTTGCGGGACATTACACGATATCGACAACATCAAGATAATTCTATATATATATATATCTTAAATACTTAGCCAACCCTCTTTAGATTATACATCTTTGTGTTGGACAAGTTGAGAAAGGAAAACGAGAATGAAAAATACTAGGATATTTATGTTCACTACATAAATATGATAAAATAGCGACTGGCCTAGCGACAAAAGTTAGTTAGTCGCCAAGCCAGCAAAAAATTTGTGATCAAAGGTCGACTCTTAATGAATCAATTTTTTGTCCATCACAATTTTGTTGTCAAGGAATGATTAGTTTCTAAAAATTCTCTATTGACGGATTATTTTCATCGCTAATCTGCAACTACATAGCGATATTCTTGAAATGGACTATTTTTGTTGCCAAGCAAAAAAAAAATATACATATCACTAACAGTCCCAAACCAAGGTCCTTGATAATGGTACTACAAGAAAGACTCGGGACTGATCCAATTTTCTTTATAAGTTTCTCACTCAAAAATTTATTCAGGGCTAACCCAAATATTTATTAGGACTGTCAAAATTTTGACCGTCCTTCCAATTGTTTAACTGTCAAAATTTTGACTGTCCATTGAACTGCATACTTTATTTAGGACTGTCATTATTTTGACAACCCAACCTATTGGAAGAATTGTCAAAATTTTGACAGTCCTAATAATATTTAGACTAGCCCTGAGTAAATTTTTAAGTGAAAAACTTATAAAAAAATTGGGTAGCACCGAGTCTTTTTTGTAATGCCTTTATACACGGCCCAAATCAATTCTCCCAAACAAAAAACCCATCCTCCTGCACCACAAAAATTAAAGGATTATTTGCATTAACTAACCCTAAGTTTTGGACTTATTACATGGAATACCCCTATTTTTTAACTAATTACACTGACCACTCATATGTTTTATGTCTATTACACGGAGTATCCCTACTTTAAGATAAAAATGAAAAGTTATAACACTAACTACCCATGTTTTTAAATAAAAAAAAACTAATGAAAGAGGTGGTCAGTGTAATTAGTTTAAAAATAAAAAAAATTTGTGCTAGTGTAAATAATCGAAAAATAAAAATATGTACGTGTTCCAAAATGCCCTCCCCCCTCCCCTCCGGGGAGAATGAGCTCCACGCCTGTCCCCCGGGCTCCACAGCCTTAATCCCACGAATCCCCCTATCGCCTAATCCTAACTGGCCCCTCCTCGTTGTGGATTTGGTATGTATTTTTAAAAGTTCTAAAAAAAAAATTCCTATTTTTTAATGTTTTATCTCTTACATAAAGGAAGAAACACTCACTGCAGATTTTGTATTCACTAAAAAAAATAGTAAGAGGAAGTCATTTTCTGCTCTTGCGATCTTTCTTTTACAAGGGCTATTTTGACAAGGCTTGCACTTTCCCTCCATTCAACACTCTAAAAATCTATTTAGCTTTCACGGAAGCCCAGTTTTTGACGGGCACTATTGTTGGACGAAATAACTATGAGAGGTTAAAAACTTGGGAAATATTTTATAGCCAAAAGGCATCTGGTTCTAGCACCACCTAATTTAAAACTCGTAGAAGACAAGTGGGTCTTTGTAAGGAAGCATAATGAGAAAAATGAAATAGTATAGTATAAAGCACACTTTGTGGCAGATAGCTTCTCTTAATGTCCCGTGGTTTATTACGAGGAATACATTCCGTTACCTTATTAATTTGATAACTCTTGAAAATATTGACCTTGCAGCTCATGAATGTGATTACTGCATATCTAAATAGGGACTTAGATACCAAAAAATAAATTACGGTTCTTGAATGACTTTAGCTAACTGATTCAAATAGTTCCAGACCATGTAACACACTTTCAATTAAGTTGCGACATTCACTTTACAGGTTAAAGCAATCTAGAAGGATGTGGTATAACCATCTAAACGAATAATTCATCAGTCAATGAATTGCTAATAATAAATATATGCCCATATGTATTTATGAGGAAATCATGCTCTAAATTTATGACTGATGTAGTCTATATCGATGACATAAATTTTATTGGACCCCGAAAGAGCTTACGAAAATTGCTTCACACCTAAATTTAGAATTTAAGATGAAAGATCTTAGAAATTTTTTATTTCGCTTAGGCATGTATCTTGAGTATTGTACCAATAGTAGTTTGGTCCGCCAATTGAATTACACACAAGCGATGCTACGTGCCTTAATAAGGACAGAGCAAAGCCTTCAAGTACACTAGTGATCTTTTATTCTCTAGATGCTAATTCTGACACATTTCATCCAATGGAAGACTACGAATAGGTATAGGAGCACGAAGTTTCATATCAAATTGCAATTGACATGTTATTGTACTTAACTTAATATAGTGTACCGGACATTTCATTTGTTTTGACTCTCTTATCTAAATTTAGCTCTATGTCAACACGCCGCCATTAAAAGGGTATTGAAGACATCTTTTGTTACCTTAAAGGTACTACAAACATAGGCTTATTTTATCCCAATGTATCTTAGAATTGATCACACCCCTTGATCCTCATAACGATACCTACCTTGTTGGTTATGTTTTTTCCGATTACTTATCTAATCCATATAAGACACGATCCCAAAGTTATGTATTTACCAATTAGGATACTGCAATATCTTGGAAGTCTACAAAACATAATTTGTTGATACTTCTTTAAATCATGTAAAGCTTATCACCCTTCATAACGTTACTCGTAAGTGCATATGGTTACGAAACGTTATTGTGTATATCCGTACTACGAGTGTGCTTTCTCCTATTAGTAAAGTCTTAGTGACTATTTATAAAGATAGGCTACATCAAATGAGACAAACACCAAGCACATTGTCCTGAAGATTTTCTTCTCTCACCAACAACGAGAGCATTAGAAGATTGAAAGCAAGCAAATCTAATCACAAGGCAACCTTGTCCATGTTCACAAAATCTTTGTCAAAATCCACCCATCAAAAGCTTGTTTGAGATATTGGTTGGCATAAATTATCTAATTTGCATCATTTCTAGTCTATTTGAGATAAAATATCAAAATCAACTAGTAAATATTCTTAAAGTATTCTCACTTTCATCTTAATGTACTCTTTTTCTCTTAACTTAAGACCATCTTGTCCATAGAGTTTTGAGCATCATAAGAAGGTTTTGATGAGGCACACACACTGGAATAATCAATCCTCTAGATATTTAATATCATAAAGACGTGTTGAAGTTTACTCACTTTTTCTTCTTTGATTTTGGTTTATTCCCACTATTTTTTCTGAATCAAAATTTTAGTTAATCAATTTTTATTTTTATTGTTTTCATATCCCTATAAATGAACTTTCTTGTCAAGTGCCTGACACGACTTTGTTGTATGTTTCATTGAATTTGGAGAGAGTGCTTTTAATCGAGTTGTTCTTTGGCTTCGAGCCAATTTTAATTCTGATGCAATATTATTAATAAAGAGAATCTTTTTTGTATATGTTATGTCTATTCTACTTTTCTTCTTATTATTTCTGTACAATGACTTTGTTCTAAGATGTTCTATCGATAATGATTGACCTTACCTTGTACAAGTGCAAATTAGACTTGTACGACATTACACCCTGTAGTAACTTAGCGATTCTGCTAAATTATAGTGTGACAATGATCTCTAATCTAAACATGTTTGCCTCTGCAGAATGCTTGGATAGTGAGTCCACCTTGATCTTTCTCCTCGTTTTATTCTTAATCCGGATGAAACGCAAAGATCTTCGAGATTTATCGCCATTTTCTAGCGGTATATATTGGTAGAAAACATATCCTAGTTGGTAGGGAGTTGCGATATAATAACTCCTCCCATAAACTTGTCTACTAGAGGTATAATCTTTTCTTCCAGCCTCGGTTGAAGTTTTATCAGTTATTTGACCTGGGACATCATTTTTTTGTCATTTCAAACTTTAAGTCGAACTTCAAATATTGTTGTTGAATATAAACCAACTGAGTGTCTAAGATATTACAAGATCTGAAAACTTTGTTGATAGAACTTCTGTTGCGACGGTGAAGACCTCCGTTTCTCAAATTGAGATTAGACACTTTCTTAGAGCTCTCTCGCTGCTACTGCTCTATTTATTCTGTTTTCTCTGTGATGTCCTCAGTTGACTACAAAAAATACTACAAAAAATAAGGATCTTATGTAGGGGACCTCACCCCCTAATAACATAACCATACACTTCCAACATGGGTAGGAAAGTAGGGAATTAAATCCCATAAAATAGGCATTGCCAACAATATACTCCTTATAAATAGGGAATTTACAAACTGAACCACCGCACCAGGAGCATAACTACGGTAGCAGAGAAGCACAGACTCGCAGAACCGTAACTTGCAATCGCCGCAGCACACACGAAACAACCATGTTGCTTGCACAGCATGGCGTCACCGCGTAGCATGTTATCCGAAGTGCAAAATGCGCCGTCAAAGTCACTTTGCGTCCTTCGCCCCACCCGAGCAATTACGCGTGCCTATCTACAAAGGAAACCCTTCTTGATATGGTGACAAAAATAAATAACCTTTTCCACTGGAGAAGACCGTCAACCCAACAACCACTTGAGCTAATTTAATCGGTAGCTCAAATACTGAAATAGACACGTTAAATTTTTTGTCATGTCATAAAATGGTAGAAATAGGGACTAGTTTCAAATAAACGCCAAAATTATGCATCTGGCTGTTCCAGTCAAAGCTACCGAAAACTTGGTGTCGTAATACAAATGAAGGAAGTGATTAAAATATGAGGTAGCTAGAAAGCAAGGGGCATGCTGAAGAAATCAAGAACATACACAGACTCCCTCCACAACCTGCTAATTACTGTGACTAAATTATGTTGTGTGTGACCTAAGAAAAAGGAATCTTCAACATTCAAAAAAAACGTGAGCACAACGCAACTTGGGACTAACCAGGGAGCAGAGACGATGACTACTTAATAGTATATGGTCAAAATGATATAGTGTACCAGTAAATAATATAAAACTAATAGTGAACTTTGAAGGAAGTAGGAAACGAACAGAAATTATACTTGTTGAGTAGGAGAACGGCATAAATATAAATATATTAGACTAGCCTATAATTACTTTAGAATTATTTGTATTTATTTGTATTACTAATACTTAATTCTGCTTTTTACCATTATTAATTTTTTACTATAATATTCTATTTTATCTTTTTTTTTTTCAAGTTTTATTTATATTTACCCTGCCTTAATAATAATGTCTAATTCTTGAAAAATGAAGGAGAGAGAAAGAAAGGGGGTGAAAATAATAATAAAATTAATAATAAAGTAAAATAAAATTAGATATTATTAATGGATGATAAATACAAATAACTCACTACTTTATCATATAATGGCAAGTACTTTTAATAATTGGTTTAAAGGATAATATGTTGAATATGAAGCAAGATGTTATATATATTTTGGGGCTAATTAGTGTTTTGATTTGGTGGGAACGAAACACGAAAATCGTTCTCCAAAATTAAGAAGTTGCGAGAGAACAAAGAAAAGTGCATGAATATACAAATCGTCAAAATTAAAAAAAAGTCAAACGCAGACACACGCGATTTTTATGTGAAAATCCAGATGAGAAAAACCAAGGGACGATTGAAGTCCAACCATAAAAAGTCTCCACTATTGGAATAAAGAGATACAAACTCCTTACAGACTTTTTCCTGATCCAAACTGGATCACCACAACTACTTGAAAGAAGAAAAACTTGATTACAGACTCCGAAGAAACAAGAAATGACGAGAACGAATTACCCAAAATGACCTCTGTTTCACAATAGCCTTAAATCCACCTTTCACTCTCTCAAAAGTTGCAAAGCACGTATGTTATTTGGATTACACTACTAAAAATTGTGGGATTAGCGACGTCCAAATAAAACGCCACTGAATTATAGGTATTTAGCGACGTCCATATAAAACGTCGCAATACGTCGATGATAGCGACGTGGAGCGACGTTTAACGACTATAATTATTATAAATACATAATATGTCGCTAGATAGTCGCTAAACGTCGCTAACTTTTTAATTTTAGCGATGTTTAGCGACGTTTATGTATTTAAGTCGCAGTATATTATTATATCCGTGACGTTTAGCGACGTATAGACCGACGTCGCTAATTTATTTCATATAGGGTTTAACGAATTTCTCTTCCCCCCATTTCCTTCGAAATCTCAAAAAATTTAAACACTCCCCCCATCCCGGCGCCCTACCTCGGCGACCCCTACTCCGACCGCGTCCTCCCCCCTCTGGGGTGCTCCTCCCTCCGTCAGCTCCTCCTTCTTCTGGCTCCCCTCCTCCCTTCGGCGTCCTCCCCCCACCGACGGCTCCTCCTTCCTCCGGCTCCCCTCCTCCCTCCGGTGTCCTCCCCCCTCCGGCGGCTCCTCCTTCCTCCGGCGTTCTCCTCTCTCCAGCTCCCCTCCTTCACACTCGGTGAGCTCCTCTCTGTCTCATTTCTCTGTCTCTCTCTCTCTCTAACACGACACAACACAACACAACACGACACAACACGACATGAAATGACATGACACACACTAACCCTAACCCTAACTCGGACACACACACACGCACGCGAACACACTAACACATGCGGACACTAACCCTAATACTGACAGGGACACACACAAACATAGACAAGACACTACCAGAAAAAGTTAAATTAGCGACGTAAAGAAATGTCGCTAAATGACCAATAAACGTCGCTAATTAGGTTTAGCGACGTAATTAGCTACGTTTTACAGAAGTCATCTTTAAATACGTCGTTGAACAAAAAAATATCGCTAAACGTCGCTATACCGACGTTTTTTAGCGACGTAGATGCGTCGCTAAATTAGCGACATTTAGCGACTCAACGTCGCTAATTAGCGATGTGCTCATTTGTCGCTTAACGTCGCTAATTAGCGACGTATGTAGCGACGTTACAGCGACGTCTTTAATGACCTGGCAAAACTGTCAGGTCAGCAAGTTGCGACGTACAACGACATTTACAACGACGTTTTTAGCGACGTCATTAGCGAATTGTGGTAACGTCGCAACTTAGCGACGTATAGTAACGTCGCTAAACGTCGCTAAAAATGTCATTAATTGTACAATAAAAAAATAAAAAAATGGATACTGAATTATTTTTAAACTATTATTCTTGAAGTATATTAATTCACAATCTGTACAAATAGATCCGGAGCAACCCTCCGTTGAATTTTCTGGGTTCGCTGACCCCCTTGGGTTGAACACTCAACACCGATAAATTAATATATATTTAATATGAATAATATAATAAAATTTGAAGAAAATAAAATATCCAGCAAATATCGTCGTAGAGAATACATCAAATATATATCCATACAATTGAGTCTCATCCTAAATAATACAAAGAATACAAATATCCAACAAATATCCATGAAATCTTTATACTACTACGGATCTGCCGGAGGATGACTACTGGCACGAATGAAGGATAAGAACAGATCATACTGCTCCCGTGAAATCGACACCGATGTCGATGGAAAAGGCAGTGACGTCGGTGGAGTCTGTGTCGATGTAGGCGCACCAGAAGGACGTATCCGCTCCAACTCTATGAGTCGCTGGTTGTAAGAATCCATGGTAGATAACAGCCTTATATTGCTATGAACCATTGAATACTGCATCATCGTCATCCTCTCGCCCATGGATAGCTGTGATGCCTGCAGCTCCGTCACGCTATGCTCTGTCGAGGCTCTAAGATCATTTGTCACATCCCGGAGCTCCGTGATGCTGCGGTCGAGCATATCCATTTCTAGATACTTCTGCAAAAATGACAGTATGTGTCCTATAAATTGTTACATAAAGTAGGACTCTCTGGAGGAAGGTAAGAACTGCTCTAAGTTGATACATAATGCCCTATGTGTGTGTGTGCGTGTGTGTGTGTACATATGGTTTGAATAAAAATCCTAGTTCTTTTCTAATTTAGTTCTTTGTTTCTTTACTATTTATTCAGTTTTCTTGGCTAAGTGTGGTTGTTCTCCTCCAATTCTTGACCAAATGGGAAGAGGACCCATCAATTTGGTATCAATTAGTATCAGAGCCTTTGGATTATGCTCTGGAAGCTAGTGGAGAGCATGACTCGAGCAACCATGGCTCCAGAGCTGGATCTCTCCAAAGAATCAATACCTACCTGATGCAAATGGGAGGATACTTGCATTGGAAGGTACAATTCATCACTTGAACCATAAAAATTTGATAGGTTGTTAGAGGAATTGGCTATGTCAAGAAGATGGTTTGAGTTTCCACCATATGCTCCATCCATGGCAACACATTAATCCTCTCTAAACATACCAAATATAACATAATTTGGTATAAATCCAGCTGGAATGGCACCAAATCTACCACAATTTGGTATGATCCCTATTGGAGTAGCTCAATCCATTACTCAAACAAATCAAACAACCCCAGTACAACATTTTTTCATCAAAAACCTTGCCAAACTGCAACCTATTACCAATTTACTCAAAACCAGAGAACAACTCCAGGATTTCAAGCAACTCGTGCTCAATCTAAATGTCACTGCACCAAATCCTAGTTTTCCTACATCACCTATGATATCTTTCCCATGTATAAGTGCATAGTATGCACAGGTTGTGCACTATAGTATTGGAGTATTGGGCAGCCCAGGATTTGAGTGTGAGATATGGGAGTATTGTGCAGGCCAAGAGGGTGTCGCAGTGCACTCTTGTGTACTGCAGTGAAGAGTAGCAACAACAAGGGGATGCACAGCAGCAATAAGGGGAGCAACTGCAGCAGCAATGCACAGCAAGCAGCATGACATGTCCCTGTCCGTGTAAAAGTAATAGTAGTATTCTCGTGTCCGTGTTCGTGTATCCGTATCAGTAATAGGGTTAGTGTCCGTATGTATTAGTGTGTCCGCGTGCGTGTGTGTGTATTCAAGTTAGGGTTAATGTGTCATGTCATATTATGTTGTGTCATATCCTGTCGTGTTAAAGAGAAAGAGACAGACAGAGAAAGAAGACAGAGAGAGGAGCTCACAGAGGAGGGGAGCCGGAGGAAGGACGTCGGAGAGAGAAGGGGAGCCGGAGGAAGGAGGAGCTGATAGAAGAAGGGGGGAGGACACGGCCGGAGGGTGTCGCCGGGAGGGAGGAGGGGACGCCGGAGGGAGGAGGGGAGCCGGAGGGGGAGGACGCTATCGGAGGGGGGTCGCCGGAGGGAGGAAGGGAGCCGGAGGGAGAAGGGTTTCAAATTTGGGAGAGGGAGAGGGAGAGATCGAAGGAAATAGGGAGAATCAGCCCTAAATTTAAAAAAATTGCGACGTTTTAGCGACGCCAAAAATAATGTTGCTAAGTTAACGATATCTTTAACGTCGCTACAGACATCGCTAAATGTCTACAAGAGATACGTCGCTAAACGTCGCTAAATAAAATATATTAGCGATGTTTAGCGACGTTAATTGAACTTATAGCGACTAATATTTTAAAAACTGAATTACAGTCGCTAAACGTCGCTAAATGTCGCCAATTAGCGATGTCTAGCAATATTTTAACTTGGAGTCGCTAATTTATATTATATTAGCGACGTTTTCCTTTGACGTCGCTAAAAAAATGTCGCTAATCCTACTTGTTCTAGTAGTGAGACATAACGTGCCACGGACACACGAACACAAATAAGACACAGACATAGACATGACATAGGATACGACACCGACACATACACTGGACTCCCATCTATATGGCATTTAGGCTCATATGTCATAGAGGTATTTATAATGGGTGACCCAAAATGAATAAATTCTACTTTATTACCAGAGATTTTAACCAAGTAGAAAGAGTATAACCTGATTTTGAGCTCTATGCGACTGTGAGTACCATCCTTTTTGTCATGATCAGCCAGCTTTATGCCTTCCTTGTGAACAGCTGACATAAGTTCTGTGGTGCCCCGTTCCCCCTATTCGTGGAGCGCGGCTAAGGAATACTAGACGATATCGTTCGATCGGGATAGATTGAAACAAGAACCTATCCTCGTTATGGATTTGCTTCTTCGGAATCAATTTCCATATTAAGTGGTCCGTGCCCCTAGGATCAACTTAGCGGCATAGTCAGAAGGGTCCTCTCTGCTGCATCTTTTGTTGCCTCAGTTTTCGCTGTCGCTTTATTGGTTTCATGCCATGAGTTGGTTTTCGAATTTGCTTGAGTTTTCTTGAATGGTTTTGATGGATTTTATTATTTTCGTTCGTTGAACTGCACATCAATTCTGAGATTGGAAAGAGTAAAAGAGGTATTGATCAGATATTCGTGGCAATGCAGGTGAACGAGCAGTAGGCGACACGCGAGCGGAGTCCTGAAGTACCTCTTTCCTTCTTCCTTCCAACCAACTAAGTGAATGACTTATATTCGATTCAGTTGTCCCTTTTTCCAAGTCTTCACACCTAAAAAATCTTGCATTCTTGTTGCTCCGATCAAACGATACCAAGTAATAACTAAAAGATGGTAAAATAAAAAGGAAATAGACTTGGAGTATTATACTCGTCAATCAAACTAGTGAACGGTTACTCATTTGCATGCTAGTTCATTTGTAATGTTCATCATATACTTTAATTTTAGCTAGAATACATGTTTCTTCTATAAATTGTGCTATGCATATGGAACACACTTTGCTTTGCGATATATATTGATCAGAAAGACTATACAAAACTGTTTATGTTATGAAACTTGTATCGTGCTCAAAATTGTCTTAAAACATGCATGAATTAATGAAAAACTTAACGTACGTCGTTGATCACGGACAACTTGTGCACAAGGTTTTACGATTTTCTGGACGGTCGCCGGTGCACTGGGACCGATCCGATCCGGACGAAACATATGGAATAGTCAATATAATTAGAGAAAGAAAATAGCATATGGCGGGGCTCGCCACTTGCGTCCCATATCATTTTCTATCCCGTGACTATAACTTGTCCCTTCGTAGCATTATGCTAGTGATCCATATCGTATATCTAAAGTTGTTGCAAGCTAACTTATTTTATTATGGCAGGGAAGGACATGGTAAGTATTGTGCAGGTGGTTCAGACGGGCAGGTAAAAGTCATCGAACAGTGGCAAGTTCATTTCAGTAGTTTTATTATATATGACTGCTTGAAAATAAACTAAGGCAAGATAGAAAGACCATAATAATATGCATGCTTAATTAAAATAATGTATTAATTGGTATAGTTGGGTTAGGTTGCATTCAACAGTATATTTCGATGTACTGACCCTCGTTAAAATATGTTCACCGTACTAAGGAGAGCCGAGCGAGAAGCAGAAGTTAATACCCGATCCAGTCCAGCTGTAGGTACATTCTTAGCGTGCCATCTTTTAAAGCAAAGAGCTAGCTACCCAAACTCTATGCAGCTTCATGGGAAGGCCATCATCCCACCCGGAGGTCTTATATTTCAAAGTTTAATAAAGGGATGTAATGTACAGGATAGCTATCTCATTTTGTATCAACACTTTTGTAAGCCCATGCGGCAAGTAGCTGACTCATTCAAGAGTTTGTAATAGATGTTTATATATCAATAAAGAGAACTTTTCGATATTTGAAATCCGTGTATCAATTTATCTGCATACTCTGAATATGTGCTAGTTATGCAAAATACTTTAGCCTTGTGCAGTGCGCAACTTAGGCCCGTACGACGTCATGCCCGGGGGACGACTTTCGTTTCCACAGAATTGGGACGTGACATGTTGGTATCAGAGAACAGTTTCAAGTTCCTTTGACCCTCGTGCTGGAAAAGTTTCTTTAACGATAAATCCATGTACGAACTCTTGAACTCGTTAGGCCAAAATAAGATGCGTTTATACAATAAGTCCATAATACATTATGATCCTAATATAATTTACCTTCTTTTGAAGGAATAGTGCAAGCGCAATCATCAACGCAAGCACCAGGCGAGACACAAGCTCAAGAAAATGGCTCTAGCACGTCGGGAAGTTTACGGAGCCAGCGAGCCATGTCTCGCATCGATCCCATCTAGCAGATGATGAGGATGTTGGAGGAAAACCAATAGAGGGAGAAGGCGTGCTACGAACGGGCCGAGAAGCGAGCAGATGAGAGGCAACTCAAGTTTCAAGACAATCTAGAAGCTCGATTCTCAGTCCAACAGAAGAAGATAGATACCCTACAACAGATCGAGCAGAGTTTGGCCTCCAACCATTCCGTGACAACAGCGGCAACTCCGGTGGAGCAACCCGTGCTTGAAGTCGAGATGCCTCAAACTCCAAGGAAGAGGGATGTGACTGTCTTCTACTTTGGCATCTTTAAGAAAGTCTACAATACACCATTCAACGGGACTGAGGACCCAATCGTGGCTCTAGATTGGTTGGCCGAGCTTGAAGACCATTTCTCCCTGCTAGGGGTCCCGAAGAGAAGTGTGTCGCATGTGCTAAACTACAACTACGTCTTAACGCGCACGAATGGTGGGACGTGCATCGACGATCTCTTTAAGTTGAACATAGAGGGAAGGCAAACTTATGGGTAACTTTTTTTTCCGTGTTTGGAGAGGAGTTCGTACCGCCTCCCGTGCGTCGTCAGAAGGAGAACGAGTTTGTACAACAACGGCAAGGCAGCATGACAGTCAAACAATACTTTGCCGAATTCAACTGACTCTCCAAATTCGCAAGCTCCTATTTACCTGATGCAGCAAGTCGAGCTAGAAGGTTTGAAGGAGGTTTGCATCCTGCTATCTATGCGCATGTAGTCATTCATCAGTACGAGGCTATGCGGGGAGTCTTGAATCATGCCCTATCTCTTGAACTATAGTATCCTCATGTTTCTATCGGCGATGTGCATACCTCCAGTCATAAACACAATAGCAACGAGAAAGGAAACAACGCTATAAAGAGTCCAAACAATGGCAATTCACAAAAAGGGAACCAAGGAAAAGGGTTATGCTTCTATTGTAAGAAGTCGGGGCACACCGTAAATGACTGCTACCTCAGAAAGGGTCTGTGCTTCAACTGTGGCGGTCAAGGCCACATAGCTCAAGATTGTTCCCTCCCCTCTAAGCTTTTGCCTCAACATAATGTTTCCTAGAGGTAGGTTATATTCCTAAGTTTTGTGGATGAAACTTCCAATTAGTTGGGTAGGATGTTGTGCCCCATTTCCCCTATTCGGGGAGCACGACTAAGAAATACTAGACGTTATCGTTCGATCGGGATAGATTGAAATAAGAACCTATCCTCGTTATGGATTTGCTTCTTTGGAATCAATTTTCATATTCAGTGGACCGTGCCCCCAAGATTGACTTAGCGGCAGAGTCAGGAGGGACCTCTCTGCTGCATCTTTTGTTGCCTCTGTTTTTTGCTGTCCCTTTGTTAGTTTCGTGCCTTGAGTTAGTTTTCGAATTTTTTTGAGTTTTCTTGAACGATTTTGATAGATTTCATTATTTTTGTTTATTGAACTGCACTTTAATTTCGAGAGTGGAAAGAGTAGAAGAGGTATTGATCATCTATTCGTGGCAATGCAGGTGAACAAGCAGTAGACAACGCACGATCGGAGTCCTAAAGTACCTCTTTCCTTATCCCTTCCAACTAACTAATTGAGTGGCTTATATTCGATTCAGTTGGCCCTTCTTCCAAGTCTTCATACCTAAAAAATCTTGCATTCTTGTTACCCCAATCAAACGATACCAAGTAATAACTAAAAGATGTCAAGATAAAAAGGGAATAGACTTGGAGTATTATGCTCGTCAATCAAACTTGTGAACGGTTACTCATTTGCATTCTTGTTCATTTGGAATGTTTATCATATGCTTCAATTTTAGTTAGAATACATGTTTCTTCTATAAATTATGCTATGCATATGGAACACACTTTGATTTGCGATATATATTGATCAAAAAGACTATGCAAAACTGTTTATGTTATTGAACTTGTATCGTGCTCGAAATTGTCTTTAAACAAGCATGAATTGATGGAAAACATAACGAACGATGTTGATCACGTACATCTTGTGCACAAGGTTTTACGATTTTATGGACGGTCACCGGGGCACTGGGACCGATCCGATCCGGACAGAATATATGGAATAGTCAGTATGATTAGAGAAAGAAAATGGCATATGGCGGGGATCGCCACCTGTGTCGCATAACATTTTCTATCCCGTGACTATAATTTGTCCCTTCGTGGCATTATCCCAGTGATCCATATCGTATATTTAAACCTGTTGCAAGCTAACTTATGTCTTCATGGAAGGGAAGGACTTGGTATATATTGTGCAGGTGGTTCAGACGGGCAGGTAAAAGTCACCGACCGGTGGCAAGTTCATTTCAGTAGTTTTATTATATTTGGCTACTTGTAAAATAAACTAAGGAAAGATAGAAAGACCACAATAATATGCATGCTTTACTAAAACAACATATTGATTGGTATAGTTGGGTTAGCTCGCCTTCACCAGTATATTTTGATGTACTGAACCTCGTTGAAATAGCTTCACCACACTAAGGAGAGCCGAACGAGAAGTAGAAGTCAATACCCGATCCAGTCCAGCTATAGGTGCGTTCTTAGCGTGCCATCTTTTGAAGCAAGGAGCTAGCAACTCAAACTCTATAAAGCTTCGTGGGAAGGCCATCATCCCGCCTGGAGGCCTTACATTTTAAAGTTTAATAAAGGGATGTAATGTACATGATAGCTATCTCATTTTGTGTCAACACTTTTGTAATCTCGTGCGGCAAGTAGCTGACTCGTTCAAGAGTTTGTAATAGATGTTCATATATCAATAAAGAGAACTTTTCCATATTTTAAATCTGTGTATTAATTTATCTGCGTACTCTGAATATATGCTCGTTATGCAAAATACTTTAGCCTTGTGCGGTGCGCAACCTAGGCTCGTACGACGTCACGCCCAGGGGACGACTTTCGATTCCATGAAGTTGGGGCATGACATGTTAGTATCAGAGAACAGTTTCAAGTTCCTTTGACCCTCGTGCTTGAAAAGTTCCTTTAACGATAAATTCCTGTAGGAACTCTTAACCTTGTCAGGCCAAAATAAGATGCGTTCATACAACAAGTCCATAATACATTATGATCCTGTCATGCCCCAGTCCCAAAATGTAAGGAACTAGGCCACGTGGCATTGGCCAGCTGACACGTCACTAAGGATTTAATCCATTTTTATGGACCCAAAGGAACGTGCTACGCTGTCCTAAAATACTACAAGTCTAGTACGGGCAAGTCTATCTCATCCACAGAAATGTCAGGAAATAGTGCTGAATATATATATAATGCTGAGTCTAGAAATGTCATAATACACATATTGTGGGAACAAACCCACTACAAAATATAATAATAATATAGAAAATAGGATAGACTAAGTATCGTCTATCTAGCAAAACATCTCCATCGCCAAGAGAGCATCTCCTAGAATCAGGTAGATTCTGATGGTGTCTCCTCTAGTTCTTCCTCGGTGGTATGCCTAGTCTCTTGTCCTGGACCATACACCGTGGGGTAGTAGGCCCCGTCTAAATCTGGAAGGAAACCAGGTCCTTAGTGGGACATAACAAGATACAGGAAATAACATGCCATGAATGTAAATACTGAATAAATAAATAAATACAGGGTGCTAACCATCTAAGTGAAATGCAAGTAAAGACCTTGTAGTACGCATGGGAATGTGTAGGTTTGTCATATGCTGACTTAATTCACCAATCGTGTTGACTGGCTAGTATATGTGTCATATGCCCCCGGACACACGGGTAGCTCTGCAATCGACCATCTCCGAGGAGCATGGTACGAAGGATAAAAGACTCATGGAGGGAGGTGTCCCATATGTCTACTAGTTATCTTTCCCGCCCAATGTAACTAAATGCCAAGTCGTACTTTTCCTGAGTTTTCCTGATTGTGCTAAGCCGTGATGCGTGTCACACGTACTGGTAGCTAATCAAATACGCAGCTCGTATCCCAATATGTATTGCAACCATGTTGCGTGTTCCCGTGATAGGGTCTAGGAGGATATTAGGATACCCTCACAGATGTTGGTAGGCCTTGAAAAGACTAAGTTAATTATTCTACAAGTCAACGTATCTGTTGACTGTACCTGAGGCAATCTCAGGTACTCACAGTTATATTAATTCAGGAAAAACATAGCATATAACAGCATTTGAATTTAGACAGTAACTTGGCAAGGTATACTTGTCTACTTCCTGATTGTGTTGGACACCTGATCCCACTGTCAAGACTGAGGGTCCTTGTTACAGGGGATCACTGACTGTGCTGGAGATGTTTTCTGTTTAAAAAGTACAGGTCTCGTAAATATAATTTAAATAAAGGCACAATAATATAGTATATATATACTTATGTAAATATATACACATAAGCCAATACATATATATATAGGGTTCATAAATATATATAGACTATATATATATATATATATATATATATATATATATATATATATATATATATATATATATATATATATATATATGTAGATATAGCATATATAGTATTAGGTATATATTTATATAGCATATATATATAATAGATATATTTTATATAATACATATAGATATAAAAGAAAATAAGCTGGAATTGAAATATATATATACATACATATTTATGTATACTAATGTATATATAATAGATAGATGTATATACTTACATATATACATGTATATAAAGGGAAAGAATAAAATGCAAGAACTTGAAAAATATATATATATATTCATATTTATATAATAATTTATATATATATATATATATATATATATATATATATATATATATATATATATATATATATATATATATATATATATATATATATATATATAATTACAAAAAAAATAAAAAGCATATATAAGTATATATTTTAATATAAATATATAGATACATATATTTACTTACATATATAAAAGAAAAGAAAAAGATGCAGGAAATGGAAATATATATATATATATATATATATATATATATATATATATATATATACATATATATTAGTATATAGTATATATATACATATAATTACATATAATAAAATGAAAGGCATATATATATATATATATATATATATATATATATATATATATATATATATATATATTATATTTATATAATAAATACTATATATAAATATATATATATAGATATATAAGAAAGAAAAAGGAAATATATATATATATACATATATATTACAATATATATATATATATATATATATATACTCTATATATATATATATATATATATATATATATATATATATATATATATATATATATATATATATATATATATATATATATATATATATATATATATATATATATATATATATATATATATATATATATATATATATATATGTATATAGTAATAATAATAATTATATATATAATATATATATATATATAAATATATATAGAATACATATATATATATAAATAAATATATATACATATACATATATATATATATTACATATGTATATATAAATAAATAAATAAAAGAAAAACAGAAAATAAAAGATGCATAAATAAATAATAAATATTTATATACTGTATAATATACTGTATTTATATTATATATATATATATAGTAATATATATATAATTATATAATTACATATATATATATATACATATATATATATATATATATATATATATATACAAATAAATAATAACAATAAAAATAGAAAATGTAGAAATTTAAATACATATGTATATACTGTATATACAGTATTTATAATATTAATATTAATATAATAATAATATATAATATATATATTAATATATATGAATATATACATATATATATACATATATACGTAGACATAGGAATTACTTTGTATTTACGTATTTACAGGTATTTATACCTGACAGGGTGTCGGGGGACCCACGGCGGGTCGCCGGCGGGAGGACGGCGGCGGAGCTGACGGCGGCCGGCCGGAGGGACGACTGCAACCATAGCAGCAGTTAACAGCAGGAGCAGCAGTGGCGACATGCAGCGGTGGCAGCGGCGTCAGCGGCGGCGGTGGCGGCGGTGCAGGCGGTCAGGACGGAGGAGGAGGTCGGGACGAAGAGGTCTGGGGTGGTGGCGGAGGTCAGAGGCTGCCGGAGGGGCGGTGGGGGACGGTCGGGATGAGAGTGGCAGTGTTGGAATGGGTGAGGGCGGAGGGTCTACGGGGGTGAGGGCGGCCGGTGTGGTGGTCGTGGGACGGTGGGAGTCGGTCGGGACGGTGGAGGGGGTCGGGGCGAGGCGAGTGGGGGTGGTGGCGGTGGTGCACGGTGGCCGGAGGCGGTGGTGGGAGGGGTTCGGGTGGTGGTGGCTGCTGTTTGTGCAGGGTCGGGGTGGGGTCTGTGGCGGCTGTAGGCGGCGGAGGCGGTGGCCGGAGGGGGTGGCGGTGGTCGGAGGGAAGGGCAGGGGAGAGGCGAACAGTTCGACGGTGGTCCGGTGGGCGGAGGGTGGCCGTGGTGGTGGTGGTGTGAGGTCGGAATGAGAGGGGGGGTGTTGGGTTTATATACGGTTTAGGGAATGGCATAGGTGGTAAATAAGTTAAAATCCAAGGGTATTTAGGTAATTTGGTTTTTTTAGATATTTTGGCAGCCATTTGTGGGTCCCACATGACACGTGGACGGTCCATATTTACCAGCCAATGAGGTGATGCCACCACACACTAGAAATTTGCATAAAAAACCCTAAAATTTCCTAAATTGCAAATAGGTCCCAAAATTGGTATTTTGTGTAATTACGCAATTTGTCTGATAAAATATCCTGTTCCCATAAAATACTAAAATGCTCAGAATTGAGAGGGAAAAGCTGTGGGAGGGTCCTGAAGGGGTGGGGGTGAGTCTGGGCAGGGGCAGTGTCACGCCCCAGTCCCAAAAATATACGGAACTAGGCCACGTGGCATTGGCCAGCTGACACGTCACTAAGGGAATACCCAATTTAATGGACCCAAAGTGATGTGCTACGCTGTCCTAAATACTACAAGTCTAAATTCAGGTAAATCTATCTCATCCACAAGAATAACAGGGAAAGTGCTGACTATATATAGATGCTAAAACTGAAATGTCACATATACAACCCAGATATAGTCAGGTGGGAACAATCCCACTACAAAAGTAAACAGAAGTGAAATAAGATAAACTAGCGCAACATCCTCAAAATATGTTGCTCCAACTCCAGTGTACTCAGGTAGACTCTGACGGCATCTCCTCTAGCTCCGTCTCAGGGCATATCCAGTCTCCAGTCCAGGTCCAGATACTGTGGGGTAGAGTGTCTCAACTAAACCTGGCAGGGAACCAGGTCCTCAGAGGGACGTAACAAGATACAAGAAAATAATATGCCAAGTATGTAAATACTGAATTAAACTACTGAATAAAATAAATACAGGGTGCTAACCATCTAAGTGAATGCAAATTGAGACAACCTAATACGTATGGGAAATGTGTGGCTAGACATATGCTGACGTAATTCACCAATCTGTAGTGACAGGCTAGTATATGCCACATATGCCCCCGTTCAAGGGCACTATACAATTTTCCATCTACGATGAGAATGGTCACATGAATACATATCTATATCATCCGTATCACTCCGTCGAGTGCGGCACATGGTAAAGAGGTGGGTGTCCCATACGTATTTTAGTTGTTCTCCCCTCCCAATGTAACTAAATGTCAAGTCGTATATTTCCTGAATTATTCTAATCCGTGATGCGGTCACACGTACTGGTAGCTAGTCAACTACGCAGCTCGCATCCCAATATGCATTGCAACCATGTTGCGTGTTCCCGTGATAGGGTCTAGGAGAATATCAGGATATTCTCACAGTTGTTGGTAAGTCTGTAACTACTACGTTGATTAACCCTAAGTCAACGTATCTGTTGACTGTACCCAAGGCAATCTCAGATACATACTGTTATATATAATTTCAGGAGCAGTTTCATATGACAACAATTGAATTTAAATAAGAACATTTAACAGTTTAATATTTAAGCAATAAAACTTGGCAAGGTATACTTGCCTACTCCCTGATAGTGTTTGGTAACCTGATCTCACAGTCAGGTTTGAGGGTGCTTGTGACAAGGGGTCACTGGCTGTGCTGGAGTTGGTTTCTGTTAAAATAGACAGGGTTCGTGAATATCAAGGCTGTAATATAAAAGTATATATACCTATGTATATATAGGATACACACCACAGATATATATATATATAGTATATATATATATTCTTATAGATATAGTATGTAGTAGTAGTATATATATAGCATATATATATACAGAAAAGAGAATGCAGGAATGTAAATGATATAATAGCAGGGTATATCCACTGTTTATATATAGTACTATAATATTATCAGGGGGTATCCACTGATATAAATATATATAGAAAAAATAAAATGACATTGCAGGAATTTAAATACATATATAAATGCTGTACTGTTCAGCAATATCAGGGTCTATATGTGACCACTGTTATGTACAGTATTTATAATAATATTATTAGGGTCTATATGTGACCACTGATAAATATAATAATATATAATAGCAGGGTTTTATCCACTGATATAAATATAAAATAAAAGACAATGCAGGAATTATATATAATTATATATATTTACATATATATAAAAGAAAGAAAAATGCAGAAATTTTGAATACGTATATATACTGTATTATAATAAATATATAGTATAAATATAATATTTAGGTACTGTATAACTAGTACTATGATATAATATACAATATACATATAGAATATATATACATATACATATATTTATATGTATTACATATATATATATATATAATATATAATAACAGAAATAGCAAAGCAAATATATATATATATACATATATATATATATAATATATATAACAAAAATAGCAACGAAATAAGTATATTTTTAAATAATGAAAATACATAATGAATATTTATATATTGTATATATATTTTTAATGTAAATATAATATACAATATATATATAAATATAAAATAACTTAATTATAAAACATATATATGTATAGAAATATACATATATTTATAGATAAATATATATATATTAATACTCAATTAGATATATAATAATACAATATATATTTAGTATAATTATACTGTATTTATACAGTATAATTAATATATCAGTATATATTAATATATATATATAACATATATATATAAGTATATATATACATATATATATACATATATACATATATAAAATAATACCAATATACGTATAAATACTTGGGGGGGTATACCTACTGTCAGGGGGCCCACTGGGCTTGCCGTCGGCGGAAGCACGGCGGCGGAGTCGCCGGCGGCCGGCCGGAGGAGCAACGGCAGTAGCAGTAGCTCCTAGCAGCAGCAGCAGTAACAGCAACTCGCGGGGGCTGCCGGCGGCGAGGGAGTGGCGGAGGTGGCCGGGCAGGGTGGGGAACCGGTGGAGGGTGGTGTGGCGGTGAGGTTGGTGATGGTGGCGGAGGTCGGGGGTGGCCGGAGTGGCGGTGGGGGTCTGTCGGAGTGGGGGAGGGGAGTTGCTGTGCGGTGAGGCGGTGGGGGTTGCGGGGGAGTTGCCGACGGCGGAGGCCGTCGTGGGGCCGCGGGATGGTGGTGGATTGGTAGGGGAGGTCGAGGTGGAGCGAGTGGAGGTGGTGGCGGTGGTCGGCGAGGGCTAGGGAGGCGGTGGTGGGCGGTCGGAGGTCGGGGAGCTGCTGTGGTGCAGTGAAGGGGAGGTCGCTGCGGGGGCTTGCCACGGCGGAGCAGGCGGCCAGGGAGGGAGGCAGTTGGCCGTAGGGTGGCCTAGGGAGGGGCGAAGGGGTTGGCGGTGGTCCGGCGGTGGGCGGTGGTCGGAGCTGGCCGAGGGGAGTCGGGGAATGAGAGAGAGGGGGGGTGTTTCTAGGGTTTATATAAGTTTTACCCCAATGGCATTTTGGTAATTAAAGGGAAATGTTGGGGTATTTTAGTAATTTGAATTTTAGGATATTTTCTAATAGATTTTTCTGGATAATAATGCCACATGTAGGTGTTAGGTTGTCTAGCCAATGAGGTTAGGCCACCTCACATACATTTTTGCCTAAAAACCCTAATCTTTTCACAATTTGCATAAAAGTTCAAAAATTGGGAAATTGTGCAATTATGCAATTTGTCTGAAAAATCACCTGGTTCTAAAAATTACCAAAATTTACAGAATTGAGGGGAAATGCTGGAGAAGTATTTTGGGAAGTGCGGGGATGAATCTGGGCAGATGCAGGGCCTGATTCTGCAGGTGATACGGGTCACCGTATTTATTATTTAATAAATACTGCGCATGGTGTTCACTAATTATTTAGGGGCAGTTAGGGTCATAATTTTTCTACGGTGTCAATACGATAATTGTAATACAATTAGTGTAGAATATTATCGTATTTTTGGTTGGGCAAAACAGGTGCCTACTGGTCCTCAAATCTCTAGGGTACAGAGGTTGGTAAAGAGCAGAAAATTAAATAGGAATTAAATACGTACGTTTGTAACGATATTTGTGCGACTAAAACGAAGCATAAAACGAGGTTTCTGGGAGTTGCTAAAAATATAGAAAATGTAGTCTAGCAAGTTTAGGACAGGATTGTAAAATTAGTTTAGGGTTAACAGCTAGTGTGGTGCCCTAATTTATTGTGTAACAAACAAGTGCACAATCAAATAGAATATATTAATAAATAAATTTTTAAAAAGTTTCACTAATTCTAATTAACTAGAAATAATATTAAAATACTGAAATCTGGTCGAGGGAGTTTACAATCTACCCTCCTTAGAATATTTCGTCCTCGAAATAAAAATACACATATAATGAGAACGAAAGATTTGATTGATTCGAAATATGAGGACATAGATAGCTGAAGTTTGATTTGAAATATTTTGGACATACCCTGATCTGGTAATAGATGGGGGAAACATTATCGGATATCCTCTACACGTTCCCAGGTTGATTTGCCTGGTGCATGATGTTTTCATGCAATATGAACTAGAGGAACGTAATACAACGTAAGGTAGGTAACGAAAGTCATTCTAAGAAAAATAAGAACAGTTTAAACTGTAATCTAATCTACTAATAGGGTTTGATAACTATATAAATGGCTATGGAAACAATACACTTCATATTTATACTATATACGAGGTTTCTTCTTTCCGAAATAAGGAAAGACGGAAAACAGTAATCAAGAGTTCAAGGGGGTAATGGATTAGAAGTATGGAGATTCAAGGCGTTAAAAGAATTCAATGGGAATTGTCAAGGCAGTTATGGATGGAAATGCTATTCTGGTACTCCCTATTCACATATTCGTATTAGCACATTTATGTAGCTGATACGATATGCGCAGAGGTAAGTACATCTGTTTATTAATCACTATATATTTTAATCCACTTAAAGTAGTTATGCGAAGGCGAACCAAGTGTATTATGGTTGATCAGACCGTCATACACTGATTCTGAAATGTATTAATGTAGTACTCCAATAATACATTTTTAATGAACAAGCTTGATAAAGATTAAGCTTGCAAAACTAGGCTATAATAGCAGAGCATAATTTAAGGTAGTATATAAGTACACTAGATTATGATGTGAGAAGTACAAAACAATTCAATTTCACAAAATACAAGATTCTATAATCTTTATAGTTATTATTCTAACTTCTTGTCTAGGTCACTAGTTGACCCAATGTCTGAGGTAATGTTATTTTGTAAACAACTTCTTTGATGTGTTCCAACACATCGAAGGGTCTGATGTACCTCAAGCTTAGTTTTCCTCTTCTTCCAAGTCTGATAGTTTCTCCGGTAAGTGAAAACACATGTCCTCCTATTCTACTCTATATGTGTTTGCTTAGTCCTGATCATTTTCTAAGGGTGGAAAAATAATTTAGGTCGGATACTACAAGTCATCAGGTATCTAGGGTTAACCACCATGATTTGCTATCTTAGGTACTATCTATTTCTAAATGGTAACTTGATGGTCTAAGGATGATGCTTCTCTTCCCGTAGTCTAGGATAGTATGTGTACTTGGCTTAGCCAGTCCATGTCTAAGACAACGTCGAAGTTTGGTATTGAAAGTACCAGGAATCGCGTTCTCATTACGCTACTATACATGACTACTAGCATGCTTTAGTAATGTTGGTAACTGGAACAATGCCTCTTCCGGTAAACCTGGCTATTTGCATGGGTACGAAACTACTAGATGTGAAAGACAGTGTAGCTCTAGAATCAAATATGCGGTTTGCTGGTAATAATGCAACTATAAGGGTACCTGAGATGGTTTCACCTTTCGGTTCTTCTGCAACTGCAGCCAGTGCAAAGGCCTGCTCGTGCCTTCGTCTAATGGTTTGTTGTCTGGCTAGGTAGTACTGCATGTCTTGGGTGGCTAAGGGTGGTCCCCTCTGAAATCTTCCAGATGCTGGGGAATGCTGACCTCTAGTAGGAGGTTGCATTCTCTGGGCTGGTGCTGCTGGTTCTTGCCCAGTCCGAAGTGTTGCTTCTCTGTGTTGTGGGCAGTCTCTGGCCCTATGTTGATTATCTCCACATATCAAGCATAGTCTATACTTCCTTCGGCAGTTTTTGGCATAATGTCCTTTCCTGCCACAATAGTGACAAGTCGGAAGTTCCTTGTATTGATATGGCCCTGTCTTGTGTTGTGCCTGATTTCCCAGGTGACGGATTGGTCCTCCTGCTCCTGTCTGGTCTATGGCTGATATTGTTGGATTTGAGCATCTTGCTTCTCGGCCAATGGCTTCTTGTATCCTTGCCTCTGAAAGAACTTCTTCGTATGAAATCCTCGACTGTGCCGTAGTATACCCTTGAAGTTCGGGGGTAAGATCGTGATGGAACTTCATGGCCTTCTTTAGCTCATTAGGTATTAAGATGGCACCGAATTGACTTAGTCGACTGAATTCTGCATCATAGGCGTCGACGGTCAAATTTCCTTGTTCCAAATGCAGGAACTGGGAATACAGATCATCTCTGACCGTGGCTGGAAAATATTTTGCATTAAAATATTCCAGAAATTGCTCCCAAGTATGGTTCTTGCCCGTGCTGCGCTCTATAGATTCCCACCAGTGATGGGCGTTGTCGAGGAGTAGGGTCCTTACTGCGGTCATCCATAGGTCAGGGTAAAGTTGTGAACCTTCTAGCAGTATTTCCGTGTTGGAGATCCAGTCTGAGATCTTTTCCGGAGTTTTATTGCCCTTAAAGGTTCTCGGGCTCATCCGGCTAAAGCCTTGAACAGTGCTAGCTGGTTGGACAGGGGCTGGTACTGGGGCAGCTGTCTTCTCCAGAACCGTCATTAGGCATTGTCTCAGGACTTCATTCTGTTGCCACTGAGCCTGCAATATGGCTTGGAACATCTGAGATTGTTCCTCAAGTTGTGGCATCAGGGCTGCGAGAACTGGAGGTGGAGACAAAGGTATCTCGGCCTGCAGTGTTGGTGCCTGAGAAGTTTGCCCTTCTTGCTAGACTGGTGTTGCTTCCTGGGTCGGATCTTGGTGAAGGTACGAGGTTGTTGGATTGACCAGCATCCTTCTCGGAGATTGGTCTCTCGGGATTGGTGTCCCTTGGACATCTGGCGAGAAGTCTGTTGCTTGGTCAGTTCCATCAATCGCAGTTTCCCCGGGTATGTCCATATTTCTGAAAAGAATTGAAAAATTTAGAAAAGTACGAAGGACTTAATAGATGATAATCAAGCAGGATACAAAATTTATGGATGGAGTCAGTGTGGATGAGACCTAGTATTCCTATCCTATTGCAGGTTTGCTGAACATGATATCATGTTATTAGCAATTAACTCGACCTGCATGGGCCACCACTAAAACCGTGTCACGCCCCAGTCCCAAAAATATACGGAACTAGGCCACGTGGCATTGGCCAGCTGACACGTCACTAAGGGAATACCCAATTTAATGGACCCAAAGTGATGTGCTACGCTGTCCTAAATACTACAAGTCTAAATTCAGGTAAATCTATCTCATCCACAAGAATAACAGGGAAAGTGCTGACTATATATAGATGCTAAAACTGAAATGTCACATATACAACCCAGATATAGTCAGGTGGGAACAATCCCACTACAAAAGTAAACAGAAGTAAAATAAGATAAACTAGCGCAACATCCTCAAAATATGTTGCTCCAACTCCAGTGTACTCAGGTAGACTCTGACGGCATCTCCTCTAGCTCCGTCTCAGGGCATATCCAGTCTCCAGTCCAGGTCCAGATACTGTGGGGTAGAGTGTCTCAACTAAACCTGGCAGGGAACCAGGTCCTCAGAGGGACGTAACAAGATACAAGAAAATAACATGCCAAGTATGTAAATACTGAATTAAACTACTGAATAAAATAAATACAGGGTGCTAACCATCTAAGTGAATGAAAATTGAGACAACCTAATACGTATGGGAAATGTGTGGCTAGACATATGCTGACGTAATTCACCAATCTGTAGTGACAGGCTAGTATATGCCACATATGCCCCCGTTCAAGGGCACTATACAATTTTCCATCTACGATGAGAATGGTCACATGAATACATATCTATATCATCCGTATCACTCCGTCGAGTGCGGCACATGGTAAAGAGGTGGGTGTCCCATACGTATTTTAGTTGTTCTCCCCTCCCAATGTAACTAAATGTCAAGTCGTATATTTCCTGAATTATTCTAATCCGTGATGCGGTCACACGTACTGGTAGCTAGTCAACTACGCAGCTCGCATCCCAATATGCATTGCAACCATGTTGCGTGTTCCCGTGATAGGGTCTAGGAGAATATCAGGATATTCTCACAGTTGTTGGTAAGTCTGTAACTACTACGTTGATTAACCCTAAGTCAACGTATCTGTTGACTGTACCCAAGGCAATCTCAGATACATACTGTTATATATAATTTCAGGAGCAGTTTCATATGACAACAATTGAATTTAAATAAGAACATTTAACAGTTTAATATTTAAGCAATAAAACTTGGCAAGGTATACTTGCCTACTCCCTGATAGTGTTTGGTAACCTGATCTCACAGTCAGGTTTGAGGGTGCTTGTGACAAGGGGTCACTGGCTGTGCTGGAGTTGGTTTCTGTTAAAATAGACAGGGTTCGTGAATATCAAGGCTGTAATATAAAAGTATATATACCTATGTATATATAGGATACACACCACAGATATATATATATATAGTATATATATATATTCTTATAGATATAGTATGTAGTAGTAGTATATATATAGCATATATATATACAGAAAAAAGAATGCAGGAATGTAAATGATATAATAGCAGGGTATATCCACTGTTTATATATAGTACTATAATATTATCAGGGGGGTATCCACTGATATAAATATATATAGAAAAAATAAAATGACATTGCAGGAATTTAAATACATATATAAATGCTGTACTGTTCAGCAATATCAGGGTCTATATGTGACCACTGTTATGTACAGTATTTATAATAATATTATTAGGGTCTATATGTGACCACTGATAAATATAATAATATATAATAGCAGGGTTTTATCCACTGATATAAATATAAAATAAAAGACAATGCAGGAATTATATATAATTATATATATTTACATATATATAAAAGAAAGAAAAATACAGAAATTTTGAATACGTATATATACTGTATTATAATAAATATATAGTATAAATATAATATTTAGGTACTGTATAACTAGTACTATGATATAATATACAATATACATATAGAATATATATACATATACATATATTTATATGTATTACATATATATATATATATAATATATAATAACAGAAATAGCAAAGCAAATATATATATATATATACATATATATATATAATATATATATAACAAAAATAGCAACGAAATAAGTATATTTTTAAATAATGAAAATACATAATGAATATTTATATATTGTATATATATTTTTAATGTAAATATAATATACAATATATATATAAATATAAAATAACTTAATTATAAAACATATATATGTATAGAAATATACATATATTTATAGATAAATATATATATATTAATACTCAATTAGATATATAATAATACAATATATATTTAGTATAATTATACTGTATTTATACAGTATAATTAATATATCAGTATATATTAATATATATATATAACATATATATATAAGTATATATATACATATATATATACATATATACATATATAAAATAATACCAATATACGTATAAATACTAGGGGGGTATACCTACTGTCAGGGGGCCCACTGGGCTTGCCGTCGGCGGAAGCACGGCGGCGGAGTCGCCGGCGGCCGGCCGGAGGAGCAACGGCAGTAGCAGTAGCTCCTAGCAGCAGCAGCAGTAACAGCAACTCGCGGGGGCTGCCGGCGGCGAGGGAGTGGCGGAGGTGGCCGGGCAGGGTGGGGAACCGGTGGAGGGTGGTGTGGCGGTGAGGTTGGTGATGGTGGCGGAGGTCGGGGGTGGCCGGAGTGGCGGTGGGGGTCTGTCGGAGTGGGGGAGGGGAGTTGCTGTGCGGTGAGGCGGTGGGGGTTGCGGGGGAGTTGCCGACGGCGGAGGCCGTCGTGGGGCCGCGGGATGGTGGTGGATTGGTAGGGGAGGTCGAGGTGGAGCGAGTGGAGGTGGTGGCGGTGGTCGGCGAGGGCTAGGGAGGCGGTGGTGGGCGGTCGGAGGTCGGGGAGCTGCTGTGGTGCAGTGAAGGGGAGGTCGCTACGGGGGCTTGCCACGGCGGAGCAGGCGGCCAGGGAGGGAGGCAGTTGGCCGGAGGGTGGCCTAGGGAGGGGCGAAGGGGTTGGCGGTGGTCCGGCGGTGGGCGGTGGTCGGAGCTGGCCGAGGGGAGTCGGGGAATGAGAGAGAGGGGGGGGTGTTTCTAGGGTTTATATAAGTTTTACCCCAATGGCATTTTGGTAATTAAAGGGAAATGTTGGGGTATTTTAGTAATTTGAATTTTAGGATATTTTCTAATAGATTTTTCTGGATAATAATGCCACATGTAGGTGTTAGGTTGTCTAGCCAATGAGGTTAGGCCACCTCACATACATTTTTGCATAAAAACCCTAATCTTTTCATAATTTGCATAAAAGTTCAAAAATTGGGAAATTGCGCAATTATGCAATTTGTCTGAAAAATCACCTGGTTCTAAAAATTACCAAAATTTACAGAATTGAGGGGAAATGCTGGGGAAGTGTTTTGGGAAGTGCGGGGATGAGTCTGGGCAGATGCAGGGCCTGATTCTGCAGGTGATACGGGTCACCGTATTTATTATTTAATAAATACTGCGCACGGTGTTCACTAATTATTTAGGGGCAGTTAGGGTCATAATTTTTCTACGGTGTCAATACGATAATTGTAATACAATTAGTGTAGAATATTATCGTATTTTTGGTTGGGCAAAACAGGTGCCTACTGGTCCTCAAATCTCTAGGGTACAGAGGTTGGTAAAGAGCAGAAAATTAAATAGGAATTAAATACGTACGTTTGTAACGATATTTGTGCGACTAAAACGAAGCATAAAACGAGGTTTCTGGGAGTTGCTAAAAATATAGAAAATGTAGTCTAGCAAGTTTAGGACAGGATTGTAAAATTAGTTTAGGGTTAACAGCTAGTGTGGTGCCCTAATTTATTGTGTAACAAACAAGTGCACAATCAAATAGAATATATTAATAAATAAATTTTTAAAAAGTTACACTAATTCTAATTAACTAGAAATAATATTAAAATACTGAAATCTGGTCGAGGGAGTTTACAGGCAGGGCCTGGTTTCTTGGTGATACGGGTCATCGTATTTATTATTTAATAAATACTGCGCACGGTGTTCTCTAATTATTTAGAGGCAGGTAGGGCCATAATTTTACTACGGTGTCAATATACTAATTGTAGTATATTCAAAGTAGAATATTATCGTATTTTTGTTTAGGTAAAACAGGTGCCTGTTGGTCCTCAATCTCTTGGGGTACAGAGATGGGTAAAGAGCAAGAAATAAAATAGGAAATAAATACGGACTTTTGTAACGATATTTGTGCGTCTCAAACGAGGCTCAAAATAAAGCATCTGGGAGTTGTATAAAATTTAGGAAAATAGTCTAATATGTCTAGGGCAGGTATGTGAATTTTGTTTGGGAAAAACAGCTAGTGTAATGCTCTAATTAATTGTGTAAGGTACAGGTGCACAAACAATAGGATATGTAAACAAAATAAATTTTCAAAAGTTACAGAAATTCTAATTAGCTAAAATTAATCCTAAATTAATGAAATCTGGTCGAGGGAGTTTACAATCTACCCTCCTTAGAATATTTCGTCCTCGAAATAAAAATAGACATATAATGAGAATGAAAGATTGTTTTGAAATATTAGGACATACCCTGGTTTGGAAATAGATGGGGAAAACGCTGTCGAATATCCTCCTCTCGTTCCCAGGTTGATTCACCTGGTGCATGATGTCTCCTTGCAACACGAACTAGAGGAATAGTCTGGCCTCGCAACACCTTCTCGCTACGATCTAGGATCTCTACAGGTTCCTTCTGGTACGATAGGCTCGGGCCGATGGTAATCTCTGAATGGTCCAGTACATGACTCAGGTTTGGAATGTACCTCCTCAGCTGAGATACGTGGAAGACGTCATATACTCCTTCCAGGGTCTGAGGTAGGGCTAGCTTGTAGGCAACTTCTCCGATGCGTTCTAATACATCGAAGGGTCCAATGTACCTTGGACTCAGCTTTCCTCTTCCTCCAAATCTGATAGTACCTCGGGTGGGTGAGATTTTTAAGAACACATGCTCTCCCACTTGGAACTCTAGAGGTCGTCGATAAACATTGGCCCAGTGCTTCTGTCTGTCTTGTGCAGCTCGTAGGTGTCCTTCTATCTTTTTTACTTTCTCCACCGTACGAACAACCAATTCTGGTCCCAAGATCTGTTTTTTGCCAATATCGCTCTAGCATACTGGGGAACGACATTTCCTGCCATACAATACTTCAAAGGGAGCCATTTGAATGCTCGCTTGATAGCTATTGTTGTAGGAAAACTCCACCAGGTGCAAATAATCTTCCCATGATCCGCTGAAATCAAGCATGCAGGCTCTCAGCATATCTTCAAGTGTCTGGATGGTGCGTTCTGATTGGCTATCTGTTTGCGGATGGTATGAGGTGCTGAACTTAAGGCGGGTACCAAGACTTTCTTGCATACTTCGCCAAAAGTAAGATGTAAACCTCGTATCTCTATTAGACACTATGCTGACTGGTACTCCATGTAGACGCACTATCTCCTTCATGTACATGTCTGCCAAGACTTCGGTAGATTGTCCGACTCTGAAAGGTAAGAAATGTGCAGCCTTTGTGAGTCTATCTACGATCACCCATACAGCATTACGACCACTGGGACTTCTTGGGAAGCCCGTAACAAAGTCCATAGTAATGTGTTCCCATTTCCATTCGGGTATTGGGAGGGGTTGAAGTAGACCTGCTGATCTTTGATGTTCAGCCTTGACTTGCTGACACACCAGGCACTTTGCCACAAAGTGCACTATCTCTCGCTTTATTCTATGCCACCAGTAGTATTGTCATAGATCTCTGTACATCTTTGTGCCTCCAGGATGTATAGAGTATGTTGAGCTATGAGCTTCTGACATCAGCTCCTCACAAAGTTCTCTATTTGGAACATAAAGACGTTCTCCACATCTTAGAGTCCCATCTTCGTGTATGCGACATCCTGTCTGGATTCTAGCCTCTGTTCTTTGTCGAAGCTTCTGGAATCTTGCATCTGTTGGTAGTGCAGCCTTGATTCTTTCGACCAATGTTGATTGTAGCTGGTAGTTTGACAATTGGCCGTCAATTCTTGGCATAATGACCTTTATTCCCAACTTTTCTAGATCTCTCAATAGACCTGGTTGGGTGATCATAAAGAATGTCGAGGGTCTTCTGCTTAGTGCATCAGCTACTACATTAGCCTTTCCTGGATGGTACTGCAGATCGATCTCGAAATCCGTCATCACATTGAGCCATCGTCTTTGTCTCAGGTTTAAGTCTTTTTGAGTGTAGACATATTTCAGGCTCTTGTGGTCGGTGAAAATCTCCACTCCTTCGCCGTATAGATAATGTCTCCATAGCTTCAGGGCGAAGATGACTGCGGCAAGCTCCAAGTCGTGAGTGGGGTAATTCTTCTCATGAGTCCTCAGTTGTCTTGAGGCATAAGCTACAACCTTCCCATGTTGCATTAAGACACAACCCAATCCTTTTCCGGATGTATCGCTATAGATTATGAAACCTCCGGATCCAGATGGTATGGTTAAAATGGGGGCAGTAGTCAAACGCTTCTTCAACTCGTCGAAAGCTGTCTGGCATTCCTTAGACCAGATGAACTCCTGGTCCTTGCGGGTAAGACTGGTAATTGGCTCCGCAATTCTTGCAAAGTTTTCTACGAACCTCCGGTAATATCCGGCAAGTCCTAGAAAGCTTCTCACCTCTGAGACGTTGGTAGGGGTTGGCCACGTCTCGACAGATGAGATCTTTGCTGGGTCTACTGAGATGCCTTCTCCTGTGATAACGTGCCCAAGAAAAGCGACACGGTCAAGGAAGAACTCGCACTTGCTTAGTTTAGCATAAAGGCTCTCATGTCTCAGTGTCTCTAGCACTAGTCTCAAGTGTTCTTCGTGCTCCTCGTGGCTCTTTGAATACACCAAGATGTCGTCGATGAAGACTACTACGAACTGGTCCAAATATTGGTGGAAGACTCTGTTCATCAGGTTCATGAATACGGCTGGTGCATTAGTCAGTCCAAACGGCATCACCAGGAACTCGTAATGACCATAGCGAGTCCTGAATGCTGTCTTTGGAATGTCTTCTCTCCGTACTTTGACCTGATGATAGCCTGATCTCAAGTCTATTTTTGATAATACCACAGCTCCCGTCAGTTGGTCGAACAGATCGTCAATTCGCGGCAAGGGGTACTTATTTTTTATTGTCAAAGCGTTGAGGGCTCTGTAATCAATACACATGCGATATGTTCCGTCCTTCTTTGGTACAAACAACACTGGTGCTCCCCAGGGTGATGCACTAGGACGAACAAATCCCTTGATTTACAATTCTTCGAGTTGCAGCTTCAGCTCGTCAAGTTCCTTCTTCGCCAGTCGGTACACATTTGAGGATACCGGTGCAGCTCCGGGTATCAGCTCAATAGTGAACTCTACTTCTCTGTCAAGCGGTAGGCCTGGCAATTCCTCCGAAAATACGTCTTTGAATTCTGCAACGAGTGCTGGGGGTTCTATCTCCATCGCCATGTAAGCTCTAGGAGTCTAGCCTACTCCTTACTCGATGGTACCTCGTACGTATTCGAACTCCGGGTGTCCTGGTGGTCTAAAGGTGACACTGGCTTTTCGGCAGTCTAAGATAGCATTGTTCTGGATTAACCAGTCCATGCCTAAGACGACGTCGAAATTTGGCATAGGGAGTACCAGAAATCGCGCTCTTAGCTCTCTAATACAAACAACTATCGAGCATGTCTCAATAATGTTGGTAACTGGAACAATACCTCCTCCGGTAAGAATTTTCCAGCACTTGGGTAGCGGGAAAGTGACTAGTTTGTGCATGGCTAAGAAACTACTAGATATGAATGACAGGGTAGCGCCGGAATCAAATAATACGGTTGCAGGTAATGATGCAACTAAAATGGTACCTGCGATGGTTTCTCCTTCGGGTTCTTCGGCAATTGCAGCTAAAGCAAAGGCTTGCCCATGCCTTTGTCCTCCAGATTATTGTCTGGCTTTGAACTGGCTCTCCTGGGTGGCCAGGGGTGCTCCCTTCTGATATCCTCCTGATGTGGAGGGTAGCATCTTTTGGGCGGGTGTTCCTGATTTCTGCCCGTTCTGAGGTACTGCATCTCTGCGTTGCGGGCAGTCCCTCGCCATGTGTTGGCTAGCTCCACAAATCATGCATAGCCCGTTCTTCTTTCTGCAGTTTTTGATATAATGTCCCTTCTTGCCACAATAGTGACAAGTCGGGAGCTCCTTCTTCTGGTAGGGCCCCGTCGTCTGCTGTAAAACCCCCTTCCTAGAAAATCGTATATACCCTTTATTTATTAATTATTATTTAAATTGTAGTAATTAGGTCTAAATAGGAAAAATAGATTTTTAATAATTTTTATGTTAGGTGTTCGGACACTTAGATGATTTATGGGACCATCAGGAATTTTTTGGAATTTATTCCATGTAGGGGACCCTTTGAGCAGTTGCTAGCCTAACGATGTGCAATACCCTAATCTATAAATTTTTTCTTATAAGTATATATATATATATATATATATATATATATATATATATATATATGTATATACAAATATATATATATGTATATATATTTTATAAAGAAAGAAAGGAAAAGAAAAAAAAAATTTAATAAGTATAATAATATAATAATAATAATAATATTAATAAGTTACTTAGTATACTTAAACCCTTTTTATTTACTTTGCTTTAGACCTTAAGCTACTACTAAGTATTCACAACTTAGCAATTGTCCAGACCTCCCTAGCAAAACTTTTAACCATTCAGCGCCCAAGTCCCCGCCCACATTAACCCGCAGCCATTTGTTTCACCCTTCAACCTCTTCATCCAGCGGTTCCAACCCGATCCCATCCCCCCCTCTCTCTCTCCTAATATAATATATATATATATATAATAGCTCTCTAAAACCCTAACCTAATATTCCCAGACCTCCTCTTTCCATCTAGAGCCGTCACCGCAGCCAGAGAAGCCCCACCAAGCCATCCAACCATCCCGTCGACTCCGACCTCACGCGCTGCAGTTTCCCACTCGAGGCACCTTCGCTCCGGCGCGATTTCCCGTCGACTCGCTCGACCAAATGCTGTTCCGTTTTCATAGGTATGATCATCCCTTAACCGTCTCCAATATTCGTTTTATAGCAAACCTCGGAAAATGTGTGCCCTAGGTGTAAATCAGCGTCCAAAATGGACGGACAGACAGAATTCTGGAATCGCAGAATTCCAGAATGACCACCCGTATTGCCTAGTTCGTATCTCCCACCACAGAGATCCGAACTTGGTGATTCTTTTTGATACCTGTAGAATACCTGACCTAGTTTAATTTCTGTACAATAACCCTAGGCTAATAGTTGCTGTGGACATAGTTATATTCGTCACAAAACTGCGCGCACCCACTTTTTCCGGTTTTCCAAAAGTTGGAGATCGGAGCGCGCACCGCCAAACGGGACCACCCCGCCATGTGCCAAGTGTACCGAATGGTGCACGCAGCATAACGGGACACGTGAAAATTTGTGGGGACTGATTCGGACGCGTGTGCGCACCAGAATCAGGCCGTATCCGCGGACACATTTCGTGTCGCCACTTTTGTGGAACTCGCAAGTATTTTGTGCACGCTTGTCAGATTATGACGAAACTTGCGTCACTGGACTCGTGGTAACGCGCTGGTCCTGTGACCCAATTTTCACGCATTTCTGAGACGGTTGACCAGATCGCCAATTGGCGGGCCCCACAGTTGACTTTTTGGACCAAATTGTGTTTGGCTCATCGGAATCCAAATTTGGACATACCGTTGGGTTCGTATTGACATTTAGAGTTGTTTGACCCATAGTTTGTCCCATTTAGAGACTGTTACCCTCGGCACGCTTTTTGGTGCAAAGTGGGCCACACGTGGACCCCACTTTTATCCGAAATTATCGTTTTGCCCATGTGTCCAAATTGGACGAAAGGGATGTGTTTTTAGCTATTTTGCTCATTCCAGAAATTTTGGTGATATTTATTTCAGCATCCGGAGACATTGGTTCTGTGGCCATAGCTTCTGGTCCTGTGTATTGGACATCTGGACGTGACATTTTACAGATTTTTGCCAGGCAAGTATACCTTGCCATTGTACTGTTATTTATATTCCATATGTTGCATGCATCTTTATTTTTTGTCCTTAGTTCATATATTTTAATTGTTATATAAAATGCTCGCGACGGTGACGTCGCGATAGGTTTTTATTTATGTATTGCATTGGCCTTGTTCATGAGACTACCCCATTATCATGTAACACCATTAGGTTTCCTTTGACTGTGACACATATTTTTACACGAGTTATGAGTCTCATATAGATCACGGACGCACTTATTGACTGATCATCGGTACGTGTGGGACGTGCGTTAGGAATAACTGCTGTTAGAAACTTTGCATGCTAGTAGACTTGGCAGTTATTAGAGGTCCATGGACATAGCCTATTGTAGTACGGTGGTCCCATCCTTGTCCTTGTTTGGTTGCAGGATCGGGCTAGGGTACTAAGAATAGGCTATGGACCAAATCGTGTCATGGATGTGACATGCTTAGAGCATGGGGTGGGGAGAACAACAAGTACCGCATTTGAGCTCCTTTACACTTTTTCTCCTGTATGCCCGGATTCTCCGCTGGAGATACGGGTCATGATGACCACTATATATTATGTACTATCAGACGGGCCACCGGCGTTCAAAAGACGATGTGCCTTTTAGGCCCCTGGATCTTCAAAAGAGAACTATGCAAAATCCCAGTTTTCAGCCAGATAGCTCACTTGTGGGAAAAGTTGTTCTTAACTGCATTCACTTAGACGGTTAGGCGACCCATTGGATATTTATTTCAGTACTTTATTGGCATGTGTTTAAGTATACTTGTTACGTCCCTCTGAGGACCTGGTCCGCTGCCAGGTGTACCTGTTCTTGAGTATTTGTAGGAGCGCAGATTGGAAGGATATAGAAGCTTCGTGGATGTCTTCTCTTCGAGCCGTGATTGGTAGCTGGTACTTATATTGTTTGAGTGAGTTGTACTTATAGTGTATTTACTTTTCCCATTTGAGTTGGTAGTGGATTTGTTTCCACCCAACTACCATCTTTAGATACTTCTTATTGAGATCTAATTTCATAGATACTGGTTATTTATTTCTATATGGTTTTGGTGGATGAGATTTAGATTATAACCTGTGACTTCTATTACAATTTTATACCACTTGTGGATTTTATATTCATATTACAGCGTACGTATGGATTTGGTTTCCATATATTGGAGTTGCCATATCCATGCGGCTGGCATGCTTACGTGTCCTAGTCCTACGTATTTTTGGGACTGGGGCATCACATCTGCTGCGTCTGATTTTGTGGACGACGGATAGGGCCTCCTGCTCCTTGCTGATTTTTGGCCGAGAATGTTGGATTAGAGCGTCTAGCTCCTCGGCCAATAGCTTCTTGCACCATTGCTTCTGTAAGAACCTCCTCGTAGGAGATTCTTGACTGCGTTGTTGTATACCTCTGGAGCTCGCAGGTAAGGCCGTGGTGGAATCTTTTGGCCTTCTCCAGCTTATTCGGTATCAAGATGGTACCGAATCGACTTAGTCTGCTGAACTCCGCGTCGTAGGCGTCAACAGTCATGTTTCCTTGTTCCAGGTGCAGGTACTGGGAGTATAGGGCATTTTGGACTGTTGCAGGGAAGTACTTGGCATTGAAGTGCTCCAAAAATTGTTTCCAAGTTTGATCTTTGCCGATGCTACGCTCTATAGATTCCCACCAGTGATGGGCATTGCCTAAGAGTTGAGCTCTTACGGCGGTCATCCATAGGTCGAGGGTAAGTTGCGAGCCTTCTAGCAGCATTTCTATATTGGAGATCCAATCTGAGATCTCCTCTGGGGATTCACTGCCCTTAAAGGTTCTCGGGCTCATCTGTCGGAAGCCTCGGACTGTGCCCACTGGTTGGACAGGTGCTGGTGCTGGGGCAGTCGTTCTTTCCAAGGCCGTCATCAACGTCTGTCTCAAGGCCTCAGTCTGTTGCCACTGAGATTGTCTCAGGGCTTCAGTCTGCTGCCACTGAGATTGTCTCAGGGCTTCAGTCTGCTGCCACTGAGTTTGCATCATAGCTTGGAGGAACTGGAACATTTGAGTTTGTCCCTCAAGCTGAGGCATCTTGGCAGGGAAGGCGAAAGGTGGAGGCTGTGGTGTCTCCGCCTGCGGTGTTGGGGCCTGGGAGGTTTGCCCTTCATGCTGGGCTGGTGTTCCTGTCTGGGCAGGATTCAGGTGGATGTACGGGGTTGGCGGGTAGACCAACATCCTTCTCGGGGTGGATGGGGTTCCCTGGACATCGGGCGAGGGGTCTGTTGCTGGGTCAGCCCCATCAATCGTATGTCCTCCGGGTATGTCCATATTTCTGAAGAAAATAGAATAATTAGAAAAACACAAGGAATTAATAATTGATAATCAAGCAGGATGCAAAAAATTTTTTTTTTTTGATGAAGTCAGTATGGATGAGACAAAGTATTTCTATCCTATTGCAGGCTTGCTGGGCATGTCATCATACCACTAGCAATAAAGGAGACCTGCATGGGCCACCACTAAAACCATGTCACGCCCCAGTCCCAAAATGTAAGGAACTAGGCCACGTGGCATTGGCCAACTGACACGTCACTAAGGGTTTAATCCATTTTTATGGACCCAAAGGAACGTGCTACGCTGTCCTAAAATACTACAAGTCTAGTACGGGCAAGTCTATCTCATCCACAAAAATGTCAGGAAATAGTGCTGAATATATATATAATGCTCAGTCTGAAAATGTCATAATACACATCTTGTGGGAACAAACCCACTACAAAAATATAATAATAATACAAAAAACAGGATAGACTGAGTATCGTCTATCTAGGAAAACATCTCCATCGCCAAGAGAGCATCTCCTAAAATCAGGTAGATTCTGATGGTGTCTCCTCTAGTTCTTCCTCGGTGGCATGCTTAGTCTCTTGTCCTGGACCATACACCGTGGGGTAGTAGGCCTCGTCTAAATCTGGAAGGGAACCAGGTCCTCAGTGGGACATAACAAGATACAGGAAAATAACATGCCATGAATGTAAATACTGAATAAATAAATAAATACAGGGTGCTAACCATCTAAGTGAAATGCAAGTAAAGACCTTGTAGTACGCATGGAAATGTGTAGGTTTGACATATGCTGACTTAATTCACCAATCGTATTGACTGGCTAGTATATGTGTCATATGCCCCCGGACACACGGGTAGCTCTGCAATCGACCATCTCCGAGGAGCATGGTACGAAGGATAAAAGACTCATGGAGGGGGGTGTCCCATACGTCTACTAGTTATCTTTTCCGCCCAATGTAACTAAATGCCAAGTCGTACTTTTCCTGAGTTTTTCTGATTGTGCTAAGCCGTGATGCGTGTCACACGTACTTGTAGCTAATCAAATACGCAGCTCACATCCCAATATGTATTGTAACCATGTTGCATGTTCCCGTGATAAGGTCTAGGAGGATATTAGGATACGCTCACAGATGTTGGTAGGTCTTGAAAAGACTAAGTTAATTATTCTACAAGTCAACGTATCTGTTGACTGTACCTGAGGCAATCTCAGGTACTCACAGTTATATGAATTCAGGAAAAACATAGCATATAACAGCATTTGAATTTAGACAGTAACTTGGCAAGATATACTTACCTACTTCCTGATTGTATTGGACACCTGATCCCACTGTCAAGACTGAGGGTCCTTGTAACAGGGGATCACTGACTGTGCTGGAGATATTTTCCGTTTAAAAAGTACATGTCTCGTAAATATAATTTAAATAAAGGCACAATAATATAGTATATATATACTTATGTAAATATATAAACATAAGCCAATACATATATATATATATAGGGTTCATAAATATATATAGAGTATATATATATATATATATATGTAGATATAGCATATATAGTATTAGGTATATATTTATATAGAATTTATATATAATAGACATATTTTGTATAATACATATAGATATAAAAGAAAATAAGCTGGAATTGAAATATATATATATACATACATATTTATGTATACTAATGTATATATAATAGATAGATATATATATATAGATGTATATACTTACATATATACATATATATAAAGGGAAAGAATAAAATGCAAGAACTTGAAAAATATATATATATATATTCATATTTATATAATAATTTATATGTATACAGTAATATATAGATAGATATATATATTTACATATATATATATATATATATATATATATATAAATATATATAAAAGAAAAGAAAAATGCAGAAATTGAAATATACATATATATTAGTATATGGTATATATATATATATATATATATAATTACAAAAAAATAAAAAACATATATAAGTATATATTTGTAATATAAATATATAGATACATATATTTACTTACATATATAAAAGAAAAGAAAAAGATGCAGGAAATGGAATATATATATATACATATATATTAGTATATAGTATATATATACATATAATTACATATAATAAAATGAAAGGCATATATATATATATATATATATATATATATATATATATATATATATATATATATATATAATAAATACTATATATAAATATATATATATATATATATATATATATATATATATATATATAGATATATAAGAAAGAAAAAGGAAATTATATATATATACATATATATTACAATATATATATATATATACTCTGTATATATATATATATATGTATATTGTAATAATAATAATTATATATATATATATATAATATATATATATACAAATATATATAGAATACAAATATATATAAATAAATATATATACATATACATATATATATATATATATATATATATTACATATGTATTTATAAATAAATAAATAAATAAAAGAAAAACAGAAAATAAAAGATGCATAAATAAATAATAAATATTTATATACTCTATAATATACTGTATTTATATTATATATATAATATATTGTATTTATATTATATATATATATATAGTAATATATATATAATTATATAATTACATATATATATATATATATACATATATATATATATATATATATATATATATATATATATATATATATATATATATATATATATATATATATATATACAAATAAATAATAACAATAAAAATAGAAAATATAGAAATTTAAATACATATGTATATACTGTATATACAGTATTTATAACATTAATATTAATATAATAATAATATATAATATATAATATATATATTAATATATATGAATATATACATATATATATACATATATATATACATCTATACATAGATATAGGAATTACTTTGTATTTACGTATTTACAGGTATTTATACCTGACAGGGTGTCAGGGGGGGCCCACGGCGGGTCGCCGGCGGGAGTACGGCGGCGGAGCTGACGGTGGCCGGCCGGAGGGACGACTGCAACCGTAGCAGCAGTTAACAGTAGGAGCAGCAGTGGCGGCTTGCAGCGGTGGCAGCGGCGTCAGCGGCGGCGGTGGCGGCGGTGCAGGCGGTCAGGACAAAGGAGGAGGTCGGGACGAAGAGGTCTGGGGTGGTGGCGGAGGTCGGAGGCTGCTGGAGGGGCGGTGGGGGACGGTCGGGATGAGGGTGGCAATGTTGGAATGGGTGAGGGCGGAGGGTCTGCGGGGGTGAGGGCGACCGGCGTGGTGGTCGTGGGGCGGTGGGAGTCGGTCGGGACGGTAGAGGGGGTCGGGGTGAGGCGAGTGGGGGTGGTGGCGGTGGTGCACGGTGGCTGGAGGCGGTGGTGGGAGGGGTTCGGGTGGTGGTGGGTGCTGTTGGTGCAGGGTCGGGGTGGGGTCTGTGGCGGCTGTAGGCGGCGGAGGCGGTGGCCGGAGGGGGTGGCGGTGGTTGGAGGGAAGGGCAGGGGAGAGGCGAACAGTTCGGCGGTGGTCCGGTGGGCGGAGGGTGGCCGTGCTGGTGGTGGTGTGAGGTCGGAATGAGAGGGGGGTTGGGTTTATATAGGGTTTAGGGAATGGCATAGGTGGTAAATAAGTTAAAATCCAAGGGTATTTAGGTAATTTGGTTTTTAAGATATTTTGGCAGCCATTTGTGGGTCCCACATGACACGTGGACGGTCCACATTCACCAGCCAATGAGGTGATGCCACCTCACACTGGAAATTTGCATTAAAACCCCTAAAATTTTCTAAATTGCAAATAGATCCCAAAATTGGTATTTTGCGTAATTACACAATTTGTCTGATAAAATACCCTGTTCCCAGAAAATACTAGAATGCTCAGAATTTAGAGGGAAAAGCTGTGGGAGGGTCCTGAGTGGGTGGGGGTGAGTCTGGGCAGGGGCAGGGCCTGGTTTCTTGGTGATACGGGTCATCGTATTTATTATTTAATAAATACTGCGCACGGTGTTCTCTAATTATTTAGAGGCAGGTAGGGCCATAATTTTACTACGGTGTCAATATACTAATTGTAGTATATTTAAAGTAGAATATTATCGTATTTTTGTTTAGGTAAAACAGGTGCCTGTTGGTCCTCAATCTCTAGGGGTACAGAGATGGGTAAAGAGCAAGAAATAAAATAGGAAATAAATACGGACTTTTGTAACAATATTTGTGCGTCTCAAACGAGGCTCAAAATAAAGCATCTGGGAGTTGCATAAAATTCAGAAAAATAGTCTAACATGTCTAGGGCAGGTATGTGAATTTTGTTTGGAAAAAACAGCTAGTATAATGCTCTAATTAATTGTGTAAGGTACATGTGCACAAATAATAGGATATGTAAACAAAATAAATTTTAAAAAGTTACAGAAATTCTAATTAGCTAAAATTAATCCTAAATTACTGAAATTTGGTTGAGAGAGTTTACAGATCCTAATATAATTTACCTTCTTTTGAAGGAATGGTGCAAGCGCAATCATCAGTGCAAGCACCGGATAAGACACAAGCTCAAGAAAGCGGCTCTAGCATATCAGGAAGTTCACGAAGCCAGCGAGCCATGTCTCGCATCGATCCCATCCATCAGATGATAAGGATGTTGGAGGCAAACCAACAAAGGGAGGAGGCACGCTACGAACGGGCCGAGAAGTGAGCGAAGGAGAGGCAACTCAAGTTTCAAGACAATCTAAAAGCTCGATTCTCAGTCCAAAAGAAGCAGGTAGATACCCTGCAATAGATCGTGCAGACTTTGGCCTCCAACCATTCTGCGGCAACAGTGGCAACTCCGGTGGAGCAACCCGGCTTGAAGTTGAGACACCTCAAACTCCAAGGAAGAGGGATGTGACTGCCTTCTACTTTGGCAACTTCAAAAAAGTCTACAACATATCATTCAACGGGACTAAGACCCAATCGTGGCTCTAGATTAGTTGGCTGAGCTTGTGTCACGCCCCAGTCCCAAAATACCGAGGGACCGGACGCGTGATAATGGCCAGCAGCACACACCGATGGACAAACCCAATTTAATGGATCCATCGGGGCATGCTTAAGCTGTAATACAACAATAAGTAGGTCCAATGATACAAGTCACTGTCTAATCTAATCTCATCCACAACAGATAATCACAGATCCAATGCCAGAATAATATAAATAAAATAAACTGATATATCTCAATAAAAGTGTCTCGGAGAACAATCCGAGAACAAGTCTGATACATCGATGCAATATACTGGAAATATAATAACTAGAAACAGAAATAAATGAGTATCTCTAGACAATACTCAGGAGAAGTCCTCTGGTACAATCTCGTCCTCGGGTGTCGGTACAGCTCCTGTATCAACTCCTGCTAATGCTCCTGTACTGGGTGGATCTCCTCTGCTAATCCTGGGGACATAATCCGGATCCAGGTCCTCAGGGGACATAACAAGGTACAGATAATACAAGCCAAAATAAATGCAGTGCAGCAATAATGAAATAAATAGGGTAAACTATATAACCATCTATGTGAAAATGCAATATGGGAGCATCACGAGTACTCAGGCTGAGCCACTATAGGCTCTGTGTCGGGGAGCCGGTAGCAGTAATATCCGGTAATGGGCCAAGCTCGGGCTTCAGAGTCGTGTGCCTTACAATAATAGGGGTTTATATATATAATCAGCCTGTAGCATATGTGTCTCTCCCCACCCAATGTAATCACACGTCTCATGTCCACGATGCACCATGTCCATGTCACGCACAATCATATCTAATTCAATAAGTCATATAGTATCTAGGAATATAATGTCAATGTCAAATCCTGCAACCTATACAGAATCACCATGAATATCTCAGAAAGATCCTGTCTCATGTATAGTGCCAAGTGTCCTGTGTATAATGTACTTGATAAGACAAGTACAAGAATGTAAAGGGTCACGAATGTCCATCTCTAGATAACATACACAATACCGCGTACAGTTTTGGCACCCGACTAATAATCGGACGCTAAGTAAGTCACACGGTCATAGGTCAAGCATGCACAACAATATAAATAAATCAAGAAAATATGCAACAAGAAATGAAAAGTTGGCAAGGTATACTTGCACAACGATGTATAACTAAGTCAAGGAAATAAGTAGCAAAGCTGCAGGATTTGGCAAGGTACACTTGCTTGGGGTTCTGGCTCCAACTGTAGCTCTGGTCTCAGTGTGATTTGCAGGTACTACTCCGGTTGCTGAAATAAATATCACTATTAGATTTAGAAAATTTCAAATAGTTAGAAACGCATGTCCTTGAGTCCAATTTGGACACAAGGGCAAAAATGACATTTCCGGGCCAAAGCGGGGTCCACATGTGGGCCACTTTGTACCGAAAAGCGTGTCAGGGTCAAAGATTTCTAAATTCGTCAAACTTAGTGTCAACAAGTCAGGAACGATGATACGAACCCAACAAAACTTCCAGAATTAGATTTCGATGAGCCGATCACAAAATTGTCTGTCAAGTGGAGCCTATGGGGCCCACTATATGCGATTTTGTCAACATTCTCAGAATCGAACCAAACTTGGGTCATAGGACCAGCATATTGCTACGAGTCTGATGGCATAAGTTTTGTCTCGATCCGACGTGTGTGCACAAAGTTACAGTGTATTCCAGAACAGACGGATATGGGGCAGTGTCGGCGAATACGCGTTGATTCCGGTGTGCACGCACATCCGAATCGACTTTTGCGAAATCCCACACGTCCGTATTAATGATGCGCACGTTTTGGTGAAGACTGCGTGCGATTAAGTCATCCCGTTTGGCGGGGCGTACTCAGTTCTGGGGTGAAACGGGGTGTTGGTTTTCCTATTTTTGGATCGCGGTTTGCGATCACCACAGGACGCGACGCACCAAGCGGGTTGCACGGGCATCGAGGGGGTTATACAGTCTACACGACGCAACTGACGGAACAAAAAATGGGGCAGTGAGGAAAGAGCAAAGAGTACCTGAATAGGGTTGAGTCTGCCGTGTCCGGTCCGCTGTGGTTAGGGTTTCTGTTCGAGGGGGTCGTTGGTTAGCGGGGCGGCCGGAGACTCGGGTGGCGAGGTGCAACGGGTGGCTCGTCAAGGAAGGTTGGGCTTGATGGCGACTGAGGTGGTCGAGGCTGAGGAGTTGGGGGGTGGCGATCTGGACGGGGGAGGACGACTGGAGGAGGAAGTAGAGAAGAGAGGAGGTGCTAGGGTTTCGGGTTAGGGTGGAGGAGATGACCGGAGTGGCTGGACGGAGGAGATTCGTCGACGGCTCTGCGGGGGTGACGAGGGGTGGTCGATGGTCGGGCTGCTCGAGAAGTCGATGGGTGGTGGTGGTGTTGGGCTGGGCAGAGCGGAGAGGGGATGGTCGAGCGAAAGGAAGGCGGAGTCGAGCGGCGAGGCATAGCTGGGCAGGGGACGAGTGGATCGAGGGATAGAGGAGGCTGTGGGTGGTGGAGAGGAGGAGAGAGGCGCTGTGGGGAGGGGAGGGGAGGCTGGGCTGGGCGGCGAGGGGAAGGGGTTGAGTCGAGGTCGGTTGCTGTGGGTCGGAGACGGGAGAGAGGCGGAGGGGCGGAGGAGATCGAGATGGCTGGTCGACCGGAGACGGCTGCGCTGGGCTCAGGCGGAGGAACGTTGCAGCGGGTAGCCGTCGAGGAGGGGAAGCGGGCGAGCTAGGGTTCAGGTCAAGGGCGGAGATAGGCGGCTGAGGACGGGCGGCTGGGCTAGGGGCGGTGTCGGAGTCTCGCCGGAGGGGTCAGGGAAAGGGTGGCGACGCTCGGTTAGGGTTAGGTTTAGGGATTAGGGATTAGGGATTTTTAGTAATTTTCTTTTTCTTTTTGTTTGTGGAAAAAAACTAGGAAATTATGTATTTATACATACAGAAATTGGACTAGGGTTTGACCTAGGATTTGGGCTGGGTCAACACTTCTTGGGCTTGGCTTCGGCTCTCATGGGGATATTGGGCGTTTGGCACGGGTTTAATTCGATTTAATTCTACATCGGTTTTCAGGGCTTTAAAAATAATTTCGGGGTCCAATAAATTTACAGAAAATTACCCTATGTCCGGTTTTCTATTTTACACCATAAAATATTATTTCCATAATATTTTAATATTAATTAAGATCAATTAAAAATCATTTAATTGAAAAATACCTAGGTTTTAATTACAGAAAAATCCCAGTAAATTACGAAAAATTGTGAAAAATCCAAATTAGAAATTCAAGAAAATCAGAGGGCTTACAATCTACCCAACTTATAAAAAATTTGTCCTCGAAATTAAAATATGGTAGGGTTCCCTCTATCCAATCTCACTTGATTACAGTCTAAAGGATTTCTCTCAAGTGAATATTGCGGTCTCTAACCAACTTAGAATTTACCCATCTATCATCTAAGGCTATACATTTAATAAAGTTATGCCCAACTTATTTAATCATGTTATTGAATTCTCAAGTCTTTAACACTAATCCTATCACCTATGATATTCCCTTAATCATATATAAAAGGGTCATCAACAATGCGACCGGCCTGTGGGGTATATCTAGTACTGTCTATATATCAAACTTATACCAAGCACGAGGTTTCGTCTTTCCAAAATAAGGGAAGGCGAAGATCAATAAAGAGTTCAATGGTGAGGTAATAGAATAGAAGTATCAGGATCAAGGCGTTTAACGAATTCAAATGGGATTTGTCAAGACAATTATGGATTAAAATCCTATTCTGGTAATCCTTTGTTTGCATGCTCGTATTAGTATAGTTATGTAACTGATACGATATGCTCAGACATATCTAGAGGGCAAGTATACTCGTCAACTATATATCTCAATCCACGTGAAGTAGTCGTGTGAAGAGCGAACCAAAATGCACTAAGGTTGATCAGACCGTAATACACTGATTCTGAATAGACAATTGTATTAGTGTGTCGACCCAATAATACATATGTCATAAAAAAGCTCGATAAAAGGATAAGCTTGCAAACCAGGCTATATTAGTAGCATAAGTCAAGGTAGTACAACAAATATAAGTACGCTAGATGATGATGAAAGAAGGTACAACTTAATTCAAGTTCACAAAACAATCCAAAATAAGCGCAATAACAAAAGACTCTAAAATCTCTACAGTTATCAATTATAAGCAAGTTCAAAATTACATAAGTTAAGGCTGAGGTCACGAACCAATAGGCACGAGATAAAACAAATCTATAAATAGGTAACTACGAGAAATTATGTTCATTAGCTACTCCATGGGTCTGTGCGTCTTCCAAAGTCATCGCTGGAACTTGTTCACGTTCTTGCAGTTGATTCTTCTGCTGCTGTTGAGCCTGCTGGAAGAGTGTTGTTTGTGGTGCCAAGGGTGGCCTCGACTGATTCTCTCCTGGGGCTGGTGGTCTGACTCCTTCAACTCTCATTTGCGGTGCTTCCAATGCTGGAAAGGCTAGCCTTGGTGCTGGTAACGCTTGTCGGTTATCCATTGGTGCTCTTTCTCGACGTTCGGGGCATCCCTTTAATAAATGCTGACTGGATCCGCAAGCTAAACATAATTTCCTTTTTCGTCTGCACTCGTTCTCTATATGGCCTCACCTGCGACAATATGGACAGACAGGTAGTACTTGCAGAGATGCTTCTGGTGGCTGGTGCATGTGAGACTTCTTTGCAACTTCTTCCTGGGGTGCTCTGGCTGGTGCTGATGTGGCTGGTTGATGAATCATCAATGCTTTCTCTCGATGCTGAGTACAATCCTTGGCTAAGTGTTGATTGGATGCGTAAATCAAGCATAATCCCAGTTTACGTCTGCACTCGTTCTCAATATGGCCTCTCTTGCGACAATATGGGCAGGTAGGCAGTACTTGCGGAGATGCTTCTGGCGGCTGGTGCATGGGAGAACTCTTTGCAATTTCTCCCTATGGTGCTTCAGTAAGTGCTGATGTGGCTGGTTGATGAATCATCAATGCTTTCTCTCGATGCTGAGAACAGTCCTTAGCTAAGTGTTGATTGGTTCCACAAATCAAGCATAATCCTAACTTGCGTCTGCATTCTTTTTCCATATGGCCTATCTTGTGACAATACTGACAGGTAGGCAGGAATGAGGCTCTGGGTGCTGCTCTCGGTGGTGGATTTATCTGTGGTTGCTTTGCAGCTCTTTTCTGTTGTGCTTGGTCTGGTGCTGATGCATACGGCCGCTTCTGGCTGGACTCTATCCTTGTGTTGCACTCCATGGCCTGTGCTGTAGTAAGAACGTCCGTTACAACGAAGCTGATTAACTTTCGTAACTCCGAGTAACTTGTCGATGAACTTCTCTGCTTGGTTTTGCTGAACTTCTTCATGAACCTTCTGATAGGCTTGCATCATCGCGTAGAACATTCGAAACCTTTATTGTTCGTCTATAGCCTGCCCTTGTGGAACGGTAGGCGTCGGTGGAGCAAACTGCGTCGATGGTGGAATGTCATCTTGATGAATTTTCGAGGCATGCTGACTTTCTTGACTGCGTTGTTGAACTGATTGACCTTCTTCTACTGGTGTTACTTCATCTCCGTTGGTTATCACAGCACCTTGTGGTGTTTCTGGATGAGTCTCGTCGCGTTCTTGTGAATCCATTGCTCTGCATCAAAATAAACTATAAGAGGCGTACAGGAATCAAGGTAGAATGCAAGTCAAGAATTTAATTCGAATCCGATACAGATATCAAGAACGTTTCAGGCAAGTGGATGAGATCCTAGAAACTTATCCTATTCTTATTGCAGGCTTGTTCGATCTCTAAGTTGAAACCGAACAATTTAGTTGTTGACCTGCATGGGCCACCACAAAAACCATGTCACGCCCCAGTCCCAAAATACCGAGGGACCGGACGCGTGATAATCGCCAGCAGCACACACCGATGGACAAACCCAATTTAATGGATCCATCGGAGAATGCTTAAGCTGTAATACAACAATAAGTAGGTCCAATGATACAAGTCACTGTCTAATCTAATCTCATCCACAACAGATAATCACAGATCCAATGCCAGAATAATATAAATAAAATAAACTGACATATCTCAATAAAAGTGTCTCGAAGAACAATCCGAGAACAAGTCTGATACATCAATGCAAAAGACTTGAAATAAAATAACTAGAAACAGAAATAAATGAGTATCTCAAGACAATACTAAGGAGAAGTCCACTGGTCCAATCTCGTCCTCGGGTGTCGGTACAGCTCCTGTATCAGCTCCTGCTAATGCTCCTGTACTGTATAAATCTGGGTAGATCTCCTCTACTAATCCTGGGGACATAATCCGGATCCAGGTCCTCAGGGGACATAATAAGGTACAGATAATACAAGCCAAAATAAATACAGTGCAGCAATAATAAAATAAATAGGGTAAACAATATAACCATCTATGTGAAAATGCAAGGTGGGAGCATCACGAGTACTCAGGCTGAGCCACTACAGGCTCTGTATCGGGGAGCCGGTAGCAGTAATATCCGGTAATGGGCCAAGCTCGGGCTTCAGAGTCTTGTGCATCACAATAATAGGGGTTTATATATATAATCAGCCTGTAGCATGTGTGTCTCTCCCCACCCAATGTAATCACACGTCTCATGTCCACGATGCACCATGTCCATGTCACACACAATCATATCTAATGCAACAAGTCATATAGTATCTATGAATATAATGTCAATGTCAAATCCTGCAACCTATACAGAATCACCATGAATATCTCAGAAAGATCCTGTCTCATGTATAGTGTCAAGTGTCCTGGGTATAATATACTTGATAAGACAAGTACGAGAATGTAAAGGGTCACGAATTTCCATCTCTAGATGACGTACACAACACCATGTACAGTGTTGGCACCCGACTAATAATCGGACGCTAAGTAAGTCACACGGTCCTAGGTCAAGCATGCACAACAATATAAATAAAGCAAGAAAATATGCAACAAGAACTGCAAAGTTGGCGAGGTATACTTGCACAACGATGTATAACTAAGTCAAGAAAATAAGTAGCAAAGCTGCAGGATTTGGCAAGGTATACTTGCCTGGGGTTCTGGCTCCAACTGTAGCTCTGGTCTCAGTGTGATTTGCTGGTACTACTCTGGTTGCTGAAATAAATATCACCATTAGATTTAGAAAATATCAAATAGTTAGAAACGCCTGTCCTTGAGTCCAATTTGGACACAAGGGCAAAAATAATATTTTCGGGCCAAAGCGGGGTCCACATGTGGGCCACTTTGCACCGAAAAGTATGTCAGGGTTAAAGGTTTCCAAATTCATCAAACTTAGTGTCAACAAGTCCGGAACGATGATACGAACCCAACAAAACTTCCAGAATTGGATTTCGATGAGCCGATCATAAAATCGCCCGTCAAGTGGAGCCTGTGGGGCCCACGATACGCAATTTTGTCAACGTTCTCAGAATCAAACCAAACTTGGGTCACAGGACCACCGTATTGCTACGAGTCCGATGGCGCAAGTTTTGTCTCGATCCGACGTGTGTACACAAAGTTACAGTGTGTTCCAGAACAGACGGATACGGGGCAGTGTCGGCGGATACGCGTTGATTCTGGTGTGCACGCACATCCGAATCGACTTCTGCAAAATCCTACACGTCCGTATCAATGACGCACAAGTTTTGGTGAAGACCGCGTGCGACCAAGTCGTCCCGTTTGGCGGGGCGTACTCAGTTCCGGGGTGAACGGGGTGTTGGTTTTCCTATTTTTGGATCGCAGTTTGCGATCACCACAGGAAGCGACGTACCGAGCGGGTTGCATGGGCATCGAGGGGGTTATACAGTCTACGCGACGCAACTGACGGAACAGAAAATTGGGCAGCGAGGAGAGAGCAAAGAGTACCTGAACAGGGCTCCGTGAAGACTGATTTTTCGTGTCCGGGTCGAGTCTGCCGTGTCCGGTCTGCTGTGGTTAGGGTTTTTGTTCGAGGGGGTCATCGGTCAGCGGGGCGGCTGGAGACTCGGGTGGCGAGGTGCAATGGGTGGCTCGTCAAGGAAGGTCGGGCTCGTTGGCGATTGAGGTGGTCGAGGCTGAGGAGTTGGGGGGTGGTGATCTGGACGGGGGAGGATGACTGGAGAAGGAAGTAGAGAAGAGATGAGGTACTAGAGTTTTGGGTTAGGGTGGAGGAGATGACCGGAATGGCTGGGCGGAGGAGATTCGTCGACGGCTCTTCGGGGGTGACGAGGGGTGGTCGATGGTCGGGCTGCTCGAGAAGTCGATGGGTGGTGGTGGTGTTGGGCTGGGCAGAGCGGAGAGGGGATGGTCTAGCGGGAGGAAGGCGGAGTCGAGCAGTGAGGCGGAGCTGGGCAGGGGACGAGTGGGTCGAGGGATAGAGGAGGCTGTGGGTGGTGGAGAGGAGGAGAGAGGCGCTGCGGGGAGGGGAGGGGAGGCTGGGCTCGGCGGCGAGGGGAGGGGGTTGAGTCGAGGTCGGTTGCTGTGGGTCGGAGACGGGAGAGAGGCAGAGGGGCGGAGGAAATTGAGATGGCTGGTCGACCGGAGACGGCTGCGCTGGGCTCTGGCGGAGGAACGTTGCAGCGGGTGGCCGTCGAGGAGGGGAAGCGGGCGAGCTAGGGTTCAGGTCAGGGGCGGAGATAGGCGGCTGAGGACGGGCGGCTGGGCTAGGGGCGGTGCCGGAGTCTCGCCGGAGGGGTCAGGGAAAGGGTGGCGACGCTCGGTTAGGGTTAGGTTTAGGGATTAGGGATTAGGGATTTTAGTAATTTTCTTTTTCTTTTTGTTTGTGGAGAAAAACTAGAAAATTATGTATTTATACATACAAAAATTGGACTAGGGTTTGACCTAGGATTTGGGCTGGGACAACGCTCCTTGGGCTTGGCTTCGGCTCTCATGGGGATGTTGGGCGTTTGGTACGGGTTTAATTCGGTTTAATTCTATATCAGTTTTCAGGGCTTTAAAAATAATTCCGGGGTCCAATAAATTCACAAAAAATTACCCTATGTCCGATTTTCTATTTTACACCATAAAATATTATTTCCATAATATTTTAATATTAATTAAGAGAAATAAAAATTATTTAATTGCAAAATACCTAGGTTTTAATTACAGAAAAAACCCAGTAAATTACGAAAAATTGTGAAAAATCCAAATTAGAAATTCATGATAATCAGAGGGCTTACAGCTTGAAGACCATTTCTTCCTACTAGAGGTCCCCGAAGAGAAGCGCGTCGCATGTGCTCAACTACAGCTCCGTCTTAATGCGCACGATTGGTGGGACATGCATCGACGATCTTTTTAAGTTGACCATAGAGAGGAGACAATCTTGTGGGCAACTTGTTATTCCATGTTTGGATAGGAGTTTGTACCACCTCCTGTGCATCATCAGAAGGAGAACGAGTTTGTGCAACGATGGCAAGTTAGCATGACAGTCAAACAATACTCCGCTGAATTCAACCGACTCTCTAAATTCGCAAGCTCAAATTTACCTGTTGTAGCGAGTCAAGCCAGAAGGTTTGAAGGAGGTCTGCATCCTGCTATCTATGCACATGTAGTCATTCATTAGTACGAGGCTATACGGAGAGTCCTGAATCATGCCCTATCTCTTGAACTATAGCATCCTTATGTTGCTGTCGGCGATGTGCATACCTCCAGTCATAAACACAATAGCAACGAGAAAGGAAACAACGCTGCAAAGAGTCTGAATAACGGCAATTCACAAAAAGGGAACCAAGGAAAAGGGTTATGCTTCTATTGTAAGAAGTCGGGGCACACCGTAAATGACTGCTACCTCAGAAAGGGTCTGTGCTTCAACTGTGGCGGTCAAGGCCACATAGCTCAAGATTGTCCACTCCCCTCTAAGCTTTTGCCTCAACGTAATGTTTCCTAGAGGTAGGTTGTATTCCTAAGTTTTGTGGATGAAACTTCCAATTAGTTGGGTAGGATATTGTGCCCCATTTCCCCTATTCGGGGAGCACGACTAAGAAATACTAGACGGTATCGTTCGATCGGGATATATTGAAATAATAAACTATCCTCGTTATGGATTTGCTTTTTCCGAATCAATTTTCATATTCAGTGGACCATGCCCCCAGGATCGACTTAGCGGCAGAGTCAGGAGGGACCTCTCTGTTGCATCTTTTGTTGCCTCAGTTTTCGCTGTCGCTTTGTTGGTTTTCTGCCTTGAGTTGGTTTTCGGATTTGCTTGAGGTTTCTTGAACGATTTCAATAGATTTCATTATTTTTGTTCGTTGAATTGCACTTCAATTCTGAGATTGGAAAGAGTAGAAGAGGTATTGATCAGCTGTTCGTGGCAATACAAGTGAACGAGTAGTAGAAGAAGCGCGAGCGGAGTCCTGAGGCACCTCTTTCCTTCTTCCTTTAAACCAACTAAGTGAGTAGCTTATATTCGATTTAGTTGGCCCTTCTTCCAAGTCTTCACACCAAAAAAATCTTGCATTCTTGTTGCCCCGATCAAACGATACCAAGTAATAACTAAAAGATGTCAAGATAAAAAGGGAATAGACTTGGAGTATTATGCTCGTCAATCAAACTTGTGAACGGTTACTCATTTGCATGCTTGTTCGTTTGGAATATTCATCATATGCTTCAATTTTAGTTAGAATACATGTTTCTTCTATAAATTATTCTATGCATATGGAACACACTTTGCTTTGCGATATATATTGATCAGAAAGACTATGCAAAACTATTTATGTTATGAAACTTGTATCATGCTCGAAATTGTCTTAAAATATACATAAATTGATAAAAAACTTAACGAACGCCGTTGATCACGGACAACTTGTGTACAAGGTTTTGCGGTTTCTTGGATGGTCGCTGGGCACTGAGACCGATCCGATTCGAACGGAACATATGGAATAGTCAGTATGATTAGAGAAAGAAAATGGCATATGGCGGTGCTCACCACCTGCGTCACATATTATTTTCTATCCCGTGACTATAACTTGTCCCTTCATGGCATTACGCCAGTGATCTATATCGTTTATTTAAACCTATTGCAAGCTAACTTGTGTCTTTATGGCAGGGAAGGATATGATAAGCATTGTGCAAGTGGTTCGGACGGGTAGGTAAAAGTCACGAACGGTGGCAAGTTCATTTCAGTAGTTTTATTATATATGACTGCTTGTAAAATAAACTAAGGCAAGATTGAAAGACCACAATAATATGCATGCTTTATTAAACCAATATATTGATTGGTATAGTTGGGTTAGTTAGCCTTCACCAGTACATTTTAATGTACTGACCCTCGTTGAAATAGGTTTACCGCACTAAGGAGAGCCGAGCGAGGAGCAGAAGTCAATACCCGATTTAGTCCAGCTGTAGGTGCGTTCTGAGCGTGCCATCTTTTGAAGCAAGTAGCTAGCAACCTAAACTCTATGCAGCTTCGTGGGATGGCCATCATCCCGCTTGGAGGTCTTACATTCTGAAGTTTAATAAAGGGATGTAATATACAGGATAGCTATCTTATTTTATGTCAACACTTTTGTAAGCCCGTGAGGCAAGTAGTTGACTCATTCAATTGTTTGTAATAGATGTTCATATATCAATAAAGAGAACTTTTTCATGTTTCAAATCTGTGTATCAATTTATCTGCATACTCTAAATATGTGCTCGTTATGCAAAATACTTTAGCCTTGTGCGGTGCGCAACCTAGGCCCGCAGGGCGTCACGTCCGGGGACGACTTTCGATTCCACAGAATCGGGGCATGACAAGTTCTCCTCTGTCCTAATCTTTCCTATAATAAGCTAAGTAACCCTAGTCAAATTGAGTATAGAAGAAGAGAGAGTAGCTTGCTAGCTAGTAGTGTCTCGCCAATAATAATAAAAAAACAACAACAAACTATATAATTCAAGAAATTACCTAAGCATAACCTCAAAGTAAAATTTCAAAAACCAGAATAAGGACAGACACACACACGCATAAGAGACGTGTACAAGGAGGGAGGTGAAAAGATTTAAAAACATTCAATGGTCTTACATGCGTATAATGGGAACAAGTGCAGTAATTAACTAAGGGCTTTTTTGGAAATAAAACCCTGAAATGAGACTCCGCAGCTTCCACTAGGAAGCCGCCAGCATTCAATGGTTTTGTCCAAAAATATGGAAGCAATAAATTACTATTCACCTAATCTGCAACTAGGAAAACTCAGAAGTCAGGAAAGATATACATTACTTTAATTATCATATTTAACGGTGCACTATACTAGTGCACTCCATTGTTTTAGACACAGACCCAAACCCTATCTCTCTTCTAGTTAGCTGTCTGAGTTTAGACGCAACCTTGCGTATTTGCAGTGTATATAATATGATATAGATCTCGACTCAAGGAGAGTCGTATATACGGATACGGAAATGAATCTTCAAAGCTTCGATACGATATACAGTATTGGCTTCTTCTAGACCTCGTATCCAACTTGGGCTGATACTTCTTGCTGCACGAGCTGTTACATTGGCTACTACAAACTGCTAAACCTACTATTGAAGGCTCTGCAGTGCTATGGCTCTGCTGCTACTTGCTGAGTTTACTTGCTATTGTGCATCCTTCCTGCTGTACACTACACAGTATTACTGCACACTGATTCCTCACTGCTGCACTGTATAGTACAACTAGCTGCTACTGCTATAAACTATTGTATGCTTCCCCTTGTACTATGGTAGCATAGAGTTGCACAATGCTCAGTTGTGCTTCCCCTTATTGTGCTAGCACAGAGCTATACACTGCTCTCCCTTCAGTTGATCATTGCCAAATGATGCACACTAAAAATTATGAACTGCTCTCCCTAGTGACCCAAGCTCACTCAATCACTTAAACAATGTTACAAAATTATGAACTGCTCTCCCTAGTGACCTTGCTCTTCCTTCAGTTGATCACTGCCAAATGATACACACGATAGTACTCCCTCGTCCAGTATTCCTCCTGCTGACGGAACCATGGAGACAAATAAGCATATGGAGGAGGTCGAGCCAAAGTTGTCCCAGTATCAGCTAGATCCTCCATGCGCACCTTCGGAGGAGACGAGGATAGAGATTTGGACCGACAGTACAAAGTAAGTCAATTAAATAGTTTAGCATCATATCTATCGTGTATTTATTTATTCATCATATATTAACTTTTTCAATCAAAATAATTATCTCTGTATAGATATCGTCCCTCATCGGTATAGAGATGCATGGGCCTCTTTCTGAGGAACAACTATGGTGGCCCTTGGATCAACTACTCTGAAGCTCCAGAGGAGAGAAAGGCATTCTGGTTTGTGCACTTCTAGGTAAATGTATATTATATAAATCTTCTAATTTATGCATATTATATAACTTACTAAATTATTTATTGTAGCAGACATATTTCTATCCTCCGTACCGGGCCGAGTTGATCGAGCATATGTTTTCTGCCGTTACCGCCAAGCTTATCCGTGAGGCTTTGGATGACCAGAAGGCTCGTGATCGCGTTAAAAAACTGATCCAAGGTTGGATCACGTCTGAGCGATGGACTACGATGAGGGCTAGATTCGATGATCCGAGGTACAAGAAAAGGTCTGAGAAGGCCAAGGCGGAAGGCAGCAAAGTGGTGTGGTGGCTCAATTCCGATGACGGAATATTTTCGTCGTTTGGTATATTTTTTATTTCAGATATATTATTTTAATACAAGTACGATAAAATTTTAGTAAGAAAAAATATTTAATTTTAGTACTAAATAATATATTTTAAATAGGTACATAGGGGTGAGGATGCAAACATGGTGACCGTCTTCCTGGTCACCCATCGAAAGGGCAGAAATCTCATTGATGAGAGGGCCTCGCAGACCTACGTAAGTATTACTTTACTTTATGTTAATTTTAATATAACTTAGGAAATTATCGAGTATCCAAACTTTTCTAGGCCGAGTATCTTAGGCTGCGTGAGCGGGCTACTACTAGTGCACGTATAGCGGGAGAGGCTGGTACTTCCTAGCATCTCTCTCCAGCTCCGTCGATGGACGAGCTGTGGGTGACCATCACTGGTGGTCTCCAGAGGGGTACGTACTATAGTACGGGATCCTATGGTGCCCTTGTTGCGATGCAGTCATCTAGGGTCTCCCCAACAAGTGTATATTCCCCATAGCCCTCGCAGTCATCGGTCCGAGTCCAGGAGGCCGTTAACCGTCAAATTGGGTCTCTTCGTGATGAGTTATTACGAAGAATGGAGGAGCAGCCCCTGTCCCAGCCGTAGGCGGATGATGCAACGATCATCGGACGATTTGATATGCTCGAGCGTAGCATCATGGAGCTCCAGGATTTGACAGTTGATCTTAGAACGTCTACAGAGTGCAGCGTGACAGAGCTGCATGCATCACAGCTGTCCATGGACGAGAGGCTGACGATGATACAAGATTTAATGATTCATAGCAGTACGAGGTTGTTATCTACCATGGATTTATTCCACCAGCGACTAGCAGAGTTGGAGTGGATACATGCTCCTGGTTAGCCTATATCGACACAGACTCCACCGACGTCACTGCCTTCTCCATCGACATCGGTATCGATTTTACGGGAGCAGTATGATTTGTTCTTATCCCTCATGCGTGCCGGTGGTCATCCTCTAGCAGATCTGTAGTAGTCCTAGTTAGGACCGTTTATTGATTATTTTTGTTTCAGACCTATAATATTTGGTCTTTTATGAATATTTTTATTTTTGAGGCATTCAGACATTATTTTTTGTATTCTTTAGAATGAGGCTTTCAGACTCAGTTGTGTGGATATTTGCTGTATTCTTTACGACGATATTTTCTCCCGATTCGGTTTGTAATCTCTATGTTTTATTTACTTCAAATTTTATTATATTATTTATATCTAATATATGTTAATTTATCGGTATTGAATGTTCAACCAAAATGTGTCGACGAACCTAGCAAATTCAACGGAGGGTTGCTCCGGATCTATTTGTACAAATTGTGAATTCATAAACTGTAGGAAGAATAGTTTGAAAACAATTCAGCATTCATTTTTTTATTTTTTTAGTATATTTAACAACATTTTTTGTGATGTTTTGTGACGTTTAGCGACATCTACTCACGTCGCTAATTGCGTCGCTGAATACGTTGCTATATACGTCGCTAAATCCATCCCTACACACGTCGCTAAACAAGTCATGGTCCATCATAAATTACTGACATGGCAGTATTGCCAGGTCATAATAACGTCGCTAAATTAGTCGCACAACGTCGCTAAATGAGGCGCACATACGTCGCTATAAAAGTCACTATTTACGTCGCTATAAATGTCGCTATCTACGTCGCTAATTTAGCGACATATAGCGACAAAAATATACGTCGCTAATTTAGCAACGTTGTGTCGCTAAACATCGCTAATATAGTAACGCATATACATTGCTAGAAAACATCAAAATAGCGACGTTTGGCGATATTTTTTCTGTCAGCGACTATTTTAAAGGTGACTTCAACAAAACGTCGCTAATTACGTCGCTAAAATTATTTAGCGACATTTTTTGGCCATTTAGCGATATTTCTTTATGTTGCTAATTTGACTTATTCTGGTAGTGTTAGGGTTAGAAAATACCTATATATAATCTCCTTAATCCTACAACTAATCTGGATAATTAGATTTGACCCAACGGTGTATAATACGCCAATATTTGCAGAGCCCAACGAAACCGAACTTGGTTTGAGTTCTTCATTTTTGAGCCAACAAGTTGAGCAATGTTATGACTTCAGGGGGACCGAACTCAGACCATGTTGCCCTGGAACTGAACTCGGTCTGAGTTCTAGCCGAACCCAGGCTAAGTTCCTCTCGGGAATGGGCATAAACTACTGCTCCTATATATATATAGACACAACCGCGACACTCCGAGTTTCTCCCTGGGCATGGGCACTAGTTGCACTCCCTGAGCTTCTTCGACACTCGAATGATTCTCGATACACTCCAAGGTATTCTCCATACAGGTTGGGAAGCCCACCCACTCGAACAATTCTTCCCCTTCCCAACTATGTGGAGGAGCTCGTCGTACCAATAATCCGCCTGCAATACCCAAACTTTTCCTTTGGTAGAACCTTCATGAGCTTATCCACTCCATTGTCATTTGTGTGAACATTCTCAAATGTCGTATCTTTTTCTTAAACACATATCATATCCAGTTATACCATGCTGCTATATTCTTGGACCTACTACAAAATATTAGGTTCTTTCCAAGATGAATAGCACTATGGCTGTCGCAAAAAAAAAATGTACTACTCTTTCTAAAGCCCTATTTCCTGCAAAGATTTTTTTATCCACACCAACTCCTTGTAAGCCTCCATCATCGCAGTATACTCTACCTCTATTGTAGACAAGGCAACATATTTCTGCAACCGCAACTGCCACGATACCGCTCCACCATAAAATATTATAACATAGTCCCAAGTCGATCTCCTTGTGTCTATATCTCCAGCTATTCAGTGTCAGTATATATGACTAGATTCGGCTCATCACCACCAAATAAAAGATTTCAATCAGTAGTGCCCTGAAGGTATCTTAGAATACACTTGACAGTACTCCAATATACTCTTCCAAGGTTGGAAAGATAACTGCTAACCATGCCAACTATGTGAGCAATGTTTGGCCTCATACATACCAAAGCATATATGAGACTTTTTACTGCTGAAGCATACGGAACCACTCCATATATTTATTTTTGTCCTTAGTATATGGACACTACTCCACAGTGAACTTAAAGTAAGCTACAAGGCAGTTGCTCACTTTCTTCAACACGTCCATCCCAAAATATTAAAGTACCCGATTAATATACTTCTTTTGTGACAAGTACAACAACTTGGAATCTCCCTCTCGGCTGATCTCTATTCCAAGAATAATCTTCTCTGCTCCCAAATCTTTCATAGAGAAGGTTGCACCCAATTTGAGCTTCAACTCTGCTATCATATCGGCATTATAATCAACCAATAACATATCACCTACATACACAAATAATATGATAAAATCATCAAAATAATTTACGAATACACAGTGATCTGATATCATTTATGCATAACCATCCTCTCCTATAAATGACTCCAATCTTTTATACCTATGCCACCAAGCCTGTTTCAGACCATACAAACTTTTTCTCAATCGATAGACTAAATATGAATTATTATGCTCACAAAATCCCTCTGGCTGCTCCAAGTATAACTCCTCTAAATTACTATAGATAAATATCGTCTTTGCGTCTATCCCCTCAACCTCAAAGTCAAAACTGGCTGCAAATGCTAACACTACCTGAATAGATAACAACTTAAAGACCGACGAAAAGATCTTATTGAAATACATGTCCTTCCGCTGATCGTAGCCTTTAACCACCAGCCTATCTTTTTATCGAGGGCAAGTATCATCTTCTCTCTGCTTTACTCTGAACACCTATCTATTCTTTAAACCCTTATTGCCCTTTAGCAAACGTACCAGTTCATAAGTAGAGTTTAACTATAGAAAACTCATATTCTTCTACATGTCCTGCATCCACTCCTGTTTTTATTCATCTAACATCACCTCTATAAAACTTTCAGGCTCCCCCCATCAGTTAATATCATATATTCATCTGGCGAGTACCTCATGGATGGTCGATGCTCTCTCGTGCTCCTCCTCAATAGAAACTTTATTTTTGGTTATATATGAACATCATCAATGCTCATCCTCTTGAAGGTTACCTTGACCACCAACAATAGGCTAATAATCAAGGTTGGTAGCATCTCCATGTACTAGCTCCCCGATACCTGGATTCTCTATAATGTCCTCTAATATTGACTCGAAGAAAAATGACTCTAACTTAGAAAATTTCTCATCCTCAAAAGGCATCTCTAAATACTGAGTGTTGGTCATGGCCTGATCCTCGATGAATACCATGTTCCTGCTTCTGTAGAGTTTTTTTTCCAACAGGTCGTAGAGTCTATAGCCAAACTTATCTCAACTATAGCCAATTATTTCTATCACAAAAAAGTTGTCTGAACTTTATTGCTTTTTGAATAAAGAATACAAAGAATTATACTAAAATTCTATGTACAAGAATCTGGAAAAGTGTGACGAGGGAGATCTAGTTATGCAGGTAACTCCTTTACATTGTTGACGCGATTGACGAAGGAAATTGCTAGCTCTCAAAACATTGGCAAGAGGAACAATAATTAGGCTTAAGGGTATTCTGCCTTCAATCCTTTCGGGTAGCACATATCCCTGTTATTTATTGCCAATCTCACTATAATGTTATACGTGCATGAAATCCAAAACGTCTCCGTTTCCAGACTTTGGCACATCCAAATAATGCTTGGGGCATCCAAATTCTATAGTAACTACCCCACATAATATGGATTTGAATGTGCACACAGATCATGGTCCGCTTGACACATGTCTTCTGCTTAGAATCACGGTCAGCTTGACAGGTATCATGCGCTTAGAATAACGTAATGATCGTAGATGATGTCACATAGAAACGTGTGCACTTTTGGTGCATAAACGTATAAACATTAAAAGCCCATTATCACTCCAATAACGGTCATGCCCAGTGTCAAAATGAAAGGGAATACATATTCTACCGTATTCTTTCCTGTCGCATAGGCACTGCTATATTTGATTGCATGCTTCCTTGTCACATAGACACTGCTATGTTTGGTCGCATGATTTTTTGTCGCATAGTGCCACGTGGCAACGTTCTACCGTAATTAACAAACGTAATTATTACGTTGATGTAACCATCATTGTTTTGTGTAACCGACTTTGTACATCTTTTGGAGTGGTATGGCATTAAATGCATTGACGTCGGTGATGATGTATGCATCTTGACTTCTGTCGTATGAGTTTAGTATAATTTTCTTACCGCATGCATCCAGGATTGTAAACCTTTGCCACATAGACAAAGGATAACTTGTCTTTGGTTGAATATTGTATGAGCTTCATGCCGCATAGGAAGTTTACTACTTCTAGTCGCATAGTGATCAAAAATTTCTTTTGAGTATTGGATATATGTCCCTTGGGCGCATGGACTTAAATTTTTTCATGCTTCTACACCGACAAAGATGCACTACCTCATATTCGGTTTAAGTTTGGATCTATCATCCTTTGGTACATGCATAAAGGACTTACAACTAAATAATCGAAGGTGACTGTATGACGGCTCCTTGCCATACCATACTTTTTCAAGCACATCACCCTGCAAAGGAGCACTATAAGACAAATTAATAACATAAGCAACAGTATTGAGAGCCTCACCTCAATAACTGTCTCGAATGTTTGTTTAAGATAGCAAACATCGTATTCTCTTCAGCAGTGTCTTGTTTATATACTCTGTTATACCATTGAGCTAAAGTATCTTTGGTAGAGTCTTCTGGTGTTATATCCCTTGCTCTTGGCAATACACATCAAAAGGACCAATGTATTTGCCGCCATTTGTCGAACCGAACATATTTTAACTTCTTGTCTCTCCCTTTCAATAGAGGTCTAAAAGTCTATGAAAGTGGATAATACATGATCCTTGGCTTTAAAGAATAAACCAAAATTTTATTTGGAATAATCATCAATAAAAGTTATAAAGTATTAGGCTCATGATTATTCTGCCTTCGATCCTTCGTGAAGTGTATGTCCCTGCTATTTATAGACATTCGCACTGTAACGGCCATACGCGCATGAAATCTAAAAAGTTACTATTTTTAGACTTTGGCGCATCAAAATCATGCTTCACACATCCGAATTCTGTAGTAACTACCCCACATAATATGGATTTGAATATGCGCACGGATCACGGTTAGCTTGACATGTGTCATGCGCTTAGAACCACGTATTGATCATGGATGATGTCACATAGAAACGTATGCACTTTTGATACAGAAACGTATACATGTTAAAAGTCCATTATCCCTCCAATAACTGTCTCTGCCGGCTATCAAAAAGAAGGAGAATGCACAATATGTCGCATGCTTTCCTGCCACATAGATACTCCTATGTTTGGCCGCATGCTTCCTTGTCATATAGACACTACTATGTTTGGCCGCATGACTCTTCTGTCGCATAGTGCCATATGGTAGCATTCTACCATAACTGACAAACATAATTATTATGTTGACATAACCATTGTCATTTTATGTAACCGACGTATGTACGTCTTTTAGAGTGGCATGGCATTAAATGCGTTGATGTCAGTGATGTCGTATGTGTCTAGACTTCTGTCGCATGACTTTAGTCTACTTTTCTTGTCGCATGACTTTAATCTACTTTCCTTGTCGCTTGCATCCAGGATGGCAATACTTTGCCGCATAGACAAAGGATCACTTGTCTTTGGTTGAATGCTACATATGCTTTGTGCCGCTTAGGAAGTTCCCTGATTCTTATCGTATATTGATTATAACTCTTCTTTTGAGTGCTAGGTATATGTCACTTGGGCACATGGAATTGAATTTTTTTATGCTTCTATACGGACAAAGATGTACTGCCTCATCTTTGTTTCAAGTTTGGATCTCTCGTCCTTTGGTACATGCATGAAGGCCTTACAACTAAACACTCGAAGATGACTGTATGACGGCTCATTTTCATACTATACTTTGTGCACATCACCCTGTAAAGGAGCACTAGGAGACAAATTAATAACATAATCAGCAGTGTTGAGAGCCTCACCCCAATAACTAACCCATAAGTTTGCTTCAAACAGAAATTATATCCTCTTCACCATTGTCATGTTCATATGCTCCGCTACACCATTGAGCTGAAGTGTCTTTGGTGGAGTCTTCTGTTGTCGCATCCCTTGATCTTGGCAATACACATCAAAATGACCAAAGTATTTGCCGCCATTGTCAGACCGAACATATTTTAACTTCTTGTCCGTCTTTCTTTCAACAAAGGCCTATAATTCTATGAAAGTGGACAACACATGATCCTTGGCTTTAAATATAGACCCAAAATTTCATGGAATATTAATCATTAAAAGTTACAAAGTAAGAAGTACCACCAATATATTTTACCTTCATAGAACCGCAGACATCTGTTACTCATATTTTCCCAAATTACCAAAATTTTGTATTTTTTAACTTTCAATGTCATTTTTTGATAATGATCTCTTTGTATATTTTATTAATGAAATTATGGGTGACGTTAATATTTTTGGATTTTCAAAAGTTGGTTTAAAGAAGTGTTTTGAAAATCATAATTAGTTTCGACTAATAAAAGAGTTAAAGAAAAAAGGTTGCTAATTTATTTTTAATAGATCTTGGATTAATTAAATTAAGGTTATAGTTGACTATCAAATTGATATACGTTTAATTAAACAAATGAGTTTAATGGGTTGTTTGTTACTAATTAAAGTAATTATTTGCTTTGGGAACCTTCTAGAAGGATTCCTTTTAATTCTCATCCATATTCCTTTTTGAGAATTTACAATTATGCCATTCTTGTAGAGCTAGCCTAACCCTTTATTAAAGTAACATTTTTTTGCATTCTTTCCTATCACAAAAATTTACAAATTCATTCACAACAATTTATTCCTTTCAGCCATCAACCTATCCGTATATGTATCCGTGTCCGAATGTCTGTGTCCATAACAACTATTTTGTGTTAGCCGTGTCGGCCTAGGGTCCAACCCCAGGTGTCCATATCCAATCAATTTTCTTTATTTCTATTCCATCCTATAGTAGATCATTTTCGTGTCCGATACTGGACACGTCCACGCAACACCACCACATGTTGTTCTTATGTCCAACACAACCAAAACACAAATTCAAAAATAAAAGTAACCCTAAAACTAACCTTGACCTTTTCTCCGATGATCTTCCGCGTTGAGCACTACTGAAGGAACCAGTTCCAGCTCCTCCTTCGATTCGACCGGATCCATCAGATTCGCTGCCGACTAGTTGTTGGAGTCGCCCTTCTCCTCCCTTGTGTCGCGTTCGATTATTCAGGGACATGTCATGACACATTTTATGGTGCCTCATGAAGCTCTCATCTTCGTAAATTGTGCGATGTCGTGATAGTACCTAGGTTTATTTGTACTGCTACGAGCCTGCAATAAAATACGTTTGATGGAATTAAAGAAGGTTTTAGGAAGTAGTGTACTCAATCACAAATTATCATTTCTTGATGGATTCCTAGAATGACCATTTAAAATCTTACTTTGAACCTTTCATAAATCTTTTTCCACTCGCTTATTTTCACCCTAATTTTTAATTCAACTAGAATATATGTCCGTTGTTGAACCTAATTCTTGCATCATGGTGAGTTTTATGGACTATAAAAAGAAAATTAGAGTAGAAGTTGAACTCATAACCATTTTAGATTAAAAAATTAAAGAATGGTTAATCAGAATCTTATGCATGAACATTGATAAATATTTTGAGGTTATATTACCAATCAAGAAAATAATAATTTGGACTAAAATACTATATCGGGGTTTGAAAGATTTAATTAAATAGGTTTGAGTAGTAAATGGACGAATAACTTATGATTTGAAGAAGTAAAATAGGGGTTGCATAATCAAGCTAAGAATGATGAATAAAGTTATTAATTGAGGGTAAAGTAGTAGAACTGAGGATCAGAAGAATAAATTGGTAGGATTTATGATTGAATTTTGGAATTTAAATACTTTGAGATTACAACTTATCGGAGAGAATTAGTAAAATCGATAGCAGCATACAAGATTTGGATCAAATACTGAGGCATGAGATTTTAAGGATGTTTAGGAAATAAAAATTTATGATTTCTAGGTGATTATTAGCAAAGTGATTATGAACACTATTAAAGGTTGCTAAAACAAAAACAAAGGATGATTTAGAAACTAATGGCCTTATGATTTTATTCTAAATTTCAAGGATAATAGAATTAAGGAGAGATGGAAAAATTTGTTTACTAAAGACCCTCATCCTAAATTTATAATCTAATATACATGTATGAAAGCAATGGAGATAAAACTCATAATGAGTAGACATTTATTGATGAAAATCATTAAAATATTTATAAGTAGATTTTTCATGGATTGCTAAAAAAATAATGATGATATTGTGGAAGAAAATACCAATTGATAGAATCTTTTGAAGAGAGCAGTATGAATCATCAAAGACATCAAATTCTTTGGCAAATGATAGTCGATGATATGGAGTCATGAGAATACTGAGACATAATGAGTAATAGAATTAGATATCAAACAAGGATGAACACCTTAGCGGTTAGAATCTTAGAAATTTGTTACTCTTGACATATGCAAGAAAAAGGTAGGACAACGACTTTATTGGGACCTAGTGAGCAAGAGCAAGATCCATACTCTCTGGAATCATCTTTTTTTTGTTACATCTGACCTATATATTTGTATCCATCAACTTGTCTCTCATCTAAAAACATGTTACTTTAAAATAACTAAATTTTTTTTTTCTTTGAATCTTATCCTCCTTACTTTCAGAATGGCCAAGGGAAGTGCCCTAGCCATCTAGCTTTATAATAAAGGAATTGATTATCATGTGATTGAGGAAAACTAGACATTAACAAATTAATGGTGATTGGTTTTTAGCCAAATTTGAATATTTTTGAGGTTACAAATTCCTAAGATTGATGGATGTATTTTAATATAGAAATAAAGTTAAGACATTGACTTGACAAATTAAATATATGAATTGGAGGTCATCAAGGTATACGAGGATAATATGGAATTGAACAAATGACTGGTATGGGTAAGTAATGAATGACTAAGAGCTGGTAGAACACAATTTTTTTGGATTTTTCAAAAAATTGAGAACCAAGTTTACAAAATTTGGAGCTTTTAAAATTTTCAAGGAAAAAGCAGGTTTGAGGTACAAAATTGATTGATGGATATGTTGAGGTTAAAATTTTAATTTAGCAATATTCCTACTAATAAAGGGAATAAAAATTTGTTAATAGCGGTGACATTTAGATTTGAAGAAAAATAAATTGAAGTATAATTCGAGGTTAGAAAGAAGAAGCTTGAATTTGAACCATGATAAAGGTTTATATGGGCATAAAATTCTAATTTGGGGATTTTAGATCTAGTTAAAAACAAAGGTTGCAAAATTTAAAACTTCTATTGATGACTTAGTTCGATAATGGATCACGAGATCGAAGAAAGTAAAAAAAAAGAGAATGAAGATTTATAATCAATAGATGGTATGGAAGCATTACCTCACATGGTAGGGTCAACCAGAGATTGAGGGTCTACAAGTAATCATGAGCTGCATATTGTCATCATCTATAACAACCTTCCTCATCTTGGGTTACGTACCGATACTCTTCTTCAAATCTTGTCAAAACATGATATTTTTATTTGTTTTTGATAGTTGTCAACTTATTTAATCAATATTATAAATATGTACATATTAAAGACCTATTTTCAATTTCCAATAAAATATTGAAACTAGCACCTAAAGTAAGTTCATACTAGAAATGTATATAGGATTGTGACAAATCCTGAATCATCCCTAATATTATCTATATCATTCATTTAACTTCACTATTTAATCCTCCTAATCACCACTTTAAATGGTGAAGTTTCCTTTTGATCTAAAACTTGTTCTTTTGGTATCATGATTGGTTGCCAAAAGTCACGTCCTAGCCATGCATCACTGAACATTTATTTCTACCCTTTTATATTAAATAAGTTATAACCCTAGAATGCCTTATCTATTGTAATACTTCATGTGTTGTCTCCAATAACTTAACATATATAGAGGTTATGGTAGGCTTCTTGTTTGCATCCTGAAATATGTATGTAAAATTTTTCTAAGCTATCTTAGTCGATCATAATTTTTTTGTTATCTAAATTTTTCCTGTCTTAGTTATAGCCTTCATGGTATGAATTAATTTTCTTGATTTTTTTTCTTTTTTTACTTTTGAAAGGTAACATGCAATATCATGTTTATTTGTTCTTCTTACAGTACTAGTGCCTAATTCCAATATGGGGACTTTCTAAGGATTTAAGAGAGGGCCATGATTTTCATAAGCCTATTCCTATCTCAAGCCATATATATATATATATATATATATATATATATATATATATATGTATATACCATTTTCCTTTGCTCATGTATTCCTCCTTCTCGATTAATATTCCTTATTGAGAAAATTTTAATGATTTATTTTACCGTCTATTCATAGGACCAACCAAGCCTGTCGATCCTAATCATCCTTAAATTTTGAGGATAATTTTTTTTAAGGTGGATAAATTTGTAACCCATGTTGTTCTAAATTACCAAAATTTAAGATTTTTAACTTTCAATGTCATTTTTTGATAATAATTTCTCTTTGGAAATTTTATTAATGAAATTATATGTGGCGTTAATATTTTTGGAAATTTGAAAGTTGATTTACAAAAATGTTTTAAAATCATAATTAGTTTCGACTAAAAAAAGAGTTTAAGAAAAAGGGTTGCTATTTTATTTTTAATAGATCTGGGATTAATTAAATTGATGTTATAGTATTTGATTATCAAATCGATTAAGGTTTAATTAAACGAATGGGTTCAATGGGTTGTTGGTTACTAATTAAAGTAATTAGTTGGTTTGGGAACCTTTTAGAAAGATTCATTTTAATTCTCATCCATATCCCTTTTTGGGAATTTACAATTGTGCGATTTCTTGGAGAGTATTGGGGATATTGTTAGATATTGTTATCGTTATTGGAGATATTGTTATTGTATATATTGTCATTGTTATGATAGGTAGTGAGTATACCTTTTCCATCGTTACTCTATCTTATCTTTAGGATATTGTTATTTTGTATAAATGAGAGTCATTTGAGGCAGAAGAAACAAGGAGGAAAATTTCCAATCTTTGTCTCATTTTTCTCATAGTATCAGAGCATGTTTTCAAAATCTATTTTTTTTTGATCTGTTCGATATTCCTCGCCCAAATGAAACACAACCTTCCTATTTCATTCTCTGCTTCTCCTACGCAATGAGTGGATTAGACACAGACACTCTCAATCCCCACGTCACCATTGAACGCCGCTCGTCAAGCCACGTCCACGCATCATCTCGATCATACATCTCCGTTCTACCTTCATCCTTCGGATCATCCGGGCTTAAAAATTTTGTGCTCTTAAAGCTATCATCATCTTATTGGGTGACTCATTTATCACCATCACGAGACTGGAGTTGAGTTTCACTGCTCATACTTTGTCTCAATTTATGCAACAGTCGAAGGAGGAACACTAGACAACAGCTTTACGTGTTCTTAGGTATTTAAAGGGCATCCGGGTCAGGGTTTTTTATCTCTCAAGTGCAAGCATTCTAACCCTTACGGCCTACTGTGATTCGGACTGGGCTGCCTTCCCTCTCACTTGCCGATCTGTGATCGGTCATTTCATTACTCTCGGGCTCTCACCTGTCTCTTGGAAGACCCAGAAGCAACCTACTATATCTCGGTCATTTGTAGAAGCCGAATACAGGTCTATGTCCAGTTTGTGTTACGAGATCTTATCGCTTCGATCATTCCTACTATCGCTTGGCGTCTTGCATTCAACTCCGGTTAGGCTCTATTACTATAGTCAAGTTGCTCATCACATCGCTGTGAATCCTGTCTTTCATTATTGCACCAAGCATATTGAGATCGACTGTCTCTTAGTTCGTGACTTATTTCTTGCAGGCACCGTTGCCACTTCTCATCTTTCCTCTGTGGATCAACTGACAGACATGTTCACCAAGGCGTTAGGTCGTCAGTCGTTTAGTACTCTCCTTCCCAAGTTGGGCATTCTTGACCTCCATGCTCCAACTTGAGGGGAAATATTGGAGATATTGTTAGATATTGTTATTGTTATTGGAGATATATTGTTATTGTTAGGTTAGGTAGTGAGTATATCTTTTCCATCGTTACTCTATCTTATCTTTAGGATATTGTTATTTTTTTATAAATCTCATCCCTTTGAGGTAGAAGAAACAAGGAGAAAAATTCCCAATCTTTGTCTACTATTTCTAAGAGAGTAAGCTCAACCCTTTATTAAAGTAATATTTTCTAGCAATCTTTCCCATCCCATACAAAACTTTCCAAAACCATTTACAATAATTTTTCATTTCTGTCATTATCCGTATTCGTATCGGTGTCCGCGTATTTGTGTCCCTCACAACTATTCTGTGTTAGCCGTGTCAGCCTCGGGTTTGACCCTGGGTATCTATATCCAATCTATTTTCTTTATTTCCATTCCATCCCATAATACATTACTCTAGTGCCTGACACTGGACACGTCCACCCAACACCACACCGAACACACTATTCTTATGTCCGACACAATCAAAACATAAATTCAAAACCAAGAATTGCCTTCGTAGGTGATGTTCACTTTAGTACCATGTTGTGAGATACGTGTGCTGAAGCCCTTGAGTCCACCAGCCAAGAATTATTATTTCAGGTGAGGTTCATAACTATCTCATCACCTACAATAATCACATCACCTCCATTTATTAAGACATGTGTTGTAGTGTTCTCACTTTGCTTCCCATTGTCCCCATTCTCTTTCTTCTAAACAAAATAAATTTGTTTGATGTGACCCTTTTTGCCACAATGAAAGAACACAGAGTTCTCGTACCAACCCTTCGACTTGTCTTTGCTCTTGTTTCTGCTAAAGTTTGGACCTTTGTTTTTACTCCTTCCATGGGTTTCTGAAACAAGAGCCTATGCATAAGTTAAAGATGAAGTACCTTGATATTTCCTCTTTATCTCCTCATTCTGTTCCCCGCTCTTGGCGAACTCCAGACTAACCATGCATTCTGGAGCAAAAGTGATCATTAACAATAGTATGATCTCCTACTAGTTTGACAAAGTACACAGCTACCACAGTCCCTAAATTTCATCATCGAATTCTACTCCTATCAAGGATAATTGGTCAATCTTGCCTTGGAACTTACTTAAATGATCCTTGGAACCGTTTAGGTTTATCATATGGCTTTCCATCTATTTATTTTCCTTGGTTTGAGTGTCAACCCTGACACCCGATCCTTGGAACCCAAAGCTCTGATACCACTATGTTGGTATTAGCAGAATCTGGCTCTAATACTACTTGGATGGAAACAAAATACAAAAATTATTTTTTTAAACCAAGAAGTTATGAGAGAAACGAAAAAAAAACTACAAAAAAACACAAATCGCCAAAATCACATAAATGCCAAACGTAGACACAATCGATTTTTACGTGAAAAATTCAGATAAAAAAACTACGGAACGATCGTAGTCCAACCCTGAAAAGCCTCTACTATTGGAATAAAGAGATAGATTTCTTGCAGAATTCTCACCAATCCAAACCGGATCACAACAACTACTTTAAGAAGAAAAACTTGATTACATAATCCGAAGAAACAAGAGATGACGAGAACCAATTTTCTGAAACGATCTCTCTTTCACAATAGCCTTCAATCTCGTTTCTTTCTCTCAAAAGTTGCAAAGCACGTATGTTGTATGAAATAGGGTCAAAAAATATCTATATATAATTTTCTTAATCCACAACCAATCTGGACCATTTTATTTGATCCAACGGCATATAAAATACCACAACATTCGCACAAGCTGTTGAAACTGAATAGGTTCGAGTTCTACTTTTATGAGCCAGTAAGTCGAGCAATGTTCTGACTCCAGGGGGACCGAACTCGAGCCGAGTTCCCCTGGAACCGAACTTGGGCTAAGTTCCTCCTGGACATGGACAAAAATTGTTGCTCTGACACTTGAGTTTTTACGATACTCCGAATGGCACTCGTCGCACTCTCCGGACATCTCCGACACACGGATGTCGTTCGTTATACTCCAGGATATTCTTCATATTGGTTGGGAACCCCATCGACTCCAGCAAGATTCTAGATTTTATATCAGCTTAAATCAAGAGATGTCTAATTAAAAATTTTCGACCATAATTTTTTTTTGGCTTTTCGTTTTCCAATATACTCTGAACAAAACGACAACCAGTACAGGTTATAAAGACGGGTATAATAAGAAAATAAAAAATAAAAATTCAGCATCCAAACTTTTTAAACTGAAGTAAATGTTAGAACTTAAACCCTAAGCTGAAATAAAATCTATAGTCTACACACTAATTAACCATGTATTTTGAGTCGTGACTAGTGGGCAAGTGTTAAAGAAATAGATGACACTGACTTAGCCTCAAAACTTTCGGAAGTAAACGTACAAAAAAAAATCGCTGGCGTGCTATATTTGGCTTTCTTTCATGACAGACGCTCCAAGTTGGAGGCAATTGACCAAGATCAAGAAAGCGAAACAAAAGTGGAGTGGTGAAGTGATTGGTAGTGAACTATATATGTTGCTTAATGGGACAAATGTTGAAATTAATATAGTTCCAGGTTGGAAGAAAGTACAGGTGTGAGCTTCTTTTTTAATATGTCATTAGTGTTGGAGTTTTTCTTATGCTTGTGGGAGGTTTTTTTTTTTTTGCAAGACTGGAAAGATAGTTTGGTGGGATACTATATGTACCGAAGATGTGCAAGAATTTTTTATCGTTTGGCGCATTAGACTCTACGAGATATGATTTTTCAGCGAGAGATAAAGTTTTAAGGGTAATACGTGGTTTCACCATTTTCATGTAGGGAGAAATACGATAATATTTATCAGTTGTTAGGCGATACAGTTTGAGGTGGCGTACCTATGATTTTTGTGGTGATAGGGTTGGATCTCCATGATGGTTCGTTTGCAGTTGGTGAAGCTTCCATGGCTCGCGGCTAGCGAATCAGATGTATTGATTCGTGTGCACGTCGGTTATTTTGGAATACTCTAATATGGAAGACGTAGCATATTTGAAATGTGAATTTGAGCGAGGCTCGAGTTCGGAGTCAATTTGCAACCAAGCAACTGGTGCCCCAGGGGGAGGGGGTAGTTCATTAGATCGATACTACTGTTTGATGATTGAAGGCTAGAGATTGCTAGATGCTTATTGAGTTCATATGATCCAAGGTGTGATTGTTTGGATTGGCTCATATTAGAAATTCTAATAATAATATGATTGGAGCAAAGTCCTAGTTCTATATAGTCAATGAGTTCTAAATATGGAAATGTATGTTATGCTTGTATAGGATTAATTTTTTATATATGGACACATGACATACTATATAAAGGGACCTAAGGTTCCATGTGTAATTGTGCTTAAGGAAATGTGTTGGGTATCCACCAATAGATTGAGAGACAAAAAGAAGGAAGAAACAGAGAGATTAAAGGAGAGAAAAATTGAATTTCTCAAATCTTCTTGTGTGTAATCTCTGGAGATGGAGATTTCTTCTGCTCTCTTTGTTTACTTTCTCTGGTTTGGGGTTATGAAATTGTATCGATCTTATAATGTCTTGTAACCTTATTTAGTAGTGTTCTCTCCCTCCCTATAATTTTTTACCAGTGAGTATTTTTCACATAATTCTTGTATATCTTTGTGATTGTTATTTTTCTGCATATGTCAACCATATGTTTGGTATATGTATGAATGTACAATTATCCCGTCCCTCCTAAATATTAATGGTGGACCAATTGGTATATGCATGACCTGTTCAAACTATTTGAGCCGATTTTTTCTCATCTTATTCTATATTATATATTTAGCATCATCTCTATTTTTCTACAAAATTTGTCAAGTAGCTAACAACCAGTAAAACTATAAAGACAGTAAATTTTAGTTGATACTTGTGTCTTCAGTGAAATGGTCCACACGAGAACAGTAAAATATATGCCCCACAAAAGAAAAGAATTATAGTAATTGGAGAGATTGGTTTAGTTTGGTCAAGAACTTTGACAACTTGAGAGAAGACTTCCAATTCTCTTGTTTGATATGAAAAAGTAGGAATTAGAGACAACTTTCCCCACATGAATTTCTTTCAAGCCTTATGTTCTCCAGATTCTTTGGCTATGTGTCAGACAAAAATGAATGAAACTTGTATAACTTTATTATAGAGAGAATCAAGATGGGTCCTACATCCTAAAATGCTATAATTATCCTCCAACCAAATACAATAAGTCAAAAGAAAGCGAACAAGAACATGTATTTCCGACAATGTGACACAATATAATACATGGTTCACTCAAGGACGGAACCAGAAATTAAAGTTGGGATGGAATGGAATTAATGAGCTTGGGTGGGATGTGGTGTGGACTGACTTATATGGAGAAAAGAAAAGAAAAAAAATATATGAAAAAAAATTGGGTGGTCTGGAGTCCATCCCAAGACTTGATCAGTTCCCCCCTTGATTCCCATTGTCACCATTGTCAACTAATATAACTGGAATAGTTCGTTGATCGACTGCAAAGGAGGTCAATCAATTATGATCATCTACCTCACTCTTACCTACCTAACTTTCACCCAAAACAAGAAAAATGGATCCTTAAGTGACCGGGTGGAGAAGACAATCTTCAAGAAATTAACAAATTCCAGCAGTAAGTGATCATTAGAGAATACCAAACCAATTAGACCAGAACATCATGTTTCATTCCATTATTGCTTATTGAGCTACTACACATTCTACCAATAAGATTCTACTATCACTGAGAGCATTTCTTGTTTACCATATCTAAGCAAAGTCTGAAATAGTAAATTTTTATTAGAGATAAATTAACATCCATGCCATGTTATTCAAGTAGAGGAGTCAAAAATCAACTCTTAAGAAGCTTCCAGTAGAAAATGTGATGTGCTAAATTCCTTTATATGGTGTCTGATCATTGAAGTTTCCATAGAGAAGCTTAGCAATATCAATGTCATACAAATTGTGTTTTATTCATATTTTTCTTCAAGATCAGAAAACTGGTGACAGTTCTCAAAACATTTTATTCATAAAGTGTAAATTTAATTAGAGAGGTCACATTTACCAGGTAATTGATAAGTAAACAAAGAGAGTGAATTATGTTTTTCTACGGTAATCCACTGTTGGAGTGGGTGGGGTTCCCAACCTATGTGGAGAACACTCTGTCACACCCCAATCTCCCGCAGACTAATCGGCCGTCCCCGCTAGGCGAGAATCACCGTGCCAGCGCTCCCGCGGGACGATCGCTTGACCCATCTGGACGTGATGCCCCACGAGCATAAACTGTGCCCGTGCAAGGCCGTGGATCTGGCTGGCAGTAAGAGGTCTATGCCACAGAGTCTCACAGATTGTCAGAGTGCAACAGAATTATAAACGCAAAGGCGATTGGTAACAAGTTCACTGAGTCGTCAATAGCGAAAGCATTGAATATCACAAGTATAAAAGTAAAGCAAACTCTTTACTGATATTGAACAATTGTTATAGGCGGCGCATAGTCGAGATTATAAGTCGCTCAAGCTTCTCTCTCTGAAACAATAAAAGCGTGCCAAGTGGCTACATTTATGGACGGATGTACAGACAATGTTCCAACATTATATCTTGTATATGTGCTTTAGTTCCAGACGCAACGCTCCAAGACTCCAGAGTGAGCTCCATGCCTTAGCATGCACGAACGAGGGCATCCATACCGAACGAGGTTCTTCCGCACCCTTGAAGCAATCTGGTGGGTTATTAGTACATGAATGCACTAGTGGGGAGGCTACTCGCCCGCTCGACAAATCCAAACACGTTCAATAGGTTCCATGCGCCAACTATTAGGTTATCTTTCTAGTCTTGCCTAGGATCAATTTTATGGCATATATGAAAGGCCTAACTCGTGTGGCAGTGCGCCGTGCGACATAAGAGAAAATACGGCGAGACTTACAAACTTACCATTTGTCCTTCCCTATCCAAGACAAACCAAGTTAATTTAAGCACAAGCAACAAATATAATGAAACTCAAGGGCAATAGCATGTACAAACACTGTATTGTGTGCGAGATTACGTTTTGGGTGCACGAGTTTACGAACATCCGGCGTTACAGAAGATGTTGAAGTGTTCCATATGTACAAGTGTATTATACTCAGGATCATTCAGGTGTTTCAGACTGTCTCGATGTGATGCAATGACTCGCATACAAATTGCCGCTAAACGCGGATGACTTATCTATATGAACAAGAGTCGCTGGCATAGCCATAAAGGACCAGTATTTTTTTATAGTCTCAATTGCGGAATGGGGTGCAACGCTATGTACAAGACAAGTAATTTAGGGTGAACGGTGATACAGGAGAGCCGTTGAATGATATCCCGCCAGAATAGGGAGACTATTGGGTAGACGGAGAGTCCAAGGTAGTATGCGTTTACCAAGGCCGAATATCGTGTATGGCTAACTGACAAAGATGGCTGGAGCATACTACGTCCCAAATTTGGTTTTGCAATAGACCATGCATTCCTAATAGGCCGGTACGATGATGGTGCCCTGCTGATCGACCGAGGAATGAGATACCTCATACACGAGTTGTACGCGACATGCAGGTTTGGGACTTCCAAATCCATAACTTGACATGATAATTCATGATTTTTGTTCCGAACCGAGCATTTGCTCCACGAGCTGTGAATCTTGATATGCTTGACATGATTCTCGTTCAGAGGTAAACTTGATATGATTATCATTTAGTTGTAAATAATTCCAGTTCAGTGTTCAACTTGCCTTGATGCATGCTCCTGGTTCGGGGATTGCCTTGGAGACCTACCGATTCCGGGTACTTGCAGGTTCAATTGCACAGAAGGACTATTTGATAATCTTCTGGCTGACTCGATGCGTGCAAGATACACGATAGTGTTACTTGATTATGGCATAATTTGCGTGACAAACAATGGATTGAGACAACATTACAAGTTAACATATAAGCAGGCAATCCTTCATATTATGAAAACATAAGCGTTTACGTTGGCTCAGACCCGAAGGTAAGCCGAGGAATGAAACCGTAAAGGAACTTAACGAGTGACATGATCTAGGGTCGTATAGTGTAGCAATGAAGCAGTGCACTTCGAAGAGTATATGTATATCGTTCTTACTCAAGGCATAGCGGGGTCTAGTTGCAGAAGGCAAAGGTAGCATGTAATGGTTTGATTATACGCAATATTTTATTTTCATGTTCTAACACAAGCAATACAAGTTAGGATTATTCCTTTAGCTAGGTGCATTATATTCTTATTAGTATGCAAGGGGTGATTTACTTAGCGACTAGCATGTATCATTCCATATTTTAAGTGTGCTGGCTAAACAAAGACAAGTTCATCGTAGCCACCCACATTAGCGATGATTTGCCTCAGTCGAGCGATACTTCGAGCAAGCCTCTGAAAGCCTAAGTCGGAACTCCTGAAGGGCCAAGTCTGGAATCCTTTTGCCTCAAACGAGTATTCTCACTGAGCAAAGTGGGTCGAGATGTTGCACTTTTGTCATTTGAATCGGCAGTCCGCTTGAGCGGAATGGGTTGTTACATCATACATCACTCAGAAAAAGTCTCATCCTTGAGACTTACTGAGCATAGGCTGTTCTATCGTATCGAATCTATTTTAAGCATAGCAATCAGTACCATTAGATCCAATTATACACAATCTCCTACTCAATCCTTATGTCGTATCGCGTGTATGCTGAGTCATTCTCATTTGCATCTTAGCACAGGACATATTGCTTAACACGAGGCACATTTCAATCCATCTTTAATAATGATCTAAGGCTAAGGCAAAATTATACAAGTTGTTGTGCTCGTTCATTTGGATATTCACTTGCACTAGCATTGAGATCAGCATATTGCGAGTCTGGATCGTGCACATATTCAAAGCGTCCTTGAAACACATGCATGTCAACCAACTTAGTGATAACGAAGTCTTAGCACTCGAGTTTCACATCTCCTTAAGTCTTGGAGCATACACACGTTCAAGGCGTCACTCAAACATTTGCATTCAACCAAACTTAGAGATAGTAAAATCGGACAAGCTATTTGAGAAAATCTTAAGAGTCTCGTTTATAAATCACAAGGATACTTCCAACAGGGTCAATCAAATTCCATATCATTTTTTTATTCCAACTCAATTCAAATATTTTGTACTACCGTTAAGCACGATTAATTTGGTTTACCGACTAGCATTCATCCGTTCGGGTCAAACACAACACACGTTTATCGTTCCAAGTCTAATCCCAAGTCTTGCTGCTCCAGTTATATAGCTTTCAAACAATATGGTAAAGTCGGTAACACAGGTTTATTCACTAGGCACAGGGTCGTCTGCCTAATTGCCAGGTCAGCTCACAAGGTCATAGGTATAAGTTCAATTACATGATACATCATACAAATTTGTCGCACGATGCTCGTCCCAATTCCTAGGGTCAAACCATTGTTCATTTACACGGGGTATTCTATTCAAGCTCATTTTACTCATATTTCTAAAAATCGAGTACGTATTCTTCCTATTCTCAATAACACGTTTGTTTGTACAGGGGTTCAAGTCCGTTCAGTAAAATCTATAATATTTCTAAGTTACAGGACAAGTCTAGTAATTTGCATAGTCTATCTCTCCAAACATATTTTAATAGAATCTCTATCCATTCCAAGTCTAAACCACCAAGCCAAAATTCAATTCTAAACCTTTAGTTTAACTCTAATTCGTTCAACCTGATTCATGTATCCGTTCGCGAAACCATCAAGTGTGATTTGTTCCAGGTTCTAGGCTAACTTATCCTCAAAATATTTTTGATCAATTGTATTCCAAATTCGTCTTATGGTGTCGAACCAAAAGTTAAGATGATCCATTAGTTGTCTCGCCTCGGTATTTTGCAAGTTCTATCACCCTCGTTGGACGTGAGATCGCCACTCCAACGCTCCCACTGGATAATCATCCTAATCCGGGCGTGACGCATGTACGACATAGAGTTACGCTCGTATAAGATAAGAACGTTTGAACGTTTATGGTTATCTTCGGCACGATTCAAGTTATATATATAATACATCGAGTCAAGTCCATTTATGTAGTAATTATAATTCGTCTACTAAAAATCATCCAACTTTAATGTTACCGTTCGGTAATTTCATAGTCTTACTTCTAGCATTCCTCAAGAAACTAAGTTTCAAATATTCAAGCCTAAGTCTATTCCATCTTTTGATACGTTCCATTCATCGAGTTCATTTGGAAAAATTACCGAACATGTTCCCGTGAGTTCGATCATCCCCGTCGTACGTCACCACGTCGGCGCTCCCGCGGGATAACCGTTCTTATTGGGACTAATTTTGAGAGTTATCCTTTCGAACTTGATTTCAAGATCATTCTTCCAAATTTCAGGCCAAATCCATTATCGTTCATCTCTTTTATCGAATCAAGATATTCATTTTTGGGATAACTTCTATTCGAGCAATATTTTATCCAAGCTCAATTCGTTTATTTCAATTCAAAATCGCTCGCACAATTTTTCAAGTTTCCAAAAAAATTTCCTTAACGAAAATATTGATTTCCATTTCCACAAATTCTAATTCGATATTAAGCCTTATCATTTATTTAAGACATTCTCAAATTCATTCAATCCGACTATCGTACGAGACCTATGAATCCGTTTGGACATTTTTAAATAATCTATACAGCACTCGGAATTGAGTCATCCAATTAAATCCATATTCGATAGTCATCTAAGCAACTATATTCGATTTGTATCCTCCGACATAAAATATCGTTTGAGCTATTCCCCAAAATTCAAGCACGATTTCCTATATTCGCCTAAGCGATAAATTCGAGAATATTCTATCAATTTTTGTTCTAAGTCTGACTTGTCTTATTCCTAAACGATATCCCAATTTTGTTGGAACTAGCTTGTACTAAAGGGTCTTGGCGCACGATACTCTACACAACTTAGCTGAAAGGCTGTATGCATAGCTAACCGTTCAGGCAATATTCGATTACGCACACCAACCAGCTGGGTAATTAAGCATAGGTATATTGGGTTCGCCCATAATGTGCAAGTTCTAGCACGAGTCTATTCCCAAAGGGTCTAACACAAGTTGGCAAAACGACCAATCGTAATATAATTTCGTACAAGCAATCACATCACATGCACTTTCGAAAGTATTTAGACTTATTGTTGGAATATTCTGTTGGGGCATTAAGAGAGAGTGTGTGCACATAACCCCCAAACAAACTTTTAAAACTGAGAGAATCAAAACGAAGACCAAAGGCGTATAGCCAAGCTCTGATACGAATCTGTCACGCTCCGATCTCTCGCAGACTAATCGGCCATCCCCACTAGACGATAATTACCGTGCCAGCACTCCCGCGAGATGATCGCTTGACCCATCTGGACATGATACCGCACGAGCATAAGCCGCGCCTGTACAAGGCCGTGGTTCTGGATGGCGGTAAGATGTCTAAGCCACAGAGTCAAACAGATTATCCGAGTACAGCAGAATTATAAACGCATAGACGTTTGGTAACATGTTCACTGAGTCATCAATAGCGGAAGCATTGAATAACACAAGTATAGAAGTAAAACAAACTCTTTATTAATATTGAACAAGTGTTACAGGTGAAGCATAGCTGAGATTATAATTCGCTCAAGCCTCTCTCTCTAAAAAATAAAAGTGTGTCAAGTGGCTACATTTACGGAAGGATAACAAGTGATGTTCCAACATTATATCTTATATATGTGCTTCAGTTCCAGACGCAAAGCTCCAAGGCTCCAGAGTGAGCATCACGCCTTAGCACACACGAAGGAGGGCATCCACACCGAACGAGGTTCTCCCACATCCTGCAAGCAATATGGTGTGTTATCAGTACATGAATGCACTGGTGGGTAGGCTACTCGTCCAGTCGACAAATCCAAACACGTTCAATAGGTTCCGTGCACCAACTATTAGGTTATCTTTCTAGTCTTACCTAGGATCAGTTTTATGGCATATATGAAAGGCCTAACTCGTGTGGCAGTACACCGTGCGACATAATAGGAAATGCAACGAGACTTACCAACTTACCATTTGTCCTTCCCTGTCCAAGGCAAACTAAGTTAATTTAAGCACAAGCAACATATATACTGAAACTCAAGGGCAATAGCATTTGCAAACACAGTATTGTGTGCGAGATTATGTTTTGGGTGCACGAGTTTATAAATATCAGGTGTTACAGAAGATGTTGAAGTGTTCCATTTGTACAAGTGTATTATACTCAGGATCGTTCAGGTATTTCAGACTGTCTCGATGCGATGCAATGACTCGCACGCAGATTACCACTATATGAGGATGACTTATCTATATGAATAGGAGTCGCTGGCATAGCCATAAAGGAACAGTATTTTTTATAGTCTCAATTTTGAAATGGGGTGCAACGCTATGTACAAGACAAGCAATTTAGGGCGAACGGTGATACAGGGCCGTTGCACGCCATCCCGCCAGAACTGGAAGACTATTTGGTAGACAGAGAGTCCAAGGTAGTACGCATTTACCAAGGCCGAATATCGTGTATTGCTAATCGACAAAGATGGCTGGAGCATACTACGCCCCGAATTTGGTATTACAATACACCATGCATTCCTCCTAGGCTGGTACGATGATGGTGCCTCGCTGATCGTCCGAGGAATGAGATACCTCTTGAGTTATCCTCGACATGTAGGTTTGGGTCTTCTAAATCCATAGCTTGACATGATAATCCATAATTTTTGTTCTGAACCGAGCATTTGCTCCATGAGCTGTGATTCTTAATTTGCTTTACATGATTCTCGTTCAGAGGTAAACTTGATATGATTATCATTTAGTTGTAAATGATTCCAGTTCAGTGTTCAACTGCCTTGAAGCATGCCCCTAGTTCGGGGATTGCCTTTGAGACCTAACGGTCCCGGGTACTTGCAGGTTCAATTGCACAGAAGGACTAGTCTTCTGGCTGACTCGATGCATGCACGATACACGATAGTGTTACTTGATTATGGCATAATTTGTGTGACAAGCACTGGATCGAGGCAACATTACAAGTTAACATATAAGCAGGCAATCATGCATTTTATGGAAACATAACCGTTTATGTTGGCTCGGGCCCGAAGGTAAGCAGAGGAGTAAAATCGTAAAGAGACTTATCGAGCAACATGATCTAGGGTTGTGCAGTGTAGCGGTGAAGCAGTATACTCTGAAGAGTATATGTATATCGTTCTTACTCAAGGCATAGCGGGGTCTAGTTGCACAAGGCAAAGGTAGCATGCAAGGGTCTTATTATAAGCAATGTTTTATTTCCATATTCTAACACAAGCTATACAAGTTGAAATTATTCTCTTAGCTTGGTGTGTTGTATTCTTATTAATATGTAAGGGGTGATTTACCTAACGACTAGCATGTATCGTTCCATATTTTAAGTGTGCTGGCTAAGTAAATACAAGTTTATCGTAGCCACCCACCTTAGCGATGATTCACCTCGGTCGAGCGATACTTTGAGCGAGCCTTTGAAAGCCTAAGCCGGAACTCCTGAAGGGCCAAGTCTAGAATCCTTTTGCCTCAAACGACTATGCTCGCTGAGCAAAGCGAGTCAGGACGTTACACTTTTTCTATTTGAATCGGCAGTCCGCTTGAGCAGAATGGGTTGTTACACAGCCCGGAGTGCGACGAGCGCCGCTTGTGGTTAGAGAACCTCGGGGAGATGACGAGAGCCATTTGAAAGGTCGAAGAAGCTCCAAAAAAAGGAGGAGCAGCTGCTGTCCAAAGGGAGACAGAGTTCGGGCCGAACTTAGTCTGAACTCGGTTCAAACTCGGTACGAGTTCGGTCAGGGTGCTTCAGAAGCTCTAGAAAGCAACTATCTTCATTTACTCAGAAATCACCGACTCGGAAAAATTTGGTCCGAGTTCGGTCGACGGGCTGGACAAAAATTCATAGGTATTTTATACACCATTGGATCGCATCCTACAGTCCAGGATTTATTGTAGGATTATAGGGTATATATTAGTTTTTTCCAAATCCTAACCCTAAGATATCATCTCAAGGAAGAGGAAAAAAGATGGCAAGAGTGACATAGCAACTTTCGAAAGGAGAAAGAAGGATTGGAGGCCGTTTCGGAGGAGGAGATCAATTTTGGGTAATTTCTCTTAGTCTTCTATCTTCGTGGTGTGATCTATTTTCTATTCCTAAGTGTTATGGTGATCAGTGTTGGATCGGGAGGAGCTTGTAGAGCGTGTATTCTTTTTATTCCATTAGTGAAGATTCTTCATGGTTTGACTACGATTGTCCCGTAGTTTTTTTCGCAAGGGTTTTTTATGTCAAAATTCTCTGTATCTGCGTGAATTATTTTTCTGTGGAATGGTGTTTGGTTTGTGCTTTGTATTGCTCGATTCTCTGAAAGTATTCTCTGGTTTGGGGGAAGGTTTACGCACTTTTTTTCCAACAGTTTGGAATCAGAGCCAGGTTCTAGAATTTTAGAAGGGTGTCACGAGTTTGACAGACAAACAGGGAGGAGAGATGGATGCAAATTCGGTGTGCTTGGTAAACCTAAACGGTACCAACTATCATTACTGGAGGAGCAAGATGAAGGATATGCTATTTGTCAAGAAGCTGCATCTGCCGGTATTTGCTTTCGAGAGGCCTAGTGACTAATCCGAAGATGACTAAAATTTTGAGCATATACAAATGTGTGGGTACATCAGGCAGTTCGTTGACAAGAATGTGTACAACCACGTTGCCAGTATTGAGCACGCGAGGACACTGTGGGATAAGCTAAAATCTTTGTATGTGAAGAATACCGGGGTAAATAAATTATTTCTGATCCGGATGATGATGGATCTGCGGTACAAAGATGGGGCGTCTATTACAGATCACTTGAGTGAGTTTCAGGACGTAGTTGACCAGCTATCCTTGATGGGAGTCAAGTTTGATGACAAGGTTCAGGGACTATGGCTGCTGTGTACATTGCCAGACTAGTGGAAGAACGTACGAGTGTCTGTGATCATTTTGCTCCGGAAGCCGTAGTTAGTCTGGAGTTTGCCAAGAGCGTGGTACTGAATGAAGAGATGTGGTGACATTCTTTGGGCACTTTATCCGCATCTCATTCAGAGGAGCTTGTTCCAGAGAGCCACAGAAGGGATAAAAATAGGGGTCCAGGCAGTGGCAGAGACAAAAGCAGGAGAAGGTCCAAGGGTCGGTACGAGGACTCGGAGTGTTACCATTGTGGTAAGAAGGGCCACATCACGCAGAACTGTATCGCTTGGAAGAGAGACAAGAAGGACGACAAGGGGAAACAAAGTGAGAATAATACAGTGGCGGCCTCGACACATGGAGGCAACGTGATTATTGTAGGTGATGAGTAGTTATGAACCTCACCTGCGATGACAACTCTTGGCTGGTGGACTCAGGTGCTTCCACACACGTATTTTATAATAGGACACTATTTGCTACTTACACAACAGATGACTGTGGAGTGTTAAAGATGGGCAATAGAGATATGTCAAAGGCGGTTGCCATTGGAGATGTGCATTTGAGGACAAAGACGGGTGTAGTTCTTGTTCTCAAAGATGTTCGTCATGTCCCAGATATCTGTTTCAAACTGGTGTCTGTTGGAAGGTTTGATGACGAGGGTTTCTTCAATCTCTTTGAGAATAATCAGTGGAAGCTTTTCAGAGGTTTGATGGTGATTGCTAGAGGAAGCAAGAGGTCCAGACTCTACTATATGGAACGGAGCACATAGGAGGTTAACGCAACTACTGATGCGTCTACTGAGTTATGGCACAGGTAGCTCAACCATATCAGCGAGAAAGGGATGAGATATACTTAGTGAACATGAAGATAATTCTACGCTAAAGTCTACAAAGTTGGAGAAGTGCATGCACTGTTTGGCAGAAAAGTAAAATAGAGTATCTTTCCAAAGTCACCCAAGTTCAAGGAAGCCGGCGTTGCTCGAGTTGATTCAATCGGATATCTGCGGTCCTATGAAGTTAAATCCATTGGTAGTGCTTCTTATTTTATAATATTTATTGATGACTATTCCAAGAAGATTTGGATCTATACCATAAAGACCAAGGATCAGGTGCTGCCCACTTTCAAAGAGTTTCAGGCCTCTGTTAAAAGGGAGACGGGCAAGAAGGTGCTATGTGTTCGGTCGAACAATGGCGACGAGTATATCGGTTCATTTGATGCTTATTGCAAAGAGCAAGGGATACGATACCAGAAGACTCCGCTAAAGATACCTCAGCTCAATGGTGTTGCGGAGCGGATGAACATGACACTGATGGAGAGGGTTCGGTGTTTGCTATCAGAAGCAAACTTGTCGGGCAGCTATTAGGGTCAAGCACTTTACACAGCTACTTATGTTATTAATTTATCTTCTAGTTCTACTTTACAGGGTGATGTGCCTGACAAAGTATGGTACAACAAATGTCATCATACAATCACCTGCAAGTGTTTGGTTGTAAGGCCTTCATGCATGTACCGAAGGACGAGAGATCCAAACTTGAGGCAAAAATGAGGCGGTGCATTTTTGTCAGCTATGGTCGGAATGAGTTTGGCTATAGACTCTACGATCCAGTAGAAAAAAAGATCTACAGAAGCAGGGACATGGTATTCATCGAGGATCATGCCATGACCAACACTCGGGATTCTGAGATGTCTTCTGAGGCTGAGGAATTGTCTGAGTTAGAGTCATTTCGCTTCGAGCAGTTTTCAGATGACATCGTAGATGATCCAGTTATGGGGGAGCCAGTACATGGAGTTGCTCTCAACCTTGATCATTAGCCTGCTGAGGTAGTCAGGGTGACCCTCAGGAGGATGAGCATGCCGAGGAGATAGTCCTAGAGGAGAGGAGGCTGTAGATATACAGCCAGCACCAGTGGTTCCGTTGAGGAGGAGCGATAGAGAGCATCGACCATCTACGAGATACTCACCGGGTGAGTATGTGCTACTGATTGAAGGGGAGAACCCAAAAGTTTCGTCTATTAGTGGAGGTTCTTCAGGGTTTGACTCCGATCGTCCTGTGGTTTTTTTCCGCAAGGGTTTTTCACATCAAAATTCTCAGTGGTTTGTTGTTTTGTTTGTGCGTTGTATTGCTCGGTTCTCTCGCAGGTACTCTCTGGTTTGGGAGAAGGTTTTCGCGCTTCTTTCCCAACATCCACCTCCCTAATAACCATCTAGTGTGTGAATGATCCAATAATTATGATAGCCACTGATACAATGAACCAAACGGACCCTAAACCTATATAGCTAGATGGTGCTTTATGTCTTCTTTGCAAAAAATAATAGTTCACATAATGAAGAAGTTAAATTAGTTTTATAAATATGAAGATCCGATCATCAAAAGGAATGTGGATAATAGATAATTCTACCAGTGGAATAAAGATTAAATCCTTCAATTAGTTAACCCCCTAATTAACTAATTGATAATTCTCCCACTGGATAATTGATATATGGTATTGTGACCATTATGAACACCATAATAACATAGGAGTCAAAGTTTACTTCCTAATCTCATGTGTGCGCTCATAAGTTGTTGAGTAAAATTATCATCTCATAAAAAGACCAGTAGTTGAGTAAAATTATCATCTCATACAAAGACCACTACACATTCTTTCACTATCCTGCAATCCTGATAGTCCTGGAAACAAAATTGATGGTGTCTTACCTAATAGTATGTTCCTATATGGACTCTAAACATTAACTTCAGCTTGTACTTTGACAGCATTTATACTAATTATGGTAACATCAATAAAATTACTGCAATTGAGAATTCGATCATGCTATAATATATATATATATATATATATATATATATATATATATATATATATATATATATAAGAGTAATCTTGCAACTATGGTCAAATTTTAGATAATTCTGTCATGGAAAAGTAATGGAGATAATTTCAATCTCGCTTTACTTGCATCCTTATTGAGAAAAAAAAAAATTGCATATAACACAAATAACTTGTGTTTTTTGGCAAGGATCCTACCATGGCCTAATGAAATCTCTTTATATCAGTCCTAGCTAGTTTAAGCCTAAGGCTTTGCTAGACAGAGACGTGGGAAGTGATAATAAAGAACACAAATACATATAAAGGAGATGAATTTTTTTTCCCCTTCTATTATCTAGTGAAGTCATAGTGATACTTGTTGTCACTTCCCCTCGACTAGCAAACATATTCAATTTTATTGAAGAAAATCATAAGAACAATATCTTCCCTTTCATTATCGCTTCCCCTTTCATTTTTCCCCTTTCAAATAATATGGATTACATATTCCTATGCTCCAATAATACTTGTTGTCAACAAAACAAGTGTAGTCATAGGAGATAATTTACCTAGAGGCACGAGAGGGAGTAGTAGGCGGCGCACGGTGGGGGGAGGGGGGGTGTCTCCGCCTAGGTCGTTGGAAGGATGCTGCGGGCAGGGATCTTTGCCTGTATGCTTCGCCTGGATCAAAGAAGGTTGCACATGGTTTTAATTTTTCTTAATTTTTTAAATTTGTCCTATTTTTAAAATTTTATTATTATGTTTTGAATTTTATAAAAAAATTGAACTAGTTTAATTTTTTTAGTACATTATAAACTCAATTACATTGAATGATAAGCCAACCATTTGAACCTAATCAATATTAAATTACATGGTTTGATTATAAATTAATTACAACCAAAATTACAATGTAATGTAATTAAAAATCTTTACAAACTCGACTACATTACAAATTCAACTCTATTACGGGGAATTTCAATGAACCAAACCCAACATAAGTTATCGATAATAAAAACAGAGAGATGAACCTATTATTCAAGGTAACAAACAATTAAGAAAGAAAAATAAAGAGTTATTAATGTTAAAAAAGGAGCTAGCTCATGACATTTAAGAAGGCAAGATTATAATCAAGCACTTCTACTTCTACTCTAATGGTCAGTCCAATTTACTTCAGTTATGTTGGAAAAAGTTGGGTACTGTGCATCACATGCCAGCTGACAGTCCAATTTACTTCAGTTATGCATGGGGGTTGCAACAACCCTAAGCTCATGATACTGGCAGGTCAAATGGTGAAGCTATATAAGAAAGGGCAGTATCCCCCCTTTCTCAAGTGTAAGGAGCTGAACCGATCATCCATGGAAGGCTTCTTGCTCAAATGAGTGTTCCATTATATAAGGCAAACCACTTCATGCATGTGAGGTCAGCTTCCATAACGAGACACTCATCTGGGCAAGTAGTCTTGCATGGAAGGAGAATTGAGAAACACTCGTGCTATTTGGCCACGCACCGCAGACGATGGTGGAGCATAGCGGGGGGTGGGGGAGGACGGCGACGGCGCAGGAGGAGGGAAGAACGCTATGCATGCTCGCGTGCCAAATATCATTTTCGATTAAGAAATTTTGTATGGATGCTAATTAATTTTTCTCCGTTTGGATAGTTTCTTCGCTTTTAATATTTTCTTTTCTACAGAGTTATACTATCCAGGGAGAAGGACTTGGTGATACTTCAGAAATATTTTAACATTCTTCGGTGAGTAACATTTTCTCGTAGATACACTTAGGGGTGTGCATCCGAGACCTATCTGGTCACAACCGAAGTCGAACCAAAATTAATCGGTTTTGAAACCGACCGACATATTTCGGTTTGGTTTGGCTCGGCTCGGCTCGGCTCGACTCAATTCGACTCGGCTGATCAGTTTTGATCGGACAAAATTTAAAGCAAATTGATATAAAAGAAAAAGTGCTTAAAAGCAACAAAAACTGATATCACTGATAAAGGCAAATTGATTTTCATCAACTAGTACATATGTTAGCTAAAACCTCAATTGCCAACAACAGCACACTCCGAGACTCAATTGCCCACAGCAACACAATCAAGTATGTTAGCCAAATATGATATCATATCAGTATCAGGTCACCAGAGTTTTCTATCCAATCAAGAATGTTAGCCAATAACATCACATGGTTTTTTCATTGACAAGTACATATGTTGAGCCAAATTATGGTGGGCCGGACACTAATTATCATTGTTAGTAGCGGATTCGGTTCGTTTCGATTTTAAATGGTTTTTATAACGACCGAACCGCAGACGAATAAAACTGGTCGATTATTTAAAAATTGCAACCAAACCTATCCTACCGGACCATCGGCTCAGTTAAAAGCTGATCGGTTCGATTTGATCCGGCTCGATTTGATCCATATGTGCACACCCCTAGATACACTAGGGCTTGAAGAATGTATGCCATTCATCTAGAGGTAGTCATTTATCAACGACTTAAATGGTTAGCTACGAGTCTTGCTTACTACGCATTCACAACAAGGTACTTTTCTGTAGATGAGTTATAATAAAGTTCCAAATCCTGTAGCATTCGTTTTCGAAAAAATCTAATTAATAAGTCAAGACTCAAATATGACATTCTAGGATGGTAGAATACCTCAATTTAATGATTTGTGGGTGACCTAGAACTTGTAGGGTCATTTTAGAGCTATTACCCTTTCTACTTGGAAAAGTGATAAAATAGGTAAACCTTAGAAATTTCTGTGTAGCCATGACATTTATTTGACACCAAACTCTAGGGAAGGGTACATTAGATATTAAATCACCCTACATTTTTTTTTCATATTTTCTGGAATTAAGTTGATAGTTATTTCAGCAAGAAAATGAATTATTAGTTATTTAACAATTAAACTAATTAAATTATAATCTTATAGAAAATTCCTAGGATAAATTATTTTTCATTTTTGACAAAAAATGGATAGACTTATAATGGCTTAAAAGAATTACTATTAAATTTAAGTAATTTTTAGAACTAAAATGGAATTAATATGAATTAATGAAGTAAAAACTAATAAAACCAGACAATAAAAAGGAAATAAACTAAAACCTACCCTACTTTTCGGCCAGCAGGGGGGACCCTACTGCGCAACCATTATTCTGGTAGCATGATTGGATTCAGAGTGTAGGATATTTTAGTTGTAATATGATTCTTATTTTAAGGTTTCCTATTTAGGAAATCCTATCATGACCTAAAACAGGTTTTCTCATCCTATATATATGGGTTGAGGGTGAAGGCACAAAGAATATAGCACAAAGGAAGATTCATGGTGTTCATCCACAGGAAGTCTAAGAGAAAGTCCATACATTACTCTTAGGATTTGCCATCCAAGACAGAAGTAAGAGGAGATCTGATTGAGGAATCGTCGCCTTCGTTCAGGGAGATCGCTACGGGGTTTCGTGAGTGATTTCAGTTGTAATCTCTGTCTTTTCTTCTAGAGTGTGGTGAGGGGGTTGAATCTATTAGGGCAAATGGTTCAACATTAGTTTATGTCAATCTTGTAATTTCTCTTGAGTTATATAGATTGGAATTAGTTCAGGTGACGTAGTCACTGCCATATACTTGTCTTTATCTGTGCATGGTGTTCGTTAGAGAGGGGATTTGCTATCTCAGGTTGGTTGGCCTAAGTTCTCGCTGCAGTCAGATTCAAACACGCTATCGGAGCACGTTTTAGGGCGTGTCCAACCAAACATGTAGTATTAGAGTTCTCAGATTCGCGAGAGGGAAGGTGCAACCATATCTATGGAGCATTTGAACACACGTATAATTATCTTCATTGGGGGAAACTGGACGATTTGGAAGCCAATGATGGAGAATTTACTCTGCTACAAGGACTTGCATTGTCCGTTGGAGGGCGATAACGCCAAGCCATCGGACAAAGCTATTGATGACTAGAAATAATTGAATCGGAAGGCTATTGGATTCATCTGCCAATGGCTGGACGATTCGGTGTTTCATCACGTGTCCATAGAGATTTCGGTAAAAGCATTGTGGGATAAGTTACTTTCGCTGCACGAAAGAAAGACGACTGAAAATAAGGTATTTCTTATTCGCCAACTCGTCAACTCGAAGTACACGGAGGTTGCCCCAGTGGCACAACATCTGAACGAGGTTCAGGATATCATTAATCAATTATCTGCAATGAAGATGGTTATTGATGATAAGCTTCAGGCCCTTTTGCTTTTGGGTTCTCTGCCTAAAAGCTGGAAGACGTCGATCGGTGGTGTCTCTGAGCAACTCCGTGCATGACGGAGTTGTCACGATGGAGGCAGTCAAAAGTAGATTGTTAAATAAGGAGGTCCGATGTAAGAAGATGGAATCGTTGCAGGAGTCCGCTCTGGTTGGTTCCTACAGGAAGGGAAGACTCAAGTCACAAGCGTGGACTGGCGGGAGTTCTCGAGATCTTGCGACTATGGACCACAAGGAGGGCTGTTATTACTGTAGCAAAATTGGTAATATCAAGGTGAGCTGCATAAATCTCAAAGATGAGAAGGCCAAAGGCAATCAGAAAGATCTCGTGACTGTGTAAGATATTATTATCACAACAACCGACAGAGAGGAACTTTGTGACACGTGTCATGACGACGATTGGATCATGGACACGGGGGCATCGTTTCACGCCACTCCATAGAGGAGAATATCTTTACGTCATACCACGACGTCAGGGTTGGACATGTGAAGATGGACAACAAGGGGACTGTTGCAGTTGTGGGCATCTGTGATGTGCACTTGACAATGGATCTTGGTGAGAAGCTCATTCTCAAGGGTGTGCGACATATACCGAGTTTGCGCTACAACTCGGTTTTAGTAGGGAGACTGACAGATGATGGTTGTCACAGCGTGTTTGAGGACAAAGTTTGGATGTTTACGAAAGGTTCCTAATAGTTGGCTCGAGGAGATTTGTGTTGTGGCATGTACTGGGTCAAGCGGCTGAGGTACATAGGCAGGCCACAGACATCGGATGGAGGCTTGAGGGGTATTGGACAGGGGTTAATGGATCGTCGAAAACATGTTGAGGAGGGTCTTTGAGATACTTTGAGGGTTATGGAGAATTCGGTTTCTCGAGACAAAGCAACGAACGGTGATGAGCCAAAGATTGAGGATTAGTCTGTCGATCCCATGACAGCTGGTAGCTATCCATATGGGGGTTGTTCCACAGATTTAGTTTTTGTGACGGGTGGTTTGCCAAAGCTTTACGGAGCGACATTAGTTTTAATACTTCGAAACCATAAAGGAGATCAAGGTGTGCAACAAACTCAATCAGAGGCCGGTGTATCTACGTTCACAAAGTTTTGTGGGAGCTGTGGGTCATCGACGACATATACAGTGCATGATGTTCTACTCGATGATGCATGTGTACGGGAAAGCTTCAGTGTCGGACACGAAGGTGGTCAGGTTTATGAGTCTGAATCTCGATATAACCGTACCGTCCGCTTGGTTGGGCCAGCTAAGGGTGAAGAAGCTCATCGGAATGGTAATACATTCCGATAGAAGATAAAAGTCGGTGACAGACAGCCAAGATTTATAGTGAGGTTGATCTTCAGGGACTTTGGTCATGGCCGTGTCATCGATATCGAAAGGATTGCAATGGTGCAAGAGGTGCTCACTACAAAAATACAATTAAATAGCAACGAAATATAGTGACATAACTATTTTCGTCGATGAGTAGCGACTGACTATCGACGGATTTGTTACGAAATGTTTGGCAAAAAATTATATCTATTTTTCGTCGCTTTTTTTGTCGCTGATCAGTCGCTAATATTGTAGCGACTTCTTAGCGACGAACTACTTCTGTCGTTACGAAACATTTTAATTCCAGCGCCAACTTTTTCTTCCCCCCCAAACTTCATCTATCTTTCTCTCTCTCTCCGCCTGATCCCCTCTATGCCCGATCGCCCCTCTCGGGCCCCCTTTTCCAGCACCATCTCCGGCGGCCCCCTTCTTAACCCCCATCTCCGCCCTTCTCCTCGTCGACCCCTTTCTCCACCCCCCTGCTCGTCGACCCCCTCTCCCCCCTCCTCTTCCCCCTCTCCGGCCCCCTCCTCGTCGACCCCCTTCTCCGGCTCCCTCCTCCTTGACCCCCTCTCCGTCGGCCCCCTCCTCGTCAACCCCCCTCTCCGCCCCCTCCTCTATCCCCCTCTCCGGCAACATCCTCAACCCCCCTCTCCGGTCAGACAATAGGTAATTACCCTAATTAGGTTATTTTGACTTATGATTTGGACACAAACACATGACACAAACATAGACATCTACACACGACACATTGGTTAGTATTGATTTAGCTTAAACTTCTTAGCAGTATTGAAATTGATTTAGGATTACCAACATGTGACACAAACACGGACACATGACAGAAGCATAATTTTGACACGGATACAGTCACAGTTAGGGGTGAGCAGCATTCGGTTTAATTTGGACCAAAAATCGAACTGACGCGAACCAAATCGAAGCATTATTTGGTATTTTTCGTTCAAATTAATGACCAATTTGGTATTTTACATAGGCAAGTTTTCTTATATAGTAGATTATACATAGGTAACTATATATATAATCTTACTATGCTTTTACAACATTACTATCGATAAAAAAAATTCTATAGTGTTATGTTACATAGGTACTCATAGTATACACTAGTCCAAGGTTCAAAGTATCGGTATCGAAATTGGTATCGGACGATTGCTATGAGTTACCCTTGTCGATTGATTTATATGCAATACTTGGTAAAATTTTAGAATATATATATATATATATATATATATATATATATATATATTTATACTTTATGCATAATTTTAATTATTTTTAGTATTATTTTATATGCGATAGATAAGTTTTCCTCTTGTATTTGCTTTTAGCAAGTATCCTAATATGGTACTCATAGTTTTTTATGTTTTTTCTTTTGACATGGTACGTGCATATCATTTACGTCTATAAGAAATCAATGAGTTGATACTTAGTTGACTGATCGTAGAAGTACAATCAGCGACATGAGAGCATGATTGGTTTGACAGATGATTTCATGGCGGACATTGAAGAATTTCTCAAATACGCCATTAGTCAACCTTATTTCATGGATGGGAGGCTCATCAAGTATCCTTGTGTCAAATATCAAATTATACCATTCAAAGAGGTGGATCTCGTGAGGGAGCATATGTACAAGAAGGGTTTCGTACCGAACTACAAGGAATGGATAGCTCACGGTGAACCTTTGTTTTTGCAATATCAATATTCCTTCTTCAATACGGAGGTAGAAGATTCCACTCTCGGAGATAACTTTGAATATCGACAAACCTGGCGCATGAGTTGATATTTGATACAGCCGGTCCAAGTTTTGATCCGGATAATCCTAATCCTAATGCGAAGAAATTTTATGATATGTTTAAGAATATCGATACTCCATTATACCCTGGTTGTTATTCTTATTCTATCCTATTGGCGGTGATACGATTGTTGAAGCTAAAGTCTAATTTTAACTTGTGGCAGGAATGCTACGACCGGATAATTAAGTTTATTAGAGAGTTGTTGCCAAAAGGATCAAAGAAGTTGCCTGAAAACTTCTACAAGTCGAAGATGATGATACGAAAACTTGGATTAGGCTACAAAAAGATAGATTATTATCAAAACGGTTGCATGTTGTACTACAAGGAGAACAATAATAAAGATAAATGTATTTTCTGTCATGCGGACCGGTACAAGCCAATTCGGGGCAAAGAAAAGTCAACTGCCCGAGCAAGGTTGCATCCCTACAATACATGCAGTTTTTGCCAATCATAAAGAGGATGTATATGTCTTCAAATACAGCACAACACATGACATGGTATAGTAAGGAACGAAAGATGGATAAAGAAGAATTCTCTCATCCTTCTGATAGAGAGGCATGGAAATATTTTGATCACTGTCATCCAAAATTTGCTACGGAGCCCAGGAATGTCCAGTTGGATTTGTGTTCTGATGGATTCACTCATTTTGAACAGTCGGGATCTGGGTACTCTTGTTGGCCAGTGATTTTGATTCCTTACAATCTATCACCATGGATGTGTATGAAGACTCCTTACATGTTCTCGACACTTATCATACCCGATCAAAAAAATCCAAAGAAGAACTTCGATATCTACTTGCAGCCGTTGGTGGATGAGTTGAAACAATTGTGGCAATTTGGCATTCGGACATATGATATATCGAAGGAGCAGAACTTTAAGATGAGAGCGTCTCTCATGTTGACCATCAATATTTTTTCAGTATATATGACGTTATCGGGGTGGAGTACTCATGGTACATTATCTTGTCCGATATGTATTGAAAAGAGTAAGGCATTCTGTCTCCAAAATGGAGAAAAAATATCTTTTTTTATTGTCACCGTCAGTTCCTTCCTGCATCACATCCGTGGAGAAGGAACAAAGATGCCTTTTGACCTTATAAACAGGAACAATCTCCTCCCCCGTTGAGACTGACAGGAGACAAAGTTTGGAAAGAGGTAGATGGATTGCCGACTGTGATGGAAGATCCGATATCGGCCGATCACTTTAAAGGGTTCAGACGTAGGCATAATTGGACGAAGAAGAGTATCTTTTAGGACTTACCTTATTGGAAGGACAATCTCATAAGGCGCAATCTTGATGTCATGCATATTAAAAAGAAATTATTTGACTACATCTTCAATACGGTGATGGATATGAAGGAAAAAATGAAAGACAATGTCAAAGCAAGAAAGGACTTGAAAATTATTTATAGGCGTTCAGATTTGCACCTAAAACAAAGTGGAAACAACAATTGGGTCAAGCCTCCAGCGCTATTTATATTGAGTAGGGAGGATAAATTGATAATATGCAACTAGATTTCAAAGTTGAGATTTTTTGACGGCAACGTGTCAAATCTGGCAAGAAGTGTTGAGCTCAACGAACGCAACCTGGAAGGTATGAAGAGTCATGATTGCCATGTGTTTATGGAGAGGTTACTACCTATTGCTCTAAGAGAGATGTGGACTCATCAAGTATGGACTCCGTTGGCTGAATTATCTATATTCTTTAGAGATTTGTGTTCAAGCAAGTTGACGGTGCAACATATAATAGAACTTGAGAAAAAGATTGTATTGACATTGTGTAGGTTAGAAATGGTGCTTACCTCCGGGTTTTTTGATAGCATGGAGCATTTGCCGATTCATCTTGCATACGAAGCACGCGTCGATGATGTATCCATTTGAGAGGTATACATTCTTTATACTAATAATTTCTTTATTTAAATAATTCTAAGATTCAATATATTATCTAAATGTATCTACATCACTTGAAGAAGAAGGTTGGTAATAAGGCTCATGTAGAAGCTTCGATATGCGAAGCATATATCATTCAGGAGGTTTCAAACTTCTCCTCCATCTACTTTGATACTCATGTCAGAACAAATCGCAATAGAGCCCCAAGGAATGATGATGGTGGGGTTGATACCCCGAATAATGTAATCCACACCATCTTTAATATGGAAGGGATGCCTACAAGTTCTACTAAAGTACGTTGGTTGGAATACGATGAGTTTGAAGTCGCTCATCGATATATATTATTAAATAGTGGTATAAAAGAGATGCAAGATATTTAGAAGTAAGCAACACATCTATCCTAAATATTTTAATTTTGTATATACTTGGAAAATAATTACTCTAACTATTCTCCTTATTATAACAGTACTTTTAGAGCTGAGGTAAAAATGGAGAGACCAAATATTAATAAAGATGATCTAGCTAGAGAGGTTGATAGAAATTTTTTATCGTGGTTCCATAATTATGTACGGATCATAAACATTAAGCATTCTAAATTTAGCATTCAGACAAATCTTTGTCTAATGTCTATATAATACGTGATGTTTCAGGTTTTTTGTCATGGTACAGACTTACAGAACAAATGACTTCGAGCATTGGCTATCGGACCAAGCAAGAGGGCAAAGTGTTGGGATGGATACACCATCAATGGCATCAAATTTAGAACCACTGATAAGTCTATTAATCAATCAATTGTCGATGAGGAGGCAAATTATACAAAGAATTATGGAGTATGTGTGAGAGGTTCAGTCTGTAATGTCGGTCCAGAATTTGACTATTTTGATGTACTAAGAGATATCGTGGAGCTGAATTACTCTTATGAGACAAAAATTATGATATTTAAATATGATTAGTTCGACACAACCCCCAAGTAAGGATAGAAAATTGATAACAGTTTGGGTTTGTTGATATAAAATATACAAAAAGATATATAGGTTTTGAATAATTTGTGTTGCCTAGTCAAACGGTCCTAGTGTATTATACGACCTATCCTAGTCAACGACTCAATAATAAAGATTAGTGGGTTGTATGCAAAACTAAAGCTAGAAACACATATAATGTTGGGGATCTAGCATACCAAGAGGATGAGGTGGTCATGCCTCAACTTGCATATATAAGTTCGACCGATATTGATGGTATGGGAGTTGACGTTACCGTAGAGGATGATAGAGTTGACGAAGAAATTGAGATAGAAGATTTACATCATATAGAGGATAACTCTGATATGGAGGTATCGAGCAAGGAACAAGAATTGGAAGATGAAGGTGATAGTGATAGTGAAAGTAAAAAATGAAAATGAAGAAGTAGTAGATGAAGACGATTCAAAAAATGATTTGGAAGACGTGGATGATTCAGAAGATGAAGAAGATTACTACGTAGATACATATGCACTAGCTTAGATATTTATTTAATTATTTTATGACACGATTATCATTTATTTCATCATCACACTAGTATTTACTTATTTTACCACACTATTACTTTATGATTATCTGTTTGATGACATCATTTTTTATTTGCTGCAGATTTACCTATAGTATGGTGGGATGAGGACGAGGACGAGAATGGCAACAAGTTCAGAGAGGATCATCTTCTCATCATCCTCCGTCCACTTCGCATGCTACCCTAGATTCTCGCACAACCTGAGGACGAGTTAGTAGATGCGACGAATGGTTTATCCCCGCCATATACTAGTTCTATAGTAAGAGAAGCTACTCCATCTCCCGGATTTCCATCAGCTACTACCCCTTCTTCTACTCCAGCCAATACCGGCACTGCTACACTGGCTACTCCACCAGTAGCTCCCATAGAAGAAAATCTATTTTTAGGCTTTCTTGTGGACAACAGAGTATATGTCCGCCGTCCAGGATTTGCAGACCCTCCTACTCTACTAGAACGGCCAACAAATATCTGTCGTCCCGAGTTATGGGCCGATGGAGCGACATAAGCATTTATTTGTCAATTCACACATTTATTTTATATGTTTTATTCTAATTGTATATTGTCTACTTATTTTATATTCTTCCCGATCAAGGCTGGGAATGATCTGGGAGAGATCATGTGGGGCTACTTTGATGGCCCTTATATCAACTTCATTGACATTCCGCTCGATCGACGATTCACTTGGCTGGAGAAGTTCGGGGTATGTATATGAATTTTATTTATAATAATATATAAAAAAATTTGATTACAATGATAAAAAATATTTTTCTAATTTACAGAGGTTGTACTGATCGTCGGATCATCGATATAGTGATATCCAAAAGTTCTTTAAGACCATCGCAAGCAAGAGGTTGAGAGATATGATCAATGACCAGAAGGCGCTGGCGTCACATAGACCGGATCACCGCAAGGAGTGGCTGAAGGAGGAGTACTGGGAGGAGATGAAGAAGAAGATGGACACCCCAGCCTATAGGGCCTAGTGCGAGAAGGCGAAGGCTGCCCGTGCTAACGGTGGTCTCCATACTGGTGGATCCATTCCGACCATCGAGCATTTTTTACGGATGGTTAGTAATAAATTTTTTTGCTAGATCAGTTTTTTTGTAATTCTAATTTTTTTGATTATTTATTAATTGCTTAATTTTTATAGTATGACGAGGCTGCCAGAGTCTGGGAAGACACCAAGACCGTTGACTTTCCAGCAATCTTCCAACGAACCCATAAAAGACAGAAGTATGGGAAAATCATAGATGAGCGGGCCACCAAAGCATATGTAAGTTATCTTTATAAATTTTTGTCAATTTAATTAGATTATTTTTATAATTTAATTAGATTCTAGGTTTCTATGTCATAGGAATGGTCTGACGTCAATTCTGATTCGATTCTTTGAACCTTGATTAACATCCTATTTTAAGATATCATAAAAATCAAATATAGCAAATATAACTCAAATTATATACATATACTATGATATCTAGTATCCAATATGATACTCTAACTAAAATCAAATATAGAAAATATAACTCAAAAATTCTTATCTCTAAACCTATTTATATAAATAAATATAGGAGACGTATGAGACGTTAGAGGGGGACTCTGAGAGAAGTACGTCGACTAAGAGAAACGATCGGTGGGTAAAAGCTGTCTGGAGAGGAAAATGAGGCAGCGTGTATGGTACCAGATCGTTGGCATCGATGCCTTCAGTTCTTTCCAGAATCCCTCCGATGGCTACTCCAGCTCCATTAGTACCCGGCTCTGGCGTTTCTTCTAGTGCGATATCTCTGGAGCAGCTCACGACGACTGTGCATGAGCTACATGGGTTGGTCCGACAGTTGATAGACACTCATGATGCTGCAGCACCTGCTCCTCCGACGGCTACTATGACAGCTCCTCTGATGGCTACTCCGATGGCTCCAGCTCCTCCGAAGGCAACGATGGGTCCTCCAGTTCCTTAGAAGGCTCCTTCTACTACTCCGTCTGCCGTTGCACATAATGGTCTATAGGATATCATTGCTTTGGTTGTGGCGCAGTACATGGCTAGCCGACAGTCGCCACCACCTCTACCTCCACCTTTGACTTGATGTATTTTTTATGTTTGTGGGATTGTTTTAGTTGGTTGTGTTTTTTAACTTGAATGCTTTTATTTAACTTTGTTGGATTGTATATCAATTATTTGTACATGTTTGGATTACTATATTTTTTTATTTCGACATATATAATATTTGTACATGTTGTGTGGGTTTTATTAGTTTTTTTGTAATTTGCTTGTGTAAAATTTATTTGTGTGGAAATTGGTGAATGTATAACAGGTAAATGCTCAATGAAAATTGATTTATGGAAAAAATACTACCTTTAGCGACGGATAAGCGAAGTAATAGCAACGGATTATCTAGAAAATCTCAGGTCAGCGACGGATTTTCGACGGATTATTTGGAAAATCTCAGCCATCGACTATTTTGCGATAAAAAAAATCGTCGCTAAAGCGTTTGATACATAAAATGTGCCAAATATATATCAGAATCCTTCGCTAAAATTTATCATTAATCCATCACTGAGAGTGACGGATTAGCGACGAACTCTGCGAGCCCTGAATATGAAAAAATCTTATGGAAAATTTGACAAATTTTGGCTCACATAATCCATCGCTAATCCATCGATAATTATTCAAAAAGTTTAGCGACGTAGTTTGTACGTCACTGATCCGTCGTTGGTTTTATGTCGCTTAATCTGTCGATGTGGCGACAAAATTTTTGTAGCGATGTTAGTTATTCTGACGAAAACTTTACGTCGCTAATCCGTCACTAAATGCAAATAGGGACAAAAAATGTATTTTAGCGACGGATAATTCTGTCGCTAAAATAGTATATTTTTGTAGTGGCTACACATAGAAGCTAGCTTCAGCGTGACGGTAGAGGAGCTCGAGACGAAGGATGATGCAAAGTAGCTCGGGGTTTAGAGATCGGTGGTATGGGGGAGCAGAAATTCTGTCGTGGTGTGACGGGCATGAAGTCTAGTTGAAGAGAAATGGGGTCCATTATTAGAAAATTCTATTATGACCTAAAATAGGTTTTATAATCCTATATATATGGGTTGAGGTTGAAGGCACAAAGAATATAGCACAAAGGAAGATTCATGATGCTCGTTCAGAGGAAGTCTAAGATAAAGTACATTATTTGCTCTTAGGAGTCACTATAAACCCCCTCAAAATTTTAACTTAGGTAGACTAGATTGAGTTAGAATTTTAGTTGTAGCGTCAGTGTATTCGAGGTTTTGAATTTAGTTGCAGTTGTTTGGTTCTGTATTTAAACCCTTGGTGCACCCTCCTGTTGTTAAAATATTCGGAGCCCAACAATAGCCCATAATTTTCAACTAATTGTTGCACTCTAGACTTGATACGCCAACCTAGGCGCTGGACTTTTTTGTCACTCAAAATCATAATCCTTTGTGTTATAATTTAATTGCACAACTTCCGGGTCCCGAAATCCATTCTTTAATCCTGTGTCGCGTACCTATATCGTTGCCATAAATTTTGGGGACACCAACTCAACCCTTTTAGCCGGACCAATTAAAGGGTCCAAGACTGACAGCAAGCCTACATCTTTCATGACCTTTGTGTCACTCCAAATTGAGACCCCATGTGCCTCCATTTAATTTAAGAGCACATAATATTTTATTTTAATTAAATTGGGGATACCAACTTTGACTAATACCAACTTTGGCTGTACCCCAGAACCGGCCACCTCCCCTCGACTGCTACCTCCGCCTACCGAGCCTCCTCCACCCGTCCAACCCTTTACCCCTGAACCACCTCGACCCCCGCTGCTATCCAACCTCGGCGAGCCACTGCACCGTCATACCCTCTACCTCTCCAGTCGACCAACCTCCGCCTGACTCCACCATGACTCCACCCGCTATCACCTCCAATATTATCATCATCATCAACTTCCTTTATCATCAACATCATCACCTTTAACACCACCACCATCATCGGCCCACGAGCGGCGAGCCACCCGCCATCGACCACAGCAACCGGCCAGCACCACCACCGCATCGCCAAGGTGAACACTCCCCTCTCCTTGTTGTGTAAGCTTATGTATATTGTGTATGGGTTATATATATTGAGTTAGGGTTGATGGAACGTATAATACATTGAGTTAGGGTTGATGGTATGTATAATGCATTGATCTTTACGGTTTAAGGTTATGTAAAATATGCGTTGATGGTTGTGGCAGAGCAGGTTTAGTTGTTGTGAATCCTCTAGATGATTTTAGGGTTTTGAATGTATGAGTTTTAGGATTATTACATTTTAATATATAAAATTGATGGACATTGAGGAGCAGGTGATTTATGGTGAAATGATGTGTGATATCAAACCATTAATCTGTGATTGAGGACTGATAATTAATGATGAGTTTAATAAAGGAGTAGTTTTTATTATGAAATGGTAATGAAGTTATAAAATGGAAGGTTTAATGAATAATTGATAATTTATTTGAGGATGATATATGTCACTGTGTGTGATAATGTCTGTGATGACCAGGAGGAATAGGAGGATTGATCATGGCTCAAAATACTGATAAACACCATGATGAATATAGTAGGATTGAGGATTTGTTTGATGATATTATACAGGAGATTAATCGGATGAGATGTAACATACCTTAGTCAACCTTAGTCAACCCTCTAGCTTAGTGTCTATGTGAGTTGAAACAGAGATTGAAACATATGCTAGATGTGTGTTACCTCTTATTTTAGTCTCGTGATAGTCTATTGATGGATTTTGTACCTCATTTCTAGGTACTACGGGACCTGCGGACTTGGATGTTGTACCGGAGCCCCATCTTCAGCAGCCAGATCCAGGCAAGTGTACCTTGCCACCCTGTATTTCAGTTACCAAATTTCTATTTATTTATTATATGCATTATGCACGTTAGGGATTAGAATCATTACTTCGTGTCCGGGTCACAACCGGGTGCAGACGTTCGTCGGTGACGTCTGGTAACGATTGATAGATGTTCGCAACCCCTTGATGTACATACTTGGTTACATCATAACCTGTCACGTCCCAGTCCCAAAAGTACACAGGACCAGGCCACGTGGCAATAGCCAGCTGACACGTCTTCGAGGATAACCTAATTTAATAAATCCTAGCGAAGAGTGCTACACTATCCTAAATACTAACAAGTCCAATATCAATCAATAATAGGTAATCTAATCTTATCTACAATATAAAGAACAAGAAAGTACTAAAATAAATACTACAAGATAACCGCCAGTCTCAAAATATCATAGTACAACCAAGAAAGTCTGGTGGGGACAAACCCACTACTCTGACGAAAATAAAGTACTGAAAGACAGATAAAAATAGTAATGACTAGGGCATTGGCTGACTAGATAATGATGCTCCCAATCCTAGGTAGAAGGCATACCAACTGATCATGAAAACTCTGATGGTAGCACCTCTAGCTCCTCCGCGATAGCGTACTTCATCTCATGTCCTAGGCCTTACACTGTGGGATAATATGTCTCGTCCAAATATGAAAAGGTACCAGGTCCTCAGAGGGACGTAACAAGATACATAGAAATATGCTATATATATAAATACTGAATAAAATAGATAAAGGGTGTTCTAACCATCTAAGTGAATGCAATATGAGGACAACTTTGGTACGTATGGGTAGGCGTAGGCATAACGTCCAACACCCCGAAGAGCGTGGCGGTAGTGCAGTATATCATCCATATCGCTCCGAAGAACGTGACAGCAGTATAGGGAGTCATTGGATCCGTGGTTCCTCTGGATACTACGGATTCCAATGTGTGTATCCCATACGCCTACTAATGTCCTCCCCGTCCAATGTAGATACACAAGTCGAATACTCGACGTGGATACCCCGTATCTATATGCCAAGTCTCTACTAATATAAAATCCTAAAATTACGTACTAACCGTGATGCAAGTCACACACACCGATAGCTAGTCAAGTACGCGAACCCACATCCTAATATGAATTTGTCACCGTGAAATGTGTAAGGGTGTCAGGTCTCGGAAGATATCAGAGTATCCTCCCAACGGGGTGAGTCTACTAATGACTAGGTCAAGTACACTAATCATCGACGCAACCGTCGACTGCACCCGAGTTAATCTCGGACGCGCACAGTCATATGAAATAAAGCAACAAGATATCATACAACATATGCATAATTTAAATTAGACAATAAATATGGCAAGGTATCTTGCCTGAGTCCTCAAGCTGTGAATGCCAATAGCCTGCTCCTGCAGTATCTCCTGGCTGGTCCAATGACCCTAAATACACAGTATAATACAACAATCTAGCATCAGACACTAAAGCAATACATACACAATTTACGACACTGCTCCTAGGTACTGACACAAGGGTCACGGTTGGTCGACTTCAGAGTCGCGTGTGCACGTAGCTAGGGTGTACACGTGTTCTGTCTTCGGTTACCGTGTGCCTCGAGATAATAATTTACTAAAGTTAAGGGGTTACAAAACTATTATGTTTAGTACAATTACATGTCATTCTTTCCCATGTTAAGCATACTTGTCGATGTCTAGGTTTTATTGGTGAATTACAAGTCTTTAATAACAAGTCCTGTTATTAGGGCATTTACTAATTTGTTAATTACTAACTTATTAGTCATTATGTAATATGATTAAGCATACACACATTCAAATATAGGGTTTCAAATTAACTAGTTCATGTCCACACAATGACACAACACGATAATACAACTCTACGCAACTATTCGACAATATCATGAAGAAGAGAGGAATTTAGATATTTACCTAGGCGTGGCTAAACGAGCGGGGGGGGGGGGTCTGCCTGTCGACGTGTACGCTCTCCGGCGGTCAGCGGAGCTCCGTCGTCGGGCAGCAGATCACGGCAGCAGCGGCAGCAACTGCAGCAGTGGCTTTGCAGCGGCGACAAGGACGGCTTTGGCTGGCTGGGACGCTGTTGGTCGGGGGAAAAGAGGTATTGCTGGTCGATGGACAGTGCTGGAGGCGGTGGTTGTGGCTGAGGGCAGTCTGGCGGCTCGGCAAGGGTGCTCGGGGTCAGTTGTGATGGGGTTGATGGCGGCGGCGAAGTTTGATGACGAAGGTGGATGGGAGTGGAGGTCAGGCGGCCTGGGGGACGGCGGTGGTGGCGGCCTGAGATGGTGGTGGTGTCCGGTCGGGTAGGGGAAGAAGGGGTGCTCGGTTGGATGAAGGGATTCGGCAGGTGTTTGATGGTGAGTTAGTTTTTGATTTTAGGGTTTTTAATAGGGGAATGTGTATATTTATATAGGAGGGGAATTATGGGCTGACCTCTGGACTTGGGCCGGCCAAGGCTCTTTACGGTGGGGGCTGGTCCTCATGAAAGGGTGTACATGGGCTTGGTTGGGTCTTATTTTGGGCTTACTTGGCCTTCAATTAATTAAAATACAAATAATTTCACCTGGCGTTATGAGAAATTGGGTTTATTGAAATTATTCATGGATGTTTACAATGACTATTGTGCAGCTAAAATGGAACACAATATTGAGTATCTAAAAGTTACACAATGGTCAGATGGGAAATCTGGCATGTCTAGGAGATGTGTAGGAGATTTGTTTGAAGGTAACTACTAGTGTAGCACTCCAAACATCGAAGCAACGATAAGGTGTATTAAGACATATAATTGCTGCACATAAATCCTAATTGTATCCAAATTAATCCTAGTCTCTCTATTTAAATTAAATAATCCTAAATTTGGTCGATAGGGTTTACAATCTTCCCTCCTTAGAGCATTTCGTCCTCGAAATTAAAACATACGTATGTTAAGAAGTATTGACTGAAATAAAAATGCTATCACATACCTAGGCCTTCGAAGAGATGGGGATAGCATTGTCGAATATCCTCCTTGCATTCCCAGGTCGACTCGCCTGGTGCATGATGCCTCCATGCGACACGAACTAGAGGGATAGTCTGACCTCGCAATACCTTCTCACTTCTGTCCAGAATCTCAACAGGCTCCTCTTGGTATGATAAACTCGGGCTGACTGTGATCTCTGAATGGTCCATCACATGACTCGGATCTGGCATGTACCTCCTCAGCTGAGATACATGGAAGACGTCATGGACTCCTTCCGAAGTCTGCGGTAAAGCTAACATGTAAGCAACCTCTCCGATGCGTTCCAACACATCGAATGGTCCAATGTACCTCGGACTCAGCTTTCCTCTGCCTCCGAATCTGGTAGTCCCTCGAGTAGGTGAGATCTTTAGAAATACATGATCTCCAACCTGGAACTCTATGGGTCGTCGGTGTGCATTTGCCCAAAGCTTCTGTCTGTCCTGTGCTGCTCGCAGGTGCCCTTGGATCTTCTTTACCTTCTCTACTGTACGAACAACCAACTCTGGCCCAAGAATCTGTCACTCCAATATACTGGAGAACAATATTTCCTTCCATACAAGCTTCATAGGGATCCATTTGGATGCTCGCTTGATAGCTGTTATTGTAGGAAAATTCAACCAAATGCAAATGATCCTCCCATGATCCTCCAAAATCAAGCATGCACGCTCTTAACATGTCTTCCAATGTCTGAATGGTGCGCTCGGACTGGCCATCTGTCTGCGGGTGATACGATGTGCTAAACTTTAGATGGGTACCGAAACTCTCTTGCATACTCCACCAAAAGTAAGATGTAAACCTCGTATCCATGTCAGACACGATACTAACTGGCACTCCATGCAGTCACATAATCTTTCTCATGTACATATCTGCTAAGACCTCTGTAGATTGCCCAACTCTAAAGGGTAAAAAGTGTGCGGACTTGGTGAGTCTATCCACGATTACCCATACTGCATTTCGACCACTAGGACTCCTCGGAAAGCCCGTAACAAAGTCCATAGTGATATGCTCCCATTTCCACTCCGGTATCGGGAGCGGTTGAAGTAATCCTGCAGATCTCTGATGCTCAGCCTTGACTAGCTGACACATCAGGCACTTCGCCACAAAGCGGGCTATCTTCCTCTTCATTCCATGCCACTAGTAGTACTGCCTCAAGTCTCTGTACATCTTCGTTCCTCCTGGATGAATAGAGTATGTTGAACTGTGTGCCTCTGACATTAGCTCATGACGAAGTTCTCCGTTTGGAACATAGAGATGATCTCCACATCTCAAAGTCCCGTCTTCGTGTCTACGCAATCATGTCTGTACTCCAGCCTCTGTCCTTTGTCGAAGTCTCTGGAATCTGGCATCTGTCGACAAAGCAGCCTTGATCCTCTCCACTAATATCGATTGCAATGAAAAATTGACAACTGGCCGTCTACTCCGGGCATAACAACCTCTATACCCATCTTCTCTAGATCTCTCAACAGATGTTGTTGGGTAGTCAAGAAAAATGCCATGGGTCTTCTGTTCAACGCGTTAGCTACTACGTTGGCCTTTCCTGGATTGTACTGTAGCTCAATCTCAAAGTCTGTCATCACCTCGAGCCAACGTCTCTGTCTCTGGTTCATGTCCTTCTGAGTATAGACGTACTTTAGGCTCTTGTGATCAGTGAATATCTCCACTCTTTCTCCATATAGGTAGTGCCTCCAAAGCTTTAAAGCAAAGATCACTGCTGCAAGCTCCAAGTCGTGAGTGTGATAGTTCTTCTCATGGGTCCTTAATTGCCTAGAGGCATAGGCCACAACCTTTCCATGCTGCATCAAGACACATCCTAATCCTTTTCCGGATGCATCACTATAGATCATAAATCCTCCGGGTCCAGATGGTATGGTCAAGATAGGTGCCGTAGTTAAATGCTTCTTCAGCTCATCGAATGTCTTCTGACACTCCTCTATCCCGGTGAACTCCTGTTCCTTATGGGTCAAGCGGGTCATCGGTTTGGCATTCTTCGCGAAGTTCTCCACGAACCTTCGGTAATATCCGACAAGTCCTAGGAAACTCCTCACCTCTGGTACATTTGTAGGGGTTGGTCATGTCTCTACTGATGAAATCTTCGCTAGATCTACTGAAATACCATCGTCTGAGATAACGTGACCATGGAACGCGACATAATCTAGGAGAATCTCATACTTGCTTAGCTTGGCATAAAGCCTCTCTCTTCTCAACGTCTCTAACACTAGTCTCAAGTGCTCTTCATGCTCCTCGTGGCTTTTCGAATATTCCAAGATGTCGTCGATGAAGACTACCACGAACCGGTCTAAGTATTGGTGGAAGACTCTGTTCATCAAGTTTATAAATACAGCAGGTGCATTCGTTAGTCCAAAAGGTATCACTAAGAACTCGTAGTAACCATAACGAGTCCTGAATGCGATCTTTTGAATGTCTTCTCTTCGCACCTTTACCCGATGATATCCTGATCTTAAGTCGATCTTTGTGAACACCACTGTTCCTGTTAACTTGTCGAATAAATCATCAATCCGCGATAGGGGGTACTTGTTCTTGATAGTCAAAGCATTAAGGGCTCTGTAATCAATGCACATACGTACTGTTCCATCCTTCTTAGGTACAAACAACACTGGTGCTCCCCAGGGTGATGCACTAGGATGGATAAATCCCTTGCTCTGTAACTCCTCTAATTATAGCTTCAGCTCATCTAGTTCTTTCTTAGCCAATCGCTATTCATTAGAAGACATCGGTGCTGCTCCGGGTACTAGCTCAATAGTGAACTCTACGTCTCTATCTAGTGGTAGGTCTAGTAATTCTTTCGAAAAAATATCCTTGAATTCTGCAACTATTGGTAGGGCTACCATCTCCATAGCCATGTAAGCTCCAGCTCTCTGTCCTACTCCTTGTTCGACGGTCCCTCGCATGTACTCGAACTCTGGTTGATCTGGCGGTCTAAAAGTGATGCTACCCTTCCGGCAATTCAGTATGGCATGATACTGGCTTAACCAGTCCATGTCTAGCACAACATCAAAGTACGGCATGGGTAATACCAAGAATCGCGCTCTCATCTCTCTACCACATACGACTACCGAACACGTTCTAATATTGTTGGTAATCGGCACGATACCTCCTCCGGTAAGAATCTTCCAACTCTTAGGTAAGGGAGAAGTAGCTACTCTATGCATTTCAACAAATCTACTAGATATGAACGATAGTGTAGCTCCAGAATCAAATAATGCAGTTGCAGGTAATGATGCAACTAAAATAGTACATGTGATAGCTTTCCCTTCTGTTTTCTCCTCAATAGCTGCTAGTGCAAAGGCCTGTACGTGCCTATGCCCTCCGGTCTGCTGTCGAGCTCGATCAAACTGTGCCTCCTGTGGGGCCAAAGGTGGTCCCCTCTGAAATCCTCCGGGTGCTGGTGGACGCTGGCCTCCTGGTGGAGGTAGTATCCTTGGAACTGGTATTGTTGTCCTCTGTCCGGTCTGCGGTGCTGCCTCTCTGCGCTGTAGGCAGTCTCAGACTTGGTACTGGCTCGATCCATAAATCAGGCATATCCTCAGTCTTTTTCGATAGTCCTTCTCGTAATGTCCTCTCTTACCACAGTGCTAGCAAGTCGAAAGCTCATTTTGCTGGTATGGTGCTGTTCTCTACTGTGTCTGCATTCCGGGGCGACTGATCGGCCCTCCTGCTCCGGGCTGGGCTCTGGCTGGTGTGGTTGTGCTGGAACGTCTTGCTCCTCTGTCGATGGCCTCCTAGATCCTCGCCTCTGCAAGAACCTCCTCATAAGAAATCCTCGCCTGTGTGGTGGTAGCTCGAAGGTGAGGCCGTGATGGAATCTCTGGGCCTTCTATAGATCATTGGGTATCAGGACGGCACCAAATCTGCTAAGACGGCTAAACTCTGCGTTATATGCGTCAACGGTCATGTTCCCTTGTTCTAGGTGTAGGAACTGGGAGTACAGGACATTTCTGACTGTAGCCAAAAAATACTTCGCGTTAAAGTACTCTAAGAACTACTCCCAAGTCTGGTTCTTGCCTACACTGCGCTCAATAGAATTCCACAAGTGATGGGCGTTGCCTTTCAGTTAGGCCCTCACTGCGGTCATCCAAAGGTCTGAATGCAGTTGTGAAGCCTCTAGTAGCATTTCCGTGTTGGCGACCCAATCAAAGATCTGCTCTACAGTCTCGTTGTCTGAAAAAGCATCTGGTCCCATCTGTCGGAACCATCTTACAGTGCCACCTGTCTGGGCTGGTGGAGGTGCTAGTACTGGTGTCGTGACAGGTGTCCTATCTAGTACTGCCATCAAACTCTGTCTTAACGTCTCGGTCTGATGCTATTGTGCTTGCATCATAGTCTGGAAGAACTGAAGCAACTGTGGCTATCCATCTAATTGTGGCATCTGAGGTAGATAAGGTGGAGGTGGTGGTAATGGAACCTCTGGCTGTGCGGTAGGTGTCTCCTCCGTTGTCGGCCTCTCGGTTTGCGACATTGGCTTAGTCCCTGAAGTCTGGCCCTCAAAATGCTGCATGGGGATCGTCTGAGAAGTCTGTCCCTCGTGCTACTATGTAGGATCGCCCTGAGAAGTCTCACGCTGTCACTACTATATTTTAGAAAAAAGGATATTTTAGTAATTTCCTATTTAAATAAATATTGTGCATGGTAAATAATTCTTGTTGTATTATTTAATTGTTGTTGGATGTTATTTAATTATTTTGGACTTATTTTAGTAGACCCAACTATTTTAGTTTGGACCCATAGACCAACATGAATTAAATAGTTAGACTTGGCCCATTTAGAAAGCCCATAGTTAAGGAGATGGATTAAATTAATTAAGTGATTAGACTAGAAGCTTCCTTCCTTAATTATTTCTTCATGAGAGGCCCCAAGGGGTACATTGAACATTTTATAATTGCTTGGGGAAGGGGACATGGCCGGCCTATATTAGAGGGGGGGAAATTTCTCTCTCCTCTCATTCTCATTCCAAATCTAGATCTAGAATTTTCTCACTCCCAAATTTCCTCCATTCCCATTCCAATTCCCTACCAAATTCATTCCAAATTCTTCCCAATTCACCATTAGAGAAGGAGGAAGCAAGGATCTAGAAGAAGGAAGCAAGGATCTACAAAGAGGAGCAAGGATCTACAATTTGGAAGCAAGTTTATCTCAATTGGAGGTTTCATTGGGAATCCATCTCCCAATAGGTATAATTCAGTTTTTTCCATTAAAATAGCTTCTAAATCTGAGATTTAATCATGTAAAATCAACCTATATGTATGTACTACCCATAGGAATTTGTTTTATGTTCATAGGAGACCCATGGAGAAAGTTATGGTGCTTTTTGTGTCAATTTTGTTGGAATTCTGAATTTCCATTTTGTTGTGTGTGTCAATTGATCCTATAGATCAATTGGGCATGTGCTTATGTGTTTAGGGCTTATGTCGTGTCCATATTTGGGTACATATGGTTCGTATCCCAACTATTTGGTGATACGTGTCATTTTGGGGGTTTTCTCCGACACGGGGCTTTGAACATGTCGTATTTTGACACGGACACATAGATCTACTTTTGACACTTTAATTTATTCATAAATATTAATTGTGACTTGTTTGTGTCCTTCGAGGTGAAATTGGTTGTGTGTTGGACTCGTGTCACATGCGTATCCAAGATCTAGTGGGATACGGTGTGATACTCTCCAAATTGGTGTATTTATGTGTAGATTTAATTATTTATGCTTTAAATTCTTCATTTATAATTAGTAAATATATAAAGATATTATATATTATTTTAGTGTATTTATTATGGTATTTATTGTAGCATAGATCTATATTTCTATGTGTTCTAATGTGATGTATAAATATATGTATGTAGCTTTCTTGCATGCAATTATATATGTACTTATGTTAATAATATAAATTATACATAAATGTTTTATAAAATATATTTATGTATTTAAATGTGTAATTATATTATTTATAATTATTATATATTTAATTGTTAATTTAATGAATGTATTTTTATCTGTGCTTCTAGCCATGTAAAATATGTACATTAATATGTGCATTGTGTTTTGTAACTAATAGTATTTAATTGTATATATATAAGTATATATATTTATCTAATTGTTTTTTATATATATTTTTTGATTTATATATAGATTTATATATATATTTATATATATATTTTTTTTGTTTTTAGTGACAGTAGGATTAATGACAGAGAACTGTCATTAATTAGGCGGTTACAGCAGCAGCCGCTGTAACAGTGGCGGCGGATTATTAATGACAGAGCCGCCACTGTCATTAATAACCCATGCAGTGAGCGGGATTCGCAGCAGCAGCGACGGATTTTGCTGTGACAATTGAGAACTGTCACCAATAGGTGACAGCAGTGCAGTTTGCACAGCGGCTTTGGCGACGGTGGTTTCAGTGATAGTAGGAACTGTCACTGAAAGCCTATTTTATTTAATTTATATTTTTAGCTCACTATTTTCAGTGACAATTTGGCAGATTTAATTTATATATTATATATTATATTTGTATATATATATATGTATATATATAGGTGTTTTTGTGAGGTATAATAATAATAATAATATATTATTTTATTTATATAAATATTGGTTTGTATATACATTATTTAGAGTGTGCATTAATTGTATTATTAGTATACTTTGTGTGGGTATCAATTGGGATCTAATTTTGATTCCTAAATTGTTGTATTTTATTTTCTATATTATTTATAGATTTCTTGTGAGGTTGACCTTGGTTTGACCATGTTTGACTTTAGTTGACTTTAGAGTTGACCATAGTTGACTTTTGACTTAGAATTTATTTATTGACCTAGAAGTTGACTAGTTTGACTTGTTCTCTTTCTGGGACCTTGTATTAATGTGGTATTCTATATTTAGGTCTTCGAGGTACTGAGTCAGACATCTGTGAGCCTGTTCTTTGGACTTCAGGCGAGTACATTCTCTGATAGTTTCTTATTTATGATATCCTCTATGTTCGTTGTATCTAGTGTAGATATACATGTTTCTCTTGACACTATGGTTACACGGATTGGTATATCCGGATCTTGTCATGAGATGTTATTCCTTGGTATATGGTGTATATGGTGCAAGTATTGTTCATTGGTTATCTTGTACATGTACAGACACCGATTTTTGGGAGGAGTCGCTCTCTTCTTGGGGAATCTAGTGCCATAGCATACCGTGGTTGGATCTATTATACCAGTTGGGGGTGGGGAGTATTAGTATAGATATGTGATCAAATCCCTATTGAATAAAGTATTGGTAAGCGAATAGTGTTGATCATGCACCGCACGTATGATTAGCCAGGCCGCATTGTATCTTGCCCATGCCGATCACATGTTAAGCTAGTACTCACACACTTAGTCATTAGTATTTTTGTTTCATTGGCATATTGTTCATTATTGTATTTCTTTCCAGTATTTACTTATTGTCTATATATCTCTTGTATCTATTGTACATCTTGTTTATCCATAGCTATTTACTGTTACATAGTTTTTATCATGGATTAGAACTGCTGTTAGAGATGTACTCTGCTTCTTTCCTGACTGGATATATATTTTTCCAAATGACACTGAGGAGTACCCTACCTATTATGGACCCCAGGATGTTGTGGGTTTAGATTCAGAGACCCTGGCTCAAGAGGGACTTATCCCAACTGAGACAGTTGACCCTGGAGTGTAGCTTTGTAGTATGATAGTATTCTTTTGTACTGGATTTATCTCCAGCTTATTTTTGTTACTCTTCAGACTCATTGATGTATTATTTTAAACTCATGAGTTGTATTATGACTATTCTAGTCTGATCTGATTCGTGCTCATTCTATCTTAGTTCTGTGATTGAGTATTCTATCATTATTGGTGGTTCATTACTTTAGATAGACTATCTAGACAACGTTCTACCGCCGATTCTGCGGCGTAGGCTGGGCGTTGTTTCCGACTAGTATCCTTACATCGGGTACGGGTCATGACACATTTTTGGTGGTGGCCCATGCAGGTCTAGCTTCACAAGTATGTGATATCGTGGTAGTGCAACAACTTAGTTGTACTACTGCGAGCCTGCAATAGGATATAGGGAATAGGCTGAGATACTCAATCATATCTAGGAAAATTCTTTTGATTCAACTATTCTCCTTTGACATTGATACTTGAACCCTTAAACTGTCCTTTCCTTGAGTGTCTTACATCATGTGCCATATTGATCCTCATTCCGTCTTTTTATAAGACATACTTGGAGATACTTGCGGAGGCACGCAAGGTTGAGCGGGATCTGGGTTTGAAGACCAAGAGAGACCACGATTCTTTTCTGGGGGCCAACGGCAGTACAGTATCTGCCAAACGTCCTCATTTCCAGTCCAGACCTTTCCAGCAGCCACAGCAGAACCAGACTCCAGCTAGAGCACCTTTTCACCCGGCACCTCAGCAGCAGAGACAGTTACAGCAAGCTCCATGCAACTTTTGCAAGAAGCCTGGCCACATCTGGGAAGTTTGCAGGAGGAGGCTAGGAGTTTGTTTGTATTGTGGTACTGAAGGGCATCAATCAAGGGAGTGTCCTCGTCGTACAGTTCAGGGAGCAGCTCCAGCTCCGAGGACACAGACGAGACCACCTGCAGCACAGCCGAGGGGACCGCTTCCGACACAGCAGCAGCATTTTGTCCAGCATCAACAGCAGGGAGGTGCTCGGCAGGGACGAGCGTTTGCTATGACCGTCGAAGCGGAGGAACCCACCAGAGATGTTATCGCAGGTTCTATTCTTCTTGATTACATTCCAGCTTTAGCTTTGTTTGATAGTGGTGCTTCCCATAGTTTTGTATCTGTTTCTTTTGCTCTAAAGCATGGTTTGGTAGCTGAGTCTTTGCTTAGGACTTGCAAGATCATGACCGGGGGAGGCATTATCCTGGTTAATGATATTTGCAAGGACCGGAGAGTTACTCTGGGAGGCCGGGAGCTGAGTACGTGTCTACTTGTAATGCCACTTCCGAGCTACGATATTGTACTCGGGATGGATTGGTTGAGTAGGCACCGTGCTAGCATAGACTGTAGAGGAGGCAGAGTTTTGTTTGGTTCGCTAGGAGAACCAGAGTTCGAGTTTGCTAGAGGAACTGCGGAGCAGGGAGAAGGCATTATTTGTGGAGCTATGGTGGAAGACAAGGAGTTGCCGCATCCGTTGATAGCAGAATTCTTGGATGTGTTTCCTGAGGAATTGCCAGGATTGCCACCAGATCGAGATGTTGAATTTTCTATAGACTTGGTGCCAGGTGCAGAACCAATTTTGCAGCATGTCTATAGAGTAAACAACAGCGAGCTGGTCGAGTTGAAGAAGCAGGTGGACGAATTGCAGGATAAGGGGTTTATCAGATCGAGTTCTTCACCATGGGGAGCCCCGGTGTTGTTTGTACCGAAGAAGGATGGATCGGTGTGTATGTGCATTAATTATAGGGCTTTGAATAATCTCACTATCAAGAATAAGTATTCTTTGCCACGGATTGATGATCTGTTTGATCAGTTGAGTGGTGAGAAGGTATTTTCTAAGATAGATTTGAGATCAGGCTACCATCAGGTGAAGGTGAAGCCGGAGGACATACCGAAGACTGCTTTTAGAACTCGGTATGGTCAGTACGAGTTTATGGTGATGCCGTTTGGTTTGACTAATGCACCGGCGATATTTATGAACTTGATGAACAAGGTGTTCCACCAGTACCTTGACAAGTTCGTGGTGGTGTTCATCGACGACATACTCATATACTCGAGGACACCGGAGGAGCATGAGGAGCATTTGAGGATTGTATTGGATGTGCTGAGGAAGGAGAAGTTGTATGGGAAGTTGTCCAAATATGAGTTTTTCTTGGACAAGGTAGAATTCTTGGGGCATGTTGTGACTGGTGATGGTATTTCAGTGGATCCGAAGAAGATTTTAGCAGTGGAATCTTGGAAGACTCCGAGTTCGGTAGCAGAGATCAGGAGTTTCTTGGGATTGGCAGGTTACTACAGGAAGTTTGTGCAAGATTTTTCGAGGATTGCCGAGCCGATGACCAGACTCACAAGGAAGGATATGGAGTTTGTTTGGACGGAGGATTGCCAGGTTGCTTTTGAAGAGTTGAAGAAGAGGTTGACGTCTGCTCCTATTTTGACGTTGCCATCAGGGTCCGGAGGTTTTACTATTTATAGTGATGCATCAGGAAAGGGTTTGGGTTGTGTTCTTCAGCAGCATAGAAAAGTGATTGCCTATGCATCCAGGCAATTGCGTCCTCATGAAAAGAACTATCCTACCCATGATTTGGAGTTGGCAGCCGTCATCTTCGCTCTAAAGTTGTGGAAACATTATTTGTACGGAGAGCGTGTGGAGATCTTCACAAACCACAAAAGCTTAAAGTACGTTTTCACGCAGAAGGAGTTGAACATGAGGCAGCGTCGGTGGTTGGAACTGATGAAGGATTTTGATATCTCTTTACAATATCATCCTAGGAAAGCCAATATAGTTGCCGATGCTTTGAGCAGGTATCCGGTAGCTATGTTCTTGACGTAGGATCGATATTTGTTGGAGGACTTGGAGAGCTTGGGCATTAAGGTGATTGTTCCTGGTGGTGCTATGCAGATATGGGGATTGCAGATACACTCAAATTTGATGGACAGGATCAAGGCAGCACAGTATGATGATGTATCTTTGAGGAGTATCAGAGCTCAGGTGAGAGCAGGATTGGAGGATGATTTTACTATTGCAGAGGATGGATCTTTGAGGCATGGAGTTAGATTGTGTGTGCCGAGTGGGGAGTTGCGAGAGGAGGTATTGCAGGAAGCGCATCGCTCTCAGTATTCCATACATCCAGGTGCTAACAAGATATATCGGGATATACGAGAGAGTGTGTGGTGGTATGGCATGAAGAGGGAAGTGGCACAGTTTGTATCCAGATGCTTGGTGTGCCAGCAGGTGAAAGCCGAGAGGCAGAGGCCAGAAGGTTTACTTCAGCCATTACCCATTCCAGAGTGGAAGTAGGAACACATTACTATGGATTTTGTGTCCGGACTTCCACGATCTCCAGGAGAGAAAGACGCGATTTGGGTCATTGTTGATAGGTTGACCAAGTCGGCCCACTTTTTGCCTTTCAAGGTGGGTTTGTCTACGGAGAAGCTGGCAGAGATATATGTGAGGCAGATCGTTAGGATACATAGAGTTCCCGTCAGCATAGTCTCAGATCAGGATGGTCGTTTCACTTCTCATTTCTGGAGGAGTTTGCAGGAGAGTTTGGGCACTCAGCTCAATTTTAGTACTGCATATCATCCCCAGACAGATGGGCAGTCTGAGCGGACTATCCAGACTCTCAAGGATATGTTGCGCACTTATGTACTAGATTTCGGGGGTTCTTGGGAGGACTATCTCCATTTGGTAGAGTTTGCTTACAACAACAGTTACCAGGCCAGTATAGAGATGTCACCTTTTGAAGCTCTATATGGTCGGAGGTGTCGTACTCCTTTGTCTTGGGACGATGTTGAAGAGAGAGTTTTGCTTGGGCCAGAGATGGTTGTGGATGCAGCGAAGAAGGTTCAGTTGATCAGAGACAGACTTTGAGTGGCGCAGGACAGACAGCGGCATTGGGCCGATAGCCATCGGAGACCTTTGGAGTTCGAGGTATAGTTTAGATTTTGTTTGTGCTTATTCTTGTTTGTTATAGATTAAGTTCTTAAGATGGTGTTTTGTTCTAGGTGGGTGGTTTGGTGTTTCTGAGGATTTCTCCGACACGAGGCACGATTCGCTTCGGTGGAGGCGGAAAGCTTAGTCCGAGATTCATCGAACCTTTCACTATTCTAGAGAGGGTCGGTGTAGTTGCTTATAGACTAGACTTGCCACCTACATTGGAGGGAGTGCACAACGTGTTTCATGTGTCGCAGTTGAGACGATACGTGGCAGATCCTAGTCATGTATTGGATCACTCAGAGATAGAGGTGGGCCCTACTCTTAGCTATCCAGAGCAGCCAGTTGAGATTCTGGATCGGAGAGAGAAGGTGCTGAGGAACCAGACTATTCCTTTGGTACGCGTCGTATGGAGGCATCACTCTCCGGGGGAGTCTACCTGGGAGAGAGAGGATGACATGCGAGAGCGTTATCCATATTTGTTTGTACCTTGAGGTATGTTATTTTTCTAGTTATGTTTTGTTCATTAGTTAGTTGTGATTCTTTAGTTCTGTTCTGTGATTTTCTGGGGGTAGTTTTCATCTTTAAATTTTGAGGACGAAATTATTTTAAGGAGGGTAGACTTGTCACTACCACATTTTAGGAAAAAGGGTATTTTAGTAATTTCCTATTTAAATAAATATTGTGCATGGTAAATAATTCTTGTTGTATTATTTAATTATTGTTGGATGTTATTTAATTATTTTGGACTTATTTTAGTAGACCCAACTATTTTAGTTTGGACCCATGGACCAACATGAATTAAATAGTTAGACTTGGCCCATTTAGAAAGCCCATAGTTAAGGAGATAGATTTAATTAATTAAGTGATTAGACTAGAAGCTTCCTTCCTTAATTATTTCTTCATGAGAGGCCCCAAGGGGTACATTGGACATTTTACAATTGCTTGGGGAAGGGGGCATGGCCGGCCTATATTAGAGGGGAGAAAATTTCTCTCTCCTCTCATTCTTATTCCAAATCTAGATCTAAAATTTTCCCACTCCCAAATTCCCTCCATTCCCATTCCAATTCCCTACCAAATTCATTCCAAATTCTTCCCAATTTACCATTAGAGAAGGAGGAAGCAAGGATCTACAATTTGGAAGCAAGTTTATCTCAATTGGAGGTTTCATTGGGAATCCATCTCCCAATAGGTATAATTCAGTTTTTCCCATTAAAATAGCTTCTAAATCTGAGATTTAATCTTGTAAAATCAACCTATATGTATATACTACCCATAGAAATTTATTTTGTGTTCATAGGAGACCCATGGAGAAAGTTATGGTACTTTTTGTGTCAATTTTGTTGGAATTCCGAATTTATATTTTGTTGTGTGTGTCAATTGATCCTATAGATCAATTGGGCATGTGCTTATGTGTTTGGGGCTTGTGTCGTGTCCATATTTGGGTACATGTGGTTCGTATCCCAACTATTTGGTGATACGTGTCATTTTGGGGGTTTTCTCCGACACGGGGCTTTGAACATGTCGTATTTTGACACGGACACATAGATCTACTTTTGACACTTTAATTTATTTATAAATATTAATTGTGACTTGTTTGTGTCCTTCGGGGTGTAATTGGTTGTGTGTTGGACTCGTGTCACATGCGTATCCTAGATCTAGTGGGATACGGTGTGATACTCTCCAAATTGGTGTGTTTATGTGTAGATCTAATTATTTATGCTTTAAATTCTTTATGTATAATTAGTAAATATATAAAGATATTATATATTATTTTAGTGTATTTATTATGGTATTTATTGTAGCATAGATCTATATTTCTATGTGTTCTAATGTGATGTATAAATATATGTATGTAGCTTTCTTGCATGCAATTATATATGTACTTATGTTAATAACATAAATTATACATAAATGTTTTATAAAATATATTTATGTGTTTAAATGTGTAATTATATTATTTATAATTATTATATATTTAATTGTTAATTTAATGAATGTATTTTTATGTGTGCTTCTAGCCATATAAAATACGTACATTAATATGTGCATTGTGTTTTATAACTAATAGTATTTAATTGTATATATATAAGTATATATATTTATCTAATTGTTTTTATATATATTTTTTGATTTATATATAGATTTATATATATATATTTATATATATATTTTCTGTGTTTTTAGTGACAGTAGGATTAATGACAGAGAACTGTCATTAATTAGGCGGTTACAGCAGCAGCCGCTCTAACAGTGGCGGCGGATTATTAATGACAGAGCCGCCACTGTCATTAATAACCCATGCAGTGAGCAGGATTCGCAGCAGCAGCGACGGATTTTGCTGTGACAGTTGAGAACTGTCACCAATAGGTGACAGCAGTGCAGTTTGCACAGCGGCTTTGGCGACGGTGCTTTCAGTGACAGTAGGAACTGTCACTGAAAGCCTATTTTATTTTATTTGTATTTTTAGCTCACTGTTTTCAGTGACGATTTGGCAGATTTAATTTATATATTATATATTATATTTGTATATATATATGTATATATATAGGTGTTTTTGTGAGGTATAATAATAATAATAATATATTATTTTATTTGTATAAATATTGGTTTGTATATACATTATTTAGAGTGTGCATTAATTGTATTATTAGTATACTTTGTGTGGGTATCAATTGGGATCTAATTTTGATTCCTAAATTGTTGTATTTTATTTTCTATATTATTTATAGATTTCTTGTGAGGTTGACCTTGGTTTGACCATGTTTGACTTTAGTTGACTTTAGAGTTGACCATAGTTGACTTTTGACTTAGAATTTATTTATTGACCTAGAAGTTGACTAGTTTGACTTGTTCTCTTTCCGGGACCTTGTATTAATGTGGTATTCTATATCTAGGTCTTCGAGGTACCGAGTCAGACATCTGTGAGACTGTTCTTTGGACTTCAGGCGAGTACATTCTCTGATAGTTTCTCATTTATGATATCCTCTATGTTCGTTGTATCTAGTGTAGATATACATGTTTCTATTGACACTATGGTTACACGGATTGGTATATCCGGATCTCGTCATGAGATGTTATTCCTTGGTATATGGTGTATATGGTGCAAGTATTGTTCATTGGTTATCTTGTACATGTACAGACACCGATTTTTGGGAGGAGTCGCTCTCTTCTTGGGGAATCTAGTGCCATAGCATACCGTGGTTAGATCTATTATACCAGTTGGGGGTGGAGAGTATTAGTATAGATATGTTATCAAATCCCTATTGAATAAAGTATTGGTAAGCGAATAGTGTTGATCATGCACCGCACGTATGATTAGCCAGGCCGTATTGTATCTTGCCCAAGCCGATCACATGTTAAGCTAGTACTCACACACACTTAGTCATTAGTATTTTTGTTTCATTGGCATATTATTCATTATTGTATTTCTTTCCAGTATTTACTTATTGTCTATATATCTCTTGTTTCTATTGTGCATCTTGTTTATCCATAGCTATTTACTGTTACATAGTTTTTATCATGGATTAGAACTGCTATTAGAGATGTACTCTGCTCCTTTCCTGACTGGATATATATTTTTCCAGATGACACTGAGGAGTACCCTACCTATTATGGACCCCAGGATATTGTGGGTTTAGATTCGGAGACCCTGGCTCAAGAGGGACTTATCCCAACTGAGACAGTTGACCCTGGAGTGTAGCTTTGTAGTATGATAGTATTCTTTTGTACTGGATTTGTCTCCAGCTTATTTTTGTTACTCTTCAGACTCATTGATGTATTATTTTAAACTCATGAGTTGTATTGTGACTATTCTATTCTTATCTGATTCGTGCTCATTCTATCTTAGTTCTGTGATTGAGTATTCTATCATTATTGGTGGTTCATTACTTTAGATAGACTATCTAGACAGCATTCTACCGCCGATTTTGCGGCGTAGGCTGGGCGTTGTTTCCGACTAGTATCCTTACATCGGGTACGGGTCGTGACACATGCCAATGTATCAGCGGGGCCTGTAGCGGTGGTTGCTCTGTAGGTAGTCCCTAGGGTATCTCCTCTTTCTGGGTGGTATTGGCTGGCACCACGGCGCTGGGTGCTCCAAGTCTACTGCGCAAGTTTATCTTGCTGCAAGAGATCGAGCTTTATTTAAAAAAATGGTACGGAATCAAGCAAACAGGATGCAAATATTTAGAAGTAATACGAAGGAAGTTCAAAGACGTAATCAAAGTGGATGAGACCTAGTAATTTCTATCCTATTGCAGGCTCGCTGGGCATGTTACAATACCACAAGCGAATAAGTTGACCTGTATGGGCCACCACTAAAACCATGTCACGCCCCAGTCCCAAAAGTATACGGGACCAGGCCACGTGGCAATAGCCAGCTGACACGTCTTCGAGGATAATCTAATTTAATGGATCCTAGCGAAGAGTGCTACGTTGTCCTAAATACTAACAAGTCCAATATGAATCAACAACAGGTAATCTAATCTCATCCATAATATAAAGAGCAAGAAAGTACTAAAATAAATACTAGAAGATAACCGCCAGTCTCAAAATATCATAGTACAACCAAGAATGTCTGGTGGGGCAAACCCACTACTCTGACGAAAATAAAGTACTGAATGACAGATAAAAAGAGTAATGACTAGGGCATCGGTTGACTAGATAACGATGCTCCCAATCCTAGGCAGAAGGCCTACCAATTGATCACGGAAACTCTGACGGTAACACCTCTAGCTCCTCCACGGTAGCGTACCTCGTCTCCTGTCCTGGGCCTTATACTGTGGGGTAATATGCCTCGTCCAAATTTGGAAAGGTATCAGGTCCTCAGAGGGACATAACAAGATACATAAAAATATGCCATATGTATAAATACTGAATAAAATAGATAAATGGTGTGTTAACCATCTAAGTGAATGTAATATGAGGACAACTTTGGTACGTATGGGTAGGCATAGGCATAACATCCAACACCCCAAAGAGCGTGACGGCAGTACAGTATATCGTCCATATCGCTCCGAAGAACGTGGCAGTAGTATAGGGAGTCATTGGATCTGTGGCTCCTCTGGATACTACGGATTCCAATGTGTGTATCCCATACGCCTACTAATGTCCTCCCCCCCAAATATAGATACACAAGTCGAATACTCGACGTGCATACCCCGTATCTGTATGCCAAATCTCTACTAATATAAAATCCTGAAATTATGTACTAACCGTGATGCATGTCACATGCACCGATAGCTAGTCGAGTAAGCGAACCCGCATCCCAATATGAATTTGTCACCGTGAAACGTGTAAGAGTGTCAGGTCTCGGAAGATATCAGAGTATCCTTCCAATGGGGTGAGTCTACTAATGACTAGGTCAAGTACACTAATCATTGACGCATCCGTCGACTGTACCCGAGTCAATCTCGGACGCGCACAGTTATATGAAATAAAGCAACAAGATATCATACAACATATGCATAATTTAAATTAGACAGTAAATATGGCAAGGTATCTTGCCTGAGTCCTCAAGCTGTGAATGCCAATAGCCTGCTCCTGCAGTATCTCCTGGCTGGTCCAATGACCCTGAACACACAATATAATATAGCAATCTAGCATCAGACACTAAAGTAATACATACACAATTTACGACAATGCTCCTAGGTACTGACACAAGGGTCACTGTTGGTCGACTTCAGAGTCGCGTGTGCACGTAGCTAGGGTGTACACGTGTTCTGTCCTCGGTTACCGTATGCCATGAGACAATAATTTACTAAAGTTAAAGGGTTACGAAACTATTATGTTTAGTACAATTACATGTCCTTATTTCCCATGTTAAGCATACTTGTCGATGTCTAGGTTTTATTGGTGAATTACAAGTCTTTAATAACAAGTCCTGTTATTAGGGCATTCACTAATTTATTAATTACTAACTTATTAGTCATTATTTAATCTGATTAAGCTTACACACATTCACATATAGGGTTTCAAATTAACTAGTTCGTGTCCACGCAATGACACGATACGACGACACGATGACACAACTCTATGCAACTATACGACGATATCATGAAGAAGAGAGGAATTTAGGTGTTTACCTAGGCGTGGCTGACCCGGGGTAGGGGGGTCTGCTCGTCGACATGCACGCTCACCGACGGTCAGCGGAGCTCCAGCGTCGGGCAGCAGATCACTGCAGTAGCGGCAGCAACTGCAGCAGTTGCAGCAGTGGCAGTAGCGGCTTTGGCTAGCTGGGACGTTGTTGGTTGGGGAAAAAGAGGTATTGTTGCTCAGTAGGCAGTGCTGGAGGCGGTGATGGTGGCTGAGGGCAGTCGGGCGGCTCGGCAAGGGTACTCGGGGTCGGTTGTGATGGGGTTGATGACGGCGGCGTGGTTTGATGACGAAGGTGGATGGAAGTGGAGGTCAGGCGGCCTGTGGGACGGCGGTAGTGGCGGCCTGAGGTGGTGGTGGTGTCCGGTCGTGTAGGGGGAGAAGGGGTGCTTGGTTGGATGAAGGGATTCGGCTAGGGTTTGATGGTTAGTTAGTTTTTAATTTTAGGGTTTTTAATAGGGGAATGTGTATATTTATATAGGAGGGGAATTATGGGCTGACCTCGGGACTTGGGCCGGCCAAGGCTCTTTGGGGTGGGGTTTGTCCACATGAAAGGGTGTACATAGGCTTGGTTGGGTCTTGTTTTGGGTGAACTTGGCCTTCAATTAATTAAATTACAAACAATTTCACCTGGCGTTATGAGAAATTGGGTTTATTAAAATTATTCATGGACGTTTGCAACGACTATTGTGCAGCTAAAATAAAGCACAATATTGAGTATCTAAAAGTTACACAATGGTCAAATGGGTAGTCTGGCATGTCTAGGAGATGTATAGGAGATTTGTTCGAAGGTAACTACTAGTGTAGCGTTTCAAACATCGAAGCAACGGTAAGGTGTATTAAGGTATATAATTGCTGCACATAAATCCTAATTGTATCCAAATTAATCCTAGTCTATCAATTTAAATTAAATAATCCTAAATTTGGTCAAGGGGGTTTACATAACCCTAGGACACATTTGGACACTGTTATCGTGCCAGATTTCCTGTATCCTGATACTGACAACATGACCGAAATCTGGGACAACCATAGGGTCGCGATAGTTGATAGTTACTTCTAAATGACGAGACTGTTAGATAGAGGTTAAGGTTCATCGCACACTCGTTGATCGTTTGGGTGTGACCGCTTGGGAAGGGAAAAACAGTCACTAGACATTTTGGCTCCTCTGTATGAGCTTATATATGTATATGTCCTATTTATGTAGTGTTCTTGTATCCGGAGTAGTAGTATCACCCGTGTGACTCTATGCTCGGAGCTACGATACACCCCGTGTGTCTCTGTGTTTGGAGCTACAATTTTATTTTGGACAGCCCACGCGTCGAATATTGTCTTCAAACTGTGTCTCACTTAGGTGGTTATACTAGATTATACCGTCGTTGCACTTGTACTTTCTGTTATACTTTGACATGCTGTATTTCTGTATATTGTTACGTCCCTCTGAGGACCTGGTCCCCTGCCAGTTTTGCAGCATAGATGACTATGGAGCCCTTGGAGTTGCTGATGGAGATACTTGTCTTGCAGGCATTTGTACCAGGTACTCATATCATTTCTTCCGGAGTTATGGTTACTTTATTCTTATTGTTTATTCATCTGCTGTTGTAGCCTAGTTTTTATAGACTCATATTTTTTCTCGAGTTTATTCGAGTTTGTTGTGTTACTGGGCGGCCGACTCTAGCACATGTAGCTCATTCTTGTGTATTTTTCTTCTTTGTAGATTGAGACATAGATGTTTATATTTACTGGATTATTTAGATAGTTACCATTAGTTTACAGCTTATACGTATTCGAGTCAGACCAGAGTCTGATCGAATACGTAGCTGGCATGTTGCGTATTCCTGGTCCTACGTATTTTGGGATCGGGATATGACATATTTTTATGGTGGCCCATGCAGATCTAAGAGCATATCGTTTTGGTTACGTTAAGGTACCAAACAAGCCTACAGTTTAGGAGTTATTGTTGAATAGGATCTCAATCCAGAATTAAATTTTTTTTAAAAAAGCTTCCTTTGTAATTGATTATCGCCCTTGGACTTCCAAATTGTATTCGTTCATTTTTATCAATATCATTATCATTGTTTCTCATCTCCTTTTATTTTGAAAAGACGAATGCTTGTGCCTGATGGTTCCCTCCAGAAGAAGATCGTAGTTCAGACGACAGAAGACAAGAATTGTGTAATATTCTCAGAGAAGATTCTTACCCTCAGTAGGGTAGGTTGAAAGGTTCTTTTTAGATTCTAGAACTAGTGTAGAATGTTAGCAAGAGAATTGGACCTAGAAGTATGTTCCTAAAACTGATAAAACCCTACCCATACTTAAGATTGCATTGATCTGGGAAGTCTTGGAAGCTAGAAGGATTATTGATCCTAACCCTCTAGAATGATTGATGGAAATTGCATAGCCAGATGCTAGGAATTAGTTGTTGTATATGATAGCGATATCAGGAACGATATTATGGACTGGAGAAGATGAAATTTTAGGCTCTCACCTAGAAGATGCTGATCTGATACCAAAAATTCTAGTATCTGCTTGGGTGATACCATTATAAAAAATTGCATTATGGGACTCGGAGCAATAAATAACGGAAAGAAGAAATTCGAGGAATATAATTGTAGGAAGAAATTTGATGAGAAACGTAATTTGATGAGAAGCGTAATTTTTTTTTGAGGATTAGTATTGTAAATAGAACGGGAGAATTTATTATGAAGTTAAGTCTAGACTATGACATTGTCCTAGGCATAGATTGGTTGAGCCAATACCACACAATGCTAGATTGTCGAAGTGGTAGCATTATATTTAGACCACCAGATCACCCTGAGTTTGAGTTTCTTCGGGGAGCCCGAGAGCATGGTGTCCAACCTACCTTAGCGACAAACATTTCAGAAGGTAAACCGATATACCCCCGTATTATATCAGAGTTTGAGAATGTGTTTCCAGAGGGTCTTCCAGGCCTACCACCTGACAGAGAGATAGAGTTCACTATAGAGTTGGCTCCCGGAGCCGAGCCAGTTACTTCCCCCGTCTACAGACTAGCACCGAAGGAGTTGGTTGAATTGAAAGTTCAAGTAGATGATCTCTTAGATAAGGGTTTCATTTGGGCTAGTGTTTCTCCAAGGGGCACCCATCTTATTTTTGCCAAAAAAGGACGGGACGGTACGCTTGTGTATCTATTACAGGGCGTTAAATGCTATAATGATAAAGAACAAGTACCCACTGTCACGCATCGATGATTTATTTCATCAGCTTAGTGGTGCATGTGTATTCTCGAATATCCATCTCAGATCCGGCTACCATCAGATAAAGGTACGAAGAGAGGACATTCCGAAGATGGCCTTTCGAATGAAGTACGGGCACTACGAGTTTTTATTCATGCCGTTTGGTTTAACCAACGTGCCAGTAGTAATTATGAGTCTGATGAATAATGTTTTCCACCAGTACTTAGATAAGTTCATGGTAGAATTTATCAACGATATCTTGGTATATTCCAAGAGTCAGAAGGAGCACGAGAGACATCTCAGGATTGTATTAGAGACGCTGAGGCAGGAGAGGCTGTATGCGAAGCTCAAAAAATATAAATTTTGCTTGGATAGAGTACCATTCCTGGGACACATAATCATCGGAGATGGACTATCAGTTGACCCAAAAAAGATCGCTGCAGTAGAGACGTGGCCTACCCTTATATCAGTTACAGAGATTAGGAGTTTTCTCGGACTTGCCAGATATTATCGGCGGCTCATGGAAAGCTTCTCGAGGATCGCTGTGCCTATGAAATGTCTGACACGTAAAGGTGAGGAGTTTATTTGGACTGAGGAGTGTCAAGCTTTCGATGAGATGAAGAAGCGTTTGACATCAACACCGATTTTGATACTTCCTTCAGGATCGGGAGGATTTGTAGTGTACAGTGATGCATCTGGGAGCGGATTAGGATGTGTACCGATGCAACATGGCAAGGGGATAGCCTACTCATCGAAACAACAGAGAGTTTATGAGAAGAACTATCCGATGCACGATCTAGAGCTAGCAGTAGTGATATTTGCACTAAAGATATGGTGGCACTACCTTTATGGAGAGCGTGTTGAGATTTACACAGATCATAAATATCTGAAGTATATCTACACTCAGAAGAAGCTCAACATGAGACAGAGGCGCTGGATAGAGGTGATGACAAACTATGATATAGAGTTACAGTAACACCCTAGAAAGGCGAATGTAGTAGTAGATGCCTTAAGCAGGAAGCCCATGGCATACTTTTTGACGACTCAGCGACAATTGTTAGAGGATATTCAGGAGCTCGAGATAGAGATTGTATTGCCAGGCATGGATGGATAGATGGCCAGTCTCGAGGTTCAGTCTATATTAGTTGAGAGGATCAAGGCAGCCCTGCCTACAAATGCGAGATTCCGACGACTACGAGATAGGACAGAGGCCGGCATGCAGATGGGACTTAGGATTCATGAAGACGAAACATTAAGGTATGGAGATCGCCTATACATTCTGAGTGGCGAGATACGCTAGAAGTTGATGACCGAGGCTCATAGCTCGATTTATTCTATTCATCTCGGGGGTACGAAGATGTACCGAGATTTGAGAAAATACTACTGGTGGCATGGGATAAAGAGGGAGAATACAAGATTCGTGGTGAGATATTTGGTCTGTCAGCAAGTCAAGGCTGAACATCAGAGGACTGCAGGACTATTACAGCCGAGTCCCATTCCCGAGTGGAAGTGGAAACACATTACCATGGACTTTGTCACAGGATTCCCGAGGAGCCCTAGCGGAAAGAATGCAGTTTGGGTTATCGTAGACCGACTTACCAAGTCTCCATATTTCTTGCCTTTCAGAGTTAGGCAGTCCACGGAGATATTAGCTGACATGTATATGAGGCAGATAGTACGACTACATGGAGTGCCTGTCAGCATTGTATCGGATCGTGATTCCAGATTCATGTCATATTTTTGGTGGAGTATGCAGGAGATTCTAGAAACTCGTCTCAAGTTCAGTACTGCATATCATCCACAGACTGATGGCCAGTCAGAGCGCATGATTCAGATCTAGAGGGTATATTGAGAGCGTGCATGATTGACTTTGGAGGATCTTGGGAGGACCATCTACACTTGGTAAAATTCTCCTACAACAACCGCTAGCAGGCCAGCATACAGATAGCACCTTATGAGGTACTGTACGGCAGAAAGTATAGGTCACCGGTATGTTGGAGTGACATAGAAGAGCGTCAGATACTTGGTCCAGAGTTGCTGACACAGACAGTGGAGAAAGTAAAGTAGATTTAGAGCCACCTGCATGCAGCACAGGACAGACAGAAGCATTGGGCAGATGCACACCGTAGACTTTTGGAGTTTAAGGATGGTGACTATGTATTTTTAAAGATATCGCCTACTCATGGTACCATCATATTCGGAGGCAGAGGCAAGCTGAGTCTGAGGTACATCAGATCTTTGGACATCTTGGAACGAGTTGGCGAAGTGGCTTATCGTCTTGCACTGCCTCCATCATTAGAAGGAGTGCATAATATATTTTACGTATCGTAGTTGAGGAGATACGTGGCAGACCCTAGCCACGTGCTTGATCATTCAGAGATTATAGTCGGGCCTAGTTTATCGTACGTAGAGCAACTAGTGGAGATACTCGATCGCAGAGAGAAGACTTTGAGCGGTCAGACTATTCGACTGGTCAGAGTTGCATGGAAGCATCATTCACCAGGCGAGTCTACCTAGGAGCTCGAGGATTCAATTCGACAGCATTTTCCGTATTTATTTGAGGTCCAAGGTACGAATTTACGTACCACATTCGATTACCAGTTTGCTTTTAAATTCTCGTAGCTATTATTAGTGCTTTACTTTTAATTTTGGGGACGAAGTTTTTCTAAGTTGGGAAGGATGTAAACCCCCTCAAAATTTTAACTTAGGTAGACTAGAATGAGTTAGAATTTTTGTTGTAGCATCAGTGTATTCGAGGTTTAGAAATTAGTTGCAGTTGTTTTGTTCTGTATTTAAACCCTTGGTGCACCCTCCCGTTGTTGAAATATTCGGAGCCCAACAATAACATATAAATTTTAACTAATTGTTGCACTCTTGACTTGACACGCCAACCTAGTCGCTGGACTTTTCTGTCACTCAAAATTACAATCCTTTGTGCTTTAATTTAATTGCACAACTTTCGGGTCCCGAAACTCATTCTTTAATCCTGTGTCGCGTACCTTTGTCGTTGCCATAAATTTTAGGGACACCAACTCTACCCGTTTAGCCAGAACAATTAAAGGGTCCAAGACTGACATCAAGCCTACACCTTTCATGACCTTTGTATCATTCCAAATTGAGATCCCATGTGCCCCCATTTAATTTAAGAGCACATGATATTTTATTTTAATTAAATTGGGTATACCAACTTTGACTAATCCCAACTTAACCCCAATTTAACCCCATACTCCATTAATTAAGCCCATACAAAACACACAACACCCCCTCACCCTACAAAACACCAAAAACCACTTCCCACACCATTTTTCCATCATTTTATATGTTTGTGCAAATACTCAAATGTTAAGGGACTAATTTATAAAAGTGTTAATATGTGTCATCACCTCATTGGTCCAATCCAATGAAGAAGCCACCCTCTCTCTCTTGACTGGTCCAACCCCACCCCGCTCTCTCCTTTCTGTGAATATTTTGTTCATATTGCATCTGGGCCCTCCATTCAAAATAGGGACTCATCCTCACCACACACTCAACACACATCCCTCATATTAAATACCTCCTCACTTCACTCTTCCCCATGCCGGCCCTAATCCCAATACATTAGAAACCACCCCCCACTCTCTCTCCTCCCTCTTCCAACACAACCCCAGCCGAATATAACTCCTCTTCCCTTTCTCTTCTTCTTCTCCTTTTTCTTCACTTCTCTTCTTCTTCCCACGAACCGGCCAACCTCCAACCGAGCTCCACCGCGGCCAGCTCTATCCCGCACCTCCACGACAGTACCTCCTCTACGCCGCCACGTACCTCCACGACAGCACCTCCTCCACGCTGCCTCGTACCTCAACGAATACCTCCAGCGGCATTGTACCACCACGAGCTTCCCTACTCCGGCTGCACCCAGAATCGGCTACCTCCCCTCGACTGCTACCACCGCCTGCCGAGCCTCCTTTACCCATCCAACCTATCACCCCTGAACCACCTCGACCCCCCACTACTACCCAACCTCGGCGAGCCACTGCACCATCAACCCCTCTGACTCTCCAGTCGACCAACATCTGCCCGACTCCATCGTGACTCCACCCGCCATCACCTCCGATCTCATCACCATCATCAACTTCCTTCATTATCAACTTCATCACCTTTAACACCACCACCATCACCGGCCACGAGCGATGAGCCACCCGCCGTCGACCACAGCAACCGGCCAGCACCACCACCACATTGCCAAGGTGAAGACTCCCCCTCTCCTTGTAGTGTAGGCTTATGTATATTGTGTGTGGGTTATATATATTGAGTTAGGGTTGATGGTACGTATAATACATTTAGTTAGGGTTGATGGTATGTATATTGCATTAATCTTTACGGTTTGAGGTTATGTAAAATATGCGTTGATGGTTGTGGCGGAGTAGGTTTAATTACTGTGAATGCTCTAGATGAGTTTAGGGTTTTGAATGCATGAGTTTTAGGATTATTATATTTTAATATATGCAAAGGTGATTTATGGTAAAATAATATGTGATATCAAACCATTAATCTGTGATTGAGGACTGATAATTAATGATGAGTTTAATCGAGGAGTAGTTTTTATTATGAAATGGTAATAAAGTTATAAAACAGAAGGTTTAATAAATAATTGATAATTTATTTGAGGATGATATATGTCATAGTGCGTGATAATGTCTGTGAAGACCAGAAGTAATATGAGGATTGATCATGGCTCAAAATACTGATAAACACCGTGATGAATATAGTAGGATTGAGGATTTGTCTGATGATATTATACAGGAGATTAATCGGATGAGATGTAACATACCTTAGTCAACCTTGGTTAACCCTTTATCTTAGTGTCTATATGAGTTGTAAAAGAGATTAAAACATATGCTAGACTTGTGTCACCTCTTATTTTAGCCTCGTGATAGTCTATTGATGGATTTTGTACCTCGTCTCTAGGTACTACGGGACCCGCGGACTTGGACGTTATACCAGAGCCCCATCTTCAGCAGCTGGATCCAGGCAAGTGTATCTTGCCATCTTGTATTTCAGTTATCGGATTTCTATTTATTTATTATATGCATTATGCACGTTATGGAGTAGAATCGTTACTTCACGTCCGGGACACAACCGGGTGCAGACGTTCGTCGGTGACGTCTGGTAACGATTGATAGATGTTCGCAGCACCTTGATGTACACACTTGATTACATCATAACCCTAGGACCGATTTAAATACTGTCATCGTGCCAGATTTCCTATATCCTGATACTAACAGCATGACCGAATCTGGGATGACCTTAGGGTCGCATTTGTTGATAGTTACATCTGTATGACGAGACTGCTAAATAGAGGTTCAGGTTCAGCGCACACTCGTTGACCGCTTCGGAAGGGAAAGACAGTCACTAGACGTTTGGGCTCCTCTGCATGCGCTTATATATGTATATATCCTATTTATGTAGTATTCCTGTATCCGGAGTAGTAGAATCACCCGTGTGACTCTATGCTCGGAGCTATGGTATGCCCCGTGTGTCTCTATGTTCGGAGCTACGATTTTATTTTGGATAGCCCACGCGTCAAACATTGTCTTCAAACTGTGTCTCACTTAGGTGGTTATACTAGATTACACCATCGTTGCATTTGTACTTTCTGTTATACTTTGGCATGCTGTATTTTTTTACCTTGTTACGTCCCTCTGAGGACCTGGTCCCTTGCCAGTTTTGCAGCATAGATGATTACGGAGCCCTTGGAGTTGCTGATGGAGATGCTTGTCTTGCAAGCATTGGTACCAGGTACTCATATCATTTTTTCTTGAGTTATGGTTACTTTATTCTTATTTTTTATTCCTTTGCTGTTGTAGGCTAGCTTTTGTAGACTCATATTTCTTCCCGAGTCTATTCGAGTTTGTTGTGTTAATGGGCGGCCGACTCTAGCACATGTAGCTCATTCTTGTATATTTTTGTTCTTTGTGGATTGAGACATAGATGTTTATATTTATTGGATTATTTAGATAGTTACCATTAGTTTACAGCTTATACGTATTCGAGTCAGACCAGAGTATGGTCGAATGTGTAGCTGGCGTGTTGCGTATTCCTGGTCCTACATTTTTTGGGATCGGGGCGTGACATATTTTTGTGGTGGCCTATGCAGGTCTAAGAGCATATTATTTTGGTTACGTTATTGTACCAAACGAGCCTGCAGTTTAGGAGTTATTGTTGAATAGGATCTCAATCCAGAATTGATTTTTTAAACAAAACTTCCTTTGTAATTGATTATCGCCCTTGGACTTCCAAATTGTATTCATTCTTTGTTATCAATATGGTTATCATTGTTTCTTATTTCCTTTTATTTCGGAAAGATGAATGCTTGTGCCTGATGGTTCCCTCCAGAAGAAGATCGTAGTTCAGACGACAGAAGACAAGAATTATGTAATATTCTCAGAGAAGATTCTTACCCTCAGTAGGGTAGGTTGAAAGGTTCTTTTTATATTCTAGAACTAGTGTAGAATGTTAGCAAGGGAATTAGACCTAGAAGTATGTTCCTAGAACTGATAAAGCCCTACCCGTACTTAAGATAGCATTGATCTGGGAAGTCTTGGAAGCTAGAAGGATTGTTGATCCTAACCCTCTAGAATGATTGATGGAAATTGTATAGCCAGATGCTAGGAATTAGTTGTTGTATATGATAGTAATACCAGGAACGATATTATAGATTGGAGAAGATGAAATTTTAGGCTCTAACCTGAAAGATGCTGATCTGATACTAGAAATTCTAGTATGTGCTTGGATGATGCCATTATAAAAAATTCCACTATGGGACTCGGAGCAATAAATAATGAAAAGAAGAAATTCAAGGAATACAATTGTAGGAAGAAATATGATAAGAAGCGTAATTTGAGGATAAGCATAATTTTTTTTGAGGATTAGTGTTGTAAATAGAACGGAAGAATTTATTACGAGGTTAAGTCTAGACTATGACATTGTCCTAGGCATAGATTGGTTGAGCCAATACCACGCAATACTAGAATGCCAAAGTGGTAGCATTATATTTAGACCACCAGATTACCCTGAGTTTGAGTTTCTTCGGGGAGCCCGAGAGCATGGTATCCAACCTACCTTAGTGACACACATTTCCGAAGGTAAACTTGTATACCCCCGTATTAAATTAGAGTTTGAGAATGTGTTTACAGAGGATCTTCCAGGCCTAACACCTGACAGAGAGATAGAGTTCACTATAGAGTTGGCTCCCGGAGCCGAGCCAGTTACTTCCCCCATCTACAGACAAGCATCGAAGGAGTTGGTTGAGTTGAAAGTCCAAGTACATGATCTCTTAGATAAGGGTTTTATTCGGGCTAGTATTTATCAATGGGGAGCACCCATCGTATTTGTGCCGAAGAAGGACGAGACGGTATGCTTGTGTATCGATTACAAGGCGTTAAATGCTATAACGATAAAGAACAAGTACCCACTGCCATGCATCGATGATTTTTTTGATCAGCTTAGTGGTGCATGTGTATTCTCGAAGATCGATCTAAGATCCGGCTACTATCAGATCAAGGTACGAAAAGAGGACATTCCGAAGATGGCCTTTCGGACGAAGTACGGGCACAATGGGTTTTTAGTTATGCCGTTTGGTTTAACCAACGCGACAGTAGTATTTATGAGTCTGATGAACAATGTTTTTCACTAGTACTTAGATAAGTTCGTGGTGGTATTTATCGACGACATCTTGGTATATTTCAAGAGTCAGGAGGAGCACGAGAGACATCTCAGGATTGTGTTGGAGACGCTGAGACAGGAGAGGTTGTATGCCAAGCAAAGCAAATGTGAGTTCTGCTTGGATAGAGTACCATTGCTGGGATACATAATCACCGGAGATGGACTATCAGTTGACCCGAAGAAGATCACTGCAGTAGAGACGTAGCCTGCCCCTATATCAGTTACAGAGATTAAGAGTTTTCTCAGATTTGCCGAATATTATCGGAGGTTTGTGGAAAGCTTCTCGAGGATCGCTGCGCCTATGACACGACTGACTCGTAAAGGCAAGGAGTTTATTTGGACTAAGTAGTGTGAGGAGACTTTCGATGAGCTGAAGAAGCGTCTGACATCAGCACCGATTTTGATACTTCCTTCAGGATCGGGAGCATTTGTAGTATACAGTGATACATCTGGGAGCGGATTAGGATGTGTACTGATGCAACATGGCAAGGTGATAGCCTACGCATCGAGACAGCTGAGAGTTCATGAGAATAACTATCCGATGCACGATCTAAAGCTAGCTGCAGTGGTATTTGCACTAAAGTTATGGCGACACTACCTTTATGAAGAGCGTATTGAGATTTACACAAATCACAAATATCTGAAGTATGTCTACACTCAGAAGAAGTTCAACATGAGACAGAGGCGCTGGCTAGAGTTGATGACAGACTATGATATAGAGTTGCAGTACCACCCTGGAAAGGCGATGTTTATATTCTTGTGTATTTCTGTTCTTTGTGGATTGAGACATAGATGTTTATATTTACTGGATTATTTAGATAGTTACCATTAGTTTACAGCTTATAAGTATTCGATTCGAACCAGAGTCTGGTCGAATGTGTAGCTGGCGTGTTGCGTATTCCTGGTCCTACGTATTTTGTTATCGGGGTATGACAATCACCATCCAAGAAAGAAGAAAGAGGATATCTAATTGAGGAGTCGTCGCCTTCGTTCAGGAATATCCCTACGGGATTTGGTGAGTGATTTCAGTTATAAGCTATGTCTTTTCTTCTTGAGTTTGTGAGTGGGGTGAACCTATTATGACAAATGGTTCAACAATATTTTTTGTTAATATTGTAATTTCCCCTGAGTTATATATATTTAGATTTGTCCAAGTGACATAGTCACCGCCATATACTTGTCTTCATCTATGCTTGGTGTTCGATAGACAGGAAATTTATTCTCTCAGGTGGGAAGGCTTAAGTTTCTATTGCGGTCAGTTTCAAATACGGTATCAGACCACGTTGTAGGGCGTGTCCGATCCCGACAGTCATTGCACCAAGACTGGGAGGACCCACTTGTCAGGCACCATAGAGGGGAGGTAGAACACCCCTGGGATCTGTAGGCTAGATGAAGCCCAAGTCGACCTAGCCCGGCTTCGGTTAGTTGAAGGGGGTGACGTGGCCCTATTCTGGCCATTGATCCCAGGTGGAAAATGTCTCAACGACTGGATTCTTGTCGGCTAGGAGAGGCAACCGACTATATATATTATATATATAGTTTTTATAATTTTGAAAACCCTAAAACAAAATATTAAATTCTCGATCTCTTCAAGTTCCAACAGCTTGAAAAGTTCCAATAGCATGTAGGAAATTTCTAGGAGCGTTTTCACCGCCTTCCAGAATTCTTTTTCGAGTAAACTTATATATGAAACATATTTAGCGTATCTATTATTTAATTTAGATTTTTAATGAAATTTAGAGTAGAGTTTAGTATTTTATTTTCCACTCTTTATTTGCTACATCGCTAATCTGCACGTAGTAAAACCTAATCGAAGATCCATAAAATGTTCTAGAACACTGACATATTCTATTTCACTATATAATTGTTTTAGAATTTAATACAAAATATTATTATATCAGAATTCCTGAAAACCTAGAATTTTTTCATCGTAACGTGTTTGTCAAATCACCTTAAAATGGTCATATCTTTCTCATACGAACTCGAATCATGATCCTGAGGATAGCATTATGAGTGCGTCGACGAGGTGTTTAATTCTATGTTGATAAATTTTAATTTTGTGATAGTAAAATTCCTATCTTAAATTTTTTTCTCTGATTGTGTGCCAATCGACCGTAGACCTCAAATATAGGTAAACCTAGGTTGTATATTCTACTTTAGAACTATTATATCCAACCTAATAGTAATGCTTAGGATGACTAAGAGAAACATTAAAACATAGGCTAACTAATAGACTAGTTAATAATATAAGTATTTCAATAAATTCATATAACTAACTTAATTCATTCGGTGAATCGCTTGCTAATTGAACATAGGTAGTAGGTTTTGCCAAGGTATAGTTGTCGATTGTGATGAGATCTTCGTCAGGAATTCAGGCAAGTTTTTGTAGATGGTTTTACCTTTACAATGATTATTAATATGTATATTTTTATGATATATCTTCTTGTTTATGTCTATATTCTTAATTCTTATTATTGTAGCACTACTTGAATTACTATATGTATTACTTGAATCACGCTGTTACTTGCTAAAATTTTATAATTATTTATAAAATTGTGTTATAGTGGGGGGTTTTTTTTATGAAGTGTGCTTGTAAAAATGTATACTTTAATGATAGTGTCATGTTAATCCCCATGACTTGATGTATACCATTTTACCTATATGAATGATAGCAGTCGGTACACCACACATACCGATGAGCCGTATTACCCTAACAGATCCACATATTGAGCTATAATTATTCCAAGTGACATATGTAATACGACTTTTTATTGATTTTTAATTATCATTGTTGTATCATATTAGTTTTTTCACTTATAGTATCAAACTAGTGTCTTGATCACATTTGCATACATATTACTAGTTTTGTTTTTGTCATCGAGTTGATATTTATTATTTAGTGTGATTCTCATTTGCTCACTCTTGATTGGAGATATTTATATTGACAACTTTAGAGGAGGATATGTACCCTATACCTTATGGACCCTCGAAGTGTAATATAGGTAAGAACTTAAAGGATATAGACCCCACTCATGATGGGGACACATAGTATAGTATTTATTTTCTTTAATTCAGCGGGTTTGTTTCTGAAACATTATTATGGACTTGGACTCTTAGACATTATTTGCTATTATTAGTTTTGGGTCTACGGTTCCTTTTGATACATATTGACATTTATTTATTTTATTGCATTTTAGTAGACATTTTTGTTTTCCTTGATTATCTCTTTCTACTGTTTGATGATGTGAATAACTTAATTATGCAAAGACTTACAGAATTATGGATTGATATATTATGGATTTGATTATACAAATATTGTGGATATATTATAGTTATGATCATGGAGGTATAGACATTATACTACCACCGATACTATGTCGCATCCTGGGCTTAGTCACGTATTCGTACTCGATTATTCATAAGCTGGTCGGGTCAGGTTTTCTAGGTGGCCCATTCAGGTATTTATTAATTAGAAATTGGAATTTAGTGAAATTAATTGAGATATAGGTCAAGTATAGGTTATAAGTATGCATAAGGTTATAACAGAGGTAGTGGTTCGGGCCCCACAAGAGGCCTAATCTTTAACATAGGCCTTTTCAAAAGAGTCAATAGTATCGACCTCTAGTTAGAGCTTTAGTTTAGCATCAAAAAAGATAAGTAGAACTCTCTTATGCTTTCTGTTGAAAGGTTAGACATATATAGAAGGCACGTAGGAAGCGATTGGGCTAATATTGAATTTGTGTCAATAGAGTATTAGGCAAGAGATTGTACCACTACTACATCAATTAATTTGCTGAGACAAGAAAAAATATTACCATTAGTAGAAGTCCAGTTGAAGGGCCCACCCTTACCTACTCATAATTAGAAATTTGCCTAGCACCAGTAGTAGCAGGGAGGTGCTCAACATCAGGGGCATGCATTTGCCAAGTCAGCAGAGGAGACAAATGGTACGAAGGATGTGATCACACGTTTGATTCTCATAGATTTCTCAGCTACTTTAGTTCTTTTTGATCTTGGTGTATCATATTCCATTATATAGCATAGTTTAGTAACTGAACCTCTTAGTAAAAGCCTCAGGATTCTAACTAGTAGAGATATTATTTTGATTTGTTATATTGATTGCTGAATGATTATTTGTGGGAGGAGTTGCATGCAAGATTGCTAGTAATGTTAATCCAAAGCTTTGATATTATTATTGGAATAGAATGGTTGAGATTGCATCAGGCAACCATAGATTACCATTGTGGTTTTGTTATATTTATACTGTCGGAGAGGCCAACGTTTGAGTTTGCTAGAGAGTCCAAGTGCCGAGGCCATTTGTACCGAGATTACCACCAAATAATTAGTAATAGAGAAAGCATCACCACATCTGATTATTGTAGAGTTTGTGGATGTTATTCCAGAGGACCTACCGAGGTTACCACCAGATAGAAAAGTGGAATTTTCCATCAATCTAGTACCGAGGGTAGCACTGGTAGCCCAAAATATCTATAAAATCAATAAGAAAAAAATGAAAGATTGAAAGAAATAACTAGAAGAATTGGAAGGAAAAGACTTTATACGGGGAGATCCTATTTTGTTTGTGACAAAGAAGGACAGTTTAGTGTGTATGTGTATTGACTATAGAGCATTCAACGTCTTAACAGTCAAAAAACAAATACCCATTGTCGAGGGTAGATGAATTCTTTGATCAGTTGAGTGGAGCAAGTATACTCTCCAAGATAGATTTGAGATTCGACAACCATCAAGTAAAGGTGAAGAAAGATGATATTCCTAAAACTACATTTAGGACTACATAATGGAATTATGAGTTACTAGTAATGTAGTTTGATCTAATGAATGCTCTAGTAGTTTTTATAAATTTGATGAATAGGGTGTTCAATCAATACATGGACATGTTCATGTTTATCTTTATCGATAATATTTTGATCTATTCAATGACCCCATATGATCATGAGGAGCACATCCATATATTATTGCATACCTTGAGGCAGAAGAAGTTATATGAGAAATTGTGCAAGTATGAGTTTTTTCTCAATCAAGTTGGATTCTTTGGCCATATAGTGACTGGTGATGGAATAATAGTGGATACGAGAAAGATAGAAGCAATAAAAGAAGCATGGACTACATCGAATTCATTGGCAAAGGTACAAAGTTTCTTAAGGTTACTTAGGTACTACCGGAAGTTCGTAAAGGAACTCTCGAAGATTACAGAGTCGATGACTAGATTGACTTGGAAGGGTGAAGACTTTACATGAACCAAGGAATGCCAAGTCGCTTTCATGAATTGAAAAAAAAGATTGATGACTACATTTATATTAGTATTTTTGTATGGATTTGGAGGTTTTGTGATTTACAGTGATGCATTGGGAAAGCGCTTGGGTTGTCTATTATAGCATTATAAGAAGGTGGTAGTGTACACATTTGTACAGGTACAACTACACGAGAAGAACAACCCCACACTTGATCTTGATTTAGCAGTGCGTTGGTGTTTGCCTTAAAACTTTGAAAACACTATTTATATGGAAAAGGAATTTAGATCTATATTGATCATAAAAGCTTGAAATATTTTTTTACATAGAAGAAGATTGACATGAGGCAGAGGATATGGATTGTGTTGTGTTTGCTATAAACAAAAGTTGTATAGATTTTATTACAAACTTTGAAAGTACAAAAAATCATATACAAGAATATAAGTACAAAATACTGGAAAAATAGTAGCTATGGAGATCTGATCTGCAATTGATCACTTTACTCCTTGGACCACCAAACACACAAAGAAAAAAATGCTAAGTCTCAATCACTGGAGAACTCGACAGCAAGAAGTCTTTGGAAACAGGCACTAAGACTTTTGTGTTTGGGAATAACATTGATTCTCATATTTATTGCCATTTAACACTTGAAACGGTTATTTTAAACACGTGCGTACAAAAAGAGCAATTTATACTGTGTTTGCCATTTTGTTTGCGCGTATATGGATAACTTCCATCCATGATATACTTAGTGCGTGCAAAAACTAAGGTCAGCTTGACACGTGGCTACCTGTACGAGGAAGGCCTTGGTCATGGTGACAACTACTTGCACACATTTCTCGAGAATTATGACATTAAATACACATAATATCCTTAAATTTATAATCGCACATTGTTAGTTAAAAATAAATAAGTACGCGTACATTTCATCGAGGAGAAATATGGAGATGTGTGCACTTTTTATGCTTGTTAGGCTGCTACTTAATTACTTTTCTCAGGAAAAGAAAAAGGGTCATAATTACTCTGTTGTCATGGACATGATTGCCTCGAATTCTATGAGATTCATCAACCGTCAGGCACATTCTCCAACGAAAGTATAGACATGTGCACCTTTTGTTGGAGAAAAGCATCTTCTGTGTACTTTTTTTTGAGGGGGGACACTCTTGCATAGTTTTTGTAGAGAGGAGACAATTTTGCGTACTTTTTGCTGATGAGAGAAAATTTGGCGTACTTTTTGTTTGAGTTTGAACTTCTGTGTACTTTTTTTTCTTCTGAAGGATACAAAAAGTGTACTCACACTTTCCATTATTGAATAACAATGTGGGCCGCCACGTGGCATTTCCTCGTTCAAAGTGTGGAGATCTTGGCATTAAATGAGCATAATTTTTTTGATGTCCAGTCTGTCATATGTCAGGCATGTATTTTGATGGAGTCTTGTCACTATCTATGGAGCTTTTTGTATGGTATGTCCTTTTGATGGAAGAAAGTACGTGTTTAGGCTTCGACTAGGTAAAGTGCGCCTCATTCTTTTGACCCGTTTGGCGAGTTTTTGTATGCATATTTTTTATGCTTCTATAAGTTGATGAAAGACTTTGATATCATTATAGTATTATTTGAAAAAAGCAAATGTGGTAGCAGGTGCACTTAGTAGATATTCAGTAGTTATGTATTTAATGATGGATCAACATTTGCTAGAGGACTTGGAGACTTTGGGGATTGAGGTAGTTATATATCCGACATAGAGGGTTAGATGATGCATTTCTAGATTAGATCTTCATTGATGGAATGTATTAGAGAGGCAAAAGCATAAGACATAGGATTACAGAGTATCAAAGCACACGTAATTGTAGGATTGTTGAAGAACTTTGATATTCATGAGGATGGATCCTTGAGACATAAATATAAGCTATGTTTTCCTAGTAGTGAGCTTCGAAGGGAGTTTATACAGGAGAAACATATGTCACAGTATTCCATTCATCCCAAAGCGACCAAGATATATAAGGATTTACGAAAGCTTGTTTGGTGGCATGGCAGGAAAAGAGAGGTTTTGTGCTTTATGTCAAGATATTTAATTAGTATGTTAGTAAGTTAAGGAAGAGCGTCAGCGACTGGGAGGACTATTATAGCCATTTCTTATTTCGAAGTAAAAGTGGGACCATATTACTTTAGATTTTGCATCATAATTACCAAAGATACCAAGTAGGAAGTATACAATTTGGGACAGCGGACATAGAGACCAAATTGGCCCACCTTTTACCCTTCAAGATTGGTTTATCAACGGAAGGTTTCGGGAACCGGATGAGATGCTAAGAAGTCCGCTAGAGCTTGTTCTTTCACTGCCTTTTGCGAGACGAAAACCAAGTCATAAATGGATAGCAACATTGCCCACATAGCCAGGTAAGAATTGATTGTACTTTGTTTAGTCATCAGCACCCGGAGGGGATTCATTCTCGATATGATGTGAATCATTTAGCTGGTTACATAATACGTGTCTTTTGAATGGCGAATACCAAAGCAAGACATTATTTTTCTACAGGATTTTACTTGTGTTCGGTACCGAAGATCATGCAACTGAGATATTAGATGGCCTATTCATAGAGTTCATCACTCTTTTGTGCAAGCATGGCTCCTAAAGAATGATTCATTGTGCAAATATATAGCAAGAAATATTTTCCCATAATTGGGGCCACAAGAACTGGAGGATTTGTGAGGTATTGTTTTATGTCGTTAAATGCCCGCGGGCATGGTTCATTCCAAATAAATGTCACTCATTTCTTTATAAATTGAGTGAATGGCTGGCATTGACCTAGAAGATTTAATATGAACCTCCTGATATATGCTAACCGGCCTTAAAGCCCACGAAGCTTCTTGAGATTACATGGAGGACACATTTCGTGGATGGCTTTCACTTTGTCAGGGTCAAGGTGAATATCTCTAGAGGTTATAACGAACCCGAGGAACTTGCCACTGGATTTGCCACTGGAAAATCCTAGGAAAGATTTTGTTAGATTCATTTTGAGTTGGTGTTCACGTATCAATTTGAACACCGTTTTCAGATCTTGAAGGTGATCAGCCATGAAATGATTCTTGACTGCGATGTCATCCACATAATATTTAATTATTTTTGTAAATGCTCATGAAAAATGGTACTCATGGCTCATTGGTATGTTGCAGTTGCATTTTTCAGGTTGTGTGCATTCCATATAGAAGTACACCCCCAACGGTGTTCGGAATGATGTGTGTTTTTTATCTTCTGAAAATATGTTGATCTAATTATATCCTAAAAATCCATCCTTAAATGACATGCGTTCGAAGCCACAAGTATTGTCAATCATGACATCCGTTATCTGGAGGGAATTCGTTATTTGTACAGGCCAAATTTAGATCTCAGTAGTCTATGCAAATCGGGATTTTCCTATTCTTTTTTATGACCTAGACAATGTTGGCCACCCTGTCATGCTGTTGTTTACCCCAAAAAAATTGTATGCTATCATCTTTTTAACTTCTATTTTGATCGCATCCAGAACATCTGGAAAAAACTGTCACCCCCACATTTTTAGATGAGGGTATTTTTGTCATTTTGTATTTTATTTTATTTTTAGTGATTAATATTTATTTAGGGTGCTACTAATAATTATTATGCTTTGTGCTATTTATTTTATAGTTAGTGGGCTAGCCTAGTATTTTGGACTTAACACTAGTGGACCAACTAGGGTTTGGCATGACATATTGAACCCAATATTTGCGCTAGGCCTATTAGACTCATCATTTTCATTAATTAGGAGATAAAATTAGCCTTCATTAGTATTAGAAGCTTCCATAATTGACCCTTCTAGTAAATATCTTTCATGAGTAATTAGTGGAGGATATTTTGGACCTTACATGTTGCTTGGGAGAGGGAAGAAGGGGTCGACCAGATTTAGAGGGCTCTCTTCCTCTCTCTCCACTTTATTAATTCACTCATTTTAGATCCCCAATTTGATTCATCCCTAATTTACTTTATCCTCTATCAAATTCCTTCTAATTTATACTCATTCCCTCTCATTCCAATTAATTGAAGGGCATTGGAGCTTTGAGTTGCAAGAAGCACTTGGAAAAGGAGCATTGATGAAGAGCTTGTGTCCTAATTGTGTCCATTGAGCTTTTCATTGGAAATCTATCTCCTAATAGATAAATTCTGAATCCAACCCTTAAATTATACTATAATTCATGCATTTAAGCATTATAAATTATCCCTTGGCTTAGGGCTACCCATAGTATCAAGAATTAGGAACATATGACTTGTATTATGATAGTTGCATGATGATTTGTCTAATTAGGGAGAATTATGAGATTAACACATCAAGTGTGTGTCATGAGACCAATTAGATCTAATTTTTCTTAGATTGATGGTGTAAGACTAGATACGTGCCCACAAATGGATATGAGTAGGCCGTATCATGGCATTTTGGGATACACTATGATACGGGGGTCCATTTTGGAGGTTTTGGACATGACAGTGTAATTTTTCTTTAATTCCTATTGTAAAGGGTTGCATTAATTATATATAGGTGTATTTATTATGGGAAAAATATGATTATGGTGAATTGCCAGAACTCAGGTAAGGTAGCAGCAGATGCCACAATTAGGAGTAAAACAGCAAGGTGTGGTTAACTTAGTCGTGTATTAGGTGCACAGAAATGAGGGTAATACACACAGGCCTTAGATAAGGGTAGTATAGGTGTCTAAAGTTCATGAGGGTAGTGGGCAAGTATTAGTATTCAAGTATCATAAGCATCATAGTATTGTACTCTAGGTGTTTGACATCATGTGTCAGGGTATCCTTCAGTGCATTTGTTTAGTGGAGGTGTTTGATTATAGTTGTGATATTGAGTGTATTTGATATAGGGTTATAGTTGAGTTGTGTGTTGGTAAATGGTTAGGAGTTATGCTAGTATTGGTGTTGATGTGGTATATTTATGTGTGGTGGTTGGAGAATGTGTTTATGTTAGAATTATATTATAGAGTTGGTTATATGGTATGCTGGCTCAGTTTTGTATGGGTGTTCGTGTGGTGCTTGGAAAGTGCAGGCAATGCATGATTGTGCACTGCACAGTAACTGATATGTTGTTGTTACTTTTTGTTGTTGTTTGTGAGCAAGAATGTGAGGGTAGGTGAGCAAGGGTTGAACCTATATTTGTATATATCTATGGGTGTATCTAGATATTCAGAAACTTGCCTGGGAGTGCATCATTAACCATGCACAAGTTAATTATTACCTGGAGGGTGGTTCTGTGTGGGGGTGTCTTAGGCACTGTGTGATATATGAGGTTTGGGGTATAAGTATCAATTGTGAACAATGCAGTGAATGCAGTAGCAGGGAGATTAAGGTATCTTGGATACTTGGATATTTGGGGGATCGGGTTAATGAGTAGAAGAAGGGGTATCAATGATTGTGGCCATATAGGTGTTGTACTGATGCTCAGTTATTATACATAGGTTGGTGAAGGGGTAAATATGTACTGGAATGGGATATTGGGAGTGTATGAAGGTTTGGTTGCAGTAGTAGTTGGTGGTTAGCCTATGCACATGTGTGCAAATATAGGTTTTAAAGTGGATTCCCTCTATAACAAGTGGGTGCATCGGGTGCACTGCTTTAGGACTGGTACTCAGTATCAAGGAGTGATCAGTTGATACACGATTGAAGTAAAGTCACATGCTTGAATGAATGGGGTATTGCACTCAGATATGTGCACTCATTTGAGTGTTCAGTTTTAGACTTATATACTATTGGGTATTAGAAAATATTTCAGAGCCTAGTTGAGAAGGAATTAGGTACAAATGTGCAGGTAATTTGTGTTGTGGTGAGAGTTAGTACCAGAAGTGAGGTATGTAGGATGGGATGTTAAGTTAGTAATATTAGTTGAAGTTAGTATTAGGAAAAATAGTTAGAGTGTTTCATTTAGTGAATATTAGTACTAGTTAGAATATCAGTTAGTTGTTAACAGTTAGTAATGGGGTTGAATGAGTATGTGTTAATATATAGGTATCAGATAACATAGGTTTCAGTTAGTAAGTTAGGTTATTAGATAGTTAGTAATATAAGTTAATGTACTCTAGATATAGAGTACCACTAAAAACTATATATATATATATATAATAGTATATATAGGTAAGTTAGTATATATAGATACGTAGAGTATCTTATTATATATATATTAGTGTTATTAACTAATATAGCTAGTATTGACTTGTATTAGCTAGTTAATAGCTCATAGGGGCTAATTAACTTAACATGAACCTAGAAACTTGTGTAGGTCTTAAGTTTGACTAATTTGACCACAAAAGTCAACCTTTGATCTAGTATGACTAGTGAGACCTATAAATGGTCTAGAAAAGCATATTAGTGGCCTAGAAAAGCATATTAGTGTATTCTTTAAATCAATTCTCATTTATCACACCATTTGACATGATATTCATATATAGGATTGTGTGACACCGAGATGGACACCGTTTGATATTCATTGCTCTGGACCACATACGAGTACATTTTCTGATAGTTTCTATTATTTGATAATTACATAATATAAGTATTTAGAAATATTTTACTTGATTCTGACACAGTGGTTACACGGACTGGTACTATATAGATCCTGTCAGGAGATGTCATCCCATTATCGTGTACTCTGGATACTCCTTTCGCATGTACTTTATCGTGTGTATCGAGTATTCCTTGTACTCGTGTTCCTTCGTGTATATTCGTGTTCTTCATGTACTTATATTATATTCATGTTCGTGACGTGATCGGATCCATGAGTATTGGTTGGGGGCGGAGAAAATGCTAGAAGGATATGTGATCAAACCCTTAAATATTACATCATATAGACAACAGCCAGTCATACACCTCACGTATGATTGTGTTACTCTGTAGACAACAACCAATCTTAAATGATTGTGTTATTGATCGTGTTACTTATAGACAACAGCCAATCATACTGTACATATATTTATATTATAGCTTTGATAGTAGATCTTTATAACCCAAGTTGATCGCATATCTAACAAGTATTTTAAAACACTTAGTATATTACAGTTCTTCTCTATAATCTAGTTCATTGTCGTTATTCCTTATCATGGTCAGTTTATACCATATTGCTCTTGTTTATCTGTTTCTTCTACCATATTATGACATTATTTTATTATTTCTTAACTTGTATTACATTTTCTGTTTATGTTTATAGTCATTATCAACTATTTGGAACTGCTATTGGGTTGTACTTCGCTCCAATCCTGACTGTATATATTTTTTTCAGATGATTGGTTTGAGAAGATGTGTCCTACCTACTATGGGCCATAGGATGACGAGACCATTGAGATTGTACCATAGAGCCTCTTGATATAGTACCACTAGTTAGAGAGTTTAGATCATTCATTATGATGTTGTATTTGATCTTAGCTAGACTTTATGACATGTATTATATTTAAGATCTTTGAGTTAAGAGTAAAAACTATTAGACTTGGACTTGTGATGTATCGCGGCTCTGTATTTCTTTTCTTCTATTCCATATCATGCCATATCTTTCTCTAGCTTTATATTATGATTGGATATTGATTATAATTATTATATATCATTATCCTCCATTTGGAGTTGAGATGGTATGATAGGTACCTTATATATATATATATATATATATATATATATATATTGTGTGAGATGTCACTACCAGAATAAGGCAAATTTTGTGATGCAGAAAAGAGTCGCCAAATGGCTAAATTTTGTCGCTAATACTAAGTAGTGACGTCGTTTTGATTTAGTCGCCAAAAAGCTAGTCAATGATTAAAACGACATCGAAAAACGTCGCTGTCGTAATATAATTCAGCGATGTTACAAAGTCGCAAGAATGGTGACTCTTAGCATCGCATGTCCCCAAATTTGTGACATTTTATATTAGTCGATAATTGTCATTAAATTTAGTGACAACTTGCGGCATAATCAGCGATAAAAAGCTAACATGGCCAAAATTGCCATGTCAGCAATATTTAGCGACGTTTAGTGACGATCAGCGACATAAAATAAATTATTTGACAGTTTAGCGACGTCATTAGTGACTCCTATGGACGTCACTGAACGCACTACCAGAATAAGTCAAATTAGCGACGTCTAAAAACGTCTCTAAATTGACAAAAAATGTCGCTAAATAATTTTAGCGACATCAGTAACGATGTTTCGTTGAAGTCGCCTTTAAGCTAGTCTTTGACCGAAAAAATATAGCAAAATGTTACTATTTTGACGTTTTTAGCGACGTAAATGCGTTATTATATTAACAACGTTTAGCGACGCAATGTTGCTAAATTAGCGACGTGTTGTTTGTCGTTGTATGTCGCTAGGTTTTTTCTTTTTAGCGACGTTGTGCGACTCATTTAGCGACGTTATATTGTCCTAGCAATACTTCCATGTCAGCAGATTTGCGACGAGCATCGACATTTTTAGCGACGTGGATAGCGACGTAGATAGCAACGTTTATAGCGACATATGTAAACGTCGCTAAACGTCACAAAATATCGCTAAAAATGTCGCTAAAGATACATTGAAAAAATAAAAAAATGAATATTAAATTATTTTCAAACCATTCTTCCTGCAGTTTATAAATTCAGAATTTGTACAAATAGTCCCGGAGCAACCATCCGTTGAATTTGCAAGGTTCGCCGACCCCCTTCGGTTGAACACTCAACACCAATAAATTAACATATATTTAATATGAATAATATAATAAAATTTAAAGAAAACAAAATATTAAGATTATAAACTGAGTCAGGAGAAAATCTCGCGGTATAGAATACAACAAATATCCACACAATTGCGTCTGAGCCTCGTCCTAAAGAATACAAGAAATAATGTCTGAATGCCTCAAAAATAAAGAATATTCATAAATGACCAAATATCATAGGTCAGAAACACAAACAATCAATAAACGGTCCTAAGTAGGACTACTGCGGATCTTTAGGAGGATGACCATCGGTGCACATCAGGGATAAGAACAAATCATACTACTCCCGTAAAATCGATATCGATGTCGGTGGAGAAGGCAGTAACATCGGTGGAGTCTGTGTCGATGAAGGTGCACCAGGAGGACGTATCTGCTCCAACTCTGCTAGTCGATGGTTGTATGAATCCATGGTAGATAACAGTCTCATACTACTATGAACCATTGAATCATGCATCATCGTCAGCCTCCCGCCCATGGACAGTTGTGATGCCTGCAGCTCCGTCATGCTGCACTTTATCGATGCTCTAAGATCAGCTGTCATATCCTGGAGCTCCATGATGCTACGCTCGAGCATATCAAATCGTGTGATGAGCGTCGCATCGTCCACCTGCGACTGGAATAGGGACTGCTCCTCCACCCTTCGTAGGAACTCGTCACGGAGAGACACAATCTGACTATCAACGATCTCCTGGACTCATGCCAACGACTGCGAGGGCTGTGGGGAATACGCACTTGCCGTGGATGCCCTAGATGATTGTGTCATAATAATGGCGCCATAGGATCCCGTACCGTACTACATACCCCTCCGGAGACCACCAACGGCGGTCACCCACAGCTCATCCGCCGACGGAGCTGGAGAGGGTTGCGAGGAAGTACCAGCCTCTCCTGCTGTAGGTGCACGAGCAGTCGTCCGCTCACGCAGCCTAAGATACTCGGCCTAAAAAAGTATGGATAATCAATAATTGCCTAAGTTATATTAAAATTAACAGAAAAAAAAGTAATACTTATATAGGTCTGCGAGGCCCTCTCATCAATGAGATTCCCGCCCTTTCGATGGTGGCTAGGAAGACGGTCACTATGTTTGCATCCTCACCCCTCTTTACCTGTTAAAAATATATTATTTAGTAGTAAAATTAAATATTTTATCCTACTACCATTTTATCGTACTTGTATTAAAATAATATATCTGAAATAAAAAATATACCAAATGACAAAAATGTTTCGTCATTGAAATTGAGCCACCATACCACTTTGCTGCCTTCTGCCTAACCGCCTTGGCCTTCTCAGACCTTTCCTTGTACCTCGGATTGTCAAATCGGTTTTCCTTCGCGATCACGAGCCTTCTGGTCATCCAGAGCATCACGGATTAGCTTGGCCGCAACGACAAAAAATATCTGCTCGATCAACTCGGCCCGGTGCGGTGGATAGAAATACGTTTGCTATAATAAGTAATTTAGTGAGTTATAAAATATGCATAAATTAGATGATTGATAGAAATTATTTTTACCTTGAAGTGCACAAACCAGAATGCCTTTCTCTCCTCCGTAGCATCAGAGTAGTTGATCTAAGGGCCACCATAGTTGTTCCTCAGAAAGAGGCCCAGACGTCTCTGTACCGACGATAGACAATATCTATACAGAGATAATTATTTTTATCGAAAAAGTCAATATATGATGAATAAAGAAATATATGATATATATGATGCTAAATCATCTAATTGACTTACTTTGTATCGTCGGCCCAAATCTCTGTCCTTGTCTCCTTCGGAGTACGCATGGAGGATCTAGCTGATGCTAGGATGACGTCGGCTCGACATCCTCCAAATGCTCATCTGTCTTCATGGTTCCATTTGTAGAAGGAACGCTAGACGAGGGAGTACTATCAGGCATGGAACTACTAATCCCAAGAGTGTTACCACGAAACGTCGTCATAGTCGGAGATGTGACTGGTCGATATACTGGAGTACTAGGCGACGAGGATCCAGAACCAACAGTAGGCAATACAAGAGGAGCACTTTGTCTACCTCGGGACCTGCCGAATGCTCCGCGTCTTCCTGTCATACCTTTTAACAATACATGATGAATAAAGAAATACAAAAATATATAGTACATTCTACAGAAAAAATATTATGCATATCTCACAGCATTCATAGAATTGCACATTAAATAACTAGTGGTGTCACAAGTCTAAATAGATAGTACATTCTATAGTCAAAATATAATAAATATCTTCATCAAAATAGTATATTTTATAGTCAAAATGTAGTACATCCTACAGGCAAAATATTTTATTTTCAATAATCTTCAAAAAAATTATCTTGTTCACCTTCCTCGTCCTGCTCTTCCTCTTTCTCCTCATCTTCACTTTTATTTACTTCGTCTTCGTCTTCGTCTTCATCTTCTTCTTTGAATAATTCTATATCTTCTACATTATTAGTTGTGTAATGAGTAACTTCCGTTGAGTCCACATCTGCAATATTTGTTACAAGAGGTAGCTCACCCTCCTGATAAGCTATTTCGTCAACGTCAAAGATATTTCTAGCTTTAGTCTTGAATACTGTCCACTAATCTGACCTCGCTATCCCCCGTCTAGGATAAGTTATAAAGTACACGAGCTGAGCCTGACTTGATAGGACAAATGGTTCGTAACCTTGATATCTATGCTTGTAGTTAATATCCACAAGACTATGCTTGTTAATTTTCCAACCTTGATCTTGAATCGGATCGAACCATTCACACTTGAATAACATAATCTTAGCAGGTTCTGTGCCATAATTATATGTCAACTTAACAATCTCTCGTAAGATGCCAAAGAAATTATTGCCTGGATCGACGTCTTTGTAGTTCAAAGATTTGATACACAAACAACTATTTTTCGTGGAATCAAATCCATAAAGCTGTCTCTGATCGGAGCATTTATTGACTTGAACCTAAATCCATTCACACAGTAACTTGGCCATATTTTGATTGCAGTAATTGGTCCCTTGGCTTGAGTTCTAATAGATTCAGTCTCGGGTGTTATTAGACGATCGACCTAAATACCAAATTAGCGATAGTAAGTTATTTATTGTGCAAGTGCATACAGAAAAAGTAATTACCAAGCTTCTTACATATGCGCTCAACCAAGAAGGAAAATGGCATCTCATTTCTTGTTCTACTTCTTCGTCTGTTATGTAGGGTCTAACCGACCTCAGCTCATCATTATATGTGCTGAAAAACAACGAAGCAACCGCTGATTAGTAGCATAATAGTAGCTTATATTATTAATTGAGATGACGTATATGTGGACGTATTAATTACTTACCCCTCTACCTTCTCCACTTCATCCTTATCACAATTGAGTAATATATACAACTGAGCCTCCCTTAGCTCATCGTCATTCAAATATCTCTTCTTTATTTTCCCCCAAGTCTTTTCGGACGCATTGAATACTTTTAGTATTGCATCATTAGATTCCTGATATCTGTCGTCGTTTCACAGAGCTCTCGTTCTATTAGTAGCAACATGAGGTTCGAAATACGTCGAACAAAAGTTTGTAATCTCCTCGAGAACATAAGCTTCACAAATAGAGCCCTCAACCCGTGCCTTGTTTTTTACCTTTCTCTTTAGGTGATTCAGATGCCGCTCGAAGGGGTACATCCACCGATAACTGACAGGACCACCTACATGTGCCTCATAGGAAAGATGTATTGGCAAATGCTCCATAGAGTCGAAGAATCCAGGAGGAAACACCTTCTCGAGCTTGCACAGTGTTACCGCAATGTCCTTCTCTTGCTTTTCTAGACGATCGACGAGCAACTTAGTAGAACAAAGATCTCTGAAGAATATGCTGAGCTCTGTCAATGGATCCCAAATGACCTGCGGTAAGAATTTTTGAAATATAATCGGAATTAACCTCTCCATGAATACGTGACAATCGTGGCTCTTCATACACGCCAGTTTTTTCTCCTTGAGGTCGACGCATCTTCTAAAGTTTGACACTTACCCGTCTAGAAATTTTAGATCTTGAATCCATCTACGAAGTCTTCCTTTATCATCATTCTCTAATAAAAAAACTGACTTAGGCTGCTTTAACTTTCTATTCCCCTCCTCTATCAAATGCAACGCAGGACGTCTACATATTTCTTCTAAGTCCAACCTGGCCTTCGAATTATCTTTTGTCTTCCCTTTTACCTCCATTAAAGTATTAATTATGTTATCAAATACATTCTTCTCGATATGCATGACATCAAGGTTATGTCTTATCAGATTGGTGCTCCAATATGGCAGATCCCAAAATATACTCCTCTTCGTCCAGTTATGGGTGCGACCAAATCCATCACACTTGTACCCCTTAGAAGGCTCTTCGATAGCTCTTGCTAAATCTTTTATCTCTTCCCATATCATGTATCCATGCCACCTTGGGGGTGGATTGGCCTTCTCCATAATGCCCGGATGAAAAGTATTCTTGTTCCTCCGGTACGGATGATTCTTCGGCAGAAATTTTCGATGACAATCGAAGAAGCATGGCTTATCTCCGTGTTTTAAACAGAAAGCCTTAGTACGATCCATGCAATACGAACATGAGAGACGACCATGAGTGCTCTATCCTGATAATATTCTATAGGCCAAAAAGTTGTTGATGGTCCACATAAGTGCTGCCCTCATCTGAAAATTTTGCTTTCTGGAAACATCATACGTGCTGGCACCTACTTTCCACAGATGATTCAACTCATCAATCAAAGGCTATAAATATAAATTGATGTTCCTCTTCGGATTGTTCGGACCTAGGATAATAATGGTTAGGAACTTATACGGAGTCTTCATGCACATCAAAGGTGGTAGATTATACGGAGTGACAATCACAGACCAACACGAATACTGGGAGTCCGAAAGTCCGAATGGAGTAAAACCGTCGGAGGAGAGCCCTTATCTGACATTACGTGGATCCAAAGCAAAATTTGGATACTCTCGATCAAAGTGCTTCCATGCTTCTCCATCGGATGGATGATCCAATACTCCTTCGATCTGCTTTCGCCTGTGCCAACTCATATTTTTTGCAGTCTTTTTCACCATAAACAACCTCTACAACCGCGACGTCAAAGACAAGTAGTGCATCGAATCGATAGGCTTCTTTGCACCGACAGACATTCCTCTTTCAGTGGCCTTGTAGCGATCACCACCAGAGAATCTACACGCATCTTTATCATTATCATCTTTGTAGTACAACATGCACCCGTTGCGACATGCATCAATTTTCTCGTATCCCATCTAGAGCGATCTCACCATTCTCTTAGATCGGTAGAAGTCTTTAGGCAACTTTGCACTCTCAGGTAAGATGTCTATAATCAAATCCATCAGTCAGTTATAGCATTTTAATAATATGTTAAAATCGGACTTGATGCTCAAAAATCTTGTAACCACCTCCAACGATGAATGATCTTCACAACCAGGATATATTGGAGTCCTTGTATTCTTTATCAACTCCATGAACTTTGCAGCATCGGTATTCGGTGCATCCTCAGCTGCATCATGATTATCCAGATCAAAACTAGGCCCTGCCGCATCAAAAACCATGTTCATCCACCCGTCGTCATAAGCAGCATGGTCGTGGACATCCATATACGGCTCCGACTCCAATGCTAAAGTCACAAGTTCTCCGTGCGTGGTCCACTGATAGTAATTTAGCGTAAAACCCTTCGAGTACAAATGATATTTGACTTTCACTTCTGGATGATATTTCAAGTTGCGGCATCTCACACACGGAAACTTAATTTTGGTACCGACATGTACTGAAAGAATGCCTTAGCAAACTGCAGGAATTATTGTACACCCTTAATGAACTCATCCCGCACACTACACATGTCATCAGGATAACGGTTGTACATCCACGAACGATAACGCAGATAGTAATTCATATTCATTTATAGATACTTCTGCAAAAATGAATAGACATCGTTTTAATATATACTCATCATTAAATACAGTACATGCACTGATACTCCTAGTCCTAGCATATATACTCATCGTTAAATATAGTATGATTCTATGGAGGAAGATAAGAACTGCTCTAACTTGATACACAATGCCCTTGAATGTTTTATCAACCTCATCCCTTTACATCTGTGTTTGTACTGACAATACCTACTATTTAAAGCCCTATACACCAAGTCAGTTCGCTCGCTAGTTCGGCTATGACAAGTTTATATTCGTAGCCCTAATATTGACTTAGGTCGTTCGAGAAATATAATTGATGGATCCCCCACATGAAGATATTAAAATATCAGATGAAACATAGCTAAACTCAATATACCCTCCACTGCTTCAAATGAGCTAATGGTAATGGGATTTACGACAAATCATTCGTCCATGAATTGGCCATTTTGCAACTTCAAGATTGATAGCTCCTTTCTCACGCTAATAGTAGGACAAAAGTTAAAAAGGTCAACAATTTTTGTCATTGACCTTTCCAAGAATGAAGAGAATGAAGAAATTTCTGGTAGCAAAGGGAGAATAATCAAAAGGGTCCAACCTATGATGAAGATAGAGAAAATATATCCCATGTCTTCACACTGCCTACTGGTCGTTACACTGCTACTGGGAGGCTATCTATTAAGAGTCTATGTGTAGTGCCTCCCTCGAGGCTTTAAAGTGAAGAGGCTTTCCCCGAGGAAGCACAAGTTGCTCAGAGAAGGCTCCTTAAGTCAAGAAACTGCCACCATAGATGCATATGTTGTGGAGCTGGGATTCGATAAGGTAGAGGATCCTCAAGAGACGATCCTTGCATTGGTGATTAGGGAGGATCCATTTTCGAGTATGGATTTATTTTAGAATTATAAACTACATTTTTCTCTCAAAAAACCCTAAGATTTTTAACATTATGAATCACACAGTCCTAGAGGGAGATCGGGTTAGGGTTAGGATTTACACCCTCTGTGATAGTCTGTGTTGTGTCTGTGTCATGTGTGTGTGTCGTATCTGTGTCAGTGTCATATCGTATGCATCTGTGAGAGAGAGATTGGGTTAGGGTTAGGGTTAGGGTTAGGGTTTACACCCTCTATGATAGTCTGGGTCATGTCTGTGTTAATGTGTGTGTGTGTCGTGTCTGTGTCAGTATCATATGCATATGTGAAAGAGGGAGAGAAAGAGAGAGAGAGAGAGAGATCATGTTAGGGTTAGGGTTCACACCCTCTGTGATAGCATGTGTCATGTCTGTCACATTTGTGTATCGTGTGTGTGTCAGTGTCATGTCAAGTCCTGTGAGAGAGAGAGATAGAGAGAGAGAGAGAGAGAGAGTTAGGGTTTACCTAGAGGAGGAGGAGGAGGGAGACGCCGGAGTAGGCCGCTGTGGAGGACGTCGAAGAGTGCACTTCGCTGGAAAGGGGGGGGGGGAAGAGGGAGGAGTGTAACCCCCCTGATTTTGTATGAATTTTTAATTCGGATTTTTCACAATTTTCTGTAATTTTTTGCGATTTTCTATAATTAAAACCTAGGTATTTTGTGATTAAAGAATTTTTAAATGATGTTAATTAATATTAAAATATTATGGAAATAATATTTCATGGTGTAAAATAAAAAACTGGATATAGGGTAATTTTCCGAGAATTTATTGGACTCCGAAAGCATTTTTAAAGCCCTAGAAACAAAGTTGTATTTAAACCAAAATAAATCCTGAAATAAATCCGGTTTACTTCCAAAATAAACCAAACCAACCCAGACCCGGTTTAATTGAACCAAACCTAGCCCTTAGCTGGTCGGGTCAGATCTAAACCTGACCCGAAACCCGCCTACCCAAACCCATACTTAAATACTAGCGGGTCGGGCCGGATTCATGTTGAACCCGACCCGCGGACCCAAACCCGAAACCCTCACCGAAACCCTAAACCTAATCCGACCCGGAATCACTGTTCCGGCATCCCTATATATATCCTCCTCCGCCCGTATGTCGGAATCCTAAATCGCACCAACCACCTCCTCGAACCCCCAGCGCCGCCCTGAGCCCCGCACCATCGTCTCCTTGAGCAGACCCGACTGCCCACCTCTTCTCCCTCCACCATCTCCAGCACCGCCCTCTCTCCAATCCGCAGTGCCCCGATCTCCGCCTTCCTCCTCCGCCCCTCTCCTCACCATCTTCCCCGATGCCCTAGTCGACCAGCCACCGCCTCCCATCTTCGTTCATCCTCCGCTCTCTCCCCAACCCGACGGAATCCTAGCCATCTCCTCCGCCCGTCCCCGACTAGAACGACCACTCTCCTCCGCCCAGCCCTGCTCGACCCCTCGCCTCGTCGACCTCTCCCGAATTCCACCAACCCTCCGCCTCGACCATCACCACCGTTCACCCCGACCCGAGCACCCCGCTCGACCACCTCCCTCGGCCGTCCCTCTCCCTCGCTTGACCATCACCACCTCTCTGCCGACTCTACCGGCGTCAACCACCGACTTGAACACCCTAGCCCGACCTCCCTCTCCCAGCTCGGCCACGACCAGCGTAGCCCTAGCTCTGACACTGCGGACACGAACACAGCAGCCGCCGTAGCCCCGGATACGGCAGATTCAAACCAGGACACGAAACAGTCACCCAGACACGAGGAATTCTCGTTTCACGGAGCCCTGTTCTGGTAACCTGTTATCTCTCCTCGTTGTTCCATTTTCTGTTCGGTCAGTTGTGTCGCGTAGACTGTGTAACCCTCTCGATGCCCGTGTAACCCGCTCGGTGCATCGCGTCCTATGGCGATCGCGAACCGCGATCCAAAAACAGGAAAAACAATACCCCGTTTCACCCCAGAACTGAGTGCGCCCTGCCAAACGGGATAACTTGGTCGCACGCGGTCTTTATCGAAACGTGCGCGCCGTAGATACGGACGTGTAGGATTTTGCAAAAGTTGATTTGGATGTGCGTGCACACCGAAATCAACGCGTATCCGCCGACAAAGCCCCGTATTCGCCTGTTCTGGAATACGTCGTAACTTCGTGTATACACATCGGATCGAAACAAAACTAGCGCCATCGGACTCGTAGCAATACGCTGGTCTTGTGACCTATGTTTGGTTCAATTCTGAGAACGTTGATAAAATAACGTATCGTGGGCCCCACGGCTCTACTTGACGGGCGATTTTGTGATCGGCTCATCGAAATCCAATTCTGAAAGTTTCGTTGGGTTCGTATCATCGTTCTGGACTTGTTGACACTAAGTTTGACGAATTTGGAGACCTTTGACCCTGACACATTTTTCGGTGCGAAGTGGCCCACATGTGGTGTCACTACCACATTCCGAAAACAGGGATATTTTTGACTTTTTATAATATTTAATATTATGGTAGTTATAATTAAGTAATTGCATGATAGTATATTTGATTTAAATAAATGTATGATGTGTAATTTAAATATAATATTATATACAGTGTTCATTTGTTTTGAGCTAGCAGACTTGACCTAGAAGCCCAGTAGATGAACACCTATCGGAATTATAGAATTCTGTATTTAATTATTTTATCTAGAATTTATTTATTGGTGATTATAATTAATTATCGTTTTTTATTTAATTATTGCGCATTGTCTTTGCTTCGATATTTGAAGCGCTATCCTGACTTTTTTCTTCCAACAAATTTCACAATCTTGCCCTAGACATGCCCGCCTTCCATTCTGCTATTTTTGTAACTCATAATTTTGCTCTCTGTGCATTTTTTCTAGCCGCACAAAAATCGTCGCGGACGTTATTTAATAAATTCCTATTTTGTATCGTTGTGCGTTTCAATCGAAATTGGAGACAATCTTGACCTATTTTTCGTGCGGCCCAAATTAGGGTAATATCCTGTTCAGAGTCTACTTCATTATTGGTATTGATGACCTGACCTGATTTTGGCCCCATGTACTCCTAATTAATTTTAGAACACAACTTGCATTTTTATTCTAATTAAATTGAGGATACTATTTAAACCAATTCTGAAAATCCCAATTTAATTCTAGTGCCCTGCTATTTGAGCCCATACCAAACTTACAGCGCCCCCTGACCCTACAAAACACCGGACACCGAATCGCCCGCCAAATTTTCGTCATTTTATGCGTCTGTGCAAATACCCAAATTTAAGGGGGCTAATTTGCAAATTGGCATTTTTGGTGTCAACACCCATTTGTTAAAACCAATGAGGAATCTCCAATATTTTACTAAACCTCACCCTCATTCTCAAATGAAATTCCTCATGACCCATCTAGACCACTCATTTAAAGGGGGTCAATCACCACCCTTTATTCCACACCCTCTTCCTATTTAAAGTAGCATCAAACCCTAATCCCTAGGAAACCTAGGTTTTCCCACCTACTCACAAGCCCCCACCCCCTCAACCAACCGTAGGCTACATCTCCAAATTCTTCTTCCCTTCTTCTTCTTCTTTTCTTCTCCTTCTTTTCTTCTTCTTCTTCTTCCTTTCTTCATTAAATTTTGAAATTCAAAGAGAAGGAAGGAGGGGGGAACACTGTTCATTCCCCCTCTGCACCCGACCGGCTACTGAGCCCGACCCGGCCGGCGCTGCCTCGACGCGTCCGGCGGCCAGCTCCCTCCGGCCCGTGCGGCCGTCGACCCCCATCAGCCAGCCTCCGATTCCCCCGCTCTTCCCACTCCAGACACCCCTCCGGCCTCCCTGCCGAGCTGCACTGCCCCGCAGCCGATCCTGTACTCCGGCGAGCGGCACCACCCCAGACAAGCCCCGACTTCCTGTTCTGTTTCCGACCCCCGGCAGACACAGCCGACTGCTCCTCCCTCTGCGCTTCTTCCCTCCGGCGGCCACTGATCAGCCTCCGACCGCCGCGGAACTCCTCTCCTGCATTTCCCCGAGTCCCCCGCTACTCCGGCCCCCTACTGCTCGACGACCCCCATCCTCCCTACAGCCGGCCGACATCCACCTCCATCTTCACCATACATCACCACCACCTCCATCTTCACCATACATCACCACCACCTCCATCATCTTCTACCATCATCACCACCATTACTCCCCGCCGGCCGGCTCCCCTCCGGCGAGACTCCGGCCGACCCCATCAGTGAGTTTCTTTCTTCTCCTCCCTCTTTCTTCTTTATATATATATATATATATATATATATATATATATATATATATATATGTATATATACATACATATATACGTATGAGTATATATATAAAGATATGTATATGTATAAGTATTTATTTAAATAAATGTTAATACGTGAATATGCATAGTATATAAATACATTAGTAATGTTAATTAAAGATATGTATATTATTTCTTTTATTAATATTTAATTGTATAATTATAGTATGTAGAATTAATTGTATTATATGTGTTTTAGTGTTTAATGTTATATATATGTATATATATAATGTATTGGTATATATATATGTATATATATATCCATTGGGTTATTTTTATAATATCTATTTAATAAAAAGTATATAATATTGTATTTTTAATTGGTACATGTGAGTATATATATATAATTAGTCTATGTATGTATTCGTTAATTCGTATGTGTGTATATATATTTTTGTATAAACCCTTAGCATATTTTAATAATGTATACATATATATTTTGTATATGTATTTAATTTGATATATATATATTGTAAGTACATATGTTAATTATGATGTAAGTATAAATATATATATATCTTCTTTGTTCAATTGGTATAGTATAATATGTATATATGTATCCCTACTAGATGACCCTAGTTGACTAGTGCCCTGCCTGGCATGGCCCTGAGGCCAGTGTTTATAGAGTGTGTGTTAGGGTAGCACCTGATACAAGTGTTATTGTGATATGTTTTTAGGACTGTTGCTTCACCCAAGGGATACTCTGGAACAGGACCCCGGTATTCACCAGCTAAGGACCCAAGGCAAGTACATTCTCTGATAATTTCCAATTCCTTGATAATTTCTATAAGTTCAATAATCATAAAATGTTACGTCTGAATCCTTGACACTGTGCTACACGGACTAGTATAGCTTGGATCTGCAGTCATGAGATGTTACATTGATTATCGTATTGATATTGTACACGACATGTATATTAGATATCGTACATGATAGATTGGACTTGCTCGTGTATCGTGACGTGTCATGGTTGGATCCACATTACTAGTTCGGGGCGGGGAAGTAGTTAGTAAGAAATGTGATCATAACCTCTTATTGTAGTGTAGAATAATGTAAGTGTTAATCATGCCCTTCACCCATGATTAGCCAGGCCCTATAGCTATCGTACATGTTCCCAAGCCGATCATATTTTGAAACTACTATTTCAAACACTTAGAATAGATTACAGTTCCCTATTTTAAATCATATACTAAATCACCCGTATATGATACCGTTCCTTGTTCTTTTTATTTTTATACATGCACTGACTGTATCATATTGCCTATTGCCTGTCTCTTTACATTGCCTATCTCTCTTTAATTGCCATTGCATTTATTTTACTGTCTTCTCAGTAGCTAGCATCACATGTTTATTAATTTATAGTCCTTATCAATTAAATGGAACTGTTATTTGAGATTTGTACTTTGCTCCTTCCTGACTGGAAACATTTTTCCAGACTATGCCTTAGAGGACCGTTGTCCGATACTTTATGGACCATATGGTGAGTAGCTGCAACTTGGGCTTGATAGTTTAGTTGTGATTCCAGGAGGTCTAGCCGGAATCACTAATCTTCTAGTTTGTTCTTTCAGTAGACTATTTGGTACCGGATTTGTCTCCGGCATTTTTGATAAGACTTAGATATTGTTGAGGTTGATTATTACTTTAGACTTGTGTTGTATTTAATTTTTGTTCGCTATCTCATCGTGCTGTAATCCTGTGATTGAGTATGCGTTCATTTTAAATTGTGTCATCCGTGCCTCCTTATGGAGATTGGATGCTTGTGTGAGATTGGCTAGATAGTATCAAGACCTTGACAGCGTTCTACCGCCGATGCTGCGGTGTAGGCTGGACGTACCCACGTACTCGTGCCCCAATTCCGGGTGCGGGTCGTGACATGTGGACCCCGCTTTGACCAGAAACTATCATTTTTGCCCCTGTGTCCAAATTGGACTTAAGGACAGGCGTTTCTATCTATTTAATATTTTCTGAATCTAATGGTGATGTTTATTTCAGCAACCAGAGTAGTACCTGCAATTTCCACTGAAGTCAGAGCTACAGTTGGAGCCAGAACCCGAGGCAGGTGTACCTTGCCAAAACTTGCAGTTCTTGTTACTTATTTCCTTGGCTTATATATATATATTATTGTACATGCTTGAAGTAGGACCGTGTGACTTTACTTAGCGTCCGATTAATAGTCGGGTGCCAATAACGTACGCGGCGTTGTGTATCGTCATCTAGACATGGATACCGAGACCCTATATTTCTCGTACTTGTCCTATCAAGTATATCATAACCCAGGATACTTGACACCATTCATGAAACAGAATCTTCCTGAGATATTCATGGTGATTCTGTATAGGATACAGGTTTTATGACATAGATATTATATTCATAGACATTATATGACTTACTGCATTAGATATGATCTTACGTGACATGGACATGGGACCTCGTGGACATGAGACGCATGATTACATTCGGTGGGGAGAGTCACACAGGCTACAGGTTGACTATATTATGCCGGCGTCTCAGTCTCTCGCCGAGCTAGACGACCACATGATATCACTGCTACCGGCTCCCCGACACAGAGCTTGTAGTTGTTTCAACCTGGGTTTCTAGTGCTGCTCTCATCTTGCATAGCACTTAGCTGGTTATTTAGTGTCCCCTTTTGTTTTATTTATTGCTGGATAGACACACAGGCTACAGGTTGACTATATTATGCCGGCGTCTCAGTCTCTCTCCGAGCTAGACAACTACATGATATCACTGCTACCGGCTCCCCGATACAGAGCTTGTAGTGGTTTCAGCCTGAGTACTAGTGATCCTCTCACCTATATTTTACATAGATGGTTACATATTTACCCTATTTATTCATTTATTCTCTGTACTGCATTATTTTGGCTTGAGTTATTTTTTACCTTGATATGTCCCTTGAGGACCTGGATCCGGATTATGTCCCCAGGATTAGCAGAGGAGATCCACCCAGAGTTATATAGTACAGGAGCATTAGCAGGAGCAGGAGCAGTCACTGGAGTAGTACCAGATCCAGTAGACGAGTGATCACCGAGGTTATCTTCTGAGTATATACTGTTTCCATACTCAGTATTTGCTTTAGTTATCTTTATTCTTGTATCTTGACAGATGTATCAGACTCACTATCGGGTTATTTCTCGAGTTTATCTTTTATTGAGATATGATCTTGCTTTATGATTCTGATATTGTTGTATTTATTCTGTGGATGAGATTAGTATATCTAGACACTTATTATTGTACTACAGCTTAAGTACGCCCCGATGGATCCTTTAAATTGGGTTTGTCTATCGGTGTATGCTGCTGGCCATTGCCACGTGTCTAGTCCCTCGATAGTTTGGGACTAGGGCGTGACATGGTTTTTGTGGTGGCCCACGCAGATCAACGGCTAAATTGTTCGATTTCAACTTTGGGACCGAGCAAGCCTGCAATAAGAATATGATAAGTTTTTAGGATCTTGCTTGAATCATTCTTGATATCTATATCGGATTCAAATTAATTTCTTGACTTGCATCCTGCCTTGATTCATGTGCGCCTCTAATTGTTTATTTTGGATGCAGAGTTATGGACCCACAAGCAAACAATGAGACTCCTTCAAGATCACCACGGGATGTTTTGGTAACCAATGAAGAGGAAGTAACACCAGTAGAAGAAGGTCAATCAGCTCAACAACGTAGTTAAGCAAGTCAGCATGTCTCGAGAATCCAGCAAGATAACGTTATACCATCAATATAGTTTGCTCCACCGATGCCTACCATTCCAAAAGGGCATGCTATGGACGAACAACAAATATTTCGAATGTTCTACGCGATGATGCAAGCCCATCAGAAGGTTCATGAAGAAGCTCAGCAAAACCAAGCGGAGAAGTTCATCGACAGATTTAGCTCTGAGCTAAGGAAGTTAATCAGCTCCGTTGCAACGGACGTTCTTACTGCAGCACAGGCCATGGAGTACAATACCAGGATAGAGTCCATCCAGAAGCGGCCGCATGCACCAGACCAAGCATAACAGGAAGGAGCTGTAAAGCGACCACAGATGAATCCACCACCGAGGGCAGAACCAAGAGCCTTAGTTATTCCTACTTGTTACTATTGTGGCAAGGTAGGCCATATTGAGAGCGAGTGCAGACGCAAGTTAGGACTGTGCTTGATTTACGGATCCAGCAAACATTTAGCCAGAAGTTGCACGATACACCGAGAAGAAGTACCAATGGTGAACCGACAAGTGTTACCAGTATCGAGGCCAACCTATCCAGCATTGGGAGCACCACAAATAGAAGTTGAAGGAGTCCTCCCACCAGCTCCAGGAGGGTATCAGTCGAAGCTACCTTTGATACCCCAGGCACTACTCTTTCAGCAGGCTCAGCAGCAGCAGAGTTATCGACTACAAGGACGCGGACAAGCCCTGGCGATGACCTTAGAAAACGTGCAGACTCATGGAGTAGCTAATGCGCATAAGTTTTTATAGTTATCTGCTTCTAGTATTGCTTTAGTTCGTGCCCGTTGGTTCGGGACCTTAGCCTTAAGCTGATAGTTTTAACTTGCTAGTAATTGATAACCTAGAATATTTTATAATTGATAACCTAGTATTTTCTTAAGTGATAACCTAGTTTTCTGAACTGTAGATTTCTAGATTTCCTTCATCCGGAAAATTGCATAACTTTTAATTCTTAGGGAAATAATTTTCCCTTTGTATTATTCTTACACCCTCAACCTTGATTTCCCTTGATTGTGTTGTGCTTCGAACAATGTTTGCAACCGTGTCATCTCTATTGACCGGTTATTCTTGATTGTGAGGACGCAATCCTCTTAAGGGGGGTAGATTATAACCCCCCTAATTTTTTAAGAATTTTTAATTCGGATTTTTCATAATTTTTTGTAATTTTCTGGGATTTTTCTGTAATTAAAACCTAGGTATTTTTTGATTAAAGGATTTTTAAATAATGTTAATTAATTTTAAAATATTATGAAAATAATATTTTATGGTGTAAAATAAAAACTGGACATAGGGTAATTTTTTAGGAATTTATTGGACTCCGGAAGCATTTTTAAAGCCCTAGAAACTAAGTTATATTTAAACCAAAATAAACCATGAAATAAATCCGGTTTATATCCAAAATAAACTAAACCAACCCAGACTCGGTTCAATTGAACCAAATCCAGCCCTTAGCGGGTCGGGTCGGATCTAAACCCGACCCGAAACCCGCCTACCCAAACCCATACTTAAACACTAGCGGGTCAGGCCGGATTCATGTTGAACCAGACCCGCGGACCCAAACCTGAAACCCTCACCGAAACCCTAAACCTAATCCGACCCGGAATCACTGTTCCGGCATCCCTATATATATCCCCCTCCGCCCGTATGCTGGAACCCTAAATCGCTCCGACCACCTCCTCGAACCCCCAACGCCGCCCTGAGCCCCGCACCATCGTCTCCTCAAGCAGACCCGACTGCCCCACCTCTTCTCCCTCCACCATCTCCAGCACCGCCCTCTCCCCGACCCGCAGTGCCCCGATCTCCGCCTTCCTCCTCCATCCCTCTCCTCACCATCTTCCCCGACGCCCTAGTCGACCAGCCACCGCCTCCCATCTTCGCTCATCCTCCGACCTCTCCCCAACCCGATGGAACCCTAGCCATCTCCTCCGCCCATCCCCGACCAGAATGACCACTCTCCTCCACCCAGCCCCGCTGGACCCCCTTGACTCGCCGACCTCTCCCGACTTCCACCATCCCTCCGCCTCGACCATCACCACCGTTCACCCCGACCCGAGCACCCCGCTCGACCACCTCCCTCGGCCGTCCATCTTCCCCGCTTGACCATCACCACCTCTCCGCCGATTCCACCGACGTCGACCACTAACCAGAATACCCTAGCCCAGTCGCCCTCTCCCAGCTCGGTCACGACCAGCGTAGCCCTAGCTCCGACACAGCGGACACGGACACAGCAGCCGTCGTAGCCCCGGACATGGCAGATTCAAACCAGGACACGAAACAGTCACTCGGACACGAGGAATTCTCGTTTTATGGAGCCCTGTTCCGGTAACCTGTTCTTCCTCCTCGTTATTTTATTTTTTGTTTTGTCAATTGTGTCACGTAGACTGTGTAAGCCTCTCGATGACCGTATAACCCGCTCGGTGCGTCGTGTCCTGTGGCGATCACGAACCGCGATCCAAAAATAGCAAAAATAACACCTCGTTTTACCCTGGAACTGAGTGCGCCCCGCCAAACGGGACGACTTGGTTGCGTGCGGTCTTCACCGAAATGTGTGCGCCGTTGATACGGACGTGTAGGATTTCGCAGAAGTTGATTTGGATGTGCGTGCACACCAGAATCAACGCGTATCCGCCGACAATGCCCCGTATCCACCTGTTCTGGAACATGTCATAATTTTGTGTACACACGTCGGATCGAAACGAAACTTGCGCCATCGGACTCGTAGCAATACGCTGGTCCTGTGACCCAAGTTTGGTTCGATTCTGAGAATGTTGACAAAATCGTGTATCGTGGGCCCCACGGCTCCACTTGACGGGCGATTTCGTGATCGGCTCATCGGAATCCAATTCTTGGAAGTTTCGTTGGGTTCGTATCATCGTTCTGGACTTGTTCACACTAAGTTTAATGAATTTGGAGACCTTTGACCCTGACATGTTTTTCGGTGCGAAGCGGCTCACATGTGGACCCCGCTTTGACCAAAAACTATCGTTTTTGCCCCTGTGTCCAAATTGGACTTAAGGATAGGCGTTTCTAGCTATTTGATATTTTTTGAATCTAATGGTGATATTTATTTCAGCAACCGGAGTAGTACCTACAATTTCCACTGAAGTCAGAGCTACAGTTGGAGCCAGAACCTGAGGCAAGTGTACCTTGCCAAAACTTGCAGTTCTTGTTACTTATTTCCTTGGCTTATATATATATATTATTGTATATGCTTGACCTAGGACCATGTGATTTTACTTAGCGTCCGATTAATAGTCGGGTGCCAACACTGTACGCGGCGTTGTGTATCGTCATCTAGACATGGATAGCGAGACCCTATATTTATCGTACTTGTCCTATCAAGTACATCATAACCCAGGACACTTGACACCATTCATGAGACAGAATCTTCCTGAGATATTCATGGTGATTCTGTATAGGATACAGGTTTTATGACATAGACATTATATTCATAGACATTATATGACTTGCTGCATTAGATATGATCTTACGTGACATGAACATGGGGCCTCGTGGATATGAGATATATGATTACATTGGGTGGGGAGAGTCACACAGGCTACAGGTTGACTATATTATGCCGGCGTCTCAGTCTCTCGCCGAGCTAAACGACCACATGATATCACTGCTACCGGCTTCCCGACACAGAGCTTGTAGTTGTTTCAGCCTGAGTTCTAGTGCTGCTCTCATCTTGCATATCACTTAGCTGGTTATTTAGTGTCCCCTATTGTTTTATTTATTGCTGGAGAGACACACAGGCTACAGGTTGACTATATTATTCCGGCGTCTCAGTCTCTCTCTGAGCTAGACAACTACATGATATCACTGCTACCGGCTCCCCGACACAGAGCTTGTAGTGGTTTCAGCCTGAGTACTAGTGATTCTCTCACTTATATTTCACATAGATGGTTACATATTTACCGTATTTATTCATTTATTCTCTGTACTGCATTATTTTGGCTTGAGTTATTTTGTACCTTGCTATGTCCCCTGAGGACCTGGATCCGGATTATGTCCCCAGGATTAGCAGAGGAGATCCACCCAGAGTTATACAGTACAGGAGCATTAGCAGGAGCAGGAGCAGGAGCAGGAGCAGTCACTGGAGCAATACCAGATCCAGTAGACGAGTGATCACCGAGGTTATCTTCTTAGTATATACTGTTTCCATACTCAGTATTTACTGTAGTTATCTTTATTCTTGTATCTTGACATATGTATCAGACTCACTATCGGGTTATTTCTCGAGTTTATCTTTTATTGAGATATGATCTTGCTTTATGATTATGATATTGCTGTATTTATTCTGTGGATGAGATTAGCATATCTAGACACTTATTGTTGTACTACAGCTTAAGTATGCCCCGATGGATCCATTAAATTAGGTTTGTCCATCGGTGTGTGCTGCTGGCCATTATCACGTGTCTAGTCCCTCGATATTTTGGGACTGGGGCATGACAGGGAGTTTATGAAAAATTAGGGGAAGATTTCGACAGAAGCGGGGAATCGAAACCTATTAAAATTTTATCGACGTTTAGCAATGTCAACTTATTATGTCACTAATAAAAATATTTTGCGACATTAAAGACGTCGCTTAAAACATCGCTAAAATATCAAAAAATACTAACATTGCTAAATACGTCGCTAAACGTTGCTAAATCATAAAACTCAGCGACGTTTAGCGACCTTAAATAAGCTTATAGCGATTATTCTTTAAAAAACTGAATTACAGTCGCTAAACGTCGCTATTTCATCATATTTTGATAGTGACGTCACTAAACGTCGCTGAACGTCGCTAAAATTGAAAAAAAAATGAATGCATGCAATATCACAGTATAACATGTATGCAGTATGATCACATTTTAAATAAATAGACAGACCCAGAGTAACCCTCCGTTGAATTGCCTGGATTTACTAACCCCTTCGGTGGAACACTCAACACCAGTACAATCACACAACAACAATGATGAAACAAATCAATAAAAAGCTCTAAGGCCTGAATGTAGTCGCACAATATCCAGTCACATAATAAAAATGTACAAATAAGTCACACAACAAAAGTGTACAAATAAAAAGTTCAAACTCCCATAAATGGGCCAATACACACTTGTAAAAAAAACTACTGATCAGGAGGAGGAGCCGCATCGAATTTGAGATAATAGCACGCCAAACTGCTCTTGTGTATGTAGATGACGATGCAGGCGGACCAGAAGGACGTCTTTGCTCAAACTCTGTTAGTCGAGCGTCGCAAGTATCCATGACAGATAATAACCTTCTAGTACTATGCTCCACTCGCTCGCCCATCTGAAGATGTGATGTCTGCATCCTCGATAGTAAAGCATCCACAGTCTCCACTCGCTCTCTCATCTCAATATGTGATGCCTGCATCCTCGATAGTATGGCACCCACGGTCAACTGCGACTCTTGCAGCGATGTCACGTTGCGCTCTATCGTCATGGCCAGATCCCTCAGCTCCATGATGCTACGCTCCAGTAATTTAAAATGTGCTGTGAGGGTTGCATCGTCCATCTGCGGCTGCGGTTGTACCTTAATCCTCTGCATTAACTCGTCATGTAGAGATACAATCTGAAGGTCAACTCTCTCTTAGGCTTGCTTCGACACCTGGGAGGGCTGTAGGGTACATACATCGGCAGAGGGTGTCCTAGAGGACAGTGATATAACATAGGCGCCATAGGATCCCATACAGTAGTACGTAACCCTATGTAGACAACCAATGACTCTTATCTATAGCTCGTCTTCCGACGAAGCTGGGTGGACCGGGGGTTCCGAGGAACTACCCCCCTCTCTATAACACCCCATTCTGCTTTAGCGGACTGCCATCTCAAACGACAAAAGTGCAGCTGTCCCGACCCGCTTTGCCTCAAAAAGAATTCAAAGGATATCCAGACTTGTCCCTACAGAAATCCGGCTTACGCTTTCAGAGGCTCGCTTGACGTATCGCTCCCGAGGCGAATCATCGCTAAGGTGGGTGGCCACGGTGAACTTGTCATTGCTTAGCCAGCACACATAAAATCTGGAAATTTCATGCTAGTCGCTAGGTGAATCACCCCCTGCATGCTAATAAATCTAACGCACCTAGCTAAGGGAATAATACCAACTTGTATTGCTTATGCTAGAATATGGAAACTGAAATATTGGTTATATTCAAACCCTCGCATGCTAAGTCCCTAACGGCTTCATCTCTCGGCTTACCTTCGGGTCCGAGCAAACGTGTTTACTTATGTTCCTTAGAAACGTATGCTTGTCTGCTTGTACGTTGCCATGTTTTTATCTAAACCCCGGGAGACTACTACGTAGTCGTTCCGTGCCTGAATGAACCTGCAAGTATCCGGGACCGTTGGGTCTCCAAGGCAATCCCCGAACCAGGGGCACGCATCAGGGTAATAAATACTGAACGTGAATCTATAACGTGACAATTGAATGATAATCACATCAAGTCTACATCTGAACGAGAATCATGTCATGTAACGAACGAATCTCAGCTCTTGGAGCAAACGCTCATTCAGATTACGAATCATGGATTATCATTCAAGTTGTGGATTGAAACTGACCCTGACCTGCATGTCGCGGACAACTTGTAAAAAGGGGATCTTCGGATCTTGTTCTACGGGCGGTCACTGGGGCACTGGGACCGTTCCTATCCGGATTAAACTTCACGATAGTCTCACGCATTTGGATAGGATGGTCTGCAACCAACAACGAATCTTTGTTGCTTTCCATCCTTGTTCAAGACTAAACGGTCCTTTATGGCTATGCCAGCGACAAACGTTCATATAGATAAGTCATCCTCGCTAAGCGGCTATCCGCGTGCGAGTCATTGCATTGCATCAATGAACAACTGAACACCTTAACGATCATGATACAAAACGACCCTCATGTTTGCATATGTTATGCCTCCTGAATGTTATACTTGCCCGTGCTTGAATTAACAATGTTTGCCTCAATATTTGCCTTGGACAGGGAAGGAGATGGTAAGTTGGTAAGTCTCGCCGTGTTTCCTCTCATGTCGCACGGCGCACTGCCACACGAGTTAGGTTATTCAATATTTGCATGAAACTGATCCTAAGGCAACTAGAAAGACAACTTAATAGTTGTGCACAGAACCTGTATTATGTGTTTAGATTTGTCGAGCGGGCGAGTAGCTTCCCCACTAGTGCATTCAATGTACTGATAATCCACTAGTTTGTATGCAGGGTGCGGGAGAACCTCGTTCGGTGCGGATGCCTCCTTCATGCGTGCTAAGGTGTGAAGATCACTCTGAAGCAACGATGTGTCCGGAACTGAAGCACGTATACAAGACATAATGTTATGAACATCGCCTGGCTATCGCCTGTACAATTATTCCACAATTGTAGCCACTTGGCACGCTTTTACTGTTTCAGAGAGAGAGGCTTGAGCGACTTGTAATCTCGGCTATACGCCGCCTGTAACACATGTTCATATCAATAAAAGAGCTTGCTTTACTTAAACTTGTGTTTCAATGCTTTCGCTATATTGTCGACTCAGTGAACTTGTTACCGATCGCCTATGCATTCATGACTCCCCTACACTCGGACAATCTGTGCGACTCTGTGGCTTAGAAATCTTGCCGCCAGCCAATGAACCATGGCCTTGCACAGGCGTGGATCACGCTCGTGTGGCATCACGCCCGGATGGGTCAAGCGATCGTTCCGCGGGAGCGCTGGCGAGGGTGATTCCCGTTTAGCGGGAACGTCCGATTTACCTACGGGAGATCAGGGTGTGACATAATGGTATCAGAGCCTGGCTTCTACGCCTTTGGACTTCGATTCGATATCTCTGTTTTGAAAGCTCGTTCGTGGGTTATGTGCATGCTCTCTCTCAATGCCTCGATGGGATATTCCATAAATAAGTCTAAATACTTTCAAAATGCATTTTGAATGTTATGATATGCTTGCTTGTATGATTGCTGTGCTGCGAGTGGCCTTTGTGCCAACCTGTGCGAACCCTTGAGAGTATCGCTAGTAGCTTGTCCGATTTCACTAACTCTAAGTTTGGTTGAATGCATCTATTTGAGGGACGCCTTAAACTAGTGAACCATCCAAGACTTAAGAAAAGATGAAACTCGAGTGCTAAGACTTCGCTATCACTGAGCTGGTTGATGTGCTAACGCTAGAAGTGCACTTCGAAAGTGCGCACGATCCAGTCTAAGCGATATGCTGAGCTCGATGCTTGTGCAAGTGAATATCCAAATGAACAAGTGCAACGACTTGTCTAGGATTGCCTCAACCCTAGATTACTACTTTTCCTCAGTAAGTCTCGAGGACGAGACTTTTTCTGAGTTGGGTAGGATGTAACACCTCGTTCCGCTCTAGCGGACTGCCATCTCAAACGGTAAAAGTGCAGCTGTTCCGACCCGCTTTGCCTCAAAGAGAATTCAAAGGATATCCAGACTTGTCCCTACAGAAATTCGGCTTAGGCTTTCAGAGGCTCGCTTGACGTATCGCTCTACCGAGACGAATCATCGCTAAGGTGGGTGGCTACGGTGAACTTGTCTTTGCTTAGCAGCACATATAAAATCTGGAAATTTTATACTAGTCGCTAGGTGAATCACCCCCTGCATAATAATAAATCTAACACACCTAGCTAAGAGAATAATCCCAACTTGTATTGCTTTTGCTAGAACATGGAAACTGAAATATTGGTTATATTCAGACCCTCGCATGCTAAGTCCCTAACGGCTTTATCTCTCGTCTTACCTTCGGGTCCGAGCAAACGTGTTTACTTATGTTCCTTAGAAACACATGCTTGTCTGCTTGTACGTTGCCATGTTTTCATCCAAACCCCGGGATACTACTACGTAGTCGTTCCGTGCCTGAATGAACCTGCAAGTATCCGGGACCGTTGGGTCTCCAAGGCAATCCCCGAACCAGGGGCACGCATCTGGGTAATGAATACTGAACGTGAATCCTATAACGTGACAACTGAATGATAATTACCCCAAGTCTATATCTGAACGAGAATTACGTCATATAACGAACGAATCTCAGCTCTTGGAGCAAACGCTCGTTCAGATCACGAATCATGGATTATCATTCAAGTTGTGGATTGAAACTGACCCTTACCTGCATGTCGCAGACAACTTATAAAAAGGTGATCTTCGGATCTTGTTCCATGGGCGGCCACTGGGGCATTGGGACCGTTCCGATCCGGATGGAACTTTACGATAGTCTCATGCATCTGGACAGGATGGTCTGCAACCAACAACGAATCTTTGTTACTTTCCATCCTTGTTCAAGACTAAACGGTCCTTTATGGCTATGCCAGCGACAAACGTTCATATAGATAAGTCATTCTCGCTTAGCGGCTATCCGCGTGTGAGTCATTGTATTGCATCAATGAACAACTGAACACCTGAACGATCATGATACAAAATGACCCTCATGTTTTTATATGCTATGCCTCCTGAATGTTATACTTGTCCGTGCTTGAATTAATAATGTTTGCCTCAATGTTTGCCTTGGACAGGGAAGGAGATGGTAAGTTGGTAAGTCTCGCCGTGTTTCCTCTCATGTCGCACGGCGCACTGCCACATGAGTTAGGCTATTCAATATTTGCATGAAACTGATCCTAAGGCAACTAGAAAAAAAACTTAATAGTTGTGCACGGAACCTGTATTACATGTTTGGATTTGTCGAGCGGGCGAGTAGCTTCCCCACCAGTGCATTCAATGTACTGATAATCCACCAGTTTGTATGCAGGGTGCAGGAGAACCTCGTTCGGTGCGAATGCCTCCTTCGTGCGTGCTAAGGTGTGAAGATCACTCCGAAGCAACGGTGCGTCCGGAACTGAAGCACGTATACAAGACATAATGCTGTGAACATCGCCTGAACATCGCCTGTACAATCATTCCACAATTGTAGCCACTTGGCACGCTTTTACTGTTTCAGAGAGAGAGGCTTGAGCGACTTGTAATCTCGGCTATACGCCGCCTGTAACACATGTTCATATCAATAAAAGAGCTTGCTTTACTTAAACTTGTGTTTCAATGCTTTCGCTATATTGTCGACTCAGTGAACTTGTTACGGATCGCCTATGCGTTCATGACTCCGCTGCACTCGGACAATTTGTGCGACTCTATGGCTTAGAACTCTTGCCTCCAGCCAATGAACCATAGCCTTGCACGGGCGTGGATCACGCTCGTGCGGCATCACGTCCGGATGGATCAAGCGATCGTTCCGCGGGAGCGCTAGCGAGGGTGATTCCCGCCTAGCGGGAACGGCCGATTTGCCTGCGGGAGATCGGGGCGTGACACTCTCTAGGTGTGGGCTGGGTTGACTCTTTGCGGAGCCTCCTATACTCATCTTAGAAAAATGTTTATCTATCGATAAGCGTACTACTTACTATATATCTTAGGTAATTATTACTAATTACATGTATTTTTGTTAAGTTATATCAAAATTAAAAAAACATAAGAGTAATACGTACGTAGCTCCGCGTCGCCCTATCATGGATAAGTTATCCTCCTTCATATGAGTGGCGATGAACACTGTCACCATGTTCGTGTCCTCACCCCTCTGTACCAGTTAAGAAATATATTATTTGTTATTAAAGTAAAAAATTAGGCCACGATAATTTATATTTTTACGTATACAATGAAAGACATACCAAGCGACGAAAATATTCCGTCATCGGAATCGACCCACCACACCACTTTTCTGCCCTCTGTCGAGCCGCCTTGGCCTTCTCCAACTTTTCTCTATACCTATCATCATTGAATCTAGCCCTCATCGTAGTCCATTGTTCAGGCTTAATCCAACCTTGGATTAGGTTTCCTTCATGATTACGAGCCTTCTGGTCATCCATAGCATCACGGATAAGCTTTGCGGCGATGGAAGGAAACTGCTGCTCGATCTGTGCGGCCCGGTGTGGTGGATAAAATATGTTCTCTACAAGAAGTAAAATAGTTAGTTACAAATATTAACATAAAAATATTACTGATGTTAATATCAAATATACTTTTACCTTGAAGTGCCTAAACTATAATGTCTTTCTCTCTTCCGAGGCATCCAAGTAGTTTATCTATGGCCCACCATAGTTTTGCCTCAGAAAATGTTCTAGTGCTCTCTGCACCGCCGGGTGACGATATCAATATATACATTTATAATTAAACTCATTAAAAAGTTAATATATAAGAAACAAATAACTAATTAACTTACTTGGTAGGGCCATCGACCCAAATCTCCATTCTCGTCGCATCCGGCGGAGCCCACAGAGGATCGCTCTGATATGGAGATGTACTCAGCTCGACCACCATTTCCTCCTCTGTCTCCGTGGTATCGTCAGCAACAAGAACACTGGATGGAGCAGGAACACTAGACGGGATACTCTCGGGCCTAGAACTGCTAGTCCCAGGAGTACTGCCATGTGCGGTCATCGTAGTCGCAGTCTGAGGTACTGTTGGTCGATAGTATGGAGTACTTGGGGATGAGGATCGTGAAGAAGTATCCTTGTCCTTAAGAGGACGTCTAGAGGATCTACTGCGGGAATAGGATCCGCGTCGTCCAGACATATATGAGAATAACATATAATGATAAAATAAATATACAGAGATATTTAGATTACGTGACAGAAATAAATATACAGAAGTTGTGAACTAGGCCACAATAAAAGTCTAAATGATAAAAGTTTCACCATCACAAAACATAAGTATGTATCATCGTCACAAACATAACTATCACAAAACTATGCCACAAATATATAGAGATATGTATGTATCACCATCACAAACATAAGTATCACACAACTAGGCCATAAAAAAAGTCTAAATGAATTTTATTTAATTTTTAATCATCTAAAAATTTATTTTGTTCGTCTTCCTCCTCCGCCTCCTCTTCCTCTTCCTCTTTATCTTTACTTTCATCTACTTCATCATCGTCTTCTGATACTTCTAGCTCTTCTACTTGATAAAATATGTTATAAGTAACTTTCGTTAAGTCCACATCTACAATATTTGCAATAAGACGTAGGTCATCTTCCTGATAAGCTATTTCATCAATATCAAATATATTTCTAGGTTTAGTCTTACAGACTGCCCACCAATCTGACCTCCCGGTTCCTCATTTAGGATAAGTTATGAAGTATACTAGCTGAACCTGACTTGATAGAACCAATGGTTCATATCCTTGATATCAACGCCGGTAGTTTATATCCACAAGACCATGCTTGTCAATTTTCCAACCTTGAACTTGGATGGGATCGAACCACTCACACTTGAATAACACGATCTTAGCCGGCTCTGTGGCATAATTATATGTCAACTCCATAATCTCTCGTAATACGCCACAAACATCAGTGATATCTTTGTAGTTCAAAGATTTGATACACAAACAACTATTTTTTATAGAATCGAGATCATGGAAGCTATCTATTATCGGGGCATTTATTGACTTGAACCTAAATCCATTCACACAGTAGGTTAGCCAGATCTTGATGGCATAAATTGGTCCCTTCGCTAGAGTTCTAATAGATTCATTCTCAAGTGTTGCCTCTGGACGATCGACCTAAATATCAAATAAGCGATATCAAGTTTAACGTTAATTATTGTGCAAATATACATACACAAAAAGTAATTACCGAGATCCTTACATATTCTGTCAACCATGAAGAAAAATAAAGTCTCATTTCCTGTTCTACTTTTTTATCTGTTATGTATAGTCTACTCAACCTTACCGCATCATTATATGTACTAAAACACAACGAAGCATAGGCGGATTAGTGTAATAGTTGTATTGAGATGACGTAAATGTCGACGTATTAATTACTTACCCCTCTAGTTTCTTTACCTCATCCTCGTCGCAGTTGAGTAATTCATACAACTAAGCGGCCCTTAGCTCGTCGTTATTTAGATATTTCTTCTTCATTTTACCCGAGGGCTTCCTGAAAGCATTGAATACTTTCAGTATTGCCTCATTAGATTCCTGATACCCATCGTCATTTCTGGGAGCTCTCATTCTATTAGTAGCAACATGAGGCTTGAAATACATTGAACAAAAGTTTGTAATCTCCTCGAGAACATAGGCTTCATAAATAAAATCCTCCACCCGTGCCTTATTTTTAACCTTCCTCTTAAGGTGGTTCAGATGTCGCTCGAACGGGTACATCCACCGATAACCGATAGGTCCATCAATACGTGCCTTATAGGAAAGATAAATCGGCAAATGCTCCATGGAGTCGAAGAATCCAGGAGGAAATACTCAATCAAGCTTGTAAAGTTTTACCGCAATGTCCTTCTTCTTCTTCTTTTCTAGACGATCGATGATCAACTTAGTAAAAAAAAATATCTCTGAAGATATGCTAAGATCTGTCAATGGATCCCAAACTACCAGCGGTAAAAATTTTCAAAATACAACCAGAATTAACCTCTCCATTAATACGTGACAATCGTGGCACTTCATACCCGTCAGTTTGTTCTCCTTAGGGTCGATGCATCTTCATAGATTTGACACATATCCGTCTGGATATTTTAGGCCCTGGATCCGCCTACAAAGTCTTCCTTTGTCCTCCTTGTCTAATTAGGAAATTGACTTTGGCTACATCACCTTCCTATTCCTTTCCTCTATCAAATACAATGCATGTCATTTGTATATTTCTTCTAAGTCCAACATGGCCTTAGGATTGTCTTTTGTCTTTCCCTTTACGTCCATCACAGTATTAATTATGTTGTCAAACATGTTCTTCTCGATATGCATGATATCAAGGTTATGTCTGATCATATTGGTGCTCCATTATGGCAGGTCCCAGAATATGCCCCTCTTCGTCCAGTTATGAGTTCGACCAAATTCATCACACTTGTACCCCCTTGTAGGATCTTCGATAGCACTTGGAAAATCTCTGACCGCCTCCCATATCATGTCTCCGGACCACCTTGGTAGTGGATCGGCCTTCAACACAACACCGGCACAGAACGCATTCCTGTTCCTCCTGAACGGATGATCTTTCGGCAGGAATTGTCCAAGACAAGCAAAGCAACACGATTTTCCTCCGTATTTTAAACAGAAAGCCTTAGTATGGTCCATGTAATACGGACATGAGAGACGACCATGAGTGCTCTATCCCGATAATATTTCATAGGCCAAAAAGTCATTGATGGTCCACATAAGTGCTGCGCTCATATAAAAATTATGCTTTCTGGAAATATCATATGTGTTGGCGCCTACTTTCTATAGCTGATTCAACTCATCTATCAACGGCTGTAAGTACACATCAATGTTTCTCTTGGGATTATTCAGACCCGGAATGATAACGGTTAGAAACATATACGGAGTCTTTATGTACATCCAAGGCGGTAAGTTTTAAGGGGTAAAAATTACTGGCCAACACGAATATCGGATCCCGAAAGTCCAAATTGGGTGAAACCGTCGGAGGAGAATCCCAATATGACATTACGCGAATTCAAAGCAAAATCGGGATACTCTCGATCAAAGTGCTTCCATGCTTCTGCTTCGGTTGGATGATCCAGCACTCCTTCGATCTGTTCCCGTCTGTGCCAACTCATGTTTTCGGTAGTCTCCTTCCCCATAAATAACCTACAACTGAGGTGTCAAAGGGAGGTACTACATCGAATCGGTCTTCTTTCTTGCACCGGGAGTCTTTTCAGTACCAGTTACTTTGTAGCAATCAGTACTACAGAATCTGCACACTTCTTCATCTTTGTCTTCTTTATAGTACAACATGCACCCGTTGCTAGACAAATCAATTTTCTCATATCCCATCCGTAGTGATCTAACCATTCTTTCACATCGGTAAAAGTCTGTAGGTAACTTGGCACCCTCCGACAAGATCTCTATAATCAACTTTATTAGTCGATTGTAGCATTCTTGCGACATGTTAAAATCAGACTTTATGATCAACAGCCTGGGGACTACCTCTAACGGTGAATGATCCTCACAACCAGGATACAATGGAGTCCTTGTATTCTCCAACAACTCCATAAAATTTGCAGCATCGGCATTTTGTGCCTCCTCAGCTACTTCATGATTGTGCGGATCAAAAGTAGGCCCCTCAGCATCGAAAACCATATTTACGTACCCGTTGTCAAAATCAGCATGCTCGTAGACATTCATATATGGCTCCACATAAGGCTCCTGCTCCGATGTTAACGGTACAAGCTCTCCATGTGAGGTCCACTGATAGTAATTCGGAGTAAAATCCCTTGAGTACAAATAATATGTCACATCCACTTTTGGATGATATTTCAAGTTACAAAATTTCACACATGGACACTTAATTTTTGTGCCATACATGTACTCAGGGAACACCTTGACGAATAGCAGGAACTGCTCTACTCCTTCTATGTATTCATCCCGCATACCGTATATGTCATCAGAATGACGATTGTACATCCACGAACGATGACGCAGGTAGTAATTCAGATCCATTTCTAGATACTTCTACAAAGATGAATAGACATCGTTCAAGTATATTATCCAAATGTTCATTAAAGTGAGTATTTATGTCATATCATTAGTATTCGAGTTGTAATACGAGAGTATCCATATCGTTGTTTCGGATAGAAAAATTAGACGAACAGGTTCTTTATTATGAAAGAAAACCCTTTCCTTCTTCTTTGGTTTACAAACAAGCTTGTACAATGTTAATCCTAGACGAGGGACTCATCATCCGGTATTTTTCTGTAGTGACTGTCTCCTCGTTTTAGCACATAGCAGGCCCTTGTAGGGTGATGAGTGTACCGATGGAAGAGACAATAATCTTGGTCATCGATTTTGCTGGCCCTCTCAGGGTATCTGATTGCGTTCCTCCCTCAACATATTGAAGATTTCAACGATGTCATCTTCTTTGAAGGAGAAAGCCCCTTTTGGTCGAAGGGCTCCTGATGCCTGAGTTTTACGATCTTCCGGAAAGATTGTCGTTGTTGTATCATCATCGAATCTTGAGGAAATTCTACCCCTAGCCTTGGATGCCGCCTTATTTTGTCGAGGTAAGTTACCCCCAGACATGCCGTGGCCTCTGGCCACAGAAACTGATTCAGCAGGAGTTGCCTCTGGTTGTACAGGATTAGATTTTGAAGTTCTGGGTCTCATAAGAGATGCAGTATATCCCAACCCGAAACGAGCTTATTGATGGTGAGAATTACCACGCAACGGTGTTCGCCTACCTTTTCCATAGTTGAGGCCTTGTTTCAGCTTTAAATCATAACCCATGCTTTGCATAATATTTAATGCTTGCGGGCTATATCTGTGGGTTTGTATCCTGCCAGTTTCAGACTCGCAAAATTCTTCCTGTATGATCGGGGTGTTCCATCTGCGACAGAAGATTATTGGATGCTGATCGTCGCGAGTTGGTAGAATAATAAAGATGGAATCTTCGTGTGGTCCACCTGTCATGACGACATTAGACGTTGACGTATCTTCCCATAAGATCTTTCCGCGTTTGACCGTTAGGGGAACTGAAGTTTATTTATGACTCTTGTCTTCGCATTTCTGGATCAGATAATCCCGCAGGTCAGGAGGAGTTACAGAAGAAGAAGATGATGGCTTGTTCCTTTTGTTCCCATCGGTGGGCATGTGGACGATGGGAACCATAGTCTTTCATGTGCCACCCGTATACAACAGGTTAGCCATCTGGGTGGCGGATAATCCCCGAGGAGGGCGTCTTTCCACAATCGGAGCCTTCTTTACGCTTAGGGACTTCACCTGGCGTAATTTGGAGCTTCGCTCTGGTTGGCGTAAAGCTGAGGATGTCCTCAGGCGGCCATCAGCTTCTCGCATAATTCGGAGGGTGGGCAGATTATTCTCTTGCGGGCGTAAATACCGAGAAGTTGAGTAGTCCGCCGCTTGCTTTCCCTTGTGGAGATCACAGGGATCATCTGGATCTCCGTAGAGGTCAGATGTTATTTTATGCGCGGAGCGTATCTTGTACTTCTGATTTGGCGCTGTGGCTTTATCAGAAGTTTTGTCTATTCCGCCAGGGACGAAAGACTGGATTTCATGCGCAGAGCACGGAGTATACTTCTGGGTTTGCGCTGAGGCATTGTCAGAAGTTTTGTCTATTCTGCCAGGGACGGAAGACTGAACTTCACGCGCAGAGCGCGGAGTATACTTCTGGGTTAGCGTTGAGGCATTGCCAGAAGTTTTGTCGGTCCTGTCAGAGACAGGCGACCGAATTTTATGCGCAGGGTGCGGAGGGAGCAATGCTACAACCTCATTGGTCGAAGTGATCGGAGAGATCGGAGAATCCACAGGAATGGTAGAGGATGTCTTGGGCATCCAGACCTTATGTAGCTTCCTGTTGTTTTGGACAGAGAGAGTGAGAGCTACGCCTGGTTCGGAGCATGTCTTCGTAGGCAGACTAGTCGAACTGGACGACCAGTATCTTCTTCACGGATCCCACGGATACCGCATCGTGTTGAGCAATAGCTTCCTCATCAGAAGAGAAAGATGTCCCCAACAGAGTCGCCATCTTGTTTCAGATAGAAAAATTAGACGAACGGGTTCTTTATTACGAAAGAAAACACTTTCCTTCTTCTTTGCTTTACAAACAAGCTTGTACAATGTTAATCCTATACGAGGATGTGGGAGTACAATTTATTTAATCTGGATAAATATTGCTATGGGTGTCTGATCTGTATCCGATCACTTTAGCCCTTGGACCACACGATGGTGAAGAGTGCCGTAGAAGACGGAGAACAGCTTCGAAGGTTGCGAAGGAGGATGGATGCACGATGCCAAAGTCTTGGATCGCTACTCTTTGCCTAAGCCCCAGATTCTTCTCTCTCAAGGATTCTGCGATCTCTCTTCAATCTCCGATTTTTCGACCTTGGATCTGATATTGGTTTCCTTGACCAATTTTCTGACCCTGGATCTGATATTGGTTTCCTTGACCAATTTTCTGACCTTGTCCTCTGTTGATAGAGGTCTCTATTTATAGAGTTTTAGTGACAGTGACCACTCAGTCGGTGTAAAAACCGAGTAGTGGAAAGTACATCACCCTTTTACACAACGGTTAAAGTAACTAATGCCTGCGTATAGATGATCTTTTGAATGAGCGTGTGATACGGGTCTAACCAAGGGACAAAATGCGTATAACTGCTATGAAGATCACGGCGTAGAAGCCACGTAGGTAGGTATCCCTTGTGTAGAAGAGGTTGACGTAGAAGCCAATGTCTGTCACCATAGCATAGAAGCCAAATAGTTATCAAACCGGCATAGAAGCTGAGTGGGCGTAGAAGCCGAGAGGTCATAGAGGTCGAGTAGGCACAGAAGGCCGAATGGTCTTAGAAGCCGAGCAGGCACAGAAGGCTGAATGGGCGTAGAAGCCGAGCAGGCACCGAAGCTGAATAGGCTTAGAAGCCGCTACGTAACGTGCCAGAGTGATGATGTGGACATCTTAGCCAGAATTACGGCTTTTGGAGATAATCAGATCTCTTGCATTAAATGCAGAGATCTGCCCCTATCCTGTGCATTAAATGCAGATGCTTGTCTTTAAGATTTGCCATTATTCTGAGCATTAAATGCAGATACGCCTTTGAATCCTGTGCGAAGAGTAACCGCTGTCGTGGCAGTCTGTTCGTCTTCTGCGGAGCGTAAGGATCTCACGTTTGCCTGTGTAAAACTAGACGGCGTATTCCCTTGTATGCGTAGGAGCAGCTCTCGCAAAGGGGATGTCACTAAACGACGGTTCGGTGACATTTAATCAAATCTCCTGCATTAAATGTAGAGATCCGCCATCATCCTGTGCATTCAATGCAGAGGCTTTTTTTGAAGGTCTGCCAACCTTCTGTGCATCAAACGCAGAGACGTGGCTCAGGCATCTGTCAGTATTCGGCGCATTAATTGCAGAGACGTGCCTTGAGGGCCTGTCACCGCCCTGTGCATTAAATACAGAGATACTCCTCGAATCCCATAAGGAGTGCAGCTCTTGACGTGACAGGCGGTTTGTCTTCCGCGGAGCGTAAGGAGCTCTCATCTGCCTGTGTAAAACTAGGCAGCGTATTCCTCTGTGTACGTAAAGGTAGTTTACGTAAAGGAAATGGCAGTAAATGACAACCTGGGTTGCAGTGCCGCGCCATCATTATAGCCGTCACCTGGGTAGTCGAGCACTATCCCTTTGTCAGAAGTCGAGACGCCAGGTTCATTGCAGGATCTGACAGGTTCATTACAGGATCTGACAGGTTCACTTCGGAGAATACGAAGCGTCCCTCGTACGCTTTAATGCCGTATTAAAAGCGGATGAGTTTTACGCCTAAAGGCGATAAAGCGCCCTGTTTACGCTGAAGCATCCTGGACATACTGCCATACGCGGATGGTCCTTGAGCCTATGTTTCACGCTGTGCTCGGCGGAGAAGCTCTGTTTATACGTTGAAGGCTCTGAAGTCCTCTGTTTACGCTGCTTTGTATCAATATGCTGCGTAGAGCTATCCAGCATATTTTTCATGCTTCTACAATCGTGACTCATGAGTATCCGTAGAATAATTAAATAGATAAGTTTGAAATTGATTTCCAAACCTAGTAGACATGTGGACAAGGAACACATGGACACTCACATACTCAATATACTCACTTGTATCTTGACCTAGCTTGAAACCTAATAAGAAATAGGTAAATGAACCTAGAAGCCATGAGACCTTTGGCTCTAGCTTACGCTCTGGAGCCGAAAGCCATGAGTTTAAAATATGAAAGAGAAGAGAAGACTTATGTCTCATGGCTTTCGAAACTAGAGCAGAAAGTAGAGCCAATGATTTTAAACTCCATTAAATGGACGTCTCATGGCTTCCGGTACTTTGGGTTCCAAGTTGATAACTGGATTGGCCTGTATAGCTATACTAGTCACTACTAGATTTATGAAGTCATTCTAGGTCAATATCTTGCTATACTAGGTTTCTAAGTTATACTAGTTAATAAAGACTATATTATGTATCATATACTTAATATAGATTATATATAATAAATATCTTATAATATCTTAGCCTAATACCCATTACCTAGCTATATATTAAAACATCACAATAATACTTTAACCAAATATCCATATCTCCTCAAAATTTCTAACAAACTATAATATAGAATAGTGACAATCAAATAGAGAATATATATCTAAATGGACACACATGAACACAAATAGCTATGTACTACCCAAATTCCTAATTATGCAACAAAAATTTTGAATTATGCAACCAAATTTCCATATTAACTAGGATGTGTGTCCATGTGTGTCCTTATGTGTGCCCGTGTGTGTCTGTGTCTATGTGTGTGTCATGTGTATCATGGATTGTGTCTTACATATGTGTGTCCATATGTCAGTGTCTATGTATCAGGGTTAGGGTTGTGTCATGTGTAACTGTATTCATGTGCCCATGTATCAGGGTTAGGGTTGTGTCCTGTGTAACTGTGTCCATGTGCCCTGTGTGTGTCCTGGGTGTGTCCTGTGTGTGTGTGTGTATCCTGGTTGTGTCTGGGTCTAGGATAAGGTTTACCGAGCGGGGAGGAGGAGTGCATGAGTGAGGGAGGGCTCGACGGAGGAGGACTACGTCGGAGGGGAGCAGCCGCCCCGGAGGTGGAGAAGTCGTATTTGGGGGTCGTGGGGAGAAGAGGGCCGAAGTTAAGGGGTCACCGCGGTGGGTAGTTCTCCGGGGAGGATTGGGGTTGTCTGGGTGGGTGGATAGCCGGGGGCTCGGAGGAGGTCGGCGGGAATAAGAGGGGAGGGGTGGGAAATAAAAATTTTGGGGAGAGGAATGAAAAGTCAAACCAACCAGCGGAACCCTATATGAATTAATTTAACGATATCGATACCTGACGTCGCTAAACATCGCAAAAGTTTTTAATATACTGACATATAAGGTGTGGATTCGGTAAACATCGTTATTATTAAAAATATAGCGACGTTTACCGACTAGACGGCATCGTTAGATTTTATAACACTCCTCGAGTCCCGTAAGGAGTGCAGCTATTGACGTGACAGGCGGTTTGTCTTTCGCGGAGCGTAAGGAGATCTCATCTGCCTGTGTAAAACTAGACAGCGTATTCCTCTGTGTACGTAAAGGTGGTTTACGCAAAGGAAATGGCAGTAAATGACAACCTGGGTTGCAGTACCGCGCCATCATTATATCCGTCACCTGGGTAGTCGAGCACTATCCCTTTGTCAGAAGTCGAGACGTCAGGTTCATTGCAGGATCTGACAGGTTCATTACAGGATCTGACAGGTTCACTTCGGAGAATACGAAGCGTCCCTCGTACGCTTTAATGCAGCATTAAAAGCGGATGAGTTTTATGCCTAAAGGCGATAAAGCGCCCTGTTTACGCTGAAGCATCTTGGACATACTGCCATACGCGGATGGTCCTTGAGCCTATGTTTCACGCTGTGCTCGGCGGAGAAGCTCTGTTTGTACGTTGAAGGCTCTGAAGTCCTCTGTTTACGCTGCTTTGCATCAATATGCTGCGTAGAGCTATCCAGCATATTTTTCATGCTTATACAATCGTGACTCATGAGTATCCGTAGAATAAGTAAATAGATAAGTTTGAAATTGATTTCCAAACCTAGTAGACATGTGGACAAGGAACACATGGACACTCACATACTCAATATACTCACTTGTATCTTGACCTAGCTTGAAACCTAATAAGAAATAGGTAAATGAACCTAGAAGCCATGAGACCTTTGGCTCTAGCTTACGCTCTGGTGCCGAAAGCCATGAGTTTAAAATATGAAAGAGAAGAGAAGACTTATGTCTCATGGCTTTCGAAACTAGAGCAGAAAGTAGAGCCAATGATTTTAAACTCCATTAAATGGACGTCTCATGGCTTCCGGTACTTTGGGTTCCAAGTTGATAACTGGATTGGCCTGTATAGCTATACTAGTCACTACTAGATTTATGAAGTCATTCTAGGTCAATATCTTGCTATACTAGGTTTCTAAGTTATACTAGTTAATAAAGACTATATTATGTATTATATACTTAATATAGATTATATATAATAAATATCTTATAATATCTTAGCCTAATACCCATTACCTAGCTATATATTAAAACATCACAATAATACTTTAACCAAATATCCATATCTCCTCAAAATTTCTAACAAACTATAATATAGAATAGTGACAATCAAATAGAGAATATATATCTAAATGGACACACATGAACACAAATAGCTATGTACTACCCAAATTCCTAATTATGCAACAAAAATTTTGAATTATGCAACCAAATATCCATATTAACTAGGATGTGTGTCCATGTGTGTCCTTATGTGTGCCCGTGTGTGTCTGTGTCTATGTGTGTGTCATGTGTATCATGGATTGTGTCTTACATATGTGTGTCCATATGTCAGTGTCCATGTATCAGGGTTAGGGTTGTGTCCTGTGTAACTGTGTCCATGTGCCCTGTGTGTGTCCTGGGTGTGTCCTGTGTGTGTGTGTGTGTGTGTGTATCCTGGTTGTGTCTGGGTCTAGGATAAGGTTTACCGAGCGGGGAGGAGGAGTGCATGAGTGAGGGAGGGCTCGACGGAGGAGGACTACGTCGGAGGGGAGCAGCCGCCCCGGAGGTGGAGAAGTCGTGTTTGGGGGTCGTGGGGAGAAGAGGGCCGAAGTTAAGGGGTCACCGCGGTGGGTAGTTCTCCGGGGAGGATTGGGGTTGTCTGGGTGGGTGGATAGCCGGGGGCTCGGAGGAGGTCGGCGGGAATAAGAGGGATGGGGTGGGAAATAAAAATTTTGTGGAGAGGAATGAAAAGTCAAACCAACCAGCGGAACCCTATATGAATTAATTTAACGATATCGATACCTGACGTCGCTAAACATCGCAAAAGTTTTTAATATACTGACATATAAGGTGTGGATTCGGTAAACATCGTTATTATTAAAAATATAGCGACGTTTACCGACTAGACGACATCGTTAGATTTTATAACACTCCTCGAGTCCCGTAAGGAGTGCAGCTATTGACGTGACAGGCGGTTTGTCTTCCGCAGAGCGTAAGGAGATCTCATCTGCCTGTGTAAAACTAGGCAGCGTATTCCTCTGTGTACGTAAAGGTGTTTCTTCAACCGTTCCTGAACTTTCAGGAGTTGTTGCAGCGATAAAATAACCTAGACCACTACACGTACTCTAGTATTAGGTTTTGGGTTTTCCTTTTGTAGAGAAATGATGTATCGGTAAACGTTGACCTTTATCGTAGTTAAGACCTTCTTTGGACTTTAAATCATAGGCTATCTTCTGGATAATATTCTTGGCAGATTGACAATAGCGATAGAGGTACATTTTTCTTGTATCCTCTTCTGAGTCATTGATATGAGATGTTCTCTCGTCATTAACTTTACCGAAGACTATATGTTGGTCTACACTCTTCCTTGTTGGAACTATGAAGCAAGTGCCATCGCAGGAATGATATGACATGTCTATCTACAATGGTGGTGCCACCGGTATAGACAGGGGTTCATAAGCACAAAGTGCGTCTAAGAATTCTTTGGCAAAATAGTCAACATCAGTATAATGCGATGGTGTGTCTTCTTTATTCATAAAATACATGATCTCCTCTTCTTCAACAAGATCAACATTCGGCTTTGCTTTGATAGAAAGCTTAATCAGGTTGTCGTCTAAGGTTCATTTTTCTAGAACAAAGCGCTTGTTACGACGGAGGTCAATAACATGCGATGGTACTTTCTTGGCTGCTTTGGTAATGTCTATCACTGACGGACCTTTAGCTCTATCCTCGTGAGTAAATTGTGGAGTTTGATTACAAGGTGCTCGGGAGGATTTTTGTTAGTGACGCGGCCTTTGACTCGGATCATAAGGGGACCCTCACTTGTAGTATCTTTATCCTCATCAATGACCTCATTGCCTTCTTCTTCAAGATACTCTGGCATGTAGAGAATAAAATCAGAGTAATACGCCTTAACGCCTTTGAATGGGTTGACTTTGACAAACAATTTCTTGACCAGTCTCTTACTATCTATATATTTGAACCATTGGTGTAGGGTAGAGGATGCTATCATATTCTCTTGTATCCATGGGCGTCCCACCAGGACATTGTAGGATACCTTGTAGTCGATCACATAATATGTGACCTTAGTTCAAAGATTGCCTATCTGGCACTTTAGGCATATCTTCCCAAGCGTAGCTCCTTTCAGCATTGAAGCCTAAAATTGTTGTATTGGTCGTCGACATATTATGCATTGGGATCTTAAAAGCTCGAAGCAGAGTACTAAAAATAATGCTAACTTATGAGCCTGGATCTATGTGTATCCGGCTTACTTTGATAGAGACAACGTAACCAGTACAGTACAACAGCCTATCGTGACTCGTCAACAATGTGTCTTCTTAGGAAAAGGTGATATTGTGGATCTTCTCTATCACATTGTGGCAATGAGGACACGCAATGGGATCCTCTGCTGGCATCTTGAGTTGGTTCAAGTATGAGTCAGCATATATCATTGCCTCACTCAACACATCATGAGTTTCTTTCAAGAATCAAAGTAACTCTAGGATTGAGAGTTGGGTCGGTGTACTAGCAAGTTGTGCCAATATGTCAAAGTATGTGGCTTATCATTCCTAGAGGTTGACTCTTCTTCAAAGACTTATCAAAGTGGACTTCTTTCTTCTTGGCCTTATCTTCCACTGCAGTCTTTAACGAGCCTGCTTCGGCATCAGCTGGGCCAGCAGGGATAGAAAGAACGGAAGGAGTATCTTCCTAGGATGGTTCATACGTGCGTAAATAGGCCTTGCCAGACATAGTTTCTTCAGTAACTGGGGAAAGAAAGACCATGTGACATGATTTTGCCTTCTTCTTGGATTTGGAACTAGAAGAAATATTCTCTTGTTCCATGTCTTCTATGAGGTCGGGATGAACCTAGATAACTTTGCTTCGTAGAGTGGTAATGGGAATCAGCCCCTTTGCTTTGTCGCGTGCTTGTGGAAGGTTGACAATTTTCATCGTTGTTTTTGGTATCAGAATGATACCATATAAAACTTCCTGCGCTATAAAGTCACCAAATTATATAGATACTAGATTTGCGGAGACTGTCTTTTCATCATTATGGAGCATGATAGCCTTGGAATCTACCATCTATTTTTTTTCTTCAGTACGTAACAATATTTTGTAGGATGGTATACGTGTCGGTGATATAAGCAGTACTTTGGGTCATTCGTACGATTTGCTTCTTTTGGTCGTCTGATGTCGGGAAGCTTCAGCTTGTTTTTTTATCAAAACATTGAAGATGTTGATTACATCTTCATTATCAAATGAATACTCTTCTTTGGGCTTCAGCTTGTCCGAGACCTTCTGTCTTGCTTGGGGAGCATTCTTCGATAGGTCCACAGCTAGACTTATTTATTTTTGTTAGAGTTTTTATCGTTTAGGAGATGCTTGCCCTATCTCCTGAGGTGGATGGTATGAACCCCATCGAATTCAGGTTATCTGCCGAAGCTTTAGCAATTTTGCAACTAGTGATGAACTCTTGCTAGTCTTTAAATTGTGTTGGTCCTAAACAAAAATTCGTCGTAGGGAGAAGATAGTATATGTAGGCATCAATCAGCATGGTTTCTAGGATCCCTATGGCAATTTCAAGGCGAGCCTTCGGAACCTCTCAATGTAGACAAGTGCTGATTCTCCCTTTTTTTGTTACCTTGAGATCAAAGTAGACATATTGACCTTAAATCTACTTCGTAAAACTTGGCAAAAAATATTATTTTTAGGTCTTCAAAGATTTTAATGCAGTTATTTGGTACACTATGGAACCATTCAAAGGCTACCCCCTATAAGGTGCCGATAAACAATATTGTTAGCAAAGCATCATCCTTTGGTACATGCAATGTTTGAGAGATGGAGTGATTCATATGCTCCAAAGGAGACCGCCATCCATCATAAGGGAGCATTGATTGAGGCTTGTACTTCAAAGGGCAAACAACGTTGTCCCATTCGAGAGGATATGGTTGGGATACCCCCATTCCGAGCTTCTAGTACACGGAAGGCTTCAGAGTCAACTGTGTTAACCGCCACAGTTGGTTGTATGGTGGTTGGTTGAGGGGTTGCTACTCGAGGCACATTCTACGGCCTTTGTGATTGTCTACCCTAGATTTTGCAATGAAACTTGATTGTCGTCCACCTCCTGATTTGTATTCCTTGCACGTGGTGGGGTTGGCGTAGTTGTAGCATTATTTTAAGCCATCAACAATTGATGCATATTTTGCATCATTTCATTCATGTCTCGGACCGTGCCCTCAAGGGTGTTGAGACATTTGTATGTGTTTCCGTATGTAGTGGCGTCAGGTTCATCACCGATTGCGTATATACTAACTTCCCTGTGGAGTGAGGGAGTAGTAGAATCTACACTATCTATTTTAGATCCATGGGGTACACTTCCCCCGGGGTAGTTTACATTGATGTCTACATTGGATTTCGAAGAGTAACTACTCATCATCTGAGAGAGTTCTCTCCTTCGAGAATGAGTGTTTTGATACACTCCTTCAAAATATTCAACGAGTTGGTCGAATCTTCATTGGCTAGTTGAAGATGTGGAAGTGTTTCGTCATGAACGCCTTCCATTGTATGGGAGTCTCGATGCCATGTAGACAGGGGCAATCGATAACTTCTCATTGTCTTGTTGTTCACTACATCTTTTAGAACATTGTCTAGTTAGGGAAGTATAATATAATCGGTCAAATACATACCATTTTGCGGATGATTCAATTGCTCTTGAACAATAGCAATTGATTACAATATTGTGACAATGGTGCTCATTTGGCAGCGCCATTGCAGAAACATAAGTTTCCTCTCTTTACGTTTCTGAGTAAAAACATTACGTAAATCAGAAGGAGGAAGGGAAGAAGGAGGAGGCATATTCTAACTCTGCACATTATGTGCGCATAATTTTGTGTGAAGGTCTTGAATACCATGCACACAATCAGGAGCATCAAGTTGGGTTACTTATAGTTTCCCATTTTTCACGAACGTAATCCACATTTTTGGATGAGAATCTTTTTTTTCTATCCTCTTTTGTGTGTGTAAACAAGATTTGGGGCATGGGGCCTTGGGATTCCCCATCTCAAATTTTGTGGAGTTTGGATGATTCCTTTTCCACGTTGGTTAGAAGAATTTTTGCGCACACTCTTCCTTATCCAGGATTTGTTTTGGACTACAGAGTCCATGCATGAGTTACTATGTACATTACGCTTAATATGCAAAGTCTTGGATAATTGGTTGGGAGATACTACCTTGGCATCGTGTTGAATTCCTCTGCCAAGGTGGTGACGGCTCGAACCAAATTTGTTGTTATGCGAATTTCTCGATTTTCTTCCTTTTGCGAGTGCACTATCTCGACCCAGGATGTTGTCCACAGATTCATGGACTAGAATGAGTTGCTCCTCGTTAGTAGAATCTATTATTTCTTTTTCTTGTCATCAGTGATGTTGGGACAAGAAAAATGGGCCTTTGGTAGCAGTCTTGCGGACTTTCCTTGTTTAAAGCAACGGTGAGAGGTTTGAGTATCGCTAGAGAGGATCTATTCGTAGGCTTGTTGGTCAAACACGATGACCAATATCTTCTGCGTTGTACCGATCAATGTCGTGTCTAGTTAAGCCACCAGCTTCTCATCTATAGAATAGGTTATCCCAGTAGATTCGCCATTTCGTTTGCAATAAACAAAAGTTGTACAGACTTTTATTACAAACTTTGAAAATTACAAAAAATTCTATACAAGAATCTAAGTACAAAATTATGGAGAAATAGTACATATGGAGATCTGATCTTCAGTCGATCACTTTACTCCTTAGACCACCTAACACACAAAGATGAAATGCTAAGTCTCAACCACTAGAGAACTCGACATAAAGAAGGATCTAGCAAAAGACAATAAGACTTCTGTGTTTGGGAATAATAATGATTCCCATATTTCTAGTCGTTTGGTACTTGAAACGGTTATTTTGAACACGCGTATACAAAATAAGAAATTTACACTCTCTTTGCCTTTGTTTAGGCATGTATATAGATAACTGACACCCATGATATACTTAGTGGGTTTATAAACTAAGGTCAGCTTGACACATAGCTACCTGTACGAGGAAGGCCTTGGTCGTGGTGACAACTGCTTTCACAAATTTCTCGAGAATCACGAAATTAAATACACGTAATGTCCTTGAATTAATAAGCGCACACAGTTAGTTAAAATAAATAAGTACACCTACATTTCTTCCTCAACAAGTAGAAAAATGGAGATGTGTGCACTTTTTATGCTTGTTAGGATTCTACGTAATTACTTTCCTCGGGGGAAGAATAAAGGGTCATAATTACCCTGACATCATGGATATGATTGCCTCAAATTCTACGAGATTTATCAGTCGTCAGGCACATTCTCTAACGAAAGTAAATACATGCATACTTTCTATTGGATAAAAGTAACTTCTGCGTACTTTTTGTTGATGAGAGACACTCCTCCGTACCTTCTGATGAGGGGAGACAATTATGCATACTTTTTGCTGAGAAGAGACAATTCTACATACTTTTTATTTCAGGAGAAACAATTTTCTAGTACTTTTCTCTTTTGAAGGATATAGAAAGTGTACTCGCACTTTCCATTATTGAACAATAATCTGGACCACCATGTGGCATTTCCTCGATCAAGGTGTGGAGATCTTGGTATTAAATGAGCATAATTTCCTCGATATCCAATCTGTCACATGTCAGGCACGTCTTTCGATGGAGTCTTGTCACCATCTGTGGAGTTTTTGTACGCGTATGTCCTTTTGATGGAAGAAAGTACACATTTGGGCTTCGGTAGGTAAAAGCACGCTTCCTTCTTTTGAGCCGTTTGGAGAGTTTTGTATGCGTACTACAAGTTGATGAAAGCCTTTGATATCATATTGTAGTATCATTTGAAAAAAGCAAATGTGGTAGTAGATGCAATTAGCAGATTTTCAGTAGTTATGTACTTATGGATGGACCAATACTTGCTAGACGACTTGGAGAGTTTGGGGATTGAGGTAGTTATATATCCGGCATAAAGGGTTAGATGATGCATTTCCATATTAGATATTCATTGATGGAATGTATTAGAGAGGCACAAGCACAAGACATAGGATTACAGAGTATCAAAGCACACATACCGATAGGATTGCTGGAGAACTTTGTTATTCATAAGGATGGATCCTTGAGACATAGAGATAGGTTATGTCTGCCTAGTGGAGAGCTTCGAGGGGAGATTATACAGGAGAAACATATTTTGCAGTATTATATTCATCCCGAACCGACCAAGATGTACAAGGATTTACGAAAGATAATTTGGTGGCATGGCAGGAATAAAGAGGTTGTGTGCTTTATGTCATGATATTAAGTATGTCAGTAAGTTAAGGCTAAGCATCAGTGACTGGGAAGACTGTTGCATCCATTTTCTATTCGAAGTGAAAGTGGGACCATATTAATATAGATTTTATAACATGATTTCC